>CP142461.1:32575000-33775000 GCA_038049695.1 Cinnamomum chago
TCTGTTATTCTGATTAAAAACCAATTGATTCCTGATCCTACTAAAATACTGTTCAAAGGTGCTTCAATTAGCTCGTGGCTAGTATTCATGACATGAATTTCAGCATGCCAGGTTGGTGGAGCTCCAAATGCTGTGGTTTTTCCTGTTAAGGCAGCCAAAAATGATCACTTGACCGAGTGTAAGTTTCCTCCTTTGATTTGATTACTAAAAATTGGATTCATTCAAGGTAAACCAATCATATCAAGGGCACTATGCATGGCTATTTGTGGAAATTGAGAGTTCCTATTAGAAGTGGTTTCCTTTGATGGAGTGCTAAGCATAATGGATGGATAGGGCTCTTGGTCAATCTGTTCTACATGAATTTTGTTGTGTGATAACCATCCCCCATTCGCACACAACTGACACAAGGAAGGGGAGAAATAGCTAGCCCCTAAAATATATAAGGCATTCTAATGGTTGGAGATCATGGATTGTGATGGAAAAAAACTCAAGCAAGTCAAATCAAGCCACTTCAAAATTTTAAATACAGGTTTGCTTTTAATTCATGATTTTTTTTATTTTTTTTTTGTGAATTTGTTATGCACAAAATCAGTCATAAATCTCATGCATCTTATATCAAATCAATCTAAATATAACATTTGGAAGACACTCAGTTTCATCCTCCACCCTCTTGTGGTTGAATGATCTTGTATCATATTAATTGTTTTCTGGTGGTATGTGAGCATTAGCAACAGATGTGGGGTATAATCCAGTAGCAATTATGCAAAACAATGAGCCAATTCATAAAAGATTTCCAAACAGTTCTGTGTACAAATGATTGAAAGGCATTAGAAGTAGAGAAATCGAATGCAACTGAGGGGAATATGGGAAGGTTTATTTCAGGTTTTTGGATAGTGACCTGTATTTTCAATGTTTCTACTGTCAAGCCAGATTGATATACCTCCTGCCTGCTGTTGGTCAAAGTCCATGACACCATGAATTACAGCATAAGTACAGCCTTTTGTTTTTGTAATCCTAATCTATCCTATCTAATTCATGGCTTTTTTTTACTTAGGGCTAGTTTGTATGCATTCCTGAGAACTCATGGTAAAATGGGTTCCAAGTAGAATATTAAAGAGGCGATGGTTGAAGAACATGAGGTAGAAATGTAGGTAAGACCTTTGACTTTTCTAAGATTCGATTCATTTGGGTGATGACTGGGTAATCATTTTCCACCTAGGGAGATTATTCGACCCTAACCGGCCGTTCGACCCACAGGTTATTGAATCCTGATCTGCACAGATTAAAGCTGGGTCAGTCATGTTTGACCCACCTAACCCCGTTCTAACCCATCCTTTCTGACCATAGGGTGGCAAAACCTGAACTCACTTGCAAGCCCGACCTGCAACTGACCCACGAAGCCAACCTGTATCCAACCTGCACTGAGTTGGGTAGCATGGGTTAGACGCAGGTCAGGATCCTGACCCCCTACTTTTGCGGGTTGATATGGGTTGGACTCATGTAATAAACAGGTCTAATGAAGGGTTGAGCCTAGAGCCTTAATCTATAGAACTTCCTCCCAAGTCAACCTGATCTGACCGCATGTGGGCCCCTATGTAGCGTAAAAGATGGAAGTATAGGCCCCCCAAACTACTAGCTAGCAGTCACAACACACTCACAGTCATTCAATTAAAGATAAGATAGTTATTATAATCTAGGTTACACCAAATGACCCTCAATAATTGGATTTGAGAAAGGAACTTGTATTTAGTATTGACCCTTAATTTCCCTATTAAAGTCATCTTGGGATAAGAAAATGGCTAAATTACTATGTTGGTCTTCCAGAGACCAAATCTTATTTGTGGTAGCTCATCATCCATGCAACTGAAATACATGCGCATCAATCTATAATGCCCAAAACCATGGGCCCATGGTGGATGATATAGATACCAAATAAGATGCCAATAGGATGATCCTAATAATATTTTTTAGGTGATATGTGTGACCTCTTCCCAACTCTGCTAAGTCTGTCATCACAGCGAGTCCTAAGCAATTCCTGAGACTGGAGATACATAATTCATATTGTTACAATGTTACCTAACATAATTGGCGTAAGGCCTTGATGATATGGTAATGAGCATGGACTTCTTCCTAGCTCTCTGTGTTTAGGGTTGTAAATGGGTCGGATCCAGTCCGGCTCCACCATGGACCTGGAACTGGAACTGTTAAGGAGAAGCGGAACCGGTTTCTTGGTTCCGGAACCGGAACCAAAACCATATATGGGATGGGTCTGAATCTGGGTCCGGGTTTAAGTAGAGAATGATATTAAAAAAATATGGGTTTTAGAAGAGATTATTGAAAATTGAGGTAATATATCTGGTCTCAAGTCCATGGGTCTGAAACAAGATGGAACAGGACCCGGACCCATTTACTTATCGAGGCCTTAATAAGGACCTAGATCCGGTTTTTAATGGGTCGAAACCTCCTGGTAATCGAAGAATTGGGTATCTATTTACATCCCTATTTGTATTTGTTGTAATTGTTAATCCCATATCCGAATAGGGGACGAGGGTTTGTCGGATATGTTAAAAAGCGGCGCAAAACTTTTATAACAACTACAATATATATTTTGATATACGATAAACGCAATTCATGTAATTGACCAAACATAATTGGCATAAAGCATTGATAACGATGATAATGAATATGCACCTCGTTTCAATTATTTTGTTGTAATTGCTACTCCCAAGCCCAAATAAAGGACAAGGATTGCCTCAGATAAGTTAGGCAGTTGGTATAAATCTTTTGTCACATCTACAATATGGACTTAAGATAGAAAAAATATAATTTACTTAGCAGACCCAACATAATTGGCACAAGGCTTTGATTATACTTATGATGAGATCAGACGTTTTCTTGTTTTCTTCTTTACTATCTATTTGCAATCTTTGAAAAGGATGGCTGTGTTATTCTGAAATCACCATGATCAGGGTAAGCCACATCCACAAATGTGTTGATTAGATGGACATGGATGGAGAGCACATACATGGTGGATAAAGATGCCAATTGCCACACACTAACGGGTGGCTCTCTAATCTGATTACAATCAAAGTCAAATTCCATGGGACCACTCAACCCCTATAAATGGAGATGTGACAAAGAAGCCCATTTCACTTAAATCATTATGATGTTACCTTAATTCTATAATGAGACAAAGCTATGCCATCTTATATGTTTTAACTTTGGGAAGGTTAAAATAGGTGAAACTAGGTCTCACCCAAAATCCAAAATGATCCCTAGGCCATCTCCTTATGTGCACAACCAGTCCTCTTTCTCCTGTGTTTGCATGTGTTCTTCTCTTTAGCATGTATTAGGGCCCACTCTTGCATCTGTGGTTGTCTCCAGGCCATGGACACCTGGGCTAGCACTGAAAAAACTTTTGGAAGGTAAAATGAGAGAGGAGAGGTCTCTCTTTTGTGTGTTGGTCTGTGTGTGAGTGCATGAATGTAAAATCCCCATCAAGACAGAGAAACATACCATAAAAAAAATAAATTTTTATGAGACATGGGTCCCATTTATTCGCATAGAATTGAATTTCTAGAAAGTGTAGGAAAGGAATTTATAAGGTGGGTAAACAATCTAGAAGATTCATAAATGGAAAATGATCTCTCCTTATAAATGGAAAATAATTTAAGCGGATATAGAAATTTATTACTTATCCATCATCTTATTTGGTAAATCAAATCCAAGGAAAGTCAATGTCCCATGTTTTAATCTTTCACCAACCTCCTCTTTAATAATCTTTTATGGAAATATATTTTGCTACGAATTCCTAGGAATTCTTTCAATTCAAATTAAAAAAACAAGATTGCATGGACTCAAATATTAACTCCATTTGCGGATCACAACCATCTCACAAGAAACCTCAAAATAAACAGCTTGAACAGTTTGACCCAACCATTCAATTTGCATGCTTTGGTTTTGATCATCAAACCAAACTAAATTTGGGTATGCCCCAACGATGGAATGTCCCTTCCAACAACATCCAATAATTTACAAACATGCAATTGCGCTGAAGTGAGGCCCATTATATAAGTTGTAGCATAAGTACCTAGTTCGCCAGTTTGGTAACTCTACTAATTGAGTCAAGTGAAGTGAAGTTGATTTTGAAGAAATAATAAAATAGAAAAAGTTTCAAGTGCATTTATCCCTCGCCATAGGGTGAGGGACACTTCCCCTTTTTGCACATGAAGACAAGAAAGTGTACTTCACCTTATGTACTTGAAAAATAACTTTTGTACTTGAAAATCCTCAATTATGGAAGTGTTTCTCACCCTATGGTGAGGGATGGATGCACTTGAAACTTCCCCAATAAGATATAAGTGGGTTATGATGGTATTTTGTTTTTAGTTGTTTGTTATGAAATCTTTTTTACTTTTTTTTAGTGGATAAAGGTAGTTGCTTTTTGACTTTTTTGTATGAAAAAGGTGAGAGGAATTTTGAATAAAGTGCATTTGATGTGACATTTTCTCTGAAAAATGAAGTCTTTACTTGACTTTTATTGCATTAGTAAAGTGTCAAACTAAACAAACTAAATTACAAATTGCGAACTTGAATGCGAACTATTAGGCCACGTTGGACAACCAAATCTTTAGGGAAAAGATTTTCAGTTTCCCTAAAGTTTAGGTAAATTTATGTTTGGCAATTGTAAATTTTTAAGGATTTGGAAGAATAAAAATTTTCATTTGTTAGGGATCCGACCATCTCCAATAAGATTCGAAAATCCTTACTTAAGTGAATTTGCACACCGAATCCTATTTTTCTCATCTATAAACATCGATACACATCAATATTAATGTGAAATCATCAAGCGAAGAATCTTTATTACAGTGATAATGAAAAATCATCATATCTACACTTTCTCGCCTCTCGGCAAACATGCTCAGACAGAGCAGTCGGATATCCATCTCCCTCATTATGATAATTACAGATCATTGTTACTGGCTCACTGCACATTATTGAGTGCATTATACGTCAAACCCATCCAAGATCTTGAATAATTCCTCGGGGACCAAAATGTCCGGATTGAATGTGACAGGTGAACATAAAGAAAAATAATCTTACCACGTGATTCTCACCAACAAATGGGGAAAGATTACTTCTCCCCCTTTAATTATTTAGCTCATTGAACTCTCTTCCTTTTTTTTCCTTGTACAGCTGGGCCTTTCTTTCCAATGAAAACTCATTGAAAAGGACATGGCCTTGAGAGCTCCGATTGCATGGGACTATTGTAAGATCCGATAAGACTAATGGGTCTTTCTAATTATTGCAAGATTCAATGGAAAATTAAGCCAATGATAGGATAATTGGTGATAGGTTCCTTTTTCTATTATTTGGAAGAACATGGGATCAAGTCTTGCAATTTTGTCATGCAGTAGTTTGGGATCTGAGAACAGCTGGAATCTTTGCAAGAGATGGAAATTTAGATACTGGGTCTCTGCATATATGGGAAATGGGATATTGGGTTGGTTGGCTTTTTCCATGTTTTTGCTGTTTTGGACCCAAGGGATTGGATTCTCCTGTGGATCTTTCATTTATTTTCTATACAAGGTATCTTTCTTCTTCTTCATTTTTATTTATAAGGATAGCTTTTTATTCTAGAGAGAGATAGAGAGAGAGAGGGAAGATCTTTATTTTAAGGAAACTTATGATATCTTACCAAACACAATCCTATAATACTATAAAGTGGTGGAGAATGTTTCTTTAGTCCAAAACAGAAAGTGAGTTCTGGGTGTCTATTACTTTATTCTCTAGAAGAAATGAGAAATTTGCCTGTGTCTGAAATGGAGGAAATCAAAGGTGACTGCTCTGTTTGGAGCTGGGAGGAGAACAAGTTGTTTGAATTGGCTTTGGCTGTTGTTGAAGAACAAAATCCAGACCGGTGGAACGTGGTTGCGGAGATGGTTGGAGGGAAGAGTGCAGAGGAAGTTGAAAAACACTACTGGATCCTTGTAGAGGATTTGCAGTGTATTGAATCTGGTAAGCTGGACCATGCAATTGAAGAGGTGCAGCTGCATCTCCCCATTGATTGTGACGATTGTGACCAGTTACAGAGTTGGACTGATGAAGACCAGAAGTATGTGATCTCCCTTAAATCTTGGAAATAACTTGAATTTGATTGACTCTATGCCTTTCCTTCTGTTTAAGAATCTAGTGAAATGGCTGAATATATTTTTGTTATTGATGTTTTGTTGGAATTGAGTTGTATCAGATTCCTGCTCATTTAGGCCTGTTTTCATCTTGCTAAACTGAGTTTACCTTACTGACTTTGCGCGTAAATGAGGGTTCATGTGTTTGGATAATTGAGATGCATGTAAGTCACAATTGTTTTCTTCTTTGCCATAATTAATTACAGGTAAAGTGAGTGCAGGCCAACAAAATGGCCTTTAAATTATTAGCTTGTTTTCCATAAAACTTGAATCTTTTATCTTTTCAATCTAATTGGTGTTCCCCTATACCTGTATTCCTATAAATAATCCAAGAAGTGCCACTAGATGTTTGCCCTTGAAGACGTTTCTACAAAAGAAGATACAGCTTATGAAAGGTTAACTTATTTAAGTTATGCATCAGCCTTTCAGGATCTTTTTTTTACAATTGGTATTAGGATCTTTAGTTCTGCTTGTACTTAAATCATGTTTGCTTTAGTTCTATCATGTAAATTGTCAGATATCTTCCTATTATTCTCATTGACATTTCCTATGCATCTCATCGTTTGCATCTCACTGGGAGGGTAAAATTGATGTTTGTGATCTTTTTTTTTTAACAACGTCTTCCTATTGTATATTCTTTATATATTTTTCTTTGGTGTTCTTTATTTTTTTCAATGATTGATGAGAATTGCATCCCAACATTGGGAAGGATGATAGTCAATCAACCTCCTAAGCCTTCAGGAATAGAAAAACAAACCAAAAAACAACATGCCAAACACTCAAAGGTAAACTATGATACTCAACTAGGATCGCAGACCAGGCAATCATAAAAACAAAGATAGAACAGGGATAATTGCATGAGGCTAAATCTAAGGGCTAGTTTGTTTGATCTGTATTGATTTCATAAGAATTCAAAGCAACACTGGGTTTTTTTTGGATAGGATAGTGAGTAAATTATAGTGAAGCAGAAGAAAAGTACACAATTCAGTCCTATCAAGGGGGCTAAAATTGAAGAAGTGAAGTGAAGATCTGGAAATGGCCATTAAATTGTCCATGTTTTGGTGGGGTATGATAATCCATCCATCACCCTAGTAATTAAATCTTAGGAAAAGTGATGTTCCTATCTAAACTTCTTGTCTTGTATCCTTCACTCTTTACCTCTTTTATCTTTCTTCATTAGACCTAAGTCACTCAGGTTGCTGTGCACAAAAGTGGCATGGACTTCGGTATTGGAGAAAAAGAAGGGTAAGGGACATACTTAGAATTTCCATCATTTTTTTGTCCATATTTCCAAATGTTCCATAATGTGGAGAAAAGTAAAGCCTGCCGGACATAATTGGCAATAACTAATGTGAAGGCTTTCAGAATGGTGACCTTAGAGAAGATCAATTGAGTGATAAGACCTGAAGTGCATGCATACCTTCCTTAAGATGTGCCACCAAATTGACTCTGAAAATATTTAGTAAATGAATAGGTGAAAATGAGATTCATTTGCAGCTTCTACAAATATGGCAGAGAGGTTTAAGGTTCAATCACCAGCTGATGGGAGTACCATTTGTTTTCAGCCTGCTTAGGATGGTCTCTGCAGAAGCAGATTTCTGTAGCTACGGATACAGTATAGGATCTACAATACAATGCGCTGTATTCCAACAAAATGGAAAAGCAGGCATTCTAGCCTAAAAACCTAGAGATGGAGTGTTCATAGCTGTAAAGTTTCACTGGGATGTTGTTCTAAATGGATCTGATATCTTTCATAGCTCCAAAGTTCCACTCTGGGATGTTGTTCTAAATGGATGTACATCCCCTGAGAAGGAAAGAGGCAATGTTCCATTTTTTTTTTTGCTGTCGGAGGGTTCCCAACCCTTTGGGCTGGACTAATCCCTCCGGGCCCAGAGGGAAGCCGGGTAAATCCCCTGTAGCCCTAGTGTGGTAGCAGAGTTTCGAACCCACAACCTCCGGGAGCAAACCGTGGTCCTAAGTTCCATTAAAATAGGGGGAGAGAAATGAGGAAATTTGAGATAAGCCATATGAGGAGATCCTTAAACTGCATGTTATTGAGAGTTAAATCCTTCAATCCACTTGGCCCAAACAGCTAAGAAGGCAACAGCTTGGGCAATTTATTTCCAGGATGATATCCCAAGTTAGACATGAAACATCATTTATGCATAAATTGAGTTGTCAGCTTATGAAGACCCAAATGGGCCCTTGGGATTAAAGATCCATTTGTGGCCAATGATAATGTCATTAGATCAAATTTTGAATGATGAACTAGCTCTGACGGTTGCTGTTTCCTGGGATAACTGCACATAATTCTGACATGAGAACCTTGACAAAATCTCAAGCACCTCTGCAGTTTTTTTTTTGGTAGGCAAGTGACTGCAGTGATCATTGGGTGGACTCAGTTTCTTTGATATTTGTGCTGTCGTGGATGTGTGTGTGCGCGGTCAGTTTCTTTGATATTTGTGCTGTCATGGATGTGTGTGCGCGCTCAGTTTCTTTGATACTTGTGCTGTCATGGATGTGTGTGTGAGAGAGAGAGAGAGACGTTATGGGAAACGCTCATATTTGTGTCAGCATAATTTGTTTACTTCTCATCGTTTGTGGAAGGATTTTTATTATCCAGGAACATTTCACTATATTTTTATGCTTCCATGAACTAATAGTATATTTAATCATTTTTAGTGATTAAAATTAAGATTTATTAGAACAACTTGGAAGCACTTCAAACCAGGGAAACCAGTCCCTGAGACATAATTCCTACCAATAACAATTCACGATTTCACATTAGCATTCACTTCCCTGCCCACATGATTGAATATAATCCTTGTGCTGTTATCCCAACATTCATTGAAGCTGCACCTAAATCTTCACTATCCAGAAATTGCAAGTGAGACCTATCGTATGAGTTTCTTTGGATCCTCTCTATGATGGCACTCGTAGGATTAAAATTTAAAATATGATACAATCATTAATTTCTTGACTTAACACTTTCTCCTCTACTTCATTGAATTCTCCTCGACTGACCACATGACACGATCCGAACCCGAAATTAGAACTAATCCGAGTTAACCCCGAGTCGTGCTGCATACTTACTCCTGTGAATCTCAACGCATTAAAATTCACAAAAGATAATAATATACATTATGCGGAAATGTTCACAAATATACATTGCTGGTATCACACCAAAAGTTCTTTACACTATATACAAAATTCATCACTTGCATATTTAAATACAATGCAAGGATCAAAAGTATAAAAGTTCGATTCTCAGTCTTTTTCTATCATTTCCATTCTACTAGTCCTCCTGGAGGAACCGTGCCGGACGTTTCCGGTGGCGCTGTGGTCTCAGAAGGACCGGCAAGGGCAGTTGTGCCTGTAATGCCATCAATAACACTATGAATTTCACAATTCAGCAATGTATAAACAATTACATGATTCACTTGCTAATGATACACTTAATTCATTTCATTTCGATTCGATTGGTTCAATTCCAACTCCAACTCATAATCAATAAGAGTCTTCTTATTTGGCAAACTACAATAGCATTTCAATTTAAATTCAAATTCCATTTCCCTCAAAGGAAAGGAATTTCTCTCCCTCAAAGGAAAGAATTCTCTCTTCCATACGGAAGGATTCATTTATTGTGGGACTTATCAGAGTCCGGGCCAGGGACAACTAATATCATTACGGAGCTCCGGAACACTCCCAAATACTCTGCTGCAGCAGTAACAGCTCTAATGAGCTTAAAGAAATCACCATGTAGTGCCAGACTCATTACAATTTAACGGATTCACTTCAACATACAAACTCAAGTAAATAATATCATCCATTCAGGTGTAATACTCAGTTTTTTAATGTACGTGTTATGCTCGATGAACATTACAAGGTATATGTATTTTGTACATTAAAGTTTCTTTAATTAACACCCATGGAGGTAACATAGTATTAACAATAACCTTGATCTAATCAATAGGCTCCTTTCATTAAAACTCAGAAATTAATTATGAAACTCTATTAATTTCGGTTAACCAAGTAATGTCTTATCGGCTAGCTTTAGAAGCTAATTTTTATTATCAAATTACAACTATTCGGCTTGGGTTAACGTTTGGGTTAACACTCAATTCATCTTGGATCTAAATCCAAGGATATTATTTCATAAAAAGGGTAATTAACTTACTACTCCGTCATTAGTCTTCAAA
Organism: Cinnamomum chago; assembly: GCA_038049695.1. NCBI lineage: Eukaryota > Viridiplantae > Streptophyta > Magnoliopsida > Laurales > Lauraceae > Cinnamomum > Cinnamomum chago. The sequence continues at coordinate 32,585,388 of CP142461.1, forward strand.
CTAATTATGGACCACTTATATTCCTAAAACCATTAATTGGTTCAACTAAAACAACTTTTAGTTAGGACCTGTTATACTTGTCCTCATATCCACTTCATCTCCCAATCTATGCTCACTAAGAGGTGTATACCATTGGTTTTTACGTTCCAAGAGCTTTCCAACGATATATAGAACTCAAAAATCGGACATATGGGTCAAAAGTTATGGCCATTCAAAGTTGACATTGTTGGCCCAATGGGCCGACCCACTCGGGCAGACCCAATCCGGCTGGCCCATTTCAGTTTCAGGCTGCTGAAACTGATTTTTCTTCCCTTCTTTACGTTCAATCCAACCTCCTGTTCCCTACTCAATCATCATTTATACAAAACAATAACACTTCTATGCCCTTTCATCATCACCCAACCCATCTATTTCTTCAAACAATGATTCACATACACAATTCACTCAACTGTGTTTGATTCACATACACAATTCACTCAACTAGAAAGCTGAATTCAGATTTCATAACATGCTTAAGAAGAAATATATATAGCAGCTAGTATTTTTATACTTGCCTTTTCTGCTGTAATTCAACACCAACCCTTTGTTTCAACCTCAAGTTGAGTCAAAATCACCAATCTCTAAGAACAAAACCAACCCACTTAATAACTGATGAAGAAGATGATGAAAAACTCTTGCAACCACTTGAAAACTTCTTGATTTCACACTGGAGAACCAAGAACGAAGGAAGTTAAGCTACTGTTGCTCAAAGTTACTGGGTTAAAGACACTTCACTACATGCAGCTTATGTCTTTGACACATATCACACCTGTTTTGCATATTAACCCCACAAGTTATACTTATTTCTAACTTAAGTCACTTGAAGCCTCCTTTGCTTCAGATTAAGCTAAATGAAAGTGTGTCTTCTATCAAAGCTAGTGTACTCATCGAGATACACACGATGGTATCAATTTTCACCTCATTCGACGAAACACGCATAAATTCATATTTACGAAACAGTCCTTACTTTCATCAATTTGAGTTTAATTTCAACTCAATCCAAGGGAACTCCTTTCAAATTCATTCCATTATGTATAAATCCTTCATATGAAACTAATGTGATCCATTTTAGTCCTTAATCTCGCTTAATTTAATTAATCATGCTTAAACCATGTTAAATCTCGATTAATTAGAGGTAATCGTGATTAACTCATGTTGGAGTGTAACACCACAGTTCTCCAAACTCCAGCATACTTATTTATACTACTAATATATGCATATCATATACTTTTAGGATTTGTCAGCATATCAGTTTTCTACAATCTCTGCGTTTGACACCTCATGTTACCGATGTTCACATTGACCAACTTGATGGGAAACTGCTTAAATTGATACTCACCTGAAGGGAATGTCTATGGAAGTGTTGTTTTGTTGCAGAGAATATTTGTTTAGGGATTATTTAGGACATGAAATGCAAATTCAAAAGTATCTTTTATGCAACATGGTAATAAATAAGAGCTCCTAATATCCCTTGTTATGTTCATTTGATGCCTGTTGGTCACTGAATTAATACTTGATGATCCTAGATTGGAGATGCCCATGAAATATTGATCATGTTACAGTCTTGAAGTTTTCCTTGGACTGATTGTTTTTAAAACCATAATCGTCAGAGGGAAAGGGAGGTGGGAAATGAAGTGAGAATCGCATCCGAGAAACCTCTCATTTGAAAATTTTGGTTGTAAAATTTATGTAGATAGTGAAATAAATGTGGGAAAAGGATGTGAGACATGTAGGTATTAAGGGCATGAATGAGCTTTTGGTAACTATGATTGTAACAACTGAGCTATCTGTACAAAGCCAATGTTCTCTTCATTTCAATTGTTTTAGAGATACATCTCAATTATATTGTATTCCATTCATCAGGCTTATTTATGGTAATATAAGATGGAAGAGAAAAATTAGCTACATCTAATCAAATCAGATACTATCTCGGATCCTAAAGATAATTCAAAATAACAAATCCAATCAGATTATCATAATACTCTAATTTGACTTAATTTAAATAATGTTAACCTTCCTAATATGTAATGTTTTCTAGTAGTAGTCACTCCAACTTTCCTAATATCTAATATCCATTATCCAGACCTATTGCCTTTCCTCTTTTATAGTTAAAACTTGCCATGGGGATCTTCCCATCTAATATCCATCCATTTAAATTTTAGCAGCCCATAGAATACTGGAAGTAACATGGAAACATGCGTAAATAACCTATTTATATGTGCATGGATAAGGATTCACATACTAATCACATACAAGTTTCTGTAATTAATGTTGAAGAGCTTCCTATGTGTATTTGGGTTTAGCAATGCATCTATTATTATTATTTTTTTAACAGAGCACACACGATAACTTTGAATCTGCCATTTGGGTTTCTGATTTTCTTGTTTCTTCATTGCAGGTTGCTCGTTCGCTTGGATCTGAACTGATGATTGTTAATGGAAAAATGCTTCTCGCATCTTTTCTTTATTTTTTTCCCCCTCCTTTTTCTTCTAGCATGGGTGTGAAAATTTCAAAGCATCATATGCAACTCAATATAAATATAGCTTTCTCGCAAGATCATGTCTTCTAAGGGAACACATTTTCTTCTTGAGATTTGTCAAAAAGGTGATTGATATGAAAATTTTTATTTCTTTCGAGGCTGTGGAAAGCTGAAACAGAAACTTAACATATATCAATAATTTCATGGGCATTTGTTAATTTTGATATGCCTGCTATGCCTTTCAACCAGCCAACTTCACTCTCAAGCGCTTGGCTTGGCTTGATTAGTCTTAAGCTCATGCTTGACTCATTGAGTTATAAGCCAAGTTCAAGTTAGGTTCAGCTCAGCTTTATTTGGCACGATCTCACTTGTTAAGAGGCTCGAGCAGGCTTACTTTAAGCTAGGCTTGTTAAGGGGCATGGCCTAGCTCTTTTTATATATCATAAGTATATACTAAATACAAGGTGTAAAGTTTCTGGTGAATATACGTAGTATGATTAATGTCAATTAAGAAATCAATTCAATTGAGATACACTATTAATATATATTCAATTGAGATATACTACTAAATATATTTAAAACATTTTTTCTGCTAGTAAGGCAAAAAATTAATATATTAAGAGGGCTTAGAGATCAAGCCCCTAAAAGAATACAACATTAGAGCAGAGTCCAAGTATATGATATAGAGAGAGAGCAAAGTTCTCCAAAAACAAAACCAAAAAGACTAACAATGCCGCCAATATCACAACAAAGAAATCAAGAAATAATAGGAGGAAGGTGCACAGCCTTAAAGATGTGTAAAACGACAGGCCTTACCCACCGCAAAAGCTAGTTAATGAAGTGGAAGTAACCAAGGATACTTAAGCCAAAGCTCTTGACTTGTCCGTGCACCTGGTATATTGTTTTGTGGTCCCACAAGATCATATAAGACGGACTCAAGAGCTTGGCCTTTCAAAGGCCATTTGATTCTGCCTAGGGAAAAAAAGAGATTTTGATGATAGAACAGATTCTTCTACATGTTGGCTTGATGAACCTCTCTGTTTCTTGCTGTCCAAATTGAGTAAATGGTGACGAGGACAACTGCACCAATTCCCCCCACTGCTGCATCCTTGCAACCAGCTGAGAGGGAGAACCAAACTGCAAATATAGAGATACCTCTGCATTTAGCAATCTGGCAAGCCTCCATGAAGGTGAAAAATACCTGAAACTGAATCTGTCTGTGGGGGAAAATTCAAATTGATGCGTGGATCAAGTTTGGGTCAAGATCAACCGAACCCGACCCACTAATCCAGCTCAGATGATAATGCGAAGTAAATAATCAATAACTGCCAGTGTGCAGTTATTAAGGGATTTATTCCTGGATTCAAGACACCCTGCGATTCAAGGTCTGGTAGTTACCAGATTATCATGGAGGAGGAAGAGAACGTGCGCAGGTAGTGGGAGAGAATCTAGGGAAATGGGAAATATATAAGGGAAAAAGAATCAGATGAAGAGGTATACAAATTTCTTTCAATTAAACAGAAATTAACCAAAAAACAGATCCATTGGCTAACTTAAGCATTGGAGAAACCTCGGTCAGACCACCCGATCGAGTTCTCACGGTGATTTTTTGTAATTCAGGGGAAGAGATTTTATACACCAATAGAGGAAGGGCTGAATCTCCATCGACAAGCAGAGCTGACCTGCTCGTCCTCGGGTTAATTAAAACCTGCTCTTACAATTGGCGCCGTCTGTGGGAAGCGAAGGAGGGAAATCACCCATTGACGCTTCTTTTTGCTGACAAACATGATAGATAGATAGCACAATCTAGGATCACAACCTCAGACTGGGCAACCCCCATCGCAAATGGAAGAAACCCAAGGAAAGGTGAGAAAGACGAATCGAGGCAACCTGTGTTTAGACGAAATGGCCGACCAAAAATAGCAATTACAGTCAGGTCGGCTAGAGAAAGGAGGGCAAAACATTGATCTCGCCAACTAGACGATGGAATAATTGAAGAAAATTACAGTGGACGGAGGAGACCCAGAACAATTTTGGCTGATCGGGACATCGATGACTGATGGGGAAGAGGAAAATTTAGTTCAATTCCTCAATCAAAGCTCTGATATTTTTGCATGGACCCCGCACGAAATAACAAGGGTTGATCCCGAGGTGATCGGTCATAAATTGGGTGTGGACCCGAAGGTAAAGCCGATGGTGCAGAAACAAAGCAAGCTCGCCCCGGAACGCCAAGTAACAGTAGGTGAGGAGGTAGATAGGCTGATGGAGGCGGACACTATTCGAGAAGTACACTATCCAGAATGGCTTTCTAATACGGTGGTTGTACCAAAAAAGGATAAAAAGTGGAGGGTATGTGTGGACTTCATCAACCTGATAAGGCTTGTCATAAGGATAGTTTTCCACTCTCGAAGATTGATTAGCTCGTGGACTCCACAGCGGGCCATGAACAAATGAATTTTTTGGATGCTGACCGGGGTTATCACCAGATTGCAATGGAAGAAGCCAACCAGGAGAAGACAACATTCATAACCCCTAAAAGAACTTATGGTTACAAAAGAATGCCTTTTGAGCTCAAGAACGCAGGGGCAACATTCTAGAGATTGGAAGCGAAGATATTCCAAGACTTGATGGGAAATATGGTAGAAGCATATATTGATGACATGGTGGTCAAATGCAAGGAAAGGTAACACATGAGCAGGATTTATGAACAATATTCACTATCCTGCGAAGATACAAGCTAAGGTTGAATGCATCGAAGTGTTCATTTGGCGTAAGCTCAGGAAAATTCCTGGGATACATAGTAACGCAGAGAGGAATTGAAGCAAACATAGACCAAATTAAGGTGGTGCAGAAAGTAGAGCGACCTAACTCAAGGAAGGAGGTGTAGAAGTTAACAGGAATGCTTGCAGCTCTGAATCGGTTCTTATCAAGAAGCTCGAATAAATGTCGGTCTATGTTCCTCGCCTGAAAAAGAAAGTAGAGAAAATATGGGACGAACAATGGGACGAAGCTCTATCTAAGCAATATCTAAGCTCCCCTCCTGTGCTTTCTATTCCTAGCCCGAGGGAGGAGCTGGTACTGTATTTGGCAGTTTTTTAGCATGCAGTAAGTGCAACCTTGATGAAAGACCAAGGAAAACAATACCTACTCATTTATTTTGTTAGCAAAACTTTGTTGGATGCTGAGACGAGATACCTACCACTGGAGAAGCTCGCCTTAGCATTGGTGAGCGTAGCTTGGAAACTTAGGCATTATTCTCAGGCACACACTATCAAGGTCTTGACTGAACACCCATTACGAGCTGTATTACAGAAGGCCGACCTATCGAGGAGGATGGTAAAATGAGCAGAGAGCTCGGCGGGCATGATATAAAGATATTTCCCCAAAATGCAATTAAGGGCCGGGTTGTAGCTGATTTCATAGTTGAATTCACTGTCCGAGAAGAATTGAAGAAGGACAAGGAAGAATAGGAAAATGTGGAGTCAGATACTAATGAAGAATGACAACTGTTTGTAGATGGCGCATCTAACTTGCGGGGATTGGGTGTTGGCTTGGTGCTTATTACACCAGAAGGAGATACGAAAGATCAAGGTTGGATGACGCCGATCATCGAGTACCTCAAAGATGGATCGTTGTTAGAAAACGGAAAGGAGGGATGGAAGATTAGAAGAAAAGCAGCCAGATTTTGGTTATCATCGGAGGACAAGCTGTATAGACGATCATACTCTGGTCCTTACCTGAGATGCGTGAGCCCATCCAAGGTGGAGAACCTACTATATGAAATCCATGAAGGATCCCGTGGAGGGCACATTGGAGGAAGAAGCTTGGCCCACCGAGCTATGTCTCAAGGATATTGGTGGCCCAATATGCAGAAAGATGCCCAACAATTCATGCAGAAATGTGAGAAATGCCAACTTTTTGGCAAATAAATTCATCAGCTAGCCGAGCAGCTTAACTCGATAATAAGCCCTTGGCCATTTGACAAATGCGGGATCGACATTGTCGGCCCTATGCCGAGGTCAGTAGGAAATTGATGATTTCTGATTGTAGCTACAGATTACTTTACCAAGTGGGTGGAAGCGGAACCCTTGGCTCACATTCGAGAAAGCGATGCTCGGAAATTCGTATGGAAAAACATCATTATGAGATTTGGAATACCTCGGGCGTTAGTAACTAACAATGGGAAACAGTTTGAAAGCAGAACATTCAGACACTTGTGCGAACAGTATGATATCTGGCTCCACTTGTCGACCCCTATTTACCCGCAGAGTAATGGCCAAGCAGAAAGCTCCTATAAGACCTTGCCTGCCGGTATAAAGAAAAGGTTGGACGAAGCAAAAGGAGAATAGGTGAATGAGCTTCCTAATGTCTTAGGGCCTACCGAACTACCCTGCGGAGGTCGACTGGAAAGACTCCTTTCTCTCTTGCATACGGAATGGAAGCTGTAATTCCCTTAGAGATTGGCATGCCGACGATGAGGACAGAGGCTTATAATCATGAGCAGAATAAAGAAAGAATTGCTGAACAATTAGATATGATTGAAGAGCGAAGGGAGCGAGCTTTAATTAGGTTGGCCGCCTATTAGCAGCAGCTAGCTCAGAGCTACCAGAAGAAGGTACGAGGACGACAGTTCAAGGTTGGAGATCTGGTCTTAAGAAAGATTCTCTCAAATACGAAGGATCTTAGCTACGACAAGCTTGGACCAACCTGGGAAGGACCATACAGGTTCACCTCGGCTGGAGGAACAAGAGCTTATCATCTGGAAACACTTGAAGGGAATGCATTGGCAAGGTCATGGAACATAGCGAATTTAAAAAAATTCTATTTTTGATCTTTGTACCAAAGAATTCGTCAGCATTGTATCACTTATAAGAAATTTTATGGTTTATGTTCTTGTGCCAAGAATGGAATCGAAGTTTTACTCTTCTTTGTACAAAAAAATTTGGAAAGCTTGTATCTTGCACAATGCATGTTAAAATTATCTCGCTAATATTCTTGTGCCAAGAATAGGGCCCCATTAAATTTGTGTTTATTTGAGGATCTGTAATAGGGCATTCCCTATCAAGGACAACCTCACATGAATAAAGCCAAGGCCTAGCAATTGAAGGGCGACATAGGGCCTCGTACTTCATATTGAAGGATAAAAACTTTACTAGGAAGAGCCCAAACTAAGTACGCTGCACTGATCTCCTTTTTAACCAATAGCTAGGCATGATGACGCAAGCATTAGGCCAAAAAGAGAGTTCGAAAAAGACCGACAGTGGCGGTGTAAACGTATGGTAAATTGTCAAAGAAGACTACAACCATACAACACAAAAGCAAAAGGTTTTTTCAATCAATAAGACACATCGCTAAGGAACATCAGAAACAGAGGGAATAACAAGTCAGCCTGAATATTAGATTAGGATTCAAGGGGGAGGGGGAGGGGGAGGGGGAGGGGGGGGGGATAAATCAGCATATCTGGCCCAAAGAGGAGAGTCTTCGGGGACTTCGGCATCTCCAAGAGCTACGTCATACCCTCGCTTGAAAACAAGAGTTTTGATTTGCTCAACTTGCTGCAAATACATTGCCTTGATTCTCTCGAACTGGGCATCCTTGGACTTTTTGATAGCCTCCCTAATCTCCTCTTCTGCCTTAGCCTGTCTGGAGCAAAGAGCATCAAGCTCCATTTTGGTTGCATCAAGGCGGCTCTTGACAAGGACCACCTAGGCTTCAACAATCTGAGCGTTCTGAGAAGATATGTTAGCATTAGACTTAGCTTGATGCCAAGCAACTTTGGAACTTGCCAACTCTTTTTCTAAACCCTCCACTCGGCATTGAAGCTTTTTCAGGCGATTGGCAACAATAAACCATTTCTGAAGACCCTGAAAACAAAGAAGAAAAATTATTAGGAAGACATCAGATAAAAAAGGGGGGAAATTGACTGATTAAAACCCGACATACCAGAAAACAGTGTTGGACTCCTGTAGATACAAGTTCGTCATTAGATAAGGCACTATGCAGATTCATATCAAAAGGAAGGAGTGTAGATTTACCCAAGATAAGTGCTAAAGATGGGGACCCAGAAACTCCCTCACCCATGGATGGAGATCCAAGTGAACCCTTCCGATCTGAGGAAGAGCCTAGCCGAGGGGGTGGTGGGGGCAAACTTTCTTCTAACCATATAGAAGGGGAGTTTGTAACTTCGGCGGGCCTAACAGGATGCTTGCTCACCTTTTGCTCTCGGAAATCAGGATGAGGATTAGAGGACGGTCTTTTTGAGTGTTGAGGAGGGCTCGAAAAGGGGAGCTTTCCCAGTTCTGTAGGCCGGAAGATCGCTGAGGCTATCAAAAAGATTTCTTGGTCTGCGACGAGGGTCATTGCTGGAGAGGGCTGGCTGGCGTCAGACGAGAAGGAATTATCCAAAATATTTAAAACAGAAGTTTGTTGATGATTGGTGGAAGATGAGGAATCGCTAAAAGGCATAGCACGCTTCGCTGATTTCTTAACACGTGAAGGTTCCTTCCGAGCAGGAAAAGATTGGTCGGTGGATTGAGTGGGGGCAAGTGAATGTTGAGAAGCAAAGGACTTGGCGCTTGAAGTATTACCCACCCGCAAAGGCCGAGAAGGCTTGACAGCAGGCACCTTCTTCCGCCTAAAAAGGGGGTCAGACGCCAGAGGCTCGTGCCAAGGTGGAAGTGCTAAGAAGTTGTCATATGAACGAGTATATCCGAGCAGAAAGCAGCTTGGCCCCAACCCTTTTAGCTCGAGAGGACCTCGGAATTCGAGCACACGGCTTAGCTCTTCAGCCCGGACGAGAGAGAAAGAGACACGGTTGATTATAGCATCTAAAAAAAAAAGAGTAGAAGAATAGTTAGTAAAAAAAGAAGAAGTGAAGAACGAGCAAGAGGAAGCGCCGAAAAGGGAGAAGTTCCGACCAAGGAAGCCTATGGATTGAGGAACCATACAGTTGATCCCACCCCAGATGGTTGGTGATTCTTAGTTTCTACTCACAATAACGAAATCTCCTTTGCTAGACTTATTAGTGTTAGGAATTTTGTAGGTTACAATTTGATGGATGCATTTCATTCTAGCATCATTTGATTCACACACATATGCATTGATTTATAAAGACTTGAAATCTTGTTTTATTCATGCATTGCTTTTAAGAGTTGTAAAAGTTTTGATTTATGCATGATTTGTTTTCAATCTTGGATGCATTTGTTTTAGAAAAGAGTTTTAGAAATCAAGCTAGCCTATGAGTTTTTAAATCTTTCAAAATGTTTTAGGCTTTTTATGTTCCATGTTTTAAAACCCTTAGAATGATTTAAAACATGTTTTTAAGCTTGATTTATTGGCCCAAAAAGTTCCACAAAGAAAATCTTTGAAAATTGCAAAACTGGATTTTGGGGCCCTGGCAGTGTCGCCGGTCGACCGAGACCTGCTTCCCGGTCGACCGGGAACACTGTCGGTCGAGTGCGCAGGTTCTGAACTGAAACTTGCCAACGGTCAAAAATATGACCGTTGTGCCTTCTCGGTCGACCGAGACCTCTTTGCAGGTCGACCGAAGACTAGCCGTTGGACACTTTTTGGCTATAAAGTCCATTCATTTCCAACCTCTTTCAAGGCTTGAACCATGAATCTTTGAGACCATTTTGGAGCCATTGAAAGGGGATGAAGTTGGAAAGGCTAGAGGGTCATTAGGAGAGCTAAAGCTTGGATTAATGAGTTAAACCACCAAGTAAGCTCTACCTTTCTAAAACATAGTTTACATGCTTTGTTTAAGTTATTGGTAATTGATTTTGTGCATGTTAACTATGATGTGATGAATCCATTCTTCTCTTAATCTTTGATGTAATTAAGATTGGATTCCTCACTTTGTTTTCATCCAAGTTGTTTTTAAATCTTCTTAATCATGCTTAGCCTAAATCTTTGATTTCCTTTATATAGCATGATTCATTTTCTTGGTTGAAACATAACTTGTTGTTTTCATTCATTTAAACATTAGTAAAATTAATTTGGTTTTGAAAACAACATTGCTCATGCATCACATGTTCTAAGTTAGTCTTTTTCATACAACTTGTGAATCTTTGATTTTCATGTCATTAACAAGTTGATTTTCATACATGTGATTTGCATTAGACTTCAATCAAATCTTTCATGAGCTTTGAACTTTGAAATGCTTTAAGCATATATTTGATTAAGCCTTCTTTTTAAACTTGATTGAAGTTATCACACACACACATCATGAGCATTCATCTTTGCATTCATATAGTGTTTGTGTGAGTTTGTTTTAAACTTTCAAATCCGCCTATTTTAGAGGCAAATACATTGTGCTTAAATTGTATCTCTTGGAAAGTTCTTTTGTGAAGACACCATCTTAGAGAAATATTCACTTGTTTAAGGTTATTGCTTAGCCTAAGAAAAGCATCTTGTAAGGTTATTGCTTAGCCTAAGAAAAGCATCTTGTAAGGTTATTGCTTAGCCTAAGAAAAGCATTTTGTAAAGGTTATTGCTTAGCCTAGAAAAGCACATTGAGAGGTTGTTGTTTAGCCTAGAAAAACATCATTGTAAGGGTTATTGCTTAGCCTTGTAAAAAGCATACTTAGTGGAAATCCGGTGGGGTGATTGGATCACAAGCCGGTAGTGGACGTAGGCATTGAGGCCGAACCACTATAAATCTTTGTGTAGTGGTGCTTGCTTTTGTGGTGATTGTTTATATTAGCTTCCGCATATTGTTTGATTTATCATCACATGTGACTAGTTTTTGTTAAGAAGTTAAAATTGATTTAAATTGGTCACAATTGTAGCTCACCCTATTCACCCCCCCCCCCTCTAGGGTTAGGATCCCAAGGACTTTCAATTAGAGTTCGGAAGATAATGAACAAGGAGCCCATTGGGATCCTTAGATTTCAAATAGAAAATTGATTTGCTGCTGTCTAACGGAATTAGTATATAGCAAGATAGGATATCATGAACCCCTAAGCTTGTGCCAAGCTGCCTATTCAATGCGGAGACTCCCATAACAATGCAGTACTGGTTGGGATAGCACTGAGTAGGATCTTTAAGGTTTCCCATTGAAGAAGAGGAAAGCAAAGGAAGATGACACTTACCATAGATTGAAGGAAGAAGAGAGAGGAGAGGCAGAACCCAGAGACGAAGATTTGAAATAAGAGAGGAGAAAGAAGAAGATAGAAATCGAAGAAAAAGGAAGGTAATTTATAAATTGAGGCATAACAACTATTGAAAAGTAGATGATCCCGGTGAGGACGCGTGTCCAAAAATATCTCAAGCCCCTTATTCCCTCGGAAAATGGAGAGGAAAAGGCTGGCTTGGGGGTAATTATAGGGGGAAATTCAAATTGATGCATGGATCAAGTTTGGGTCAAGATCAACCCAACCTGACCCACTAATCCAGCTCAGATGATAATGCGAAGTAAAGAATCATTAACTGTCAGCATGCAGTTATTGAGGGATTAATTCCTGGATTCAAGACGCCCCACGATTCGTGGTCTAGCTGTTACTAGATTATCATGGAGGAGGAAGAGAACGTGAAGGGAAAAAGAACCAGATGAAGAGATATGCAAATTTCTTTCAATTAAACAGAAAATCAACCAAGAAACAGATCCATTAGCAAACTTAAGCATCAGAGAAACCTTGGTCGAACCACCCGATCGAGTTCTCACGATGATTTTCTGTAATTCAGGGGAAGAGATTTTATATAGCAACGGAGGAAGAGCTGAATCTCTATCAACAAGCAAAGCTGACTTGCTCATCCTCGGGTCAATCAAAACCAGCTCTTATACTACTATAAGGAGCTTTTCACACTAGTTTGGTGCTAGAGCATGAAAAGATTGGTGGAAGCTCAAATAGGACTGAATTCCCACTAGGAGATAATCTGGGATTTTCATTTGTAATCCTAAAAAGGGCTACTACAGTTTTTGAACCAAAGCACTACTGCATCATTGAAAAGCCATTTATCATGCTAGATGCTGATTGGGCTCACAGTTTCTCAACCGAAGCACTATTGCATCGTTGAAAAGCCATTGATCATATACCAGATGCCGATGGGATTCTTTCCCAACTGAAGTGCTATTGCATCACATCATCGAAAAGCCATTAATCAAAGCAGATGCTGATTAAACTCAATTCTCAATGAAAAGCCATTTACAATACCAGATGCTGATTGGACTCACAGTTTCTCAACTGAAGTGCTTTGGCATCATTGAAAAACCATTTATCATACTAGATGCTGATTGGACTTCCATCTCCAACCTGCCATTTACTAGAATGCTGATGGGAGGATAAGGCCTTTAACTCTCATCTAGATGCAAGTGCCCATGCTAACACTGGATTGAATCCAAAGGGGAAGAATTTGAAAAACTTCTGTTTTTAGAACATCTAGCCAACAATAATAACTACAAGTCAAGCATAATTTCAACTCAACTTTTTGAAGATTTAAAAGGGTATGATAAAATGAAATATGATACCCTGTCCAAGCTGCAGCTCAGCTGGTAAGTATGTGAGAGTATGTAGCTCAGCTGGTAAGGACACGAGTATGGGAGTTCAAGTCCCTCTGTAGAGCAGGGAAAAAGTACCATTTCTCACACGAACACTATAGCTCCAAAAATTTATCAATAAAGGGATCCACTTCATCAATCGCTTAAAATCAATTAGGGTTGGTTGTTTAGTTTTTAGGCTTGTTGATTAATGTTCACACCAAGTTCAAGTGGAGCTAAGCTCAACATGTTCACAGTGTCCATGATTAGTCCCTTAGGGCGTGTTTGGTAATTTTACGTGTATAGTCAAGTCAAGTATAGTGCAGGTCGAACGGTCTGAATTTCCACCATACCACGTTTGGGTGTTGCCGGGAACAAATCCATCTAGAGATTTCTAACTTTACAACTATAGTTACAAGAAGGCCGTACTGGACAACTTAGTTGTATTACAACAGTAGGGTCTTTGCTTTGTACCCAAGGCCAATGTAAAATTACAAGTAATTGGAAGACAAGAGGAAGTTTCACATGGGTTTCCATATCCCCTTCACTATGATTTCTCCCCATCTGCTGTGAACCGAATCAAATGCGCATCACCATCTCTCCTTCAAACGCATTACACCTTCATAACTATCAAGACCTACTTCTCCATCTAACCCTCTTGACCATTACTTCCCCCAACAATCTCTCCATCAGATCAACCTCGCTTTCCAAGGCGAATCCCTAGACCTTATAACTCCCCATCATAGAGCTCTACTTGCCCATAAGTCATAACAGCGAAATAAGACCAGGTGGTTCTTAAAAAGGGGGTGGATTGCAGATTTGCAATCGATTTTGGGAATAGGGTTGAGAGGACATGCCCCGTTGAGCTAGGTAGCTACAGAAAGGATATTAGATATGAGCACCATTACTTCACTTTCATTCCTCTCCACTAAACGGGGGCCCTAACCATAACTTTGCCAGAAGAAAGGTCATACATTCCGCATACAGACTACTAACTACGACGACCTACTTATTCACCTAACGTCCTGCCATCATAAATTCTAAGCACCATCTCTCAATCAATTCATCTCTTCTAGCCAAGTTTAGATCAGATCTTGCCGTCATAGATCTGCGTCCGTAGCCAGCCAAAAGTCTCCGGAATGAGTAAATGTGGTGGGGATGATGGAGGATAAAACGGTACAGGGATTTCTTTAGATTTGGGGCATTGGGTTCAGAGGACATCACCAGCTGAAATATTTACTCCCGGACACCTACTACGGCTGCGTCCTTAGCTGATCATACCCAGGGAAGAATTTAAGTCTGCGCGCGTCCTGCAACTCGAACGTATTTTAGCATACCGAGCCAGAACATGCAGAACATATCTAGCGGAGATCTTGGCGCAATTACTCTCTCCGTCCACATTTACAGAATCCCTCTATAAAAAGGAAGCAGTTTTAGTTGATGATGAATAACGAGTGCAGCAATATAACTCGAGTAAGATGACTTTCGATACGATACAAAACATGTCCGTCGAAGAGCAAGGTATCGACTCTTTCCTCTATCTCCAATGTCTATTACTGTAAGACAAGCAAATCAATCACAAAGATAATTGTTGACAATTTATGCGGGTTATTTGCTTGCTTTCGCGCATAATACATATACTATATTGAAACTTATAAGTAACGGTTGCCGATGGACTTGATCCATCTCTTTGTTCACTGAGATCACTTTTATTGTAAACCAACACAAATTTGCTAGAAAGGTTGCTATGCTATTTCTATAAATTGATTGACTGTGTACAATCTCGTACATGTCAACAAAAAAATAGTAATAATAAACGGGGTTGGCAAATGAATCTTTCTCATGAGTTGAAAGTATCAATTCTTGCAGTCAGATCAAGATTAAGAAACCCTCTCTGCTAGATAAGTGAAAGGGGGATCTTATATCTTCACCAATATCACTATGGTTGTTGTTTATAATCTCTGCCTTTTATCTTGGTCTCTTGAATGTTGGAGCAATAAACAATTTAACGGTTAAAAATCCCTCATCTAGCTAACCTCTCTGTGCATCAAGTCCTTTGAATATCACACTTGGAATTTGTCACTACAATCTCGCTACAATAAGATGGAGGGTACAAGATCCTTCTATAAAAAGGCAAATCTAGAGAGGAGGGAATCAAGAATCAAGAAAAAGAAAGTTGTACTTGCAGTTCTTTGGGCAGCCTTGGCTGCATGGCAAATACAAGTAGCGGCCGCAGCCGCAGTGATTTACCAATATCAAAATAAGTCGGAGTCCCGGAAGAAGAGAACTGCTGAAAGAGCCCATTACCTTTCCAAATTAACAGAAGGGAGGGACGAAGAATGTATTAGTCAGCTTAGACTAAACAAGGAGAGCTTCGATTACCTCTGCGATCTGCTCAGAGTTAGAGGGTTGTTGAAAGATACTCGCGAGGTCACCGTAGAGGAAGAGGTCGTAGCATGCTTGCATATTCTGGCACATGCGGTTAAAAACAAAACGGTCGCATCGAGGTTCCTGCGATCGGGGGAAGCAATCAGCCGACACTTCCATAGAATTCTCAATGTTATTTTAACTTTAGCACCCAACTTTATCAAACAATCCAGCATACAAACAACAGTCGGACATTCTCTCTTCAAGGTATAATGACTACCGTTTTTTAAGATTTTTTAAATCACTGGTCAACTGTGCAATATTGATCATGTTATGTTTTGTAATATAATCTCGCATTGATTGATACTTTTCCTCCAAGATTGTGTCAGTGCGATCGATGACACCCACATACCGGCCTTCCTACCAGCATAGTCACAATCAGCGTATTGAAATCGAAAGGGGACTTTGACACAGAACTTCTTGCCCGCTTGTGGGTTTGACTTAAAATTTCAGTATGTCCTTCCCGGCTGGGAGGGATCCAGAACAGATGCACGAGTCCTACAGAATGCGCTAACAAGGGGCGATCAACTGGTCGTTCCGCCAGGTATATACCTCCTACCTTCTAAGGTTTTCCTCCCACTTGAACAATAAATGTCTCAATCAAATGGAAAGTAACCACTCGTTCTCCGATCTCAATTGGAATAGGCCGCTACTACCTCGTGGACGCTGGATTTGCCAATGCTCCGAGATTCCTCACACCCTACCGTGGAGTCCGATATCATTTGAAGGACTATCGAGGAAGAACACCGCAAGATCCAAAAGAACTTTTTAATAAAAGGTATTCGCAGGCTCGTAATGTTATCGAAAGAGTATTCAGACTATTAAAGGGGCACTTTGCCATCTTAAGGACAGCCCCTCAATATGACTTCGTCCACCAGGTGTCGATAGTACATGCCTGCTGCACCTTGCACAATTTTATCCTAGAGCAAAATTATGCTTTTAATGACATTGATGAAACTAATTCTAAGAATGCTGTCCAAAATGAGGAAGCAGGTCGTGAGGTCAATCTTGCTAGGGTTTTCAGGGCATACAGCCAAAGAAAAAAGGATGAGTGGCATACCTTCCGTGATAGCTTTACAAACAATTTGTGAGAAGAGTACCAGATGAATAGGACACATGGATGAATCTATCGCATGCCATAGTATAATTTTTGGGATTATAACATGCACTGATGTTTTTTAGTTGCATGGACTTGTAGGTTGTTCTGTGTCAGTCTAAATATAGCAAACATGTGTCTATTGAATCAATGTGTACTTTGCTGTAATTTTTGGAACACTTTTGCTGCGTGAATGATTATATTGTACGTTGTCACAGTTTATCTCTATTCACTTATGTTTAAATAATGTAGTATTCCAATACTAACATTGATTCTTGTAGCTCCTCTGAGGCCACAACGCAAAAACAATGTGTTCAATGCAGAGCTCGACGAACTTTTATTGGAACTCGAGCTGGAGCAGGTTGCACTAGGGAGGAAGGGAGACAGGGTATTCAAGGATGAGGCCTACGTGTCTGTTGCCAACGCAATGACGGCTGCGAGTACAACATGGAGGAAGTTTACCAAATGGGCAATTCGGAACAGATGCAAGAACCTGAAAAAACAATACGCCATTTGTACAGAGCTACTGAACGCATCTGAGTTCGGTTTTGATAATGCAACCAAGTGAGTCGTCACCAGTGATGAGGTCTGGCGGGATTGGATAATGGTAGGATGTTAAGATCAAACTGTATTGTATTTATTTGCAATGACACTATTTAATTAGTGAAGGAATCTGATATAAATATAACTATAACAGTATAGGGACATCCAGATGCGCAGTCATGGCTGTCGAAGACCATTGATTACGACAGGCTCTCTCTTGGTTTTGGTCGCGATGTTGCCAATGGCCAGTTTGCTCGATCCACCCAAAATGCAGGACATACCCATGACTCTGTTTCATGTACGAACACCCCAAGCGGTTTCTGGCAACGCGGAAATAGGAGTAGACGACTATATGGATGAGATGATTATAGGCAGCAAAGGGTGCGAGGGTTCATCCGGATCAAGGAAGCGGGTAAAGAGGGGTGCCTCTATGGAGAAATTCATTACCGGGTTCAAAGAGGCATCCGGGAAAATTAGTCAGGCGATCGAAGAGGTTGCAAACAAGATGCTAGAGCCTTCAGAACGACTATTGGAAATTGTTGGAATAGAATTGGATAAGATCCCAGAACTGTCCTCGGCCGATCTAGACATTGCACACAAATGGCTGAGCAATAGTGCCGACAGTTCGACAACCTTCCTCCATTCTAAGGATAAATCGGCATGGATTTTTCATCGTTTGGACCGAATGCACAAGGAGATTGGTCTCTGATCTGGCTTCTGGAGAAGGGGCCCGTAGCTGTTGTTGTGTGTGTTGGTTGTTGCTGTTGGTGTTGGTTGTTGTGTGTGTTGGTTGTTGCTGTTAGTGTTTGTTATTTATATTGACTTGTAGTTAAACTTAAAACTATCTAACTATTCATCTTTCCCATGAGGGGAAACTACAAGAACATCTATGGTATATTTGTCTAAAAGTTGTCATTTACATGGACAGTCTTTTGACTTACAGGGCAAGCACATGAATCAATTTCCTGTGTGTCTAGCACAACCTTCTTAGAATATCTTTTGCAGTATAATATGTCTACATAGTATGTATTGTAATTGTGGATTTGCAGACCCTTTAGGGAAGCTGATGCCATCATCTTACTAGTCCTCACTACCAAAATGTGTATTACAAAAAGACAGAGTGTACATCAGTCCCTCATCCTAGTATGCCTTCTAACTTTTAAGGCTAAACCTGAAATAAATACTTACATCAGGAGTGTTAATGCTTCTTTTTCCTTTGTGTCTTACTGCATCCCTGCAATCAATAACTTCCGTCAGAGCTGTTTTTGAACTGTCATTAGGCATTTTGAATATCTTCCCTATGGAGAACTATACGGGCAGCTGGTTCACACCACATACTTGTTCCGAGCGCTGCTGACCATCACTAGTGTCTCATGGGCTATTTAGATGTCACCCACCATTGATTGTATATAGTTTAAAGTGCAACTAGCTGGCTCAAATCTGCCTCAACAACTGATTGTTATCAGAAACTACTGAGGGGTGGCTCTAGATTGCTGCGTACTTGATTCGTAGGTTAAGCCACTATTACAAATCAGTTAAACACATGTAAGTGAATTGACAGACCTCAAACTGAGACCACCCCCACCCCTCATCTTTTCCTCTTTCTTTTATTTGACTAAATGGGCACTCAAGAGCAACACAAATGATGAGTTCAAAGTGTATGTTATGTTTTCGTGCTATTTAATGATCCTACATTTCAATCTCTGTAGCATGTCACGTTCCATGTCCTCTACTTCTGAAATTGCACCCAAGTGTCGATGCGGGAATGGCGATATGAGGCTCTTCACCTCCCATACAAAGACAAACCCAAATAGAAAGTTTTGGGGTTGTCCAGGATGGATTGTAAGTCCTAATATCTTCAGACCTAGAAAGTTGATAACGTCCAAGGCAAAAATCAACGTCTGATCCCATGTGTTGTCCACCCAACAATTTTCTTGCAGGATGGAAATGGATGCAACGCTTTCATGTGGAAAGACAAAGCAGCAGACCAAAGTTCCGATGCAAATTCGATGTCTTACGACCGAGGAGACATCTTCTGTGAGCTGCATAATATATCAAATCAGATCGATGAGCTGAAGCGAGAAATTAACAAGAATGGACATGCTAGGGAATTGTACTTGCAAAAAATGTATTATGTCTGCATGTTCATTACAATAAGTTTATGTGTAGGTTTGGCTAGGATATTTAATTTAATTGAGATAATTAGCGAAAGGTCCCTCGTATAGGACTCGTAAGGCCTCCAGTCTATCAACTTTTCCTCTAAAGCCTGTAGTCCATGCAGCTAGACATATTTCAGCGAGAGGTCCTTCAATATAATTCGCATGACTAATTTACCCTTTCAACCGTTTTAGGCATAAAATTTTAAATTTTCAAATTTCAAATCTTATATTATCCCCTCTTCTACGTCGGACGCCGCCATGGAGAAACCCAAGATCATAGACAGAAGAGGATTTAGGTTTTTTGATTCGGTCACCGTGCAGAAACCCCAAGATCAAATCCAGATTCGCCCATCGCCAGAACCAGAAGAGGGGTCAGAGTTCATCTCCGTCGGTCGTTCTTCCCCAGTCGGAGACCACCGTGCCACGTCGCCGGAGATCAAGAAGAAGCAGCAGCAAGGCCCTGCATCTCAGTTGGGTCGATTCCTCGCCAGGCGCCTTGCCAGTTCTGGATTCTAGAAGCAGTGCCTTGTTGTGCCCAGATCCAGAACCTAGATCGAGAAGTAGCAGCAGCAAGAAGTTCTGTTACAGAATCAGAACCGTCAGATGAAGGAGAAAACCCAATTGGGTAGGTTCCTTGCTAGGCCGGTTCAGTTCAGGTTAGACCTGGCCCAATCAAGCCGGTTGTTAATTATGCCATGAAAGGGTGGGTAGAGGCCGGTGGCGATCGAGTACTGGTTGGGGAAGACAGGGATGAGGCCGGTCTTCGCCTCAGTGCCATTGGCGATGAGTCGGGCCATGTTGGGTGTTGCGGTTTTGAATTGGTAATTGAATCGGAACCAGTCAGAGGAGATGAGGATGACGACAGGTTTGTTGAGGCAGGTGAGCGGGTGGGCGGCGAGATGGAGGGGTATTGAGGGGATGGAGGGTGGTGGGGATTGGGAGGAGGAGGAGGAGGAGGAGAAGAAGAGGAAGGCGAAGGCCATAGAGGCGGCGATAGCAACAGAGGTGGTGAGGAGAATGAAGGTGAAAAGGATGGCATTGGTGGGGGGTTTAGCAGAGGAAATGGGGTTTTTGATGCCAGCTTGGAGAAGGGCTTTAGAAGGGTTCAGAAGGTCTTCTCCATCAGGGTCAGGTATTGGCTTGGATGGGGATAGGATGGAAAGTGGAGCACCACCCATCAAGAGAATTCTCTCTCTCTCTCTCTAATATTCTGAAAATATACTGATATATATATTTTTTAGAATATGCCGAGAATCTCTAAGTATTTGGTGATCAGGAAATGGGTTTGATGAGATGGGTATCTTTCCTTTCTGTTTTATTTGGTAGTGTTCTATTGAAGTGAGACATGTATAGGGTTCTGGAGTTTTTAAATTGCAGCATCCTTATGTTGAAATGACTCCACAAACTCACTTGTTTCTTGATTGCTAATGGCAGAAGGAACAGTTTCACTTTCAACTAACACCTGCTGCGTATCAGATTCAGCTTCATTAAGTTCCATGCGTACATTGGATGTGCTTTCTGTAGCATCTTCGTCCCTGCTTATTGTTTTTTCGCCTTCCTTATCAGCTGGAACAGTCTATTCAGAGGCAGAGTTATTAGCCGGTTTCGTTGTGGCCGCCACAGTAGTTTTTCCATCATTGTCAAACGTAGTCGATGGTGCTACGCCATTGCCAAAGATGGAAGGCAGCTGGGCTGCTATATTGTTATTGACAAATTTATATTATTTTTTATGAAATTTATTTGAGTTTTTTTTCTGAAATTTATATAAGTTTTTTTCAAATTTATCTGAGTTTTAATAAATTTATATGAGTTTATGTCAAATTTATCTGAGTTCAAATTTATTTGAGTTTTGTACAAATTTATCTAAGTTTTTATCAAGTTTATCGGAGTTTTGAGTTTTGCACAAACTTATCTGAGTTATGGACAAATTTAGCTGAGTTTTTAGCAAATTTATCTGAATTCTGAACAAATCTATCTGAGTTTATTGTAAATTTATCTGAGTTCTGAAATAAATTTTTTTACGTTTTGGACAAATCTATCTGAGTTTTGGCTAATTTATCTGAGTTATGGGACAAATTTATCTGAGTTTGGACAAATTTATCCGAGTTTGTAGCAAATGTATTTGCATTTTTCTAAACTTATTTACACTTTTTTGAAATTTATTTGGATCTTTTGAAATGTATTTGGATCTTTTAAAATTGATTTTCATCTTTTGAAATTTATTTGGTTCTTTTGAAAATTATTTGCGTCTTTTTAAATTGATTTTCATCTTTTGAAAATTTTTAGATTTTTTGAAATTTATTTGCGTCTTTTTAAATTTCTCTATGTTCTTTTGATATTATAGCATTTTTTGAAATTTATTTGCATTATTTCAAATTTATTTGTATTTTTTGAAATTTATTTTTATTTTTTTAGAGTTTAATTTTGTTTTTTTAATTTTATTTACAATTTTTGAAATTTATTTTCGTCTTTTGAAATTTATTTACATTTTTTTAAAATTTATTTTCGTCTTTTGAAATTTATTTGGGTCTTTTGAAATTGATTTTCATCTTTTGAAATTTATTTGTGGTTTTTAAATTTATTTCATTTTTAGAAATTTATTTGAAATTTGTTTCTTGTTTTTTTAACTTTATTTGAAAATCTCATTAGTGGAATTTTATTAATAGTGACTAATTTAATGGTAGTTGACCATTATTAATGGCTTATCCCACTAATCATGGGATATGATTTGAAGAAATGGTAAATTAGACACTTTAGGTTTTCAAATTTGGAAAAATGACCTTTCACACTATAAAAAAAGATTGTGGACCTAAGGCAATAAAGTGAAATTTTCAGGGACCTCTCGCCGAATCCCCCTATTTAATTTGTAGTCAGATGTAGCAGACTATGTAAGTCATGTGTAATTACAATATGCAATTTAGTAATTTAGTAACCTGCACATGCATTCCAAACCTATGGTTTACTTATGGTTTGTAGTCAGGTGTCGCAACAATCCCCGTTTACTTTTGGTTTAGACAATCTTAGAGGAAAATCTCTCTTAGGTAAAAAAAAAGAGCAGAAATGAAGAAAGAGTTTATAGAATGAAATAGATGTGTGGGAACAATCTCATTGTCCACCTTTGGTTTGAAAGAATATTTTTTTCTTGTCCAAATATTGAAAATCGTAGTGGGTTATATATCACAATGGCTATTCATATCCTATTTCAAGGCTCTTTTATGATGTGTGTTGTTCACCATTGAAATCAAATGGTTGTGGCCATTACTCGATGTTCAAATTTCAAATTTGATTGCGGCCCAGATACCATTTTTTTGCCTTACCAACCAAAACCAGTATTATGAACATCGAATGTTCTACCTGGCATGTACAACAATTAATGTGGGTACAGAAGCATCCCTCCAACCACCCCGTTTTGGGTTTGTCAAAATGCAAATATTTTTTTAGACTAGCAATGCAGCCGGTCGTTCATTTTTTTGTTGTAGATGTATTCAGAAAAGTTCACACGTCCAAATCCCAATTGACTTTGGCTTCCAAACAATCTAAGTAATTACTATTCACATAAGTTGTTTTACATGACATCAATTAGCTCATGTTGTTTCCAACTGTTCATGGTGGTGAGTGGTGACTAATATTGTCAGGTTTCCATATTACCATTAGAATTAACGTGAGATTAAGAGTCAAGTTAGAAATATACAAACCTGATTAAATGTTAATTTGACCCTCAAACATAGTCCACAAGATCGAAGTCGGTGGTGAGTTATTAAAATCATTCATTAATAATATTAACAGAAGTCACTGTACATCATCAAAGTAAAATCGTTCATTTATAATCGGGCATTGACAGCTGCAAGCACACAGTGGGTTTAATTGCTCAGAGGTTCGAACCTACTCGGGCCTTCCTCGTGGCTTGCGGCCCTATCCAACTGGTGGTGATATATGTCATGGACAATTTTCTGGCGAAAGTACCACATGTCTGCTTGTGTGAATCCGTGCTCACGACGCCTCACCAGGTGATCAGCAATGGCCATGACAAATACCCCACAATCATCACTGTTTATACGAAATCATAAAACGCAAATGCAGTAAGTATACGTACGCATGTACTACGTAACAGAGCGCAATGAGCAAACAGTTGTAACAAATTACTACATGTTGCCTCGATGTGGGCAACTTGCAACATTATGCATTTCCCAACTTGTACATGCCCAATCTCTTGAAGCGAATTCAGTGCAGACATACTCTTTCTGCAAAAGAGGTGCGAATTGTAAGAGATCAGAAATGAATGAAAGATTACAAACATAGGTAAGGTGTGTCGCTCAACTTACAAACACCAGTGCATATACCCAGCGGTGCTTCCTCCATCTCATTGTATTGTAATAGTCCTATCTTTTGAGCCTTGGATATGCCACTAGTAGGTAGAAATGAGATTGATGCAAGATGGGAAAGTGCAACGCATCAAACTCCATAATTGGATGAGAGTGGCAGAAATTGAATGCAACGACGCATGCATTACTCCATTTGCGATCCCGCATGGTCTGCCATTAAACATTAAAATGTTACGATGTCAGGAACGTCACGAGCTTACATGCTTTTGAGTTATTTATGAAGATGGATAAGGCCAATATACCTCCAGAGTGCTTGGGAATATATGAACTCCGTGCAGACACCCGTTATTAATTGACAGCCAGTAATCCATAATCTGAGATTTATAATATTAACAGAAAAATGGAAACATTAGGCTAAGTCACATATCAAATGTCCATATAGGAAGCGCTAAATATGCATCGTACCGTTGTAGCGATCCAATGCCTGCGTAGGACCAGATACAAATCCTGTGCGCTGATGTAACTGCATGTCTCAAGGAACCCGCCGGGGCTGCATAGAGGAGACACATTCCAAATCGATAGTGAGTATAATTAGACTCCCGTGAACACTTATCAAATGTTATAAGTGAAGGTTGAACCGGTTATACGCGGTGTGGTATTCCCTCCAAAACTTCTCCAACAATGAGCGCTCCTTCTTAGACAATTGGTACTCCTTATTTGGCTTTGCTGCCCCCTTCATCGACGAAGGTGGGTATGGGCTTACAATTGGTGGAACAGACGCGTCCCCTTTGGAAGCTCCTTTGTGTACTTCGGTATCACGTTCCTCTCCCGCTTTGCGTTTGCACTGGTCTCTCTTGGGAAAGGATGAAGTCATAGACCTGCTCATTGGACAACGCTTCCTAACTGTGCTCTCTGGACGTTCTTTCTCCCCAAGTTTCGTGGGTGTCACGCCCCCAAACTGGAACCTTGGGGGCGCGAATGGGATAAGGATAATTATATTTTTCTTTCTCCCAAGATTCGCATGTGTGAAGACAACACATTCCAACACATTCTGAATATTTTGCGGAAGCTTTCATGGCGTTGCGACCCAGAGTTCGTGGCTATTGGATTCCGTGTCGCACTCAACCGTTAGCATATAGCTATTATATCAAGAGTCATATCAGAGTGGGGTAAACCATCATAACAAAGTACAGAGCTGACAGTAACAGGATATTACATTCCCATATAAGTTCAAGTTACAATTATCAATGTACATTAATCAAGAATCCCAAGAAAAGGCTAATAAAAGCCATACAATAACAAGTTAATAACCACTACCCATATATGACGTAGCTCCGATGTCAAGCTCAATGTCTACATTACATAGCCGACAATACAACCTGTAAAACATGGCTCCACAGCCAACAAAAGCACTCATCTCGGGACGAAGAAGTCTGGACCTGAGTACCAAAAGTAGTGGGTCAGACACGACGATCTGGCAGGTGGATGAAAAGATAATAAGTATGTTGAGAATTAAAACATATGATAATTCATGTTATTTAATCAAAGGCTACATATAATCAAAACGGGTGGAAAATCGTGGATCTTTGACAAAACATGTATTCGTTTAAAGCATGAGTTAAACATGGAGATCTAACAAAACATATGTTCATTTACATCATCTATAAAAGCATAGATATTTGACAATCGGGTGTTCACTTAAAACATGTGTAAATATAGAGATCTGGCAAAACAAACGTTCATTTGAAACGTATGTAAAAGCATGAGTTTTCGACAAACCGGGTATTCATTTAAAGCGCGTGTAACCATAGAAATCTGACAAAACCAATGTTCATTTGAAACATATGTAAAAGCATGGATATTTAACAAATCGGGTATTCATTTAAAACATGTATAAACATAGGGATCCGGCAAAACAAGTGTCCTTTAAAACATATTTAAAAGCATGGATATTTAACAAATCGGGTATTCATTTAAAACATGTATAAACATAGGGATCTGGCAAAACAAGTGTCCTTTAAAACATGTGTGTGTACAAGGAACGGAAAACAATATAACAATAATTGAATTTACTTTGGAACATATTAACACCTGTTTAAATAATAACTTTCATAAAAGAAATGAATCATTTATTGGAAAACAAATAAGCAATATAAAACATGTAGGGTATCCAAGGAATCGGGAACTAGCAAGATGGCAACCACACGAAGCTAAGTCCTCTATCACTAAAGTGACAGAGCAATAACTAGGCACTGATCTCAGTCACTCTAGGTGAGGAGAAACAGTGGATCTTATAAATACATATTCATATACTAGGCACTGATCTCAGTCACTCGAGGTGAGGAGAAACAGTGGATCTTATAAATACATATACTATACATGACCACGGTAGCGAGCTGGGCATCGGGAACCACAATAGCAATCTGCGGTATCGGGACAAGACTATGGTAATAACCGGGTAGCGGGATCCAAACTGCAGCTGGCGGGACAAGAGGGGGATCTCCAAGTCGGTGGATCAGACCAACGAGGTTATCCAAGCTTAGTGGTGCCTACGCATAGGTCAAATGACAATATCAAACATATATGAAATACATCAAGTGTAAGTGCATAAACGGGCGGGGCAAGAATGCTCAAGGCACAACTGTCATTTCATGTCGGGCAATGCATTTTGGGACAAGTAACTGTTACTAGTGTAACTTCAATGCTTTCCGGAAAACAAGTCATGTAATATAAATCACGGAAACAGTGAAATACAATAAACAATTGGGATTTTGGGAAAGTATCGGGTTCAAGATTTATTTGAAGTGAATAAGGATCTCGTATGTCGATCTAATAATAATTTGGTACTCTTTGAGTTTGGGGACATTCTGGGCTCTTTATACACTTTGAATTTTTAAAACTTCGAATGACATCTTCGTGATATGGTTTCTTTCTCGAATGGCCTCATACATTGCCTAGTGAATCTCTTTTGACCGACAAAGCTCATCGCTCGAGCGAACCGGAGGAGCTCTCTGGAATGGTTGTCTGTGTAATTTCGGTTACCTAGTGGTCAAATGGCGGTTAGCCGCCGCCGGGTTAGGTGGTTAGCCGCTGGCTAACCGCGCTGTTGACCGCGGTTGGCCTGACAGGAAGACAAGTTATTGGAATTGTAACCGAAATGGTTCGGTTGGCTGGTGGTTAGCCGCTTGCTAACCGTGAGGCTGACCGTGTTTTCAGGAGAAAATATTGCTCTCTGGAAAAGTAACCGAATGGGTCGGTTGGCTGGCGGTTAGCCGCCGATAGGTTCGGCGGTTAGCCGCTTGCTAACTGTGAGGCTGACCGTGCTTTCAGGAGAAAATGTTGCTCTCTGGAAAAGTAACTGAATGGGTCGGTTGGCTGGCGGTTAGCCGCCGATGGGTTCGGCGGTTAGCCGCTTGCTAATCGTGAGGCTGACCGTGCTTTCAGGAGGAAAATGTTGCTCTCTAAAAAAGTAACCGCGACTGTTCGGCTAGCTGGCGGTTAGCCGCCAGTCACCAGACGGTTAGCCGACAGGTGACCGCTCAGCCAGGTGCGGGAAACACCCACTGTATTCAGATTTGAGCTATTTTTCCTCCTCAAACCCACTCTCCTCACATCCCTTTAATCCTTGCAATAAAACTGAGCAAAGAGATCCTCTAATACCTCTATCTACACTTCTCCAAAACTCCAATATGTGTTCATTCCATCACCTCCTCATTTCAAATTTCTCCATTTCCATTCTTTCTATTTACAATCAATCTCAAGGTAGAGAAAACTCATTTATGTGAAACCATTTGAAATCTTGACAACATGATGCATACATTTCCAAGTATGAACAAGAGAGAAATAGACTTATCAATAAGCACATTTCGAAATCAATATTAATCATAACAAAAGACAACTATCAAAATCATCAAAACCATTAATGAATCAAGCTTTTCTCATAAAACATGTCAATAATCAAAACGATCCATTCATCTACTTGCCTTGGGTCTTCTAATCAAGAAATCAAGCCTAAACACTCTTCCAAATCCAAGCTCCAAAGCTACAAGCAAAACCCCCAAAACAAACCCTAAAATGGGTCAAACAATGAAAGACAAGGAATGAACTCAAACCAAACTAGGAAATAGAACCTAGGGGAAAGCCATAGCTCAACAATAGAAGATGGAAAGAGGTCCTTACCTCTAGGGCCATCAATCAACAAGAAGAAGCTTGAAATAGAGGCTGCCCACCTTGGTTTTGCACAAAAATAACATCCATGGGAAGTCAGAGAGATGGGGAAGAAGATGGCATGGTTGGGTTTCCAAATGGCAAGGGTTTCCTCCATGAATGGGGAGGAGAAAACAAGAAGAAAAGGGAGGGGAAGCTCAGTTGCAGGGCTCCCCCTTTGGGCTGCAACGAATGAGTGAGAAGAGGGAGAGAGTTATCTTTTTATAATGGGTGGGTGAGGGCCCCACCACACTTAAAACTTGCCAAGGGTCAAACATCAATTTCTGGGCATCGGGTGCGATCGACAAAGAAGAGGAAAATGTTTCTCATAAAATCTGGCATGGTTCTGAGATCTCAAAATTTGGGTCCAGATTCAATGTGAAAAGACCGATTTTGCCCCCAGGGTTGGAAAAACTGATTTTCGGAGCTTCGAATGGGTACGAAGTGAACATGAAAGTTGTAGAGATTAACAAACTAAGTCAAATGAGGCTAAAGCAAGAATTATCGAAAATTTTGAATAATCTCTCAATCACGCGCAATGTCACTAAAAGAATCCCCAAAGGGTCCCACTAATCACAAAGGCACTCAAAACTCCCCAAAACTAGTGAAAAACCATTCTAGCTCACAAACTCAACCCAACAAACACTAATCCCACTAAAAGAAACTAATCCATAAATAAAACAACACTAATCTAGGAAATTAATGGTCGGGTTCTCACAGTGGGGAATGCAATCTTTAACACCTCCTCGACGGACCACTCAATGCCGTTTCTGCCATATGACATTCGAAAAAAATATGATAAGGGTATCAATCCAAAACAAAATGTAAAGGTCTCTCTTTCTCTTTATCTATAATGCCTCTGAGAAATTGATACCAGAACAAATTTCCATAGGGATGGTGCGTTCTTTCGTATAGATGACACTTACAAAAGTACAGTCACCGCTGTCATGATCGTTAATACAGGCAGCTAGGTTGAATTCCTCTAGGGCCTTCAAAGACTTGATTGCCTCTCTGAACTCTTGCATCTTACGCCCGACCCTCATGGACTGCTCGTACAGTTCGTTGGTGGATTGTTCTTGAGGTATGAGGGCGATGGATCCTGCTCCGAATTGCAGGAAGAGATCGACCTAAACAATGCAAGGCATTAGAAACATTCAGTATGTCAAAACTTTAGGAGATAAATCGTAATAATGCAGGAACTAATTACCTTGGCAAGTGCATTTTCAACTCTTGTTCATGGTATAGCTTCATCTATGGCGCAAGACCTGCCGGTCGCTTGGCGATACCAACTGAGATACTGTTCGTCGTGACATTGCCCTCCATCGTGTGCTTCTATGATCATGGCCATGTCTCCTTTGGCCTCCCATGCATTGACAAATTTCCTGCACCTTTCGCCATAGTCGACACTGTCTTTAATGCCCTCTCATTAATTCTCTCTCATCGATGGAATGGAGGTGGCACAGGTTGTCTCGGTTCGAATTGCTTATATACCCTGTCAACATTGTGTTGCTCAACTATCCAATAGTAGACCAATGGGGTAGTACAGCGGAATAACTGCCGGTCCCGAGACTCAACAAATTGATTGAGCTGCAGGATCCAATGCCGGTAAGGTTTCCACTCAAACTGCAGGAGTAGATGAAATCCAGTTGTCAGTGCAAATTTAAATTGAAGAATATAAACCATAGTGGAGAACAAATAGTGTATGGTTGAAAGTTCATTACATCTTGCACTCCGTCTGCCCTGTCAAGTAGATTTTGCATCTCCTGGATTGTGCTGGAACATGGGTGGGTGGACAAGGTAGTTTGCCACATCTTGAACAGAGGAAAATCGACATGGACTGTAGCCAACTCTAACCTGATGGGGCGCCCGACTGCCGTACGAGAGTAAGCCGAAATCTATATGTGACCGGATTGATGAATATGATGGTTATCAATGAGACAAACCATTTATATTCATATTGCTGTTATAAATTAAATTCATTACCTGCAGCAAATGTACGGGCCCAGTGATGGTTCGTAGATGGTCCTTTATCAATGTGGCCCAAGTCAAGTTACGGTAAACACAAGCTAGGCATGCGGGGCCCCATGCATATCGTTCAAAGTCCTCAAAAATGTCCAACAAATAATCGTGCCCACGTGCCCCGACATTATTTGTCGATAGCTGCGACGCCACCAAACAGAACAAGTACGCCCTTGCGTATCTGATCTCGTCAACAGCAGCAGGTCTCGACGGCATCTTGCTGAATTTTTTTGTATCCAAGGCAAACTCAATTGCCCATTCCTCAAATAAGCAGCCGCAACCACCTTTACTCCAAGCATTTTCATAACTGTTTCCTTAAGCTTGGATCGTGTCGACCAAACAGGGCCCGTCACCGCTTTGCCATCGATTGGTAATCCATATACATATGAAATGTCCTCTAGTGTAATAGTCGCCTCACCTCCACCCACATGAAACGTGTTGGTTTCTGGCCTCCAACGTTCTTTTAGCGCATTGATCAACGCTATATCTATCTTTCCCTTTTTCAGTTCGGCAAGATGTTGTAGTCCCGTTCGCCGGACATACTCTTTTACCTTTGGGGTAAGTTTCCACAATTCAGACTTTGGATCCAATGCAATAAGACGTACCGGTTCTATTTCCTGCAAAAGACATTAATACTGTAAGTTAATTTTCTGTCATGTAAGGGTTAATAACTGAATTTTTGAATCATATAATAGGTCTATTTCCTGCAAAAGACATACATGCGGTAAGTTAATGTTCTATTTCCTGCCAAAGACATAAATGAGGATTGAATACCTCTCCTTGTAGTAACTGCGAGGAAATATGGTTTGCCTCATCATATAACAGGTCGCCGTTCGATCCTAGATCTCTAAATTCTTTCATCTATAGAAGTAGTAATATAAGACCCTTGACTTCGTAAATCTGTATGTTTATATCCAAGACCTGGACCTTCATTACCATGAACAATATTAAAAAATAGAACTGATAAACATTGTTTGCTTCTCAACTTGCTTTGATTGGTGAAAAATGATATAGTTTTACAACATCAGTGTGAAAATATGAAGAAAGAGCAAAAATGAATTCTGAATCGATTGCATCAAAATACTTGTTGATAGTTGAGAATTGGGCCATATTAAGGGCTATTCATCTGTCACCTGTCTTTTAGTGACTGAGACATATGGACAATCACAGGAGCCTATCATGTAAAGGAACAAAATAATATTTTCGCATTACATTTACAGCCTTGAAAGAATAACATACACTGCATTCGCATAAAAGTGAAAGTCCTCGGGATCCTAACCCTAGAGGGGGGGGTGAATAGGGTGAGCTACAATTATGACCAATTTAAACCAATTTTAACTTCTTAAAGCAAACTAGTCACATGTGATGATAAACCATACAATATGCGGAAGCTAAACAAAACAATCACCACATAGCAATCACCACAACACAATATTTATAGTGGTTCGGCCAACGTGCCTACATCCACTACCGGCTTGTGAATCCAACACCCCACCGGATTTCCACTATTTATGCTTTTTACTAGGCTAAGCAATAACCCTTACAATGTTGTTTTTCTAGGCTAAACAACAACCTCTCAATGTGCTTTTATAGGCTAAGCAATAACCTTTACAAAATGCTTTTCTTAGGCTAAGCAATAACCTTACAAGATGCTTTTCAAGGCTAAGCAATAACCTTTACACAATGCTTTTCTTAGGCTAAGCAATAACCTTACAAGTTAAAGATTTCTCTAAGTTAGTGTCTTCACAAAAGATCACTCTAAGAGATACAATTTAAAGCTCAATGAAATTGCCTCTTAAATAGGCGG
Source organism: Cinnamomum chago (assembly GCA_038049695.1). Taxonomy (NCBI): domain Eukaryota; kingdom Viridiplantae; phylum Streptophyta; class Magnoliopsida; order Laurales; family Lauraceae; genus Cinnamomum; species Cinnamomum chago. Next base: position 32,616,962 of record CP142461.1, read on the forward strand.
ATATGAAAGTTTAAAACAAACTCACACAAACACTCTATAAATGCAAAAGTGTATGCTCATGATGTGTGTGTGTGATGACTTCAATCAAGTTTAAAAAGAAGGCTTATTCAAATGTATGCTCAAAGCATTTCAAAGTTTAAGACATATAAAAGACTTGATTGAAGTTTAATGCAAATCACATGTATGTTTAATAACTTGTTAATGATATGAAAATCAAAGAATCACAAGTTGTATGAAAATGACTAACTTAGAACATGTGATGCATGTGCAATGTTGTTTTAAAAAACAAATAGATTTAACTAAAGTTCAAATGAAAGAAAACAACAAATTAGGTTTCAACCAAGACAAAGAATCATGCATTAAAGGAAATCAAAGACTTTGGCTAAGCATGATTAAGTAAGGTTTAAAAACAACTTGGATTGAAACCAAGGTGAAGAATCCAATCTTAATTAGATCAAAGTAGGAGAAGAATGGATTCAACACATCATAGTTATCATGTACAAAACCATTTACCAATAGTTTAAACAAAACATGAAAACCATGATTAACAAAGGTAGAGCTTACTTGGTGGTTTAACTCATTGATCCAAGCTTTAGCTCTCCTAATGACCTTCTAGCCTTTCCAACTTCATCCCCTTTCAATGGCTCCAAAATGGTCTCAAAGGTTCATGTGTCAAGCCTTGAAAAAGGTTGGAAATGAATGGACTTTATAGCCAAAAAGTTGCCAACGGCTAGTCTCTCGGTCGACCTAGAAACAGGCCTCGGTCGACCTAGACCACACAACGGTCAAAACAGTGACCGTTGGAGCTTCAGGTGCAGTCAAGCTGCAGTGTCCTCGGTCGACCGAGATACAGGTCTCGGTCGACCGGCGACACTGCCGGGTGACTGCCCTGTTGACCAAAAATCCAATTTTTACATATTTGAAGGTATTTCTTTGGGGAACTTTTTGGCCACTAAATCAAGCTTGAATAACATGTTTTAAGTCATTCTAAGAAGTTTAAAAAACATGAAACACAAGGAGCCTAAAATGATTTGAAACTTTAAAACCAAAGGCTAGCTTGATTTCTAAAAACTCTTTTCAAATGAAAATGCATGCAAAACTGATTCTGAAAGTGATGAATGTATGCAAGGCTCAAACCTAAATTCTCAAAATGATTTTCCAAATGTAATGCACAAAGAATTAGGTTTTCAAAAGAGTTTGTATTCTAAAACCAATGCATCCAAGTTTAGAACCAAAACATGCATAAAACAAAAACTTTTCCAAATCTAAAAACCAATGCATGTATAAATCAAGATTTCAAGATATTTTAAATCAATGCAAGTGTGTGTAAATCAAATGATGCTAAAGTGCAAATGCATCCATCAAATTGCAAATACAAAATTCCTAACAATCTCCCCCTTTGCAATTTGATGGCAACTTACTCATCATTGAAATTACACTCTTAGTCTTCAGCTCCCCCTCAGCTGGACAAGTCTTGAAATCTTCTTCTTGGATGCTTCTCTTCTTTTAGCTTGGGCTCTTTTCTTCATTCTTCATGATGCTTGGTGCTTGATCAATCTCTAAGCTTTCTCTAAGCTCCAAGCTTTCTTTCTTCTATTTGCTCTCCCCCTTTGACCATGCCTTTCTCTCCCTTTGGTAAGATATGCATTCTCTCCCTTTGTAGAAGATCATATCTCCCCTTAGGAAGCTTGGACATTCTCTTCACCCTTCTTGAGAACTTGAATTCTTTCTCCCCCTTTGATGGATAGGAGATCTTCGAGTACTTGAACCCTCGAACTCTCTCTCCCCCTTTGACATTAAATTGCAAAGGTACCTACACACATGAAACAAGGAAAATACCTTTAGTAGCACCTGTTAACAAATGAAATCGAAAATGAAATACGTAACAGGTTATCATGTATGGAAGTTATCTCTAAGGGCTCAAAGGCTATCCAAGGGTGAATTTGATCAAAACTAATACTTCCTATGAAGGTTTACACTCCCCCTCAATCCATTCTCTTCTTTTGTCAAACATTTGACAAGATATAACTATTTGGTTCAAGAAGTAGATGGTTTAACCAAATGATGGTCAACTTCAAGGAAAGGATTAGATTCATTTAACTATAAAACTCAATATGATCAAATTACCAAAAGAGAGCAAGGTCTAATGGGAAAAGCAATCATGGATACCAATTGGAAAAACAAAGAATACCAATTGAGATTTAAGGATATGACTATTAAATCAATCACTCTAAAATGGATTTAAAGATATACCTATTAGGAAAAATCCAACTTAGAGCTATCCATGATGCAATGGGGTTTACTAAACATAGCATCAATCAATATAACTATGAAAAGCATATGCTATGAAGTTTTTGAAAATCATTTCATTCAAACAATAAATATGACTATTATGTGCAAGAATGAGTGAAATGAAATTCAATCATGAAGCCAACCTCAACTAATAACCAACCAATATTATGAACACATAAACATGGTGGTCATGAGATATACCTATATGAGCAAAAGAGGTGGCAACATGAACATTATGATGCTAATGGAATGTGACATGGAACAAATATATAACTATCAAGCTCAATCCAATGCACACAAGGTCTATCACATACACAAGATAAGTCATCAATTGGATATGAAATCAATGGAAAATTATACCAAATGAAACCAATTGAATATGATAACATGATTAAAAGCAAGGATGTGACAAACTCAAAATACCATCAAGCATCATAAATGCATATTCATCACTTTTAAAGATATGACTATTGAGCATAGTGATGAACAAGGCAAATTGCAATGCAAAAGAATATGACTTGGTAAAGCATGCAATTTCCAAAGTGTCAAAATCATATGAATTCAACATCTAAGATATCCATCAAACATATAGAAATATGAGAAATGGGTTTCAAAGAGTTTCATATGATTAAGAACACTACTTATGAAGTTGAAACATGTATAAGGATGATACTAAGAGAATCTACATGAGTCAACATCATAACCATCCAAAAAGAAATGACTATAAGGCATAGATGATGGATTTGGGTTCTAGTATGATTTCTACAAATATTACTAAGATCACAACCATACATGGAACCAAAAGTCATTTGCATATAAAAAGAATGACTAAATAAGCAAAGATGCAAATGACTTGAAACAACAATTGATCATGACTAAATTAGCTATGAAAGCTTTTAAAGTCACAAACAATTTAATCATGTAGAAATGCAATGCAAAACATAAAACTAAATGAGTGCAAAAAGCAAATCAAACATGATGAAATTATAATCAAAAGATTTTGAAGACCATGAAGTGTAACTTAGAATGGTGTATGAAAACAAAATCAATTGATCATAAAGAAACATTGCATTTTAAGAAATGTAACTATGAAAGAACAAAATGCAAAAGCAATCATGACCAACAAAAGGTTTAACTTATAAAGCATAGGTTGGTCAATGAGGTTCAAGGCCCTAAGGTTTGTCTAGGTAAATAACTTTAGGAATCCACCTAAGGTCTTGAGAGGGTTGAACTTTGAGGTCTATTTTGGACTTCTCACCAACTATAGGAGATTTAACTTGATAAATTTTCAATTTGAACTTATCACCATGATATTTAGATTTTACTAAATTTGGCTTAGAATGGTGATTAGTCTTTTGATGTTGGTGAGTTTGTTTCTTTGGGGATTGTTTCTCTTTTATTGTTTCTCTTTTCTTTTCTTCTTATTTTCTCCCTTTCTTTGACTTTTGAAATTTAGATTTAACTTTGTAATTTTCTTCAAAAGTTCTTTCATGTTTTGACTTAAGGGAGGTAGGTTGAGAAGCTTTTTGTTAATAGATTCTTTGATTTTTGGTTTAACTTGTTTAAGCTTTTTAGAATCTATCTTGGAAGACTCCTTGTTAATTGGTTTAACTTGTTTAAGCTTTATGGAGGCTTCCTTGGTTTTTAATGTCTTACCCTTCAAGTTTGATTTTACTTTCTTTGGTTCAAAGATGGGATTAGACACATTGCTTCTTCTTAGTTTGCACTCAAACCTAAAGTGTCCTTCAATGCCACAATAATTACATTTAGACATGGGCAAAGAAGTGTGAGTGCTAGAGAATGAGGACTCACCTTTCACAAAAGTGTTGGTGAAATTAGGGTCATGTGAAATATTCCTATCAAAACCAAGACCCGTCCTATCTCTTTGAGATTTACCCAATTTAAATAATTTTACAAATTTCTCATTACTTTGGGTAAATTTGCACTCATACTTTTGTTTGTACTCTTCAAGTTGAGTGACTTGGGTTTTAAGGGTTGAATTTTCATTTTTAACTTTTGTTAGTTCATTTTCAATTCCCTTAAAATTGTTTAGCTCTTCATAGGCAAGTTTTAACTTAGATTTAAGCTCATTAACAACATTAGATCCAAGTTCTAAAGTTTTTAAATTACTTTGAGCATTAGACAAATTTTCATTGGAAATTGTCAACTTGGATTTTAAATAGTTAATGTTTTCATCTCGTCTTTTAATTGTATCTCTTAGGTTCAAATTTTCATTTTTAAGCTCATCACAATTTATCTTAATCTCATTTAATTTATCTTGAGCATTAGATAAATTTTCCTTAGAGATAGTCAATTTAGATTCAAGATTGTTAAAGTCTTTACCTTGCCTTTGTAATTGATCTCTTAGTTTTAGATTTTCCTTATTGACATTTTCATAACCCATCTTTAATTCTTTTAGTTCATCTTGAATGTTGGATAGGTTATTTAAAGAGATCATGAACTTAGAGTCTAGACATTTTATTACTTCTTCTTTATCTCTGAGTTCATCTTTTGAAGAGGCTAGCTCTTTGTTTAGTCTATTTGATTCTTCTTTTAGACTTTTATTTCTCTTATCAAGCTTTGAAGATAATGTATATAATTCATTATAGGCTTGTTGAAGATCATCTTCATCATACTCATTTTCTTCCTCTTTTGAGTCAAATTGATATTCATTTAAGTGAGGGTTTGAATCTCCAATAGAAGGAAGAATGAGGGGTCTAGAAGAATCTACAAAGTCTAGCATAGTGGAGTCCATTCTAATGATTTTCAAATAAGCACTACTCTAGGGTTTTAACTCTAGGTTTTTACACCTAATCAAGAGTTCCAAACACTTGATCCTATAAGATAGAGCACGAGGCTCTGATACCAATTGAAAGTCCTCGGGATCCTAACCCTAGAGGAGGGGGGGGGGTGAATAGGGTGAGCTACAATTATGACCAATTTAAACCAATTTTAACTTCTTAAAGCAAACTAGTCACATGTGATGATAAACCATACAATATGCGGAAGCTAAACAAAACAATCACCACATAGCAATCACCACAACACAATATTTATAGTGGTTCGGCCAACGTGCCTACATCCACTACCGGCTTGTGAATCCAACACCCCACCGGATTTCCACTATTTATGCTTTTTACTAGGCTAAGCAATAACCCTTACAATGTTGTTTTTCTAGGCTAAACAACAACCTCTCAATGTGCTTTTATAGGCTAAGCAATAACCTTTACAAAATGCTTTTCTTAGGCTAAGCAATAACCTTACAAGATGCTTTTCAAGGCTAAGCAATAACCTTTACACAATGCTTTTCTTAGGCTAAGCAATAACCTTACAAGTTAAAGATTTCTCTAAGTTAGTGTCTTCACAAAAGATCACTCTAAGAGATACAATTTAAAGCTCAATGAAATTGCCTCTTAAATAGGCGGATATGAAAGTTTAAAACAAACTCACACAAACACTCTATAAATGCAAAAGTGTATGCTCATGATGTGTGTGTGTGATGACTTCAATCAAGTTTAAAAAGAAGGCTTATTCAAATGTATGCTCAAAGCATTTCAAAGTTTAAGACATATAAAAGACTTGATTGAAGTTTAATGCAAATCACATGTATGTTTAATAACTTGTTAATGATATGAAAATCAAAGAATCACAAGTTGTATGAAAATGACTAACTTAGAACATGTGATGCATGTGCAATGTTGTTTTAAAAAACAAATAGATTTAACTAAAGTTCAAATGAAAGAAAACAACAAATTAGGTTTCAACCAAGACAAAGAATCATGCATTAAAGGAAATCAAAGACTTTGGCTAAGCATGATTAAGTAAGGTTTAAAAACAACTTGGATTGAAACCAAGGTGAAGAATCCAATCTTAATTAGATCAAAGTAGGAGAAGAATGGATTCAACACATCATAGTTATCATGTACAAAACCATTTACCAATAGTTTAAACAAAACATGAAAACCATGATTAACAAAGGTAGAGCTTACTTGGTGGTTTAACTCATTGATCCAAGCTTTAGCTCTCCTAATGACCTTCTAGCCTTTCCAACTTCATCCCCTTTCAATGGCTCCAAAATGGTCTCAAAGGTTCATGTGTCAAGCCTTGAAAAAGGTTGGAAATGAATGGACTTTATAGCCAAAAAGTTGCCAACGGCTAGTCTCTCGGTCGACCTAGAAACAGGCCTCGGTCGACCTAGACCACACAACGGTCAAAAAAGTGACCGTTGGAGCTTCAGGTGCAGTCAAGCTGCAGTGTCCTCGGTCGACCGAGATACAGGTCTCGGTCGACCGGCGACACTGCCGGGTGACTGCCCTGTTGACCAAAAATCCAATTTTTACATATTTGAAGGTATTTCTTTGGGGAACTTTTTGGCCACTAAATCAAGCTTGAATAACATGTTTTAAGTCATTCTAAGAAGTTTAAAAAACATGAAACACAAGGAAACTAAAATGATTTGAAACTTTAAAACCAAAGGCTAGCTTGATTTCTAAAAACTCTTTTCAAATGAAAATGCATGCAAAACTGATTCTGAAAGTGATGAATGTATGCAAGGCTCAAACCTAAATTCTCAAAATGATTTTCCAAATGTAATGCACAAAGAATTAGGTTTTCAAAAGAGTTTGTATTCTAAAACCAATGCATCCAAGTTTAGAACCAAAACATGCATAAAACAAAAACTTTTCCAAATCTAAAAACCAATGCATGTATAAATCAAGATTTCAAGATATTTTAAATCAATGCAAGTGTGTGTAAATCAAATGATGCTAAAGTGCAAATGCATCCATCAAATTGCAAATACAAAATTCCTAACAAAAAGTACTTCATACTTGAAAAGAAAGCATAACATGTATTTCATAGCCAAATTCTATTGTAGTGCTCTTGTTAATTAACATCAAGCAGCTTTCTAACATATTATCAAACAAAGTGGCTAACATTATGTTCTTCCCATTCTTCCATAACCTCCAAATCTCGCGAAGCCATATACCTAGGTATAGCCGCAATAGGTTTGCAGAATGATCTCCAAATAATGATCATCTGTCTTCCAGTGACAGATACATACTAAAGGTTTAGCAGGAGGGATCAACAATAATTAAAGGTATGGTTGGTTTACCATCTTCTCCTGAATCTTATAATTACATCTCTGAATCAATTTGAAGACACTATCCAATAATGTTGTTAGGTGATTTTTTTTCATGGACATAAATGAATTTTGAATGACGTATTTCTACATCAATGAGCGAACATTAGCTTTGGCACATATGTGAAAAAAGGAAAAAGGGCGGAAAAAGAAGAAGAATGACTTCACGGGCTGTGAAGTGCCAGGCCATGGGGCATGCCATACAATAGGCCTAAGAACCCAAGCCCCGCCTAGGATGGACTGGGCCGTGGCATGTTAAGTGGCGTGCCGAGCCAGACGATCCAGCCCATTTTAGATCCCAAAGCACATGACTGACACAGAGCGCCAAGCATCAAATTAAACGAGAGCAACCAAAACTGCCCATTTTTTGCACATGATTATCATGAGTACATGGCTGTTATAGACTTACACACAGTTACTCAACCGAAGAGACATATAGGAACTCAATTTTTCATTTTAATTCCTCTTCAACAGAGCAACATGAACTGGTCATTATTAGCACAGGATTAGCACAAGCTAGTACAGGGCTGACATAGTCTTACACAGTTACTCAACCAAAGCCATACATAGGAACTCGATTTTTCAATTTTATTTCCTCTATGGTTTCGACATTGAACGGGAATAACGACTGCAACATGGGACGCCAAATCCATATCATTATACTCATAAAAATGGATAATGGGGCAAATAATAGGTAGTAATAGTATAGTGCTCAATGGTATGAGATTGATGATCAATTGTCAGAGGTTATCTATGGTATTTTTCAAGATATGAGTGGTATTAGTCGACAAACTACCTAAGCCAAAAGTGAAAAGATGGTAATCAATGGTTGTTCCATTGGCTTCAGGGTTGGGGAAAGTGTAGATCACCTCCCAATACATATATAAGAAGACAAGTATGGCTTACTATCCTCGCCTGGTCCACCAAGCTCTATGAGATTTGCTTTCCCCTTTATCCTCTCGGAGGTTTGGATATGGCAAAGAGAAGGAAAGATCCTATTACTGTTTTTATACCCAAAAACTCCATTCATATTATATAATAGATATACATGCAAGAACACAATCCCATTTCGGGATTGCACTACCCTTGGTAAAGAACCCATTTCTCACGACACCCACATGTTAAAAAACCCTGGCTTGCAAGATTTTCAATACAAACAATCCATCTAACCATAAATAATATAAAAACCTAAATACACATGAAATGAACTTACAAAACAAAAAAAAATCCATTATGGACTTCTAGTTCTTCATGATGAACCATTTCAATGGTATTTCATTTTCATACCACAATGCAAATAAAGAATCAGAATAAATGAATATGAAATAAAATGAAATTTATATGAAACAATAAAATCATGATAAGGGCTCGGAAAAAAAAGAATTATAAATATCAGTCCTCTATACGAAAATCAAATACCAGAAATTGGGAAAAAATTATCTACCTGAGAATCATTCTCTGCAAATCCAATTAAGCTCGGATTTATTGGGAATCAATGATTGACTATGAGCCAACATATTACATGCCTACAACTCTTGGATATCACACAAGTAGAGCAACAACTTGCAAAATAACATAAGTAGGCTTGGTAGAGTCACACATGCACCAGAACTATTCAACTGGTAAAACCTATTCCGATTAGAACAGAAGGATTCTATTTGTTATGAGAAGAATTTCAGTAAAGCATAGAACGATTTGGTGGCAGAGGTGTCAAATCTAACGATATGGTAAAACCCATTCCGATTAGCACAAGGATTCATACGATATGGGCTGATAGGGATTAGACGAGCCCCATTTATTCACACAATCTTCTTATTGACAGTAGAAGAGGTTTTTCTTTTAACCATAAACAGGTCTCCAATTAAATCTGAAGTAGAAATAGGGGAATGCGATAGAACGTACCATCGGAGAGGAAACCGTGGCCGTCGATGACTCACTAGATGTTGCGTGTGATGATTCCTAGTCTCGGACATGTATTTCGTTTCGCTACAATTCCTGGACAGTGCTGGCTGTCGGAGAGATATATTAGCTGATCATGTATCGCCTGATTAGATAACGTCTCTTCATCGGAGTAGTGCAAAATTTTGCTCGGAGGAGAAAATGCTTTGGCGCCAAAGAGGGTTACAATGTATCCACGAAAGGGATGTGTTGATGCTATCCAAGTTATCACCTTGATCTTTTATCCAGAATTTTATTTTTTTAATAAGTTGGGTCGGGGTCCACAGTTTGCAGATTCTCATTATCCATGAATACTTTACTTAAATAGAAATAAGGCCTAACCCACTTAGATTTTCCTTTAATTGGACCTGTGTCCGTATATGGCATAAACGTGGGTTCCATTCTTCTTGAAAAGAACGTCCTGCAATGCTTTTTGGATAGAAGTTTCGTAGTACGTTTTTTAGACTGTACTCGATACTTTACATGGACTTCCAAACGAGATCGGATCAAGTGATGTATGGAACAAAAATGCTCCCAGAAGTCACCTTTTTTACCAGATGGTACCTCAGTGTAGTTAACTATACTCTACTAGTTAATTTCCAAACGGGCTCTTATGCAATTAAGTGGTAGAGTAAGAAGATTGGGTTAGGCACCAGTTTTGGTTGATTTGATGACATAGGGTTTGATTGGTGCCAAACTATTTTGCTGGTAAGGTGGGTTAACCCCTGTCTGACCCACTTACCCGCAGGATATCCTGACCTGTGACCAGCCCATATATTTTGTGGGTTGGGTGAGGCGGTCCAGTCCAGGTGAGGTTTTGCCACCCCTAATTGGATTCTAGTCCCTTAAAATAGATATGTACATGGTCCAAAAAACTTGGGCCTACTTCAGTGCTGCTTACAAGGTTAGGAACTTGTCCTGACTCTGAAGGCCACTCAGTCAAGTAACTCAGGCCAAATATACCAATCAAAAGCACTCACAGCTCAGTGGCCTATGGGGTCGAGTTGACTCGCTATGACTCCGGTGAGTTTACAAGAGTTCTTCAAATGATGTTATGACTTGGGTGAGTTTAAAATAGTTCTACAAACCCAAACATGGGTTTGGACCCTAGCCCAATGGGCAAGTTCCTTACTAGCCCTTGCATCCTGATGACAATGTGGAGCTAGAGATGTCAAATGGGCCGGGCCGGGCCGACGCTAGTCAACGGGCCGTGGCCCGGCCCGGCCCACAAGGCACGGCTCGAGACACAGGCCGTGCTGGGCCGAGGTTGCTGGGCCCGTTGGCCCGCCAGGCACGGGCCCAACAGGCACGCCAGGCCCATGGGCTGGGGGTTCCAGCCCGCTGGGCACGCTGGAACCGGCCCGTTGGGCACGCCAGGCCCGCAGCCCGCCAGCCCGCCCAACATAAGAAAGAAAAAAAAAAAAGAAAGAAAGAAAGAAAGGAAGAAAGAAAAAAAAAAAGAAAGAAAGAAAGAAAAAAAACAAAGAAAGAATGAAAGAAAGAAAAAAATGAAAGAATGAAAGAAAAAAAAAAAAAAAAAAAAAACCAGACCAGCCCAGCAGGCCCGCCTGGAGGGCTGGCGGGCCGTGCCGTGCCAGGGGTTTTCCCTGGCGGGCCGTGCCGGCCCGGCCCGTGGCACGGGTGGGCCGGAGCTGAGGCCGGCACGGCCCGTTTGACATCTATATGTGGAGCCCACTTTTCCAACTGTCCAGAGGTCTTGTTTTATCAAGTGCCGGCCCAACACTGAGGAAGATTTTGAAGCCTCTGTTTGCTTCAAAAGCCATCCCTTTTATGCTTCATTCATCCATCCGAAGTGTCATATCCCGTTTGCAAAGAAGCAGGATGGGTTCTTCTGCAATTGCTAGTCCTCCTCTAAATCTCCCTCCTTCACATTCTTGTTTGGTACAATGAAATCTCTCCCCTTCTTTATTTCCTTCTCTTTGTGTTATTATCTTCTTACATACAGTTTCGGACCTACTTTTCATTTCAGCAGCAGCATAGTGGCGTAGAAGCCCCCCACCAAATAGCGAATCCCACACTTCCCAGCTATAAATGGCGCATGGTCATTGCATATGATGGCACCAAGTTCTCAGGTTACTGGGTCTTTTTTTAAAAAACAATTTGAGTTTTAGTCCTCTCTTTGTTTTACTTTTATTTCTTTTTGGATTTAATATTGTTAGTTAAAAACTGGGTTGGTCCAAGATAATGATAAAATCTTGTATTTACCCAATACCCATCTTTGGGTCTTGTTTGCTTCTCATGTTTTTGCTGATTTGTGGGTTTGTTGCCTTTATTGACTTGATGCTCTTTGCTGGATGCCAAAATCTGTACTTTAAGTGTGTATGTGTGTGTGGTTGTTGTTATTTCTTGAAATTTGATCTTACCCATTGGTTATTATGGGTTTATTTCTTCATTTTCTACCTTGTTTTTAGTAGTATTTGAATCTCATTTCTTGGTCAAAGAATGAATGGAACCAAATAAGTATGGAAGACTTAGATAGGTATAAGCTATGAAACTGGTGCTAAGAAGTAAACCTAAGTACATAATTTATGACAGTTTTTGTATGTTCAATTGGGAACTGAGGAGGGAGAAAAGGGTTTGGTGAGAGTACACTAGAAACTTGATCATGTAAGGGGCGTTAAAGATGAAAAAAGAACAGGAGGTTAAAGATATATGTGAGATATATTTTAAAGATATATATTAAATAAGGAATATGTAAATGAAGTAAACTATGATTTAGAACCAAATGAAAAGATGAACAAAGATATATCTAGAACAAAAGTAAAGATAACCTTAACTAAGATAAGAAAAATAAAGCATTAGGACTAGATGTTGTGCCTAAAAGAGTATGGATTTTGGTGGCAAAAATTGGGATTGATTGATTAAACAAATTGTTAGACAAAGTTTTGAGTGTAAGATTGAGTGCCTAGTGAACAGGAAGAACACTCATCATCATCTTCATCATCATCATCATCATCATCATAGCCTTGACCCAAGTATGTAGGGTTTAGCTACATGGATTCTGTTTCTCCATTCCTATCTATTCTAGGCCAAATCCTCAGATAATTTGCACGTCTTCAGATGTATTTTTATTATCTCCATCCACGTCCTCTTCGACCTACCCCTTTCCTTTGGTGGGCCATCAACTTGCGTAGCCAAACTTTTCCTTACCAGTGCCATTCCCGGCCTACGTTGGACATGCTCAAACCATCTCAAAAGGGTTTTTCTAATTTTATCACCTATTGAAAGAGCACTATGGCCTCTTTATATAAGACCAAAGGAGATTTTCAAAACTAAACAAACTACCAAAGCTATCAAGGTAATCAACCATAGGATGAAACTTTGGGAAAGAAGAATAAACTAATTTCTACAATAAGAATAAAATATTTTGGAGATTGAGGTTATATCGATGCTAGGTAGACCTACTACAAAAGTCATTTTCCAGTAAGAAACCTTATATTAAATGTGGGAGAGGAGGAAATTTATACATGGTTTTTATTGATTTATAGAAGGTTTTACAATGGGATTTCGAGGCAATAAATTTGTTGGACATTGAAGATAAAAAGCACCCTTGATGGTTTTACTGAAATCATTCAGAACATGTATGAAGGGGTAGTAATAAATAAGGATACCCATTAACCCAGACTTGACTCTGCCTGTCTGTGCGTGTGTGCATGCGTGTAGGGGCTTCTTCAAGGATTGAGACTTTATTTGAACTTGGACCTCAGACTCATCTCCGATTACTTTATTGGGTTTTGTATTTGGGTCCAAGGATTGAGACTTGATTTGAACTTGGAACTCAGATCCAAAACTGATATTTTTTTCCATTTGGGCTTGGATTTAGTTGGATCCAACCTATACTGCCATCTGTAATGAGTATGAGAATTGTGTGGAGAGATGTCATGTCACTAGTTAAAGTTGTATTACACCGAGGAATCTCCTATTTATTCAACTTAGTTATGGAAAACTTAATGGTAGATATCTAAGATGAGTTCCTTGTGTATAAAATGATGATGTGGCACTCATTAATTAGATAAGAAAGTAAACGATAAGAAAAAAGAAAACTTAGGAGAAAGGCTTTTGAGTCAAATGGATTGAAAATTAGCAGAAAAATTGTAGAATCTCTAGAGTGCAAGTTTAACGATTTGAGAGTGGAAAAGATGAGTTGGTAAAAACTGCAAATAACTTTGTATCATGGTGTGATAAATTTCAATACCTTAGAGAAACTATGGGGGTTGTTGAGTTGGATATTGCATAGTTTTCTGACCAAGCGGATTGACAACAAACCTGAACCTAATCTACTTGATCCAGTCATTTACTAGGTAACTAGGTCGATTTAACTTGGTTCCAATGAGTTTCAGTTGAAGCTTGGTTGACTAATGACTTGGCTGGATTCGTGTTAGTTTGGTAAAGTTGGATGAATTATCTTAAAGCGTTTTTATTATTATATACCATACGCTCAGGGCGGAACCAAAAAATTTCCCTTGGGGGAGCTTAAAAAAAGAGGAGCGGGGGGGGGGGGGGGGGGGCGCTTAGAAAAAAGAAGAAGTTAAAATACACTTTTAAAAACTGAATTTTGACATTACAATTCATGTAAAACTTTTGTAGATTTTTCTTTGAAAGTATGTATTTACATATTGTTCTATGATCTATGTATTATAATTGTTTGTATTTGTAATAAATACGTAAGATATAATTTATTGACCTGCATGGTTAAACCATCGGTTGCCTAGAATATTCAATCTGACAGCTACCCGAGTCTAAGGCACCCATTGGGTTGGAAAACTATGCGATACAACAAATAGGTTTAGCATGGTGGTAAAGTGAAACCAACTATTAGAGTTTGATGCAATCATTGAGTTCCACTTCAATCACAAGAGGATTGAAGTGAAACTACATGTGGCTGAGATGCACATGCTAAGATGAATTTGTGAAGTTAAAAGAAAATGGCAGGAATTGGAATTGGCTGTGTACTTACGAGTAGCTTCACCAGAAGAGAAAATCAAGGTATGCAATTTGAGGTATTTGGACATGTAGACAACCAGAAGTAGGTGTATTGAAAGGTTACAAGTTCAATAACCCACAGAATAGGGAGGTAAAAAAAAAGACCTTGAATGAAGCAGTGTGGAAAGACTTAATAGTCCGTGGAGCTACTGAGAACATGGCATCAAATAGGGTTGAGTAGAAAAGTAAACTCAGAAAGCTGTCCCCAAATATATGACATAAGGCTTCAATGATGACGATGGTTAATTATCCATTTTGGATGTTTTTATTGTACCCATTTACTGATATGGTACTATTTCCTTTTTTTTTTTTTTTTTTAATCTTTTTGGGTACACCTAATCTACACTTGTAAATCTGCACAACTATCCTAATTCAACTAAGAGTGCTATTGGCTGATACCTTCCTGTTTGAATGGGGGATTGAACCTAGCTACCTCACCTTCCTTTGGAGGACTTTACGTTTGTTAACAACTGCGTTAGGTAGGTGGACATACAGACTTTTTTTTTTCCCCTTCTTATTTATTTATTTTTTATTTCATGCCATATAGACTTTGGTGTAGTTTCCTAGATAAGTGTGGCATTCAATGGTGGTTTCCAAAGGCTTTGTTGGCTTTGGGATTCTCTCCTAATTATGGATGTGATAGCTTTATGTGGAGGTTTGTTCCCTTTGCTTTGCCATTGTCAATTTGGAAGGAAAGGGACAATAGGATTTTTAGAGGAGCTTCGTCAACTGTTGATGATCTCATGTCCTTTTTAGTTCTCTGAGTAGCTAAATGGGCTTCCTCTAGTACCAAGAGTAATGATCTACATGTGGATGGCATTTTGTACAATTGGGAAGCTTCATTACTTGTTGGGCATTGCAATGTGAAGAGGGTTGTGCCTTGATCTTCACTCCCCTCATGTTCTTTGAAGTTCAATGTGGAAGCTGCTACAGGAAAACTGGAGCCTGAAGTTATAGGAGGGGTGCTTCGTAATAGTGAGGGGTTGGTGTTAGCAATGTTCTCCAAGAATGTTGGTATTTTAGAGTCCATTGAGGCAGAGATCTTGCCCATTTTGGAAGCTTTTTGCCACGTCATGCTGCATAACAATGCTAAGGTGATTGTGGAGAGTGACTTGATCAATGCAGTCTCTTGGGTCTCTTCTTTGGTGGCTTCCCCATGGAGATTCCAGTTTGAATGAGATTAAGTCCCAATCATCTCACATGCTGGCGGAGTTCAAGCATGTAGGGAGGCCGGCTAATGCTTTTACATATTCTTTGACTAAGCAAGGGCGGACAAATCTTCTCCTTTTGTTGTTTCCTCTATGTAATTGTGTGTTTTATTTAGGTATAATGCTTTTATGCCTGTGCTGCCTTCTCTGAAGGCTTGTACTGTTTCTTCATCTCTCTTAAATGAATCTTTGGTTTCCAATAAAAAGACCACATGCCAACACTTACTATTTAATTTTGTTTGTTTTAGTGGAGAGAATCCTAGTCGGAACCTAACCTTTAACTCTGTTGCTTGGCCATTGCCCTGAATGTTGTAAATTGTGATTTGATTCTTCTTCTCTTTTTTTTTTTTTTTTTTTTGAGAGAGAGAGAGAGAGATAAATTTATTATTAATAGAAAAAGAATAATGCATGGGACCCCAACAAAATTTTGAGGACAAGCCAAGAAAAAAAAGCCGTAGCGAGCAATCTAAGAGATTAAAACATTTGCTATGGCTATAGTCTCCTGGCTAACACCTGCTTTTGCCAAAGCGTCCACTTCTGGGTTTCCTTCTTTTCATATATGGTGAAAACTTACTATGAGTTCATTTGCACTTTCTGAGTTCTAGGAATGATCTTATACTAACGTAGTTATATATTCATTCTTGAAAAATTTTTGAAAAACTATGTTTTGATGTTCTATCAATTGATTCATATCGAACAATATAAGAGAAAATGAAGCCACACTTTTTAGAGCATAATGAACACTATAAATACTGAGTGTTAGCTGTGGCTGCATTGACAATCAGAATATTTCAGCATATCTTATGAAAATTTTAACCAAGTAGTCACATTCGATGGCATTGCTGTACAGTAAAGAAACTTTTGTAGCATAAAAAAGCATTCACATACTGGAATGAAGAAAATCTCATATATGCTTTTTTGTAGTTCCATTTTCATCCAAAATTTAGTCTAAAGAAAGACCAACATGACTGTTGCAATCATGTGACTGCAATTACTCTTTCTGAGTGCCTGCTTTTATGTGAAAGCCATGGTGTGGATGAGTGCTCCGAATTCGAAATTTTGAAATTGCCGATTCGTTAGAATGGATGAAAATACTAAGTGTGCCATATTCACATATCAATTATGATTGAGGTATATTTGATTTAGTTCGTAATTGTAGGATGTCACTTCGTTTAATTTAGCACCATTTCTTGCTAGAAAACATTCACAAAATCACCTTTTCTCTTCAACTCCTGAGAATCACCGTTTCTGTTTTTTCACCAGGATGCTTCTGCTTCTGTTTATTTGTCTACTTCCCAGATTCTGTTTTTAGTGTGTCATCTTTCTTGTTGAGCTATTGACCAATTAGCTTCTTGATAATAACTAATACAATCTATAATTCCTTTGCAACCATATTCTGCTTTTGCTTAAGGCATCTCATCATCTCATCATCATCAAAGACTTATCCTAGCTATGCTGGAGTCGGCTATGTGAATTTTGGTTCTCCATTTTGATCTATTTTGAACCAAATCCTCAGATAGGTTGCACCTTCTCAGATCTATTGTTGCTACTTCCATCTATGTCCTCTTCAGCCTACCCTTTCCCATGGTGGGCCATCAACCTACATAGAATAGCTTTTCCATATCCGCGCCGTTGTTGGCTAGCATTGGACATGTCCAAACCATCTCAAACCAATTTCTCTTATTTTATCACTTATTGATGCTACCCGTAGTACTCCCGAAAGCGCTCATCTTTTATTCAATTTTTCTTAGTTTTACCACACATCCATGATCCACCTCAACATTGTCATCTCTGCTACACTCATTTTGTGCATGTGTTGCTTCTTGATTGGCCAACATTTTGCTCCATAGGTCATAGCTGGTCAATCACCCTCCTGTAAAAATTTTCCTTCAATCTTGTTGGGCATGTGCCAATCACAGAGCATACCAGAAGCAAGTCTCCACTTCCGCCATCCTACTCTTATCCTATGTTTGACATCTTCCTCAATCTCTTCATCCTTACTAATCATGGAGCCAAGATATTGGAATGAAGCTCTTTGTGATATCTCTCGAGCTTCAATTCTCATGGTTGTTTATGGTTCGGGTGAATCATTTCATCTTTTTATGCTGCACAAGTTTTTAAGTCATTTTGAATTGCATTAATAATTTAATATGTAGATGTGGCACTGGGAGTTGGATGCTGGTGAATATGATTACATTTTTTCCCCCAGGGAATTGATGTGACCCATGTTCCCAATATGCACTATACATTTTGTTTACAGTTTCAGAGTTGTTCAGTTTTTTACGAGTTAAGAACAAATAAAACTTAGAACAAAAGAATGGGTGTACCTATAAAAAATCATTGGTGCACATAATATTCTTCTTTTCTTATAATCGATTTACTTTAACTTTTTTTTAAACAGTCACGTATTACTTATCTTGACATCTCTGCCTATAGCTTATCTCACTGAAACTGGATATCCATTTCCCGGCACTTGCACATATGCTTGCATAGTTCAGAATCCTTTTGGTTATTTTTGGTTGGTCAGTCCAATGTCTTCCCATGTTACATTTCGGTTTTGTAACCTCTCTGATTTTGGATATGAACATCCAGGAATTACCTTATCTATTTGTAAGCATTTGGGAATTTATTGCTCATTTGTTATTTTGAACAATCTTGGTTGTGTAGAGCTTTTGTTGCCTTATTCCTGAATGACATGCCATTGCAGCTGATTGGTAGTATGACCGTGTGTCAGTAAACTCTTCTAGGAAGCAGAGAGTTCTTAAATTAAGACACATTTGGATGAAATTTCTTTTTAACATTCTGTGCTCCATTTACTGAAGAGCTTCTTGCTTTTGGGGTTTTCTGAACTCTAAACTTATATACAATCTTAAAAATACTCATGATGTTGTGACTTTCTTGCTTCATTTCAGGATGGCAGTACCAGGAATCACCACCAACCATACAATGCATAATGGAGAAAGCTTTAATGTCAATTACTAAGCTTGAAAGGAAGGATCTTGCTTTGGTTGGGTCAAGCAGGACAGATGCCGGTGTTCATGCCTGGGGTCAGGTTTGACCAATTATTATTTTAATTTTTTTTTCTGCTGTTGTGGATGTCCAAATCTTATAATCACGGGGTACTTCGAAATGTATTATAGTGATATATTATTAAGTCATATTGCACAGAAAAGCGTAGTTGTCAATCCTTTTCCATTCCATTGTTTATGGAGTACATACTGGAAAAGATACCCCTCTCCTTTTCTGTTCCGGCCAGAATTCTGGTCTGTTCTGGTCACTCTAGCTTGTCTCGACCAGAACTATCTTTCCTTGTTTCACTTTTACTAAACAACATTTTCTACAATTATTTATATTTTTTAAAAGATTTTTCTCCCTCTCTAAGGATGAAACAAGTGGTGCGAGTCTTTTTGCCTTTCCAAATATCAATTGAAGAAGCTATTAAGAATGCATAAGATGACTGAAATTGAGTGCCCTCCGTGCCACTTGTTGGGAAAGTCCCACATCGCCCAAGTAATTGGTTTGACGGGGCTTCATATACCTATTTGGGTCTTTCACCTATCAGCTTAAGCTTTTGGGTTGGTACATGGTATCAGAGTAGGTTCCTGTTGTTCTTGTGTAGCCCACATGGCAGGCCCGTGCATGAAATCTATTGGGGATTGCACATGAGGGGGAGTGTTGGGAAAGTCCCACATCCTACATCGCCCGAGTAATGGGTTCGACAGGGCTTCATACACCTTTTTGGGCTTTCCACCTATTAGCTTAAGCTTTTGGGTTGGTACATGGTATCTTACACCACTCTAATATGTGCTTTGAGAATTCATAATGTGCTCGATTGTCTGTTGTTAATTGGACATTTTATTTAATTTATGACTTGGATGCATGATGTTGACATATTGGACATGTGGCCAGTAGCTACTCAGAGTGTAGTTTATATTAAATGATGTTATTTTAATATGATTTTTAAAGTTTTTTTTTAGCTGTCTACTATCTTTTACTTATTCTATATATACCTTTCAGTTTGTTTGTGTTTTTTTTTCCACTACACCTTTTCCAGAATGGAACTCTAAATGCTCAGAGTGCCAGAATATTCTATTTTCGGGCCAAAATATCCAGAATGGAATAGACACCAACATAGTTGGGATAAGGCTTTGATGATAATAATGTTCTTGATCTAGAATGGAGTAAAAAACTATGCAAAAAGGTCTATAAGGCACGCCCATGTGGGTGGCTTTATGGTAACTTCTCTCCTTCATGGAATGACTATTCTTTTGAATAGTTTGTATGACCAAATGGTGGGCTTCACATGTCTTGTTTAGAGGTCTGAACAAATGGTTCGTTTCATTGTTTCCTCTTTCTATTTCCTTGGATTATAATGTTCTATAAGTTTTTTCACTTTGTGAAATTTTATCAGTAATGATATTCAGGTGGCACATTTTGTTACGCCTTTCTCCTATGATAGCTTGGACAGTCTTCATGCAGCACTCAATGGCTTTCTTCCTTCTGAAATTCGGGTGAGAGAGATTAGTGCTGCACGACCTGAGTTTCATGCCCGTTTTTCCACATTGAGCAAGACTTATCAATACAAGATATATAATGGTCCTATCATGGATCCATTTCAACGTCACTTTGCTTACCATAGCTCTTATAATCTCAATGCTGATGCAATGAGGGAAGCCACAAAGCATTTCATTGGAAAGCATGACTTCTCTGCTTTTGTCAATGTTACACGGGACAATGGATCACGAGATCCTGTAAAAGATATTTTCCGCTTTGATGTCATTGAAATGGTAATTATTGAGCTTCATGCAACAATTAAAAGTTTTGGTCTTCCATTATTTTCTCTATTGGTTGATATTCATTTGCTAATTTATTCCAATTCTTTGAAATGTTTCAATTTATGAAGTTCAACAGTGTACGGCTGTTGTGTGTGGCACATGACAGTTACCTTTAACTGATTATTGTTGCATTTGACAGGGTGCTCTTTTGCAGCTTGAAGTTGAAGGCTCCGGTTTTTTGTACAGACAAGTGCGAAATATGGTAAATCTTTTGCTACTTTCTATGTGATTTGTCCTCCCCTGTCGAGCAATAATATTACTTCAATACTTGACAACTTAGACTAGTGATATCAAACCTAAATTACCAGGGGGACAAGGAATCTACATTCTACAATCAAATGTTAATTTATCATGCTTAGCCAATTTGCACTCAAAGGCAAGGCATGCATTTTGATGTAACAGCTACCACTTTTTTTCGGTTTGCATCTTTTATACGTTTGGTTCGCTTAGACCATTTTGCTTCTACATTAGAAATGACCAAGGTATGCAGACTTTAAATATGAAATCCAATTGCTAAACATATGATGGCACCAATACGGTGTATCCAGCAAGTGAAACCCCAATAAGGTTTGCTGATATCAGTGCACCTGTAGCAAAAATTTATATATTTTTTATAACAATAAAGTTTTATTAAGAAGCAAAAAAGAAAACAAAACAGGACAAAGCCACAACAAGCCAGCTCACACAAGACTCCAAAAAAGAGAACTACAAAACAAAATGATACTATACATCAAAATTAAGAGATGAAAGAAAAACTCCCTCCTTTGCAAGGGCATCTGCCATGACATTAGCGCCTCTTAAAATATGATTGAAGCAAGCACCCAAATGAATAGAAATATCCTACACTTCCTCCACCCAATCCGCTAACCTCCGTAGAAAATACGACTTACCAGAACACCACTGAATAACTGAAAAAGAATCGCCTTAAAAAATAACAGTGACACATCCCATCGTACGCAACTCATGGCATCCAATCAAAAGAGCCAAAAGTTCAGCTTCATTAGCATCAATCGAATCCACAGGCCATGAATAGTTTCGAACAACCACACCAGACCAATCTCTAATAGCACCCCCAATTCCACCTCTTCTAAGAGAATGAACAAAACTTCCATCAAAATTTAGCTTTAGAACACCCCACGGAGGATTCAACCAAAACACTCTTTTCATAGGTTTAGCCTTCCAACCTCCTCTCAAAACATCTACCCAAGAAATATTGAGATCACTAAGATCAACACCTTCAAACTCCTGTTTAGTCCGTACCCACTCCATCTCTAATAGCACCCCCAATTCCACCTCTTCTAAGAGAATGAACAAAACTTCCATCAAAATTTAGCTTTAGAACACCCCACGGAGGATTCAACCAAAGCACTCTTTTCATAGGTTTAGCCTTCCAATCTCCTCTCAAAACATCTACCCAAGAAATATTGAGATCACTCAGATCAACACCTTCAAACTCCTGTTTAGTCCGTACCCACTCCAAAACAGACCAAACAATAGACCGAACAACCTCATCCACAGAACTACTCTTATTCCTGAACAATCTATCATTACTCTCCAACCAAAGCTTCCATAGTGTAGCATACAACACTAATTTCCATAAGATTCTGCCATGAATATACTTGCACCCAAATCGCCATTGATGAAAAAGGTCATCAACTTCCCTAGGCATGGCCCACTGCATACCAAACATGTCAAGAATAGCGATCCACACTTTATAAGCAAAATGACAATGGATCATCAAATGATGCACCGACTCCTCATCTTGTAAACATATAGGGCACCCATTAACTATAATATGGTTTCATCAACGAAGCTTGTCAATAGTTAAAATTTTATGTCATCTAGCAATCCAGCAAAAAGCTAAAACTCTTGGAGAAATGGAAGGATCCCAAAACTGTGCCAACCAATCACTCTATTGACCATTCAACACCTGTAGCAAAAATATTAGTGACCATTCAACACCAAGGTCCATAATGAGTGCTAAACATGGTTGTGTTAGTGGACACTATTCCAGTAACTTCCTGATTCAGTATAAGAGTTTTGAAAACCTATTCTCAAAACAAATGCAATGAAAGGATTTCCTTGTTCTGTTGGCTCGGTAGAAGACTTTGACTCTCTCACCCCCTCTCCTATGAATAAAGAAAAGATATATTATTTAATGAAGATAAAAGAAATAAGAAACAAAGCCGAAATGCCATTAGAGTGAAGGCAGATGAGGGATCCATTTTCCTTAGCTTGTGCATCTGTGCACCACCATTAGCTTCTCTAGGAGAACATGAGAAGGAAACATTCAGTATAAACTTTTCTGTAATCAATAGTTTTGAGAGGTTTTTACTCGCCTAACATTGTCTCGGTCAGCTTCGTCAGTTCTCTGGTCATCCCTCTGAAGGCTTAGTTCTCTCAGCTTGGAGCTTAATGTTTTATTGTTGCAACATGTAGCAGAAATCAATGCCAAGTCTTTCAATGCTTCTGCCATTAGATTTGTACTATGAATACAATAATATTTTCTTAAATCTTATAGTTAAATATCATGAAATATTACCAATATATATATATATATATATAATATCGCAATACATTATGAAATAGGCCTGTGCAGATGTATTTTAAAACATGTTTTGTGTGACTTCTGATCACATTAGACAAAACCAGTCCAAGCAGTTTCCGTTCTTTCAAGCAGGTGGCTCTCTTGCTTCAAATTGGAAAAGAAGCACTTCCTCCTGATATTGTCCCCCAGATTCTAGCCACTCGAGATCGCAGAGAGCTTGCAAAGTTTGCTTTTTCAGCCCCACCTCATGGACTGTGTCTTATGTCTGTGAAGTACAACCAAGAACTTCTACAGCCTCCAGTAGATGGCCCTACTATCAGTTTTGGCAGACATCATACTGTGAGTAAATGTAAACTTCCATTTTATTGATGCCCTAGGCATTAATATAAATATTTTTTTTTATCATCTTGGAATGCCAATGATGGTTAATCAGGTTTCTCGTCATTTTGGTTCCAATTTCTGGACACATCATCTGTCCAAATCTGTGGACTTCTTGATAATGGTAGCCATCAATGATACCTGAGTCACCAGATTGCGAATATGATTGAAGTGGATAGCATGTCTGATTGACTTCACTTTCTTTCTTTCTTTTTTCCTTCTTTTTTTAAATTGATGGATAAGTTTGCATTTGAGTACAAATTTTTATGGCAGACTGCCCTTTGGGCATGTTGAACTTCTCAATTGCATAAGCAATACATGGCCGCTCTATATATTAGCAGATTTCTGCTAAAAACCCATGAAAATATAAGGCATCTTTTCCTTATAATGGAGGCAGAGATTATACAATTATTTCAGGAAAAAATACATGATGTTTAATCATTGTCGTGGTGAAGTAAGAATGACGTTGAAATCGCTGAGAGTCCACTCGGCTATCTCATCTTTGTCACTAATAAATATTTCTGTTCCAACATCCACCGATGTCCATATTCTTTTCGCAGGAGGGGTACCAGGATCCTGCAATACAAAGACAAGAATAAGAATTTAAGCTTTCTTTTTATTGTATTTCGGAGCTACTGAAAGTTGCAGTTGAGATTTGGATGATAAGGCAAATTACAGCCTCTGTTGTTTGCAGGAAAGGGCACTGAGTTGATCTTTAAAAAATTGTGGTATGAGAATGAAATGCACAATGAATGAAATACTATGGCTGGGGCAGTAAATCTACATGAGATAACTCCATCAAGTGGAGATTGAAAATATAATATGACATTCTGTCACCTAGACGAACACACGTAGCATACTGATCTTTGGGCCCAAGATTTAAGCAGATAGTTGGCACTTTTTTTTGGAAAGATTATAGTTGGCAATTCATTTGCTGATTGAAGTACATGGTGGAAGATTGAGCCCACTATCTACTTGCCCAGTATCTCCTGTTCTCACCCTTAGCCTCAAAAGCTATAAAATTCTTGGAATCACCTTCAAGGATGAGTAGGCCCAAGAGTTCTTACTTTATACATCTTAAGCCCTTTCTAATGACGAACCCACCCATTCTAGAATCAACAACCCCAATTGGGCCAGGAAGAGGCACATCAATTGATTCTTCAATTTTTTAATTTTTTAATTTTTAATTTTTTTTATAAATCAGTAACAAGAAATGATTGTATTTATATAGAAAAAGCATTACAAACAGAAATGGTGAAACTAGCCATCAATGTAAATGAAATGTGTTACAAACACCACCGATACTATAAGTGTTACGAACATCTCATTTCCTAATTAATGTTTTTGGCTACATTTCTTTTTAGTTTAACCCAATTGTAGGTCCCTTGGCAAAAATGTTTCTGTTGTCTGAAGACCGAAGGAATTTCCAGGACCTCAATGAGTAGTCACATTTGCTTGCAAGGTAGGGGATACTCAGAGAAAATTTGTATATTAGTCTATGTTGTAGTTTTCGCTGTTCTGTTGTGCTGTTGCCCCCCTGTCCTCTTGCCTTTAGTGCCATGGTATTCAGATCTTATTTTAAGGCTCCTCGCTATATTTTTCCTTTTATCTTTTAATGAAAATTCTTTATGATTATTAACCAGAACGAAGAGAAAATGTACATGCAATGGCTGTGAGAATACTAACAGATGTCCACAAGAAAATGGTGACAAGATCAAGTACTTGTATTCTCCTTCACGTGCCAACATGAAAATGGGTTCATACATGCACCTAATCTCATGCAAACTGAAAAAATGTGTAGTAATGATTGTTTGGTTCGACTTGTCTCTATAATACATGGAATCAAGCAGAATAGTTTCTAAATGCTTTGCTTGAAGACTTACCTGATAGAAGTAGAGTCTACTTGAAAGGCCACCTACATCAAGCTCCCATGTTCTTGGGTCACCGATCCACCCCTCCCCTTGTTTGGATGGATAACCATACTCTGACCATATGGGATGAGGCACTATCTGAACCAGCTCTTGTGCCTGGGGATTGCTATAAGGATCACAGGTGCTAAAAGGCTGCTCCAAGTGCATGGCATTGCCAGGAGAACAGTAGTAGTGATAAGCACCATAAGGGAAGTTGGCAGTGTCATTTCTGTATATTTTCTTGTCTTTGGGAGTGATGTGGTATGGTGGACATGCATTTAGATTTGTGGGGCTGCACCAAGCTTGTGTTTGTGGGTTGATGATCATCTCGCTGTAGCGGGTTACATCTGTAAGCACATCTCCATCGCAGGGAGCACCATTGTTCTTCCAGCAGCTCCCAATGTCTAGCAAGTAGAACTGACTTTTTGGGCCGCCTCCTTGCTTCACATTTAATGTCAGTTCAACCTTGAAATTGGGAGATTCCGGCAGCTGAAAGAGCAGTAAGTTGTTAGTCTTTGAAGTATTAATACATGGCATTGCTCACTCACTACTCACACAATACGTATCACTGCTTTAGTAATGAAATCTATTCTCTGCTTAATATAAGAAATTTCTATGTTGGTAAATTATAAAATTGATGCGTTTTAAAACGAAATGTAATGATTAAAATCCATTATGATGGAATTGTTTTCTTCCATAAACCAGATGATTTCATGAATGATTTAATTTGAAAGATAAGAAATTTGACTTAAATGGTGAGGAAAGGAAATCTAGATACTTCTTTTGAATTCCATGCTCTGCACCTTAGCATCTAATAAATTGATTGTGGCATATTTGCAAGTCAATGTTTTGATTGCTGTTTGTAATCCATTATTTTCTTGCTTTACATGAAAAGGCATGGTTGATGATCAAAAATAAAAATGTTCAAAAAGTAATTGACATTGCTTGGATTTTTTTTTTCACTATAGAGGTTCAGTTCATTAATCAATTTGCATGCACAAATATTGAGACTAAGGTTGTGAGTTTTAGGATTTTATTTCCCAAGAAAGCTTCAGAGAATATTTCCTATGCTCCCAGAATTGTTAGGGGGATCAATGTTGAGATGTGCCTTCTGTACAAGGGATTCACCAAAATCAGCCTAATGAATCTTGATAGGTGTTGGCTTTAGGCTCTCAAAAATCAATGGTGACATGGGTTGTTTTCAATCCAATTATGAGTAATAGTGGGATGATGAAGGGGTTGTTGAATTGACTGTAAGGTGCCCTGGTGGGCCAATGATGTGTGGCCGCCTTTACGAGAAAATTATCCATGTAAAGAAAATGTCTAGCCAGATTCTCTAGTCTATAATTGAAGGAGCAGCAATCATTCTTGGTGACTAAGTTATTACTAATCATGGTGCTTGTGAAAACTTATTTTAGTTGATAGCATTCGCTTGGCTGTACTTGAAAGACAAAGACTTGAGGATGATATGTGAAAATGACTTCAAAGGCCCCAATAACAATTTGTTCAGGTTATCTACAGCATTTTAACTGGGAGAGTCCGGCCTGAATTTGTGTCTGGAAGGTTAGGTGTGGGATCTGTATTTTCTGAAGGGACTGGATTTACTGGATCCATCAGACACCAGGTAGATCGCATATTTGGAGTTTTAAACAGGGCTAAAATCCAGATTTGGAGTCTAATAGGCTCATTGGAGGATCAGATTGTTAGATCTGAATCCATAGTCTTATTGACTTGTTTAGATTTTTATCTATGTTCAGCTTTGATTTTAAATTGGTAGAATTGAGATTTGATTTTTTTTCTTTTCTTTTTAACCCAAATCCATTTGGGCCCAAACTCAAACTCTGCGGATAGATCCAGACCCAGATGTACATGGATCTGGGTCATTGACAACTCTACTTATCATATATGGGGGATGACTAGGATCTTCTGGACCACAGCTTGGGGCCCAGTACTCCAACAAACTCAGAAATGCTTGTCGGGTCTTTTGTTTAGTGCATTAGACCAGGTTAACACATCTAGATTTACCCAGGAAAAAGAAAATCATCTAGATTCATTTATCCAGAGAGCCAATCTTGACTTTTTCCAATGAGGGTAGATTTTCAACATGCAACTCAGCAGAATTTACATCAACGCCTGCTGGGATTCTTTGTTCATGATGACATTTTACTGGAAAAGTTCAACTTTGACAACTGTTTGGTCAGGACAAAAGGAATCCTTACCCGGCTGTGGGATGTTGTCAGTGTTTCCTTCTTTATATATTTCCCCTTGTTTTCTTCCCTCTAATCAACTGACTACTATTTAAGTCTTTCAACTTTTTAGCAGTTCCATCTTTGACACTGGATGGGACTTGGGTTGGGTGCAGGGTCAAATTTCATTTCAAACAGAGATCTGATTGAAACACTAAAACCAAAAGAGAGTGAATTGCTTATAAATTATGTGTTCTACAATCATCAATCTAAAAGACTGTTATGTGGACTGATTTAGGTTTAAGAAGTGGACCTTGCTGATGATTTATATGGCTAGCCTCAGAAAACCAGAATTCTTAAGTTTATATAAAGGTTCTTTGGGCAATTGCCTTTCTGGATATTAATCATATACCTCTTTAAACCACCCCCCACCCTAACCCCCCAAAAAAAAGGAAAAAAAAAAAAAAACATACACCTACTTCTCTTAAAAATGAAGGAAACAAAAAACCTATGTGAGGCTTGGTAAAACCCTAGAACTGAAGAGTCGACATGCCCTTTATGTAGGGTTTTACATGGATAGGGTCTTGGGCCTATATTTTGAATGATTAGGGCGGGTCTATTTAAAATTGAGGTCTGCCCAGGTTATGTACAATACTCTTTTTATGCTGTAGCAGACTAGTCAGTTATCATAAACAAATGTGCACATGATCCCAACCATTCATCTGGCCTGCCTTAGTATGAATGGACCAGAACCAACCAAACCCAGTACTGATTTTGACAATCCTAATCCAACAAGAGGATAGAACTACGTTTAATCTTTTGTATTTGGGGCTATGGCCAATTCATTACAAGACCAAATAGCATTCTTATTGCCTTTTTTTAAAACCCTATTACTTTCATATAACAATCATAAGTTGAGAACAGTAGAATATAAGAGACTATTCTTTAACTTACAGTTTTCATCATTCCTCTTGTCTGATAGTGGTACCCACCAGAGAATCCTTTGGTTGCATCAGCTCTGAGGTACAGCATCAGCCATGGGTAATTTTTTGTTGTTTTCACCTTATGGCTAAAAACCCAACTCCCAGATCCAACTGCCTTCTCCCAAACCACCTCAAAATAAGAAATTTTCTGAATCCCACCTCTAATATCAGCACCAAGATCATATGTTCCATTGAAGCCACCTTTCATCTTGCCACCCCCCATCAACTGTGTCTGTTGATGATACAAGAGGGGCTGGTTCATGCACCCACTTCCAAAACATGGGAACCTTCCTGTTGGTGGGAAAGGCCCCACCTTCCTACCATTTTGGGGGCACAAACCTGACCTTGTATCAAAGTTACCATTTTTCAGCATCACCATCCAAAAGTGCCATGGATTTGGGGTGTCTTCAACTTCACATAATGAACCCAAATACAGCTCTTTCTCTGCTGCATAGAGGTCTGGGTTATTAGAAGCAACAGGGCTCAAACCTGGGAATGGTTTTCCCACTCCTAGTCTGTTCTCAGCTTCTGTTACTTTATGCACCAAAGAAGATTCTGCCCAAAAGAAAATGGAAATCATAAGAACACAAGAAATGCAGTAGAGAAACCAGGCAATGAAATAAACAAAAAGATTTATCAAAATACAACCCTTCCCACAGGAATTGAGAAAATGGCAGTTCACAGATTATAGGGAAAGAAAAGAAAAGAAAAGAAACAGAACCCATGTTAGTTTTTGTCATTTGGATTGATTTGGGCTTACTTGATAAATCAAAGCAGTCGGCTGCTCTTGGACTACCCATTTGAGGGGCTTCAGAACCAACTTCATTGCAGAAATTCCAGGCTTCAAATGCCACTCTCAATCCATCTCTTTTCATGCCTGGGTCACCCACTGCTGAGATGTGATTATCTGCCAAAACAGAGGATGAACTGAAAAGAAGCATTTCTAGCATGAAAAGCAGCACAAAGAACTGGTTTCCCATTGCTGTTTTCATTGAGACCTGCTGGGAGATGAGGAAAGGTGATTCTTTTATAAAATATACATGAGAGCTAAAGAAGAGAGGATCTGCTTTTACGCATTCAGAAAAAACGGGTTGCAACTTGTAAATATTGGTACTTTTTCTTTATTATAGACTCCTTTTTTAACTTTCTCCTTGGAGCTTTTCTTCTCCTCTCATCTTTAAACAAGCCTTACTAATAATATCTACAACCAGCGGAGACTTGACTGAGATCTGAACCAATCTTCCAGCGGGCCCTACCCACCTTGGGTGGGCCATGACTTAAGAGTGTACAGATTGGAGGATCCTACCTAAGCAAATAGAGGCTTTTTGAAGAAAGACAATGGATGGTTGAGATATATATCCACTGAAATTCCATCACCCAACATTTTGTTTTTCCCTAAAAAAAAAACTTCACAGTGAAGGGCTAGGATCAACTGAGTCGGTGTGATTTTCGCACTGTAGTAAGTGGTCTAGATCATCTACCCCATTTGCCTTGTGTAAGTTAAAATAAATAAAAGGGAATGTTTTCTGTAAATGGTATCTCCTGGTCCTCATGCAAATTAGTTGGCTAACTTCAACAAAAAGTAACAGAGTCTTTAAAAATTAGGTCTGCATTTAGGGTCATTTTCATGGGAGGTGGTTATGTGATGAATTAGGTGAAAAGTGAAAGTCCAGAATGAACATATTTGATTTTTCAAAATGTAAATATAAACATATTCACCAAAAAAATAGCACAAGAGGAAGAGACTATTAATGTTCTTAAATGCTCAAACATTTATCATTGAAGATTCATTTTAAAGAATGTATACTTGGAAACCAGCAAAGAGATAAGGCCTGTTCTGAATCAAAACATGTTCTAACATTAGTATATTTTTTATGTACCATTTTTTAAAATATAATTTAAAATGGTGTCAGCAGCCAGTAATTATCAATCTTTTGGTTCAATGGTGCATGAGAGTGGTACTTTCTTTTTGGAGTAAAGACAGAATAGAATCAGATAATTCTCACCCCTTGTAGGGGATCTGTTACAAATTTATGTGACATTCATGCTATGGCAGCAAGATTGTGTCATAATGGTATTGAGGTACCTGTCTTACAACTCTAAGAATGTGATTGTGTAACAAGTCTAGGAGGTAATCTTTCTATCTTGGCAAGATTGTAACCATCCTTACCTAAGTTAGTTAAACTTATCCCTAAACTTGTTCCTTAAAAAGGATTTCTGCTTGGAACTAGTTTTGAGTTTTAGTAAACCCCATTTAATCGGCTCTCGATCAATGAGATATATCAAAGTTTTTTTCTACTTAAGATCACATTTAAAACCTTGATCAAATTGTTACAGTTGTCTGATTGAGTGATTGTCAAGCAAATTTTTTTTTTTTTTTGGTAAATGATTGTCAAACAATTGAAATCCGAAGCTAGGTTCACATGCTTGCCGGTCAAAATTGAGTTTTAAGAATGCTTAAGAATACAAGTTTTCAGTAATTGGTGTTACATCACACCAATATGTTAAGAGCTAAAACATCATTATAGGGTTGACTTGTAGATCTTAAAAACTAATTAAGAAGATAATTTGGCAATAATGCAAACAATGGTGATGAGTATCTGATTAGGTGAATGGAAATCTATCCATTTCTCTTGTATTGTTTTATCATGGTGACACCTAGAAGATGCATGGTCAACAATGGATCATGACTTACTGATAACTATGTGGCATCAAGTTTCAGTTTCACCTAAAGTTTGTTAAAGAGTAGTTATATTAGGAAACCTAAAACATCATGGGGTTCTCTTGTATGTAGCTTTGCTTTTAGTATTCCATCACTCGGAAAGGGATGGTTAAAAAGCAACCCAATACCAATATAAATGTGACAACTTATTGTGTAGATATAGACAGTCAAAGAGTACTGCAGTTATAGTCATTCAATCCTCTCAGTGGAAGGCAGAAGGCTTCAAATTTTCCACATCCAGCTAGTTGGTTTCACTCTGTGCTTGCAAGCAAAGTCTTTGGTGGATTCATGATTGATATCTCTTTCTTTCCTAGTCCTTTATTTTACTTTTTAAGTGATTTTGTACACGCAAAGCATTAGATTAATTATGGTTGTTTTTTCTATTTATGCTGTGAATGTGGGGCTGCATGATCCTCCTAAATGAAAATCTGATGAAAACTAGAATCATCAAAGTTGAATACAGATGGAACTGCTCTTGATAAACCCTGTCCATTTAGCACTAGAGGTATAAATTGAAAATGATAGGGTGAACACTTAATTTGCTTTTCCAAGGAAGTGTGGGGTAGGAGATTCCAATTGAGCTGAGGTTTTGGTGGAAAAAGAGGGGTCAAGTAATTTAATAGTTCATGGTGGGGCGCTTTTCTAATTGAATCCAATTGATGCTTTGAAAAGTAAGCTCAAGAGCATATATCACCTAACTGGGATCTAGGACAGAAGGTTACAGAGGAGTTGGGCTGATGAAAGAAATTAAAGTAGAATAGGATTCTTATTAGTGATTTTATGTTGGTTAGATTTTTTTTTGGGTAAGAGCCTCATAGTAAGTCCAATGGACTGGCATAGTGGGTGCATGTAAAAATGAAAAACGAAAAAAAAAAGGATCACTGTGTCTCCAAAATAGTAACACAGAGAATTTCTGTTAGGAAGATAAAGAGTAAATTTCATGAATCATCATTATTATAGCCTTCTTCCAACTATGCGGGGTAGGTTATTTTGTCAAAACTCAAAGAGGTAAATTTCATGAATCATCATTATCATAGCCTTCTTCCAACAATGTGAGGTAGGTTATTTTGTCAAAATTCAAAGAGTAAATTTCATGAGTCATCATTATCATAACCTTCTTCCAACAATGTGGGGGGTAGGTTATTTTCTCAAAATTCATGTTTGAGCTGTGATAAATCTTATCCCGTCGGTTGTCACCGATCTAAAAGCAATCCTTCTCCTTTTATCTGGGCTTAGAACTGGCAACAAAAGCTAACAAGTTTAAATTGGTTTGAGTTAGTAAATTTCATGAATATGAAATGGGAAATAGATGAATTGTAACATGCATGTATTGAGATTCTTTTAGTATAATGCTTTATTAAAAAAAAATCATTGACTCCACTTTGTTCCTAACTTACTCAAGTAGTAAAATGATTATCTAGACTCCAAAGGATAGTAACATGCATAAATAAAGTTCTACCATGACTCAAATACTATATAAACTCCAATTGAGACTAGAAAAATCATAAAAAGCATACACTTGAAAAAAAAAATGAGATTTCACTATCTAAAATGATGAAAGTTTGTCATGAAGATAAATTCAAATTATTATAAAATTTGTCACACTCATCTCCCGATCGTGTGTTCCATCTATATATATAAAATAATTGAATGTCTGACAATCTGTTGCATCTGATTCAACAGCAGTAGTCTTACGGTGGACAAGAGTTTCTTTTATTACCAATGGGAATTGAAGTTTATATAAAAATAGTTGGTTTGGTTGAAGCAAAGTTTGGCTTTAGCGAGGCATGAAAGTGTCCATGGGTTATGAATTGACTATTGAGTTATACATATTGGTTGGGCTCTTCTAATAAGAGACAACCATGAGAGATAACATTTTGGGGCCCACCTGGGGCATTTCAATTTGATGGGGAGGTGGTGATGATGGAAAGATCTCATGAGAGTGTAGTCTGCAAAATAAATATCAACCTCAATAGATAATACTAAATTCACGACCCTAAGGGTTAATGGTTTTAAAAGGAATCATTTTTTATTACGATTTAAATCCAACAAAATGTGTGGCAAATTTAGACGGATGCCAATTGATGGGGGTAGTGATTGTGATAGTGGTTGGGCTGATCATAAGTGTGTCCCACATGCCTTACAAAAGGAAAATCTGTAAAATGTATAATTATGAGAGACACTGTTAGGAATGCCTTTATTTACGGAATTCTCAAAAACTCTCATTTTGCTCCCTTATGTTTTTAGGACATGGAACCCACTTTGAGCCAATCCAATCATTTCACATATACTACTCCTCGTGAATTGGTATAAAGCCCAAATTTGACATTCATCCAATTTTTACTCACCATTAAATTGGAAATACAAGAAAGTGATACCTCTAAAACTATAAAACTTTGAGGCTATAGATCAACGAGTTAAGGATGATCTAATAGAGTTTGAGGTTTTTCACGTAAGTCAATCTCATTTAAAATTATCCCATCAAGTGGCATTCCATGATTGTCATGTCATATACTATAGTGGGCCCATCTGGTTCACCCAAATATTCCAGCGACAACCATGCAATCTGTCACCCACTTCATGCATTCCCAAGTGGGCCACGTGCCACATGCCATGAAACATGCATGACAGATGCCATTTCCTAGTGGCACAGATAGTTTACTTTTGGTTCTTCTTGATTTGGATTGATCCAAACCTGCCAACATTCTAATTAATTTAAACCGGCTCACTTGTACCTGTAAAGGCATGGTGGAAGCTTGCCCGGCCCTATCTACTGTCTTGGGGAGGAGCATAATCATAGCAGTCCAGCCGCACTCGGTGGTTGGTGCGAGTCAACTTTCAATAACTAAAAACTATCCCTCTTATATAAAACTGTGAATGTATGGTCCAATTGCAACCATTTGTACAATTGAGCTGGATGAAGGTTGACTCACTACTTTTTTTCTTCTTCTTCTTCTTCATCATGTTGTATTAAAAGTATAAGTTCTAAATTAAAAAAAAATTGGATAACTTGATCTTTGATCTAGTTGACCAACTCGAATGGGTTCAACTCGGGCAGGTCAGATTGGGTATGGGGCCAACCCCAAGCCAGTCCCAATTGCACTTGTTGTGTAAGCTGAGCCCTAGCTCAGATTAATAATGTGTGTTGAGAGAGAGAGAGATGGTTGAAGTATTTTGCTCTAGTATGAGGCGTCAACCTATAAGCCATGCTAATCATGAAAGATGGGTGGGGAGAGTGTTTTATTCTGGTACGAACCTTGTTCCTTGAATTATGCACAGCTTTGAAAGCATGTTGTAATAATTGGACTTTTGACTATGTCATGATTTGTAATGGAATCCGTCTCGGTAGAGGTACATCTTCCAAAGAGGTAGAAGGGAATATCGGCGGCTTTAAGAAATTTGAATAAGTGAGGTCAATAAAAGACTTATTTTCTACGAATTGAAGAAATTTATTTTTGCCTTTATCAACATATGTCATATACTTTTGATAATATTAGAATTTTCTCCTTCTAGTACGGAGAGAATATCGTACTTAGATGTTAAGTTAAGGTAAATAAAGACTTATCGACAAAATGTCTAAAAAAGAAAAAAAAATTAAAAATAAAAATTGGGCCCATTAGTTTGTTTTATTTTATTATTAGTATTTTTTTTTTGTAGACAAATGACCCATTAACTTAGGCATTGAGTGGGGTCAAAAGCTTTTCATAACTTCAATTCATTAAAGAGTAATATATATATTTTCAAATCTCAGTGGGGTCAGGATCCATGTAACGCCGCCCATACAAGGGAGATTGATCTTGCTTCCAGTGATGAAAGTGAAAGGTATATCTTACAATTGACTGTGGTCTGGTAAACCATTAGGTTTGATCTATGCTTTCTTTTTATGTAGGATGGTGATAGGCAGGTGAGGAATGAGGGAGAAGGAAAGTAAGCTATGGTTCGAAGGACAGCCAAAACCTCCAAAATCCAAAAAGACTAAAATGAGGCAACCGACAGCCCCTAATTTCATTCATCTTTTGATTTAAATACATCAGATCCTACCTTTTAGCAACTACAAGCCCCAGACATAGTTGAAGTTAGATAACTACTCTTACTGCACCTAGACTTGAGCAACTAATTAAACAAAATGGCTAAGCCACAGCAAACCAAAGGAAATAACAAAATAGTACATTTTCAGGAAAATAGATTTTAGTATGTGCGAGCAACCTAGTATGGAAGTATTTGGGATAATCCACAGCAGTGGGGAATTCTCCCAACATGATTTCCCAAAAATCCAGCAATCAAACATGCCCACCAAGAAAGTCAATGCGCAACAATCAGATTTCTTATTGTGGTGGCATGTGGCTGTCTTTGAGAGGTACCATGGCATATGAAGGAGAAACCGAGCAAGAAACCACACAATGTCAAGTAGATGGAATGTGGATACTTCCTCAGAAGGGTTCTCCATCACTTGTGTTTCCTAGAAAATTATATTATAGTTTTACTCATCAGATAAGACCCCAAATGCTCACCTAACTCACACAATTTCTGGGTCCTTCTTAGATGTCCTTTCTTTATTCATCTGATGGGAGAATGTACCCTGATTTTCAATCTATGAATGCATTTATACTGGGGTCTTTGGATGAGGACTTATTATCTCAATCGATTGGCTGACATGTAGCTATAGCTTGGTGTGTTTTAATGGGCAGACCGGAATGGGCCGACGAGCCTGGCCCGTCTTTAAAAACAGGCCTGAGCCTGACATGGGCCTTAAGTGCCTGCCTTGCATTACAAATGATAGGCCCAAGCCCCCCCCCATATAGTCAATCGGGCCGGGCCGACCGAGCTGTCTATCACTATTTGGGGCTTTTTAATCAATTGAAAACGTTACTAAATTACATGCATTACTCACTTGGGCCAGGCGGACCTGAATTTAGTCTTTCTATCACT
The DNA here is from genome assembly GCA_038049695.1 of Cinnamomum chago. Taxonomy (NCBI): domain Eukaryota; kingdom Viridiplantae; phylum Streptophyta; class Magnoliopsida; order Laurales; family Lauraceae; genus Cinnamomum; species Cinnamomum chago. The sequence goes on from CP142461.1 coordinate 32,653,035, forward strand.
TAATCCAAGAGCAGCACGTCTATTAGACAGCCCAAAAACTTAGATCGAGGCCCGGACCGAGTATCCTTGAGCACCCATACCGTAGTATTCCTGGATCCCATGTCATTAGAACAATCCAAGGCATTTTTGTTCAATGGCTCACATGACATTGTACAGAGAAAAGGCACTGTCAGGATAAGAGCTATTGTTTCTGTAGTAACAAAACTATTCATTCACATTAACACCATTATTAGAGACCAAATCAAGTGAAAAATAATTAGAAAGTTCATAGTGAACAAAATAGCTTGGACGCACTTGATATAAAAATCAACTACCTGATCACTGCAACACCTTGAACGGAGAAATGACTTCAGCCCAATTACTTATTTCTATCAACACAATGATTATAGACTAAATCAGTACTGCACATACCCACGACTGCTGCAACCTTCAGTGAGTTGTATGTGGGCTTAACAGGGCCCATTGATCCAATGGCAAATTTATGTACCCATGTAGAAAAACACTTAGAAGAGACTGATATTGCTCGTCACAGAAACCGATTGAAACGTCGATTTAAACATGGCTCTTCTCAAAGTGTTATAAAGCTAATAATCATTTGTACCAACAGCTCAACTATCTGTAATCCTTGGCAAAGCTGTAAATCAATGCAATGGATATCACAGAGGCAATCAAGTGAGCTGGTCCCCTCAAAACTCTGGAACATAGGCAGTCCAACACTCGTGAGAGGTGTTAGAGATTTTGTGTATTGCAATTTGATGGATGCATTGTCATTTTAATCATCATTTGAATTTTCACAAGAGCATTGATTTAGAAAAACTTGAAATCTTGGTTTTTACGTGCATTATTTTTTAAAAATTTAAAGCTCATGGTTCATGCATGTTTTGATTTTAAAAATTGGATGCATTTATTTTTTAAAAGAAGATTTTTGAATCAAGCTAGTCTTTGGAGCTAGATTGGTAAATCATCTTAGACATTTTAGGCTCATGTTTTGAAAACTCCTTTAGATTGTTTTAAACATGAATTTAGGCTTGATTCCATGGGCCAGGGTTCCCACAAGAGAAAAACTTTTCCCACATGAAAAAACACTTTGAACAATTTTTTGGGGAAAAATTCCCTGTGACTCAGTGTGGCCAGTCGACCGGCTACACATGGGATCGACTGGGAAAAGAGCCGTTGGCTCTCAAACGGTCAAATTTTTTTACTGTTGAAGCCCAGGTCGACCGGGGACTAGCCGTTGGCCAATTTTTGGTATAAAAAGAAGCTCATTCCTATGGAAAAATTGAGGAACTAAGAGGCCCTCCTTGAGGTGTTTTGAGGCCAAACAAAAGGGGAAGAGTTAAGGGCGGCTAGTTGGTCAAAAGGAAAGCTAAAGCTTGGAATCAATAGTTAAATCATCTAAGTAAGCTTGGTTTTCCTTATCACATGTTTTCATGCATTGCTTAAATTATTGGTAAATCTATTTAGGCATGTTAACTTAGATTTGTTGTATCTTTAATATATATAAGTGTTGAATTGATTTATTGTTTTGGATGCATCACCTTGATTCAAACCAAGTAGGACTCAAATTGGTATATCTAAGTGAATCATGTTTTGGAATCATCTTTGAAATTATAAATAACATGATTCCTATACTTGGTTGAATCCTTGATTATTGTTTTTCATCATAAGAAAATCACCTTCAAATCTATCTTATGTTTTGGATTCAACAACCTCACAAATCACATGTATTTGGTTTTAAAGTTTCACATAACTTGCTTAGCATTGATAGGTACATCATTTTCAAGTTGGTTTTTAAATTACATGTAATTTGTTCCTTAACTTCAATCAAATCTATTTTTATGGTTTGCACTTTCAAAAGCTTTATGCATACATTCATGGAGCTTCATTTTTAAATTGATTGAAGTCCTTATGTATCACATGTTTTGTTCTTAAAATTTCACAACTTGTTTCGAATATATATGTATATCTTTTACAAGTTGTTTTTAACATATGATTAGCATTCTTTCCTCAATCATTAATGTTTTTATGAGCTAAAACTTTTAAAAACCTTTGGCATACATCTATGAGCTTTTACTTTCAAATTGATTGAGGACATCATGCATACACATTGATCATACATCTTTGCATTCATATAGTGTTTGTGTGAGTTAGATTTTCACTTTTATATCCGTATATTTAGAGGCATTGTATTGAGCCAAGATTGTATCTCCATTAAGTGTATTCAGGACACTACTTAGAGAGAGAACCAACATTTTGGTTGTACATGTTATTGCTTAGCCTTAGAAAAGCATAAGTGTATGGTTAGGGGTGAACCATAAAACCCAAGAGGTTATTTTTTTTTTTTTTTTTTTTTTTTTCGAACGATGATGTTTTACAATTTCAAAAAAAAAAAAAAAAAAAAAAAAACAAAAAAAAAACAAACATATCCTCAAATAGATTAAAAAAAAACCCCAACAAGACCCAAGAGGTTATTGCTAAGCCTTGGAAAGCATAATGTAAAGGTTATTACTGAGCCTATTGAAAAACATACATAGTAGAAATCCGGTGAGGTATAGGAATACAAGCCGGTAGTGGATGTAGGCATTGAGGCCGAACCACTATAAATAATTGTGTTATGGTGTATACTGTGTGGTGATTGTTTTTATTAGCTTCCGCACTTTAGTTCTATATCATCACTTGTGACTAATTATTTTAAAGAAGTTAAAATTGGACATAATTGGTCACTAATTCTTAGCCCCCCCTATTCCATTCCCCCCCCCCCCCCCCTCGAGTTCGGATCCCGGACTTTCAAGAGGAAGCTCATATTGTAGATTTAAGTAAACCTCGGCTCTATTTGATACAAGTGGGTGTGTGGCCGACGGGCTCAAATGTCACAAAGGTGGACGATCATGATAAGAAGATGTCCCACTTGGGGGAGAATCCTAACTGTTCATTCGCTGGATTGGAATTAGATAATTTTGCAAGTTTGTGCCCTCAGAAATTCCAAAGAAACACTAACAAGCCCTTTGTGTAGCGCTGATTTCGGTGGAAATAGGCAGAGACACTCACATTTAGGATGATATTTTTTTATTTTACACTAAAAGGTTGTACAAATTAAAAAGTGGTTTATGCTAAAGAGACATGAACAAACATGTCCTTGAAATCTTTAATATGATATGGAGAACCACAAATTGCTCCATTCGAATCTCTCACATGGGTGTCCAAAGTTCTATCCCTGGGTATACTACTGTCTTCTCACTCGTGTGAGCTCTCTTTTTAATGTGTGGTCTGTTGGGTTCTAGTCCCCTTTGGATAGAATGCGGAAAAAAAAAAAAAAAAAACCTCTTGATATTTACACATTAATTTTCAAGAACAATGACAATGCTTTACCCTCTTTTATGTGGTACCCCCACAATGCAGTACTTGGCAAATCCAAACGGCCTATAATCATTTATTATTTAAGGAAATATTAGAGTTATTCTTTAAACTTTTATCTACCTTTCTTCCCTTTTCTCCCCTTTTTTTTTATAAATCATGTTAAGGATGGTAGTGCTATGCACCAGTGGGCGGTGCCTGTTTTGTGACCTGAGAAGAAAACTTAAACCATTGTTCTAAGTGAATGAAAATGCACCTTCCTCTCTCGGAAACAACAAAAAGAACATCAATACAGTGGATTAGGGCTAATCCAATCCATTGACTCTTTCTCTCTATCGTCTCTCTAACAAAAAGAAGAAGATAAATCATAGGTGAGAAAGGAAGATTCGACCTTTTCCCCAATTTTTGTATTTTATGATTCATGCCTTATGAAATTAGGTTCTCATTGTTTCATCTAACTTTCATTCAATTGTTTGCAAGAATTGGGGCTTTCAAGATCCTTTTTTATGCTTTCATAAAAGACCAAATGGAGCAAAAGATTCATTATTCTGGTTTTCTTTCTTGATGAATGATGCTTTTGAATATCTCCACTTAGAAATGGGGTTTGGTTTTCTTTCTTGATGAATGATGCTTTTGAATATCCTCACTTAGAAAGGGGGTTTTGTTAGAACATCAAAATTTACGCGATCTAGCTTCATTCCAAACGATCCGTTTAGATGTCCTCATACTTCCAATTATGGGTTTTTTGTTTTTTTGTTGGGTTACTTTCATACGTCATGGAATTGGAAGTTTAAAGGGTTTTTGCCTTTCTGGATGATTTTGAGCATATGAGTTAGCTTGAATCGAAGCAAATGTTCTCAAAAGACTAAAAAGGAAAAAAAAATAGAACTTTATAAATCCACATGAATCCGGTTAATTTGAATATCGCATACATTTGTAGTTGCTTTTCTACATATTGATATGCCTTTGTAGTTGCTTTCTAATATATGATGTCAAATATGTGAGAGGCGGTGGAGATTAGAAAGGCAAAGAGAGGAAGAGGAAGTTAGAAGGAGAGAAAGGAGAAAGACAAGCATTGAGTTAAGAAGGAGGAGAAACGAATGAGTCCTTTCAATTAGATGAGGAAGCTTGGTTTTTTTTTTTTTTTTTTTCAAATTTCAAACTATTGGAAAAATGGTAAAGAGCACCATGATTTTACTCAACTTTGAGCCAAAATAAAAGTGGGACCCACTTATCCTTTTAGGTGGGACTATAAGGAAATGTGATCTACTCCATGAGTAGATTAAGAACATGTATTGGGTTGCTCCAATCCATAAAGGAGTGAATGAGAAATTGCATCTTAACACCACTACTTGAACATATTATACATGGAAACAAAAGGAAGTGGTAAACTGGTATCCCACATTGCCTGGGAACAAAACATTCTTTCGATATAAATATTCTTACCTTGATAGTATAGGATGAGCCTCAAGGGGTATCCCACTTTTGTGGAAGAGGGAGGACCTAGACCAAGGTGGGACCATCACACACGCGAAAGCACGCACCTCGGGCAGGGCCGGGCATGGGCTTCACGCGCAAGTCAGGCCTGGCTCGGCCAACTACCCATTTATATTTTTGGAGAAACTTTATTTAATAAAAGTTTTTTTCCAAAGTCGTGTGTTCATTCGCATCTGAAAGGGTGTGTCCAATGAAGCATATGTTCACTGAACAGTCACTATACTGAATAGATGCAACCCCATGAAGAGACCTGAAGTAGGCTATATAAATCATTTTGTCCATGCCTTTTTGCTCATTCATTCACCATTGCTGCACTGCTGCTTTGCATTTAGGTCATCAAGAGAGAGTTCTGTTACATTTTTGGTTCGCCTGTGTCATAGTTTGTAGTGCTGCTATTGTGTGAATTCAATCATTGTATCATGGGAGATAGACGCCACTGAAGCTCATAAGAACCGTTGTGGGGGCAAAATTTGTCTTAAGGACATAGTGTTAAACACTAGCCTTGATCAACTTTCTTCTGCGAAGTTCTGGGTTTCATAACTACAACAACAGAGTATTGTTTTCTGCCTTCAAACAGTAAGTAGATTTACATTTCAAGATCATATTATGTATTGTTGTTGTTCTGTTTCTCTGTAGTGCAAACATGTTTCCTAAATACATAACTACTTTTGTATGTATTTGGATCAACAATCTTAAGAAAACTTTACGTTTATTTTCTGAGTACATTCCATTCTCAGTTTTACTTTAGTATTTTTGGTTTCGGTTTTTGTCAGTTTAACTACTGGTTTCTACTTCTATTTCCGAAACTAGTATTGTAAAACTGAGTTTCTTTCATTATATACAAGTACCAAAACTTCAGTTTATACTGTAAATTAATTTCTATTTGCCTCAGTCTACAGTAACCAATAACTGGTTACTATATAGTCTGAGTTACTATTTACAGTATTTTTAAATTATGTAGTATACTCTGTGTTTTTTTATTTTATTTTAGTGATTTCTGTTCTGTTAAACTGAAATGGGTATTGAGAAAAATACTCCAGTCAGTACTCCCGACCTTGTTATGGTGAACCATTGGGAGAAACCTAAAAAGTTCAACAGTATTGAGTTCAAGAGATGGCAATAGAAAATGTTGTTCTATCTCACTATCTTAAACCTGGCTCGGTTCCTCCACGAAAATGCTCCTGCTCTAATAGAGGGAGAGACAGACAAGCAAGTGGTTGCTGCTGTCGATGCCTGGAAGCATGCTGATTTTCTCTATCGAAATTACATTCTCAATGAACTAGATAACACATTGTACAATGTGTACTATTCATTGAAGACTGCTAAAGACCTATGGGACTCTCTTGACAAGAAGTACAAGACTGAAGATTCCGAAATGAAGAAATTCGTTATTGGCAGATTCCTTGACTACAAGATGGTGGATTACAAGACAGTAATCAATCAAGTTCAAGAACTTTAGGTACTTCTCCATGAAATTCATACAAAAGGAATGTCTTTTACCCTCTGTTTGGGAAGGGAGGAGGGGAGGGGAGGAAAAATTAATTTTCCCTCCTCTTGTTTGGGAAGTAAAAAAGTAGGGGGAAGGAAAGTAAAAAAAGTATAATTTTGTTTGTTTGTGAGGTACAGAGATAAAGACTATTTTACCCTTACTTTTGAAAAAAATTCAATTATAGTAAAAGGGCAGTTTAGTAATTTCCATCACTTTCCCCTCATTTTCCCCCTTGTTTTGGGGGGAAAATTTTTGAGGGGAAACCATTAATTTTTCCCTCCATTTCCCCCTCCCCCATTTTCCCTCCCCCCTTCCCAAACACCCCCCAAAATCATTTTCCCTCCACTTTCCCCCCAATTTTTTCCTCCCCCGCCCCCCCCCCCCTCCCCAAACAGAGGGTTAGTGAGTCTTTCGAAGTGGTCGCAATCATTGAAAAATTGCCACCATTTTTTAAGGATTATAAAAACTACCTAAAGCATAAGCGAATGGAGATCAAACTTGAAGACCTGATTGTCAGATTGAGGATAGAGGAAGACCACTGTGCATCTAAGAAGAAAGGAGGAAAAATTTTCACTGAATTTAATGCAAATGTAGTGGAATACGGACATAATCCCAAAAAGAGGAAGAACTTTTCCAATGGTCCAAAACAAAGTCCCAATGACAACAAGAAGTTCAAAGGGAAATGCTATGTGTGCGTCAAACCAGGCCACCGTACTAAAGACTATCGTAAGCGCAAGGACCAAGGCAATACAAGTAAGAAACCAGCGCAGGCCAATATGACAAAATTGGACACTTTCTCCAATGATGTTTCAAACATCAATCTTTCTACGGTGGTCTCAGAAGTCAATCTGGTTTGTAACACCATAGAATAGTGGGTGGACACTAGGGTCACTCAACATGTCTGATCTAACAAAAAGGTGTTCTCCACTTATCATACTTCAAACGGAGAACAACTCTTCATAGGCAACTCTGCCACTTCTAAGGTTGAAGGCCAATGACAGGTGGTATTGAAAATGACTTCTGCAAAGGAACTCACCATCAACAATGTGCTGCATGTACCTGATATTCGTAAGAATCTGGTATCAAGCTCATTACTAAGTAAGAAGGGTTTGAAACTGGTATTTGAGTCAGACAAGTTTATACTTACTAAATATGTGATGTAGTGGGAAAGGGGTATTTATATGAGCGATGAGCTCTTAAGAGGAATGTAATGACTATTGTTCCTAATAAGAAAAACTCTTCTGCTTATATGTTTGAGTCTTCTAATGTGTAAGATGGTAAATTAAGCCATGTTAATTATGATGCATTGCATAGATTAGTCAATATGAAATGTTTGCTTAAATGAAGTTTTGATTCAAATATCAAATGTGAAACATGTGTAGAAGCTAAACTTACTAGAACTTCTTTTCATTCAATTGAACAAACTTCTGAACCTCTTTAATTAATTCATTATGATATTTGTGACCTAAAGTTCGTTCTAATTAAGAGTAGTAAGAAATATGTTCTTACATTTATTGATGACTGCACAAGATACCGTAATATTTATTTATTAAGAAGTAAAGATGAGGCTTTGAAAATGTTCAAACATTACACGAATGAGGTTGAGAATCAACTTGATAAGAAAATTAAGGTGATGAGAAGCGATAGAGGTAGTGAATACGAATAACCTTTTGGTGAATTCTGTTCACAGCATGGTATTATACACCAAACTACTACTCCTTATTCACCTAAGCAAAATGGTGTTGCTGAAAGGAAAAACAGAATTTTTAAAGAAATGATGAATGATGCGTTAATAAGCTCTGGATTACCTCAGAACTTAGGGGGGGTGGGGATGCTATACTCTCCACAAATTATATTTTTAACCGAATACTTAAATGAAAACCAATAAGACCCCTTATGAATTGTGGAAAGGCAGAATGCCTACTTACAAATACTTAAAAGTGTGGGGGTGTTTGGCTAAAGTGGCAGTTCCTACACCTAAAAAGGTTAAAATAGGACAAAAAACAATTGACTCATGTGTATTCATTGGGTATGCTCATAATAGTAGTGCGTATCGATTTCTAATTCACAAGTCAGAGATTCCTGATATGCATCCTAATACTATTATTCAGTCAAGGAATGCATCGTTCTTTGAACATGTATTTCTGTTGATGTTAAAATTTTGCCAAACAAAAGATGTTTATGGAAATTGATCTAGGCCCATTAACTCAACATGATTCAATGACCTGAGTCATCAAAACTTCAAAACATTTTTTTTAGTAAACTAATATTCTGATTAGTTTAAACTACATGAGTAATTGTTGGTAAAGTGGTGGAAGCCAATGCACATCATCTCAAAGCTCTAGGTTTCAATTCCTCATAAATGTATTCAAAGAAACTCGTTGTGGAGTTTTGAAAACTGCCCTAACTAATTCCTCCACTTACTCCATGATACCTATTATGGTAGTTATCATAACCACTAAAAAAAAGGGAAATTTGACTGTTTTGCTAACAAAGAAGAGAAAGAAAAGAAAAGAAGACAAGGAGAAGAGAAAAGAAAGGGAGAGAGAAAAGGGTAACATTTCTACATCATCTTCCCCTTAACTCCATTTTCTCCATCTCATTTTACATCATCTTCCCCTTCACTTCATCTTCTCCATCTCATTTTAAATCACATCTCTATTTCACTTCCTATCGGAGATTCGAATCTTTATTTACTAAGGATCTGCCCTCCTTAAATCACATCTCCATTTCATTTCCTGTCGGAGTTTTGGATCTTTATTTACTAAGGATCTACCCTCCAACCATAAAATACCTTTCATCCCATCATTCCCCATCTTGTTTCCTTTCTCAAATGGAGATTCAGATTTCTTTTTTTTTTTTTTTTTGGAAATCTGCCCTCTCATAAGAAGACTAAAAAAGTATAGAGATTCGGGGACTTAAAAGGGCCCTGCCCTCTGCTAAAATTTCATATACAAAGTGACTTGGCCAACATTGAAAATGGAGATTCAGATCCTTATTTAAAGGTTTCTGCCCTCCTACATTAAAAATGGAGATTTAAATCATTCTTTAAAGGTTTCTACCCTCCACAGAATCTTGAATCCCTCCAAACAAATAGCCTAAAAACAAATTCTCCCAACCAAACACTCTGGAATAATAAAAACCAAACACCCAAATGAATTCAAATCCCCCTAAACAAACAACTTGAGTCCTCATATTCAAACAAGTTGAACAGTTGTAAAACTAAAAGAGCTTAAAATCTGCCCAAACAATGACCGAAACTTGACTAGATTTTATCTCAAACACTTGCTGAAATTGGGTTTGGTTACTATCAGATTTCGACAGCAAATGGGTTGAGAGTTTGGTCAAGTCTAGAGCTCTAATTGGGTCAAAAACCACCCCAAATAGATAGAGGTGGTGGGCTGAAACACAGCCTAAAAAAGAGTCCAAAATGGACTGACAACACAAGCCTGAATCCTTGACCAAGCAGGGTAAAAAACGACCAAATAAAAATGGGTTGAAGACTCAACCCAAGTTTGTCCTTAGAAAGGGGTTTAAATTAGCCCAAGTATGGCTTTAAATGGGTCAATAAATAAAATCTATATCATGGGCCTAAGTGTGACTGTAAAGCAGCAGTATATAACCAAAGGTGGCTCTACAAAGGTTTAGTATGGTCTCAAATGGTGACTATAAACGGTTTTAGACCTAGCTTGAATGAGGGATGAAAATAAATCAGGTTACATCAGACATACAAGTTGGGCTTCACTAAACATGTACCCTAAACCCATAACCCCGATTCAATCATAACATTAAATATTTTGGGTTCTCAGCAAATGTGTTGAATTTATCCAAGCAGAGAATGAATTTAGATTCTAGGTTGATTGTCTACATTGGTCTATGGTGGGATTACAAATGGGTTACAACTTGACTCAAATCGGTTTCTCTAAATGGGCTAAACTTGACCTAAACTGGATTCTCTAAATGGGTTTTTGGCTCAAATTGAAATTGCAAACTGTCTCATTATTGGGTTACAATTTGCCCATATTTCCATTAGTAAACTCTCACATTATTGGCTTGAAAGGGACTGAAGTTGGCCAAAGTCTCAGCTCATTAATGACAAAGATATTGGATCTAATTCAAGCTAGATCTTGGGCCTAAATAAGGCCAGATTTTGGGTCTAATTCAAGACAGAATATTGGGTCAAGAATCAGGCCACAATTCTGGGTCTAACTCAGGCTAGAATGGTAGTCCAAATCAGGCCAGAATTACATATTCAAGTTAGACCAGAATCAATCCATATTTATAATTCTAAACCAGACAAGACTTTTGGGTCAAACTTGGACCAGAATTATAGACCAAAATCAACCCAAATAAAGACTAAGATTTAGCGAGATTAAACCTAAATATTTCCTGAAATTGAGCTAAAATGCAATTTAGAGGCTGAAATAGGGTAAAATGGGTCTGTAATTAGCCCATAAAAATACAAGAGTGGGCCCGGAGTGGCCCACTTCCATTTAAAAAAAATCACCATCAAATTCATCAATTCATGAACCCAATTGAGAAATGATCGTGAAGATCCAATTGAATCGAAAGAACTACTTCTAACAGCAAAGGCGAAGAGCAGGAACTCGTCAATTTTTATTCATTCATTTATTTAATTCCTATATTTTCTTTGTAAATTTTATTGAGTTAATGTCTTGATAATCAGAGGTTTTCCATTGAGGATGTAATTAACGATCGATAAGTTCTCACGATCGGGAGTATGGTGTAATCATATACATCTGACCCAATTATATGATCTGACCCACTAACTTGATCCAAGCTTAAATTGAGAGTTCTGGTGTCACCAAGTAGGAATTTCTTATACAATTAACCTCAGTTTAATAGAACCTTACATGATGATTCCTGATCCCATTAGTAAATTAGAACCTTGCATGTGTTGTAAGTAAATTGAATAGATACACAAGTAACCCAGGATTAGACCACTGGAAAGCCATAGTTGGGGTGTTAAGATATTTAAAATACACCTAAGACTATAGATTGCATTACTTGAGATATCCAGCTGTACTTGAAGGCTACTGTGATGTCAATTGGATATCATGTACCAGTTATACAAAGTCCACAAGTGGATATCTATTTACACTTGGTGGTGCAGCAGTCACGTGGAAATCTTCTAAACAAACATGCATTGCTAGATCCACTATGGAATCTAAGTTTATTGCACTAGATAAAGCTGGCGAAGAAGTTGAGTGGCTTCGTCAATTCCTAGAAGATATTCCAATGTGGTCAAAACATGTGCCTCCTATATGCATTCATTGCGATAATCAATCAGCAATTGGAAGGGCACAAAGTAAAATATATAACGGTAAGTCTCGACATATTCGTCGGAGGCATAATACCGTGAGACAACTGCACTCTAATAGCATTCATTATGACGATTGAGTACATAAAGTCAATAGATAACATTACAGATCCGTTTACCAAAGGTTTAACGAGAGAGCAAGTAAACCGTTCATCGAGGAGATTAAGCCTATGAATAAAAAGTCGTCATAATGGCAACCCAACCTATTTGACTGGAGATCCCAAGATCTAGGTTCAAAGGGACAACCGAATCATGTATGACTTAACGATATCACCATGGAGATAAAATCTCCTGCTTATTCCTATGATATTAATAGTGATACCTGCAATGGTAATTAGGGTAAGTAAAGCTTTTAATTATTCTTATATCTTGGCTAATCAGATGGGGTATAGCAGGATACCCTTAATAAGAATCACCTATGTGATTGTGAACTGGGCCGGTTCTATGAGAATGATAAGGCTAAAATTCTCTAAAGCTCTCATGAAACCAAGCATTGTTTAGGGCCAAAATGAACACAAGCATGAGAACCAATTGTGTCCGAGAAGATTCTGTGTGAACCCTATTGTCTCGATCTACGCAAAATGTTGAGCAGTTCAAGACATCATGTTTACTGATCAACCAGTAAATCTGATAGCAATTCACGAGGGAAGGTTCAAGGCCACAAACTACCTTTCTCTATACAAAAGATTTCCAATTGTACTCTCTATGTGAGTCTGCGTATCATTTCATTGCTTTCGGTAAATTTCATTCATGTGGGGAATTGTTGGAAAAATGGTTAAGAGCACCATGATTTTAGTCAACTTTGAGCCAAAATAAAAGTAGGACCCACCTATCTTTTTAGGTAGGACTATATGAGAATGTGATCTACTTCATGCGTAGATTAAGAACATGTATTGGGTTACTCTAATCCATTAAGGAGTGAATGAAACATTACCTCCTAACACCACTACTTGAACATGTTAAACATGGAAATAAAAGAAAGTGGTGAACTTGCATCCCACATTGCCTGGGAGAAAAAACATTCTTTGGATATAAATATGCTAACCTTGGTAGTATAGGATGAGCCCCAAAGGGCATCCCACTTTTGTGGAAGAGCGAGGACTAAGACCAAGGTGGGGTCACCACCACACACACGCGCAGGCGCCCATCCCAGGCTGGACCTTGGACCTGGGCTTCATGCTCGAGTCAGACCTGGCTCGGCCCATTACCCAATTATATTTTTGGAGAAATTTTATTTAATAAAAGTTTTCTTTCCAAAGTGGTGTGTCTATTCGCATCTGAAAGTGTCCAACCCAAGAGGTATGTCCAAAGAAGCATCTGTCCACTGAATAGTCACTATACTGAACAAATGCAACCCAATGAAGAGACCTGAAGCAGGCTATATAAATCATTTCGTCCATGCCTTTTTGCTCATCCATTCACCACCATTACTGCACTGTTGCATTGCATTTGAGTCATCAAGAGAGAGTTTTGTTGTACTTTGGGTTGGCTTGTCATACGATCTGTCGTGCTGCTACTATGTGAATTCAATCACTGTATCCTGGGAGACAGACGCCATTGAAGCTCGTAAGCACTGTTGCGGGAGCGAGATTTGTCTTAAGGACATAGTGTTAAATACTAACCTTGATCAACTTTCTTCTGCGAATTTATGGGTTTCATAACTACAACAACAGAGTACTGTTTTCTGCCTTCAAATAGTAAGTGCAAACATATCCTCTGAGAAAAATGTTTGATTTCTGCACCCTTGGAATTTACAATTGAAGAATTCAAAGCAGTTCTAAAGGTGCTTCAAGAAAGATGAGTCCTTACACTGGTGTTTTCAAACGTTCCATGCTAGTCGGCCCATTTGACATCTCTAGTCAAACCACAAGTTGGAATCATTTTTTTAATATTTTTTTGGTGCCCTAGCCAAGGGGGCTAGAACCGATGATGGCACCTGTACATAAGGAAAGGGAGCCCATACAAGTGGGAAGAGAGCTCACATTGACGGAAAGGGAGCACATACAACTGGGAAAGGGCAGCATATATCCCGTTATCGAATTCTGAGCAGCTAGGTGAGAGGGGGTTGCTAACAAATTGAGTAACCCCTTGTTCTCCACAAACCTGAATCTGATATTGTGTTGAGGTTGGTTTGTAGGTCAAACACGAAAAGATTGGGTCAGGTCATCTAAGAAGATTGATAGCATTTATGGACTCAACCCAAGCCTGGTCATTATAATTTACTAATGGGATCGGGAATCATCATGTAAGGTTCTATTAAACTGAGGTTAATTGTATCAGAAATTCCTACTTGGTGACACCAGAACTCTCAATTTAAGCTTGGGTCTAGTTAGTGGGTCAGATCATATAATTGGAGCCCTAATTTGAATTTGAACTGGCCTTGCATTGTAGTGCATCAAGGTCACTAGGACCTAAACCAACACTTGCTCATGTTCAAAGGGATCCAGGCGAAAACTAATAGCCATATCTGCACTTGAACCTAATCGGATTTCATTGGGCCCACTTTAGGTCCATGGTCATAACCTGAATAACATAGAATTAATATAAAAAATAGTGGGAAAATATACAATTATATCAATAATTTTTGGGTCTTAGGTTTGATCCATCATCATACTATAAAGAGTCCATTTAGTCATAAACTTCAGACATGCACGGACCTAACTTATTAGGGTCTTAACTATTAGATTATATGGTCTCAATCCAGTGGATTATGTTATAAATTGATTTATTTCATTATTTATCAATATAATCATGCTTTACTTTCATGAGATGAATGTTTTTTTATTACTTTTTTGCATATAACCAATACAAATGACATGATGGTTTATGAGATGACCGGAGCCCACAAGTATATTAGATGTGACATGTGTTTGGATGAAATCCACATACGGGAGACATATGTCACAAATCCTATACTTAAATTGATTCTCAACCGGTGATGAGATTAGGCATCTCATCTGATAAGGTTGCAGCACTTTGATCACTATGAGATAGTGTGATTTGTCTCAATCATCATAATGTAAGATTCAGGGTCATGGTGTTGGTACATTGAATGTATTGAAGGACCATGAAATGCACCTTATGAAACACTGTCTATACTTTAATGTCTACTCTCATAATTCCCTAACAATAGACTCTCAATCCTGAGACATTAATGAACTCAAGTTTCTGTCTACTCATTTGCTTTGAGTCACCAATGAGTGAGGTCAACTGTAGGTCAACACCTTGGTGTCTTGGGTACGTTGAAGTAGGACTGTGGGAACATTCAATTGTCAAGATGGAATCAATCTACATTATTCCCTTGTGCCAATTAATGGATTTATCATTAGTAAGTGCGCACACATCTCAATAAAGAGTTAATTGGATGGTACTAATAATCACTATAATTAATTAGGTCTCAAGGATAATAAGATATGGATCTAATTTGGTGGACAGATCCAATTGATCCATGGATATAGATGGAGGGGCCTACTTGTGGTAATAAGAAAATTTTGGGTCTTCTTTGTAATTTATTCCTAAGACTGGACTGCAATTGCATTTATATAGTAGAGTTATTTGCAATTAATTATGGGCCTAGATTGCACATGAGATGTGGGGTTGTAGTGTTCTAGTTGGAGCCAGCTTTCTATGGAATCCCTAGTAGTCCCCATGCTAGCCTAATTATTAGATTATTACTAATTATACTTGAACTCCAAATGTATAATCTACTTCCTTGTATGTTGTGGATTTATTTTGCTTGCATGGTAATGCTATTTACTATCCTAGAGATAGTGTTTATTGATCTTGATTATGAGTTTGAGGTTCTTGGATCCTGAATTGGGTTTTGTAGCCTTATGGATACTTGATCCATGCGTCAAGTGGGTCAAAAGTTTACGAAACATATCCACAAGGCCCACCTACTTCCAACATTAACTTGGCCCAATAATTTTATGGGTGTGGTTACCTGGTTCCTAACTTGGCCATCAACTCATTTATTTTGGATATTGTGGACTCTACTAACTCCTTTTGAAAAAGTTAGTTTTAACAATGTTCCTAATGTTCTGAATGCAGATAGGGGTGCTCATGGGGCGGTCCAGAATATAATATTTGGGGCCATTTTATATATGGGCCGGCATTCAATTAAGTTCGGCCTGGTTCGAGTAAGATGTGGTTGTAATTTAGTTATTAATTTGTCTAAACAATTGTTAGAAAGCCAGAACAGCTGATAACAAAAGCCCGTTGGGCCCGGTCAATTGACTAAAGTTACATGCTTAGGCTTGCAATTGTGGTCTGTGTCAGGCTGGAGCCGGATATGGTCCTATGTTTTCAAACTTGGGATAGGTGTGGATATGTGATAATCACAGATTTCATACATTAATAATCCTCCATTTTTAGTCCTTTTCACTCCCCATTCACTTAATTGATTGGGCTTGGCCATGTTTTGTAAATTGGGCTCAAATTGGGCCTAATTGTTTTTTTCCAGCATTATTAGGATTCTACCCTGTTTTTGTATTTCAGCCATATCTTGAGCTCTAGATATCAGAAAATTATGTATCTTGCCTTGAAGGAAAGATAAGAGAGAGCTCTACAACTTTCATGAAGAGCCCCAGAGCTGAATCAGATTTCCAGTGGGCCGGATTGGGCTTGGAAGTCAGAGCAAAGGTGCTGTCGCTGGAACCTGAGTAGCAGAGAGTGATTTGGGCATAACTCTCTCATCTTAAGCCCAAATCAGGTGATTTCAGTGGCCAAGGAAAGCTAAGAGGCCGAGGGTTAACTTTAACCTAGGGGCAAAAGGGGAATACTAACCAAAAACTTCTTATAGTCTGTTGGTTTTGTATAAACAGGGAGCCGAAAGGGGAAAACGGGGGCATGCATTCTTCTGGATAGGTTTTTCTTTTCTTTTCTTTTTTTTGGCAACCCGAGTAATGTAGCCATGGAGACCTAAACATTCCAGAGCAATCCAAGGATCTGGAGGAAATTTTGTTTTGGCTTTGAGATTCTGTATCCAATTTTGATTCTGAATTGAATTAATTGTTTCCTTCTTCTATTGATGGGGATTTCGAATTGCATGATTAGAGATTTCTGTTGTGTGATGTGATCTGATTGGATCCTTATTCTTAATTGAGATTTGTGATTAGATTGTGATTGATTAATTGTGGTTTAGTCACATGAATTGAAGAGGGTTAGGTTGGCGGATTTGCTAATCTAGGTTAATAGAATCCTGGGCGTTAAACTAGCATAGGTTGCATGGATCTAGCGATTGCAGGCTTATGAATCGTTTGTTAGTTAAATTCTATGTGATTGTCTAGTAAAGAATTCTTGTATTGAATTCTTTGTGTTTGATGCAGAGATTTTAGTCAATCATAGCTTAACCAATTAATTCAATCCAGATGCATGTTAAGTGTTCGACGAAAAGCCAACTTGATTTCTGATAGTTCCTTGGATTGGTTGCTTTACAATTTGATATTTTTCTTACATTTATTTCTTGCGTTTATATTCTACATACATAATCCCCCCGTTTGTTTTAGTGTGATTTGGTTTAATTGGTACTTTGATCCTCAAGAAACGACTCGGTTCATCGCCTTGTGCTACAAGTTATCGTAGAACTAGAATTTTTGTTATTTGGTTGAGTTCGGCACTCGAACCAAATTTGGCGCCGTTGCTGGGGATCATTAGGTGCTAATTAATCATATCAATTAATTTCTTGTTTGGTAGTATTTTTGACTAGTTTCACTTTGTGCCAGTCATAAAAAAATAAATTAAAAAAAAATCTGTAGATATAGTTTCTGTCGAGTTTTTGTGTGATTTTTTTTTTAGCCATTGCTTTGTGTTTTTGTGCTTTGAGTCCCTACAGTACTATCTGATGTATGACTAGGTCTTCTTGTAGTCATATGCTTGACATTGATCCTGAAATTGAAAGGACTTTGCATGCAATGAATAGGGCTCGTAGGATTCGTGAAAGAACAACATCTGAGGTTGAGATTAACATTGAATTTGAAACTAAAGCTGAGCATATAAATAACACTACACCTATGGCTGATAACGTGCAAAATAGGACCTTAAAGGAACTAGCTGCACCTGATGTCAACTATCAGCCATTGTGCATTCAATATCCTAACTTGGATGCTGATTTTGAACTTAAATCTGGTTTAATTCACTTGATGCCTAAGTTTCATGGCCTTGGAGGAGAGGACCCTCATAAGCACTTAAAGGAGTTTCATGTGGTCTGTTCCACCATGAAACCACAAGGAATTGCAAAGGAACACATCAAGCTGAGAGCCTTTCCCTTTTCATTAGATGGTGTAGCCAAAGACTGGTTATACTACTTGCAACCAAGAGCTATCACTGGCTGGAATGACATGAAGAGAGTGTTTCTAGAGAAGTTTTTCCCTGCCTTAAGAGTTGCTGCAATCAGAAAGGATATATGTGGGATCAGACAGGTGATGGGTGAGACCTTGTATGAATACTGGGAAAGATTCAAGAAATTATGTGCAAGCTGCCCACACCACCATATTAGTGATCAATTGTTGATCCAGTATTTTTATGAAGGCTTGTTGCCAATGGACAGAAGCATGGTGGATGCCGTGAGTGGAGGTGCCTTAGTTGACAAAACCCCAGCTGCTGCTAGAGATTTGATTGCCAATATGGCTGCCAACTCACAGCAATTTGGTACCAAAATGATCACTCCAACTAGAGGAGTCAATGAAGTCCAGCTTTCTAATGCTGATCAACAAAGACTAGAACATAGACTTGATGAGCTGACCTCTTTAATGAGACAATTGGTAGTAGATAGGCGCCAACCATTTGTACAAGGACCTGCTCAAGTGTGCAGTATCTGTTCTTGTCCTTCACACCCCACAAATGCATGCCCTACACTTCAGGATGACAGTTCTGTATTCCAAGACCAATCTGTTGCTGCAGCAGGTGTTTTTCCTGGTAAACCACAATTCCAGCAGCAGCAACAAAGATATGATCCATTCTCCAACACATACAATCCTGGCTGGAGAGATCATCCTAACCTGAGATGTGGCAATGCAGCAGCACATCAGCAGTACAAGTAGACCTTCCAACAACCAATGAGACAGCAGCAATTTCAACAACAAGCTGGACTAAGCATGCCACCCTTCCAGCAACAACCACAAGGACCTACAGCCACAAAATCTTAACCTACTTTGGAGGATCTAAGCAGATGGCCACCAACAACATACAGTTTCAACAGAGGACAGAAGCTTCAATTCAAAGCTTGGAAACTCAAATTGGGCAATTAGCTTCTACTTTGAGTCAATTACAGCATCAAGGATCTGGCCAACTTTCTTCCCAAACAATTCCCAATCCAAAAGGGAACGTGAGTTCTATTATGCTGAGGTCTGGAAAAATAGTAGAGGTGGAGTCCCAACCAGCAGTGAACAAACAATTGCACAAGCCATCAGCAGTCGCCACACCTGATTCTAATGCACCAACCCAGAAATCTGATAATGATGATGAGAAAGCAGTCGTTGGCGCCAAACAGAAGCCTCAACTCGCCATAGCTCTTCCTTTCCCACAAAGAGCCACACAGTTCAGAAAAATAGAAGAGGCTGAGAAAGACAAAGAGCTGCTTGAGACTTTTAGGAAGGTGGAAGTAAACATCCCACTACTTGATGCCATCAAGCAAATACCGAAATATGCCAAGTTCTTGAAGGAATTGTGTACACACCAAAGGAGGCTAAAGGGCAACAAGAGAATTAGCTTGGGCCAGAATGTTTTAGCCCTCATCCAGCCTATGCCACAGAAGTGCAAGGATCCAGGGACTTTTACAATTCCTTGCATAATAGGAAATTGTGGATTTGAGACTGCCATGCTAGACTTAGGTGCTTCCATCAATGTAATGCCTATGTCTATTTTTAATTCCCTTGAACTTGGTTCTTTGCAGACTACAGGTGCGGTGATCCAGCTAGCTAATAGGAGTTATGCTTACCCAGCTGGTTTGGTGGAGGATGTACTGGTTCGAGTGAACGAGCTGATATTCCCAGCTGACTTCTACATTTTGGAGATGGAGGGAGAGTCATCATCCCACAAGACCCCCCTTATTCTAGGGAGACCTTTCCTTAAAACAGCACGGACAAAGATTGATGTGCATGCAGGAGTTCTATCCATGGAGTTTGGAGACTCCATTGTGAGGTTTAATATTCTTGATGCTATGAAACATCCGATGGAAGAACATTCTGTCTTTTACATTGATTTAATTGATGATTTGGTTAATCATTCGTATGCTGATTTGTGTGAGGAGTTTCCTGAGATTGTTGAATTCGATGACTCTTTGTGCGGTGATTTATGTGCTAGTTGTGATGGTGATAAGTCATGTTCTATGTGTTCTGAAATTTCTGCATTTTTGAGATATGATGAACCTATTCCTGTGTTAGCAGATTGTACAACAGGTGATATATGTGCAAAGGTTCAGACAACAGAAGCAGAGCAGCGGCAACCCATTAGATTATTACCTTCTGTAGTGCAGCCACCAAAATTGGAGCTGAAGCAGTTACCCCGAACACCTGAAGTATGCATACTTGGCAGATAATGAGCAGCTTCCAGTGATTGTAGCCAGAAACCTCCCTGCTGAACAGGAGATGAGATTGCTACAGGTTTTGAGAGAAAATAAAAGGGCCATCGGATGGACTCTGGCGGATATTCTTGGCATTAGCCCTTCCACATGCATGCACAAAATTTTACTTGAGGATGGAGCTAAACCAGTGAGGCAGCCCCAGAGGAGACTGAATCCTCTAATTCTAGATGTGGTGAAGAAAGAGGTGACCAAACTACTGCAAGCTGGCATTATCTACCCCATCTCTGACAGTCAATGGGTGAGCCCGGTACAGGTTGTACCCAAGAAATCTGGAGTGACTGTTGTGGCCAATCAGAAGAATGAGCTAATTCCTACCAGAGTACAGAATAGCTGGAGAGTCTGCATTGATTACAGAAGACTCAATAAGGCTACTCGGAAGGACCATTACCCCATTCCATTCATTGACCAGATGCTGGAGCGGTTGGCTAGTAAGTCACATTATTGCTTCTTGGACGATTACACTGGATACTTCCAGATCCATATTGCACCTGAAGACCAAGAGAAGACCACATTTACCTGTCCCTTCGGCACCTTCGCCTGCAGACGGATGCCCTTTGGCCTCTGCAATGCCTCGGACACCTTCCAGCGGTGTATGGTGAGCATCTTTTCAGACTTTTTAGAAGAGTGCATGGAGGTATTCATGGATGATTTTACTGTTTATGGCTCTTCTTTTCATTCTTGTTTGGATAGTCTGGCTAAGGTACTGCATAGATGCATTGAAACTAACCTTGTTTTAAATTTTGAGAAATGTCATTTCATGGTAACACAGGGTATAGTTTTAGGCCATGTAGTTTCCAGTAAGGGTATTGGAGTAGATCCTGCTAAAATAGATGTCATTACCTCTTTATCTTATTCCACATGCGTGCGGGAGGTGCGTTCTTTTTTGGGACATGCGGGTTTTTACAGGCACTTCATCCAGGATTTTAGCAAGATTGCCCTTCCACTAGCTTATTTGCTGCAAAAGGATGTAGAGTTCGTCTTTGACCAGAAATGCCAGGAAGCCTTTGATCATTTGAAGAAGGCATTGACTAGCACTCCCATCATCCAGCCACCTAACTGGACACTTCCGTTTGAGCTTATGTGCGATGCCTCCAACTATGCAGTGGGAGCTGTCCTGGCATAGAAAGTAGGGAAGGATCCTCATGTGATCTACTATGCCTCCAGAACTTTGGATGCTGCTCAAGACAACTACACAACTACAGAAAAAGAACTCTTAGCCATTGTATTTGCTTTAGACAAATTTCGATCCTATCTGCTTGGTTCTAAAGTAGTTGTGTTTTCTGACCATGCAGTGCTGAAATTTCTTCTAAAGAAACCCGAAGCAAAACCACGACTAATAAGGTGGATGCTGCTACTTCAGGAGTTTGATATTGACATCCGGGATAAGAGTGGAGCCGAAAACCTGGTGGCTGGTCACTTAAGCAGAATTACGAGAGCTTCAGAGCCTTTGACCATCCATGATTCCTTTCCAGATGAGCATCTTTTACAGCCACAAGGTAAGACTACCTCTCCTTGGTTTGCTGACTTAGTTAATTACTTGGTTGCGGGTGCACTGCCTACATATTTCACTAGGGCTCAAATTGATAAGTTAAAGAGTGAATCTAAGTATTATGCGTGGGATGATCCTTATCTATGGAGATTTTTTAGTGACCAAGTGATTCGGAGATGCATACCTGATCATGAGTTTGATTCTGTTTTTAGTTTTTGTCATGCATTTGCATGTGGTGGACATTTTGGACCTAAATGTACAGCTAGGAAAGTCTTGGACTCTGGTTTATATTGGCCTACCTTATTCCATGATGCATACTTGTTCTGTAAATCTTGTGAACAGTGCCAGAGAACAGGGAACATTTCTCGCAGGAATGAGATGCCCCAGAAACCTTTGTTGTTTTGTGAGATTTTTGATGTATGGGGTATTGATTTTATGGGACCCTTTCCTATTTCTTTTGGTTTTGTTTACATTTTGCTGGCTGTTGATTATGTATCTAAGTGGGTGGAGGCAAAAGCCACTCGAACTGATGATTCCAAAGTTGTTGTGGATTTTGTTAGATCACAGATTTTCTGCAGGTTTGGAGTCCCGAGGGCCATCATCAGTGATTGGGGTTCGCATTACTGTAATCGGAACATGGAGGCTTTAATGAAGAAGTATGGAGTCATACACAAAGTTTCTACACCCTACCACCCTCAAACCAATGGGCAAGTCGAGGTTTCTAACAGAGAGATAAAGCAGATACTTCAGAAGAAAGTACAACCAAACAGAAAGGACTGGAGCAAGAGGCTTGAGGATGCTTTATGGGCTTACCGGACTGCCCATAAGACACCAATTGGGATGTCCCCTTATCGGATTATCTTTGGCAAGGCATGCCACCTGCCGGTGGAAATTGAGCATCGTGCATTTTGGGCGGTGAAGAGGTGCAACCTAGACCTAGACCAAGCGGGCATGGAGAGGAAGCTATAGTTGCAGGAATTGGAGGAGATCCGCTTGGAGGCATATGAGAGTTCCAGACTTTATATAGAGAAGACCAAAGCCTTCCATGATAAGATGATTATGAGAAAAACATTTGAGACTGGTCAAAAAGTGCTTTTATATAATTCTCGTCTTAAATTGATGCCCGGAAAATTGAGATCTAGGTGGGAAGGTCCTTTTATGGTTACTAATGTTTTTCCTTATGGTGTAGTTGAGCTTCAAGATGTGACTACAAAGAGGAGCTTCAAGGCTAATGGGCATAGACTCAAGCACTTTTATGATGGTTTCCACGAGCATAGCGTGGAGGAGGTGCCCTTGCTTAATGCTACTTATTAAACATGAAAGAGGAAGTTTCCTTTCCTTACTTGTTCATTTTCTGTTTTAGTTTTTCTGTTTTTAATTTAGTTTTCTTTTAATTCTGTCTTCTGAAAAGGAAATACCTAAATTTTGAGTGCTTCTTGTTTTTAGTTTTTAATTGCTTTCCAATGGCTCTTGCGATATGTGGAAGTTGTGAGTTTGGACAACTTACGGATTCGCGGTTCATGACATAAGTGAATGAATTATCTTGCATCTTGAAATTGACTTGTTTGGTAATGGCAATCGAATTGGTATATTAAGTTTGATACACTTATACCTTGTGAGAATTTGAGCTTCTTGATGAATGGATTACGTATTTGTACCATTCTCTTTCTTCTTGTGTGATTTTCACTCATGGATTTTGATCACTCTAGAACTTGCTTTGATTCTTTTTTAGGCTACATTTTCACATGCATGTATGAACATGATTGAGGCCTTCTTTCCTTGCATTAGCTACTTTAGCCACATAGCCCACCTTCCATATTTTCCCTTGATTACCCCCCTTGACCCTATTTTCCTATTCTTTGTTGCACCTTAACTTTATGGAGTAGGAGAGCATTGGACTTATCCTTGGATGAGCTCATGAACAAGTGTGGGGGATTCTTACATTGTTATGGTTGTTTGGTCTTGCTTAAGGACAAGCAAGAGTTTGCGTATGGGGGGTGTCAAGGATGACATCTTCTCCAGTCTCCAATTCTAGGCCTGATCCCTCAAGTGTTGAAACTCAAGTTCGAGAGCTAGTTGAAGATCTCTAGAGTGATTCAGCTGAATTACAGAGAGATGCAGAAGTTAAAGTTAACTAATTCTCTTTTCAATCTATCAATTATTGAGGAGAACAAGCTGCAATTCAATTTGGGGCAATCAGGCCTCTAGTGGAATTACTGGAAAATGCAAAAAAAAAAAAAAAAAAAAAAACTGCAGTGTTGATTGCTGTTGGGTTGGAACCTCTTTCAAATACAGAGTAAAGAGTTAGGAAGGCGAAAGGTGGAGTCTCCCAAAAGGAAAAGAGACTGTGTGTTCATCACATGAAAAATATATGAAGAGACTAACTTGCATCACATGGAATTGCATTAAGCCTTCATGCTTGTTCTGAGAATTCATCTCCAATGTTCTTTTATTCTCCTTGATCTTTAGCTTGTCATATCCTTTTCATCCTCATCCCTTACCTTGACCCCATTACAACCTTGAATAAAGCCCTCTTGATTTGTGTATGCATGTGTATAGAATAGTGGAGAAGTAGAAGATAAGCAAGCTTATGGTAGTGTAAATTTTCATGAGTTGAGTTGAGTGAAACACTTTCCTTCTAGACATTTCTAGTGCTGAACACTTGAGGGAGTGAGAGTATGTCCTGTGAGAATCTATCATTCTTGGTTTATGCTTTTCAATTGAAATTACCTTGTTTATTGATTTGGGATGTAAAGAATTGTCACTTCACGAATGTTTGATCCATTAGACTTCTTGGTTACTATCCTTACTTGTAACTTTTACATTCTTGAAGGTCATTGGAAAGTGAATCTCTTTGAGTTTTGGTTTTTGAGTTTTTGTTTTCCTTGTCCCTTAGTTTGAATCTTTAGTTTGCCCGGGACATGCAAAAGCTAAATGTGGGGAAATTTGATAATCACAGATTTCATACATCAATAATCCTCCATTTTTAGTCCTTTTCACTCCCCATTCACTTAACTGATTGGGCTTGGCCATGTTTTGTAAATTGGGCTCAAATTGGGCCTAATTGTTTTTTTCCAGCATTATTAGGATTCTACCCTGTTTTTGTATTTCAGCCATATCTTGAGCTCTAGATATCAGAAAATTATGTATCTTGCCTTGAAGGAAAGATAAGAGAGAGCTCTACAACTTTCATGAAGAGCCCCAGAGCTGAATCAGATTTCCAGTGGGCGGGATTGGGCTTGGAAGTCAGAGCAAAGGTGCTGTCGCTGGAACCTGAGTAGCAGAGAGTGATTTGGGCATAACTCTCTCATCTTAAGCCCAAATCAGGTGATTTCAGTGGCCAAGGAAAGCTAAGAGGCCGAGGGTTAACTTTAACCTAGGGGCAAAAGGGGAATACTAACCAAAAACTTCTTATAGTCTGTTGGTTTTGTATAAACAGGGAGCCGAAAGGGGAAAACGGGGGCATGCATTCTTCTGGATAGGTTTTTCTTTTCTTTTCTTTTTTTTGGCAACCCGAGTAATGTAGCCATGGAGACCTAAACATTCCAGAGCAATCCAAGGATCTGGAGGAAATTTTGTTTTGGCTTTGAGATTCTGTATCCAATTTTGATTCTGAATTGAATTAATTGTTTCCTTCTTCTATTGATGGGGATTTCGAATTGCATGATTAGAGATTTCTGTTGTGTGATGTGATCTGATTGGATCCTTATTCTTAATTGAGATTTGTGATTAGATTGTGATTGATTAATTGTGGTTTAGTCACATGAATTGAAGAGGGTTAGGTTGGCGGATTTGCTAATCTAGGTTAATAGAATCCTGGGCGTTAAACTAGCATAGGTTGCATGGATCTAGCGATTGCAGGCTTATGAATCGTTTGTTAGTTAAATTCTATGTGATTGTCTAGTAAAGAATTCTTGTATTGAATTCTTTGTGTTTGATGCAGAGATTTTAGTCAATCATAGCTTAACCAATTAATTCAATCCAGATGCATGTTAAGTGTTCGATGAAAAGCCAACTTGATTTCTGACAGTTCCTTGGATTGATTGCTTTACAATTTGATATTTTTCTTACATTTATTTCTTGCGTTTATATTCTGCATACATAATCCCCCCCTTTGTTTTACTGTGATTTGGTTTAATTGGTACTTTGATCCTCAAGAAACGACTCGGTTCATCGCCTTGTGCTACAAATTATCGTAGAACTAGAATTTTTGTTATTTGGTTGAGTTCGGCACTCGAACCAATATGCCTCAGCCCGGCCCGGTCCATGGGCAACCCTAAATGGAGCTGCTAATGTGATAGCTAAAGTTTAGTAAGAACATTTTGCTTGTTGTGAACCATATCTCTCAATAGTTTTTTTTTTTTTTTTTTTTTTTTGGTAGAACCATATCTCTTAATAGCTGCAACAATCATTATATACTGCCATACTGGAGATCCTAAACTACAATACAAACAAAGAGAAAAAGTTAGATATTCTCATGTTCTTGAGTAGACACAAGAAAGTCCAGTATAATAC
The DNA here is from genome assembly GCA_038049695.1 of Cinnamomum chago. Classification (NCBI taxonomy): domain Eukaryota; kingdom Viridiplantae; phylum Streptophyta; class Magnoliopsida; order Laurales; family Lauraceae; genus Cinnamomum; species Cinnamomum chago. The sequence continues at coordinate 32,679,301 of CP142461.1, forward strand.
TTACATGGTAAGTGGTGATTTTAGCCCAACTTACTTACAAAAACTCTGATTTAAGTTCACCATAAACGAAGATAAAATCCGATCTAGTAGTGGTTTAAGTTCTTTTCAGTTGTGTTCCTTAGGCTACCTATAAATTTTACAAAGTGATCAGTGGCCCCGTAAGGCTGTAACTATGCATCTGTGGCTGCCTTTAATTGATTATGGCATAGACCAAAGCAATTGTGACCTACTGGTAATTCATGTTATCCAAATTATAAACTCTTGCGCTTAGAAAGATTAAGGTGGTCATAGGATTCAGTTTTAAAATCTTTTCGTGGTGCATGGACTAATATCAAATGGAAATTTCATCAATTGAGAATTTCTGATAGCAATGCTCGCTGATTTCCATGAAGTATTTTGAATTTCCTATTTGACTAGTGAAATTCTAAAAACTCAGGTTTTGTAGAATATGACTGGGGCATTTGGAAACCTGCTCATGACGGTGTTTGGAGAATTTTTGTGACCCCAACAAGATTTCTTTCGAATTCATGCAAACAAACAGGTCCTTTTTATATTGACTACATAAAGATTATAAAAACTTCATTTCTAAAAATGGTTAAATTTGAAGAAACAAGTGCAAATTCTCAAAAAATAATGACCATCAAATTATCGCCTCTCCAATGGAAAATGAATCAAGGGGAGGTAGGAAATGAATGCCCAACCCTACTAATTCAAATGCTAGGAAAGTGAGGGTTGCATCTACTTTGTTACCTACCTTATATCCTACATCCCCCCGTCTCACATCCATCCCCATGGGGGGCACTACTTGATCCCAGTGGGGTCAATTGACCCACTAAAATCAGAAAAAGTATTTAAAAAAAAAATCCTTCATGAATTGAACTTATGAGAAGCTTTTGACCTCACTCAATACCTAAGTTAATAGGCCATCTGTCTACCAAAACAAGAAATATTAATGGGTCCAACTTTTACTTTTTAAAGAAAATTCCATTTTTTAGACATCATGTCAATTACTCTTCATTTACCCTAATGTAACCTCTAAATACGGTATTCTCCTTGTATTAGAAGGAGAAAACCCTAACATTTAGGTTCAGGCATATAGACTCTCAGCCCCAGCCAAGCAACAGAGAAAAAAGAAGAAGAAAAAAACGAAGAAGAAAAATGCACTTAAGGTTCTGAATCTCCAAAAAGGAGAAGAAAGGTCCTTTTTCTTTTACTTTTTCCCCAATATGCGCTCTAGCGATGAGTTTTTAGAACTTAAAGGAATTTCTGACATTGCTAGAAAATTAGTAGAAAAAAAAAAGGGATATCGTATACGCCATTGGTTTATTTGCTTTTAAAATTGACATGATTTTATCAGCAGCAACTACAACAATAGAAAGATTTTTTTTAGCAATGAAATACGTAAAAAAGAAATTGCGTAACCAAATGGGTGATCAATGGATGAATGACTATGTGGTCACATATATTGAAAAGGATGTGTCTGTTAGTGTTGATAACAAAGCTATTATGCAACAATTTGAACACATGAATCCGTCGAGGGCAACTATAGGAGTTTATGTTTTTGGATTTTTTTTTTTTATTAAGAACTATTAGTAACAATGTATTAAAAATTTTGTTATTTTTGTTTGAGAATTTAATGTTATCTTTGTCGGATTGTCCATCGATGGGTCATGCATAAATTGGATCAATTACAACTAGTTCTAAGCATAGGTGTTGATTGACATTATATGATCAATTTAGATGAACGGATTTAATTAATTAAATGGGTTTAAAAGGTTTTGCTAAGTTTAATGAAATGGTACATATATGTTTCGCTAAGTTGCAAAAGAATTTCATTAAGGAAAATTACTTTTAGAAAAAAAACCCAAATGAATACAAGCCAAAGAGGCCCAATAGAAAAGCACTACTAAACAACAAAGAAGAGGAAGAGAATGAGCAAAGAGGTGTGGTGCGTGGATTTCTTGGTATAGAGATATTTGCTATTATAATAAGCTCTACCTCTGATTGGTTTTTTATTTTATTTTTGTAAGGATTCTTTTCCTTTCCATAGTCCTTTTTCACAATATAAAGTCATATATAATTATTACAAGTTTTCATGAAAAACTGTAATATTCTAACTTGCGACCTCAAAGGAATAAAGAAAACTAAATCAACACCCTTAGATTTAAAACACTCTTACGAAATAATTCTCCTCTAAGTGAAAAAACACAAAATTTCTGCAAAGTGTTGAAATATCTACTTAAAAATTAACAAAATCGTATAATAGTGTAAGGATAAATAATGGGATAGAAAACAATATTAAAAGAATATAAACCCAAGGTCATTTATTTTCTTCGATTGGTCAGACTTTTTTCCTTTTTCTTAATGATAGAATTTAAAATATTATCAGAGAGTACTATATTCAAAAGATTTTACGAATTCTTACATACTCTGAACATTTAAAACTAACAAGGGATTGTTATAGAGTATATAGACACGTGTCACCGATACCATCTTAGAGATATCGAATGGATACAATCCCGACACCGATATTAGAACCATTTGCCCCACTCTGCTTATACTCATTCTTTAGGGCACGTTTGATGAGAGAAGAATCATTTATTCGGATCAATCTTTGGTGCCACAATTTAGACTTTCTTCAGAAAGGATTTGTGAGGGAGGGGATTTACGAGGGAGGGGATTCATCGCATTCCACGTTTGACTAACAAAGAGGAATCAAAGATGATTCATTCAAACCCACATTTGGTAACGGAAGAGAATTCCACGGTAAAAAAAATAATGATAAACAAATCCTAATTATCTCCATCTCAAATTCATTATCACCAGGATATCTTATATCCCAAATCACCATCTCAATTTAACCCACCCCATATCTTAAACAATGACAAGCATAAACTTTTCAAACTTGGAAAAACATTTTTGAAATTTTGACATAATTTGGCGCCATCAAATCCATATAGCCAACCCCACCTAGTGGGAAAAATGCTTAGTTTGGTTTGGTTTAGTTTGGTTTGACAGTCTCCCATTGACGGGAGGCATTTCTAATTTTTTCCAATCTATGAGGTACCTGTTAATTAAATTCATATTCATATAAATACTCCAGACACGTTTGTGTACAGGTAGGGTTGTAAATGGGTCCCCGATTCTCCGATTACCCAAAGATTCCAACCCGTTAGGTTCCGGGTCTGGGTCCTTATTTTGGTCCCGATAAGCAAATGGTTCTGGTTCCAAATCCTTTTTTTGGAACCGATACCTAAACGGTTCCGGTTCCGGATCCACAGTGGCTCAGACCCATGGACCCGGGACCCAACCCAATATACACTAACAGAAGGTAACTTTAGCATGTGAAAACAGAACCCTTTTTACTTTTCTACTTTCCTACATTAGGGTTTCTACTTTTCTATATCTCATACCTGGAACCGGAACCAGACCTGCCTCACAAATGGTTCCGGTTCCGGTTCTGATTCCCATTAATATTATTAGTTCCGGTTCCGGCACCAGTTTTCTGATTCCGAACCGGGTTCGGTTCCGGTTCCGATTCCTCCTCTTAGAAAACAGTTCCGGTTCCACCCTGGACCCGAACCGAAACCGACCCGTTTACAACCCTATGTACAGGCCACCTGCATTTGATCCTTCCTAGTAAATTTTCTACATACATCTTGTAACACAATCTTCAAATTAATACACAATTTTATAGCCATAACTCAAATTTTATTAAGATTCAACGACACTAATCTTTGTGTACAATGAAAAGTTAACCTAGCATCGATTCTATCCATATCTCCAAACAAATTTTAACAAGAAACTGGAATTCACTTGAAACTTCACTAACCCAAGCAGCTTATAAGAACCCAAGCTGTCTATGCCAAAAGTGACAGATAATATATATTTTTTATTAAATGAAAGAGCATTCATTACAAAATAAACCCAACCCCACAAAATAATTGGTACAAAATGAACCCAATCCTATAATATTTACAAATATAAAAACAAGAATTTTCTATTTTTTTCAATGAGTCTGCTGAAGGTATTTGAGTGCTTCTGAAGCCAATGACTCAATCATAGATGAGATCTCTTGGTGCTAATGAAGTTTCTTTTGATACCACAATGATGATTGTTGTGGTAAATATTGTTTTATGTCTAAGGGCCCGTTTGGTAATTTACTTTTAAAATAAGGTGGAGTGAAGTGAAATGAAAAGAATGAATAAAATATAAGTAAGTTATGATGATATTTTGTTTTTAGTTGTTTGGAATGGAATATTTTTGACTTTTTGTATGGGGAAATGTAGATTTTTTGTCTTTTAATGAGTAAATGTAGTTGTTTTTTGACTTTTTTTGGAAAAGATGGAGGGAATTTTTGTAAAAAGTGTTTTTGATGGGATGTTTAACTTAACTTGACTTTATTAGTAAATTTATCAAACGGGCCCTAAGGGAAACCCTGCATCTTTTGTTGCTAAATCAGCCAAATAGCCATCAGCGAGTACCACACCTGCAGTTTCTCTTGTTCGAGAATCCTTGGATAATTTTTTTACTACAAAGAAAAAAGGAAAAAAATAAAAGATATAGCATCATGTGAGAATGGAATGAGAAAAATATTAGTAGAACTGCCAAATGAGTCATGAGAAAAAATAAATATTTTAAAATCCGCACACATTGTCTATAGAGGAGAAATTTTGAGCACTCTTCTGTAGCCAAAAGAAATGAAATCTTAGAAATTCAAACACCATTCTAATCACATTGCAAGTTTTTTGCTCCAAATCTCTAATCTGAAATTTGTAGCCACCTCATGTGCCCAAAACAACCCTTTCCCATCATTGCATTAGTGATGAAGAGCTGCAACTTAAGGATGGCGAATACCTTTCAAGCATTCCAATCAAGGATGCAATCTGCAGGAAAATAAAATCAGGGTACACGAAATGGCTAAGATAAAAAAAGAAATATCCACACTGAAATATTACATTCAGCAACTCTTCAACTGAATATGAAAAGTGGTACATTTTTTATATGTAAGTCAGATTGACTACAGCATGCAGGCCAGCCTCCATCACTGTAACAAGGCCAAAGTCCATCTGTCATGAAAGTCAAACAACATGAAGGAAATCCAATTTTAATGTAATACCAAATGACATCAAGATTTTAATGGATAAACACATGAATAAGAGCTTCCCTATAAAACTTCAATGAGACCATTCATTCAAAGAAAACAAAGAAACAAAGAACAAGACTTAGACATGGGTGTAAGATTTCAGCTGCAACTAACATTTAATTTATTAGATGACCGGGCTGTTATGTAGCTAGAAAGACACAACTTACTAAAAATCCATTGTGAGAAGGCCACGAACTCAAATGCCTAAATGCACAGTCAAATAATCTTCATTTATGATATAATACAAGTGGAAATTAACAACATAATCATAGGATACGAAAGCATGAAAAAGAATAAAAAGCAGACTCCTCCATCAAACTACTTCACTTATCACTTGACATTAAGAAATAGAGATTGGTAATATATAGGTTTCTCATTGCCAATATGGTAATTAGCAAAGCATAAAAAACATTTGAGGTTCACCAAGAATCAACCTAAACTAAATACCAAGAAAACTGAAACTACCCAATTCACAACATGTCAACCATAAAAATCCCAAAACTACCCAATTCTCATTGCACATACCCGTGACTGCTGCAACCTTCAGTGGGCTGTATGTGGGCTTAACAGGGCCATCGAAAAAGTTCAATCCAATGGCAAATTTATGCACCCATGTAGAAGAACACTTAGAAGAGGCTGATACTGCTCATTCATCACAAAAACCGATTGAAACATCAATTTATACATGGCTCTTCTCAAAGTGTTATGAACATAATAATCATTCGTACCAATAGCTCAAATATCCGTAATCCTTGGCAAAGCTGTAAATCAATACAATGGATATCACAGAGGCAATCAAGTGAGCCGGTCCCCTCAAAACTCTGAAACATAGGTAGTCCAACACTTGTAAGCGGAAGCTCATATTGTAGATTTAAGTAACTCTTGGCTCTACTTGCTTTGATGTATGAAGGCTACCAACTAGCGCCGAATATACAGTGTCATCCGGTGTCAAGCCTGCATCGATCATTTCATCATACAACCTAAATGCCTCATCTGACCTCCCTTCTCTAGACAAGCCTGAAATGAGTGCTGTGTATGTAACAACATTTGGAGCCACACTGCTCCTGGGCATTTCATTGAATAGTGCGAGTGCATCGTCTACCTTGCCAAATACACAGTGGCCATGCATAAGAGATGTGTAAGTAAAAACATCCACATCCAACCCTTTCTCCTTCATTTCATCCTCAAGCTTTTGAGCATCCTTCAAGCTTCCTTTCTTGCTATACCCATCGATCATTGCATTGTAAGTTACATTACTAGGCTTCACCCCTTTCTTCTCCATCTCACGCAATATTCTCTTTGCTTCGACCAGGTCTCCTTCCTTGCAATGTATGTCAATCAGTGTAGTGAAGGTTACTGTGTTCGGCTCGACACCCCTTTCCACCATAGCATATAATAGCCTCTTTGCTTCATCTATTCGATTGGACTTGCACAAGCCACTTGCAATCGTGTTGTATGCAAACACATCAGGTTTGAGTCCTTTCTTCTCCATAACAACCTGAAGCTTAAGAGCTTCATCCAACAACCCCTTCTTGCAATACCCATGCATTAGTGTATTGAATATCACCAAGTTGGCATCAATTCCCTTACTCTGCATCTCATTCAATAAGATTTTAGCAGCCTCAACCTGCCCTGACTTGCAAAGGCCGTTGATCAAAGCACCATACGTATGTGCATTTGGATCAATGCCTCTATCAACGCACTGATCGAAAAGGGCGAATGCCCGCTTCATGTTCCCTACTCTACAGCTTGCATCAATGATTGAAGTATAGACATGTACATCTGCTTCCACTCCTCTCTCACCCATTTCCTCAAACAGTTTCTCTGCCTTCTCAACTCGGCCCAAACCTGACAAAACATCAATAAGAATGGTATAGGTCACAGCATTGCGGGTAATCCCTTCATCATCAATCAGACTCAAAATCTTATCAGCCTCAATAAAATCACCCTTCTTGACATAGGCCTCAATCAATGTATTGTAGGAAACAATATTGGGTTTGATCCCTCTCTCACCCATCTCTACAACAAGCTCTCTAGCTCTCTTCACCTCTCCTTTCTTACAAAGCCCACCCACGACGATGGTCATCGAATAGACCGAAATGCTCACACCCGACTCGACCATTCGATGAAAGAACTCAAGAGCAGAATCCACCAAACCAGCCTTGATAAGGGCAATAAGATAAACACTACAAGACCTATCATCAATCTCCCAACCATTGATTTTCATGAAATCAAATGTCTCAGAGGCCAAATCAAACTCCTTTGCATCTGAATAAATCCTAAACAACATATCAAACACCTTGGCTGAAATCTTGGGATCTTGGCTGCAATTCTGCATCAAAGCCACTATGACTGAAAATGGGCATCTGGGGTTTTCTTGAATTGAAACAGATTTAAGGAGATCTTTGGCAATTAGGAACTTCCTGTCCTTAAACAATCTGCAGATGAGGGATAGGTGGGGTTGGAAATGGTGATGTGGGGAAGTGGGAGGTTGGGATTTGAGCAAGAGATTGAAGAAATCTAAACAAGTTTGGGTTTTGAGATGTGGGTTAGAGAGGATTAGGTGGGTGACTTTGGGATCAAGGGTGGGAAGGAGGGGGGTGATTTGGGGGGAGTTGAAGCCTGTGGTGATTAGGGTTTTAGAGATTTTGTCTGCAACTTTTTGGTGGGGTTTGGATGAGGGGATGGAGGAAGTTGTGAAGTGGAGGAGTCTATGATGTCTATGGAGAATCATGGAGAGGGAGTGGTGAAGGAGGAGGAATCTGGGGAATGCGAGATTGGGAGGGGAATGGAGAAATTCAAATCGACTACTTATAGGGTACCGTTGGTAGTTGATACGAGTGGGGGTGGGGCCCACAGGATCAAATGTCACAGAGGTGGAGCTGCTAATGTGATAGCTAAAATTTAGTAAGAACATTTTGCTTGTTGTGAACCATATCTCTCAATAGTTGCAACATTCATTATTTACTGCCATACTGGAGATCCTAAACTACAATACAAACAAAGAGAAAAAGTTAGATATTCTCATGTTCTTGAGTAGACAAGAAAATCCAAGAAGGAAAAAAAAATACAACGTTTATATGTGTTCTTCTCAGTAAAATACCTGCATGGTAAGTGGTGATTTTAGCCCAACTTACTTATAAAAACCCTGATTTAAGTTAAACATAAACGAAGATAAAATCCGATCTCATTTTCGAAGTTGAAAGATTAATAAGTATCCTTTCGGCTACCTATAAATTTTACATACTCAGTGACCCTGTAACTATGCATCTGTGATTGCCTTTAATTGATTATGGCATAGAGCGAAGCAATTGTGACCTACTGGTACTTCATGTTATCCAAATTATAAACTCTTACGCTTAGAAAGATTAAGGTGGTTATAGGATTCAGTTTTAAAAGCTTTTTGTTGTGCATGGACTAATATCAAATGGAAATTTCATCAATTGAGAATTTTTTATAGCAGTGCCCGCTGATGTCCATGAAGTATTTTGAATTTCCTATTTGACTAGTGAAATTCTAAAAACTTAGGCTTTCTAAAATATGACTGGAGCATTTGGAAACCTGCTGATGACGGTGTTTGGATAAATTTTTGTGACCCCAAAAAGATTTCTTTCGAATTCATGCAAACAAACAGGCCCTTCATATATTGACTGCATAAAAATTATAAAAACTTCATTTCTAAAAGTGGTTAAATTTGAAGAAACAAGTGCAAATTTTCAAAAAAAAAAAAAAAATGACCGTCAAATTATCTCCTCTCCAATGGAAAATGAATCAAGGAGAGGTAGGAAATGAATGCCCAACCCTACTAATTCAAGTCCTAGGAAAGTGAGGGTTGCATCTACATTATTACCTACGCTATATCCTACACCCCACACCTCACATCCTTCCCCCTCACCTCTTTAATAATCATACATGTATTGCATGCATAAAATACATAGGAATTGAATAAGGAATTTATGGTGAAATGAGCTTCGCTGAAGGATTATTAAAAAGGTGAGTGGAGAAGGATATATATTGTGGAGATCATGTAAATGGGACTTTGACTTTCCTACATATTAAATTAATAACTAGGTGATGGCTGGGTATTCATTTCTATCTTTCTTAATTATATTTTCATTAATTAAGAAAAAGATAATTTGATGGTCATTTTTTTATCATACCTTAGTTTTTTTTTTTTTTAACCAGTTATATATAGAAATGCATTCCTCATTATTGAATAACATGAAACAAGTGGGCCCATGCATGGTATTCATAAATTACGTAGATCTAAAATTCTCAAAAACAGCCTATGAGAGAGTAGGGGGGACCCATTGGGTCCATATCCAATGCTAACAGCCTAAATGCAATGCCCCCTACTCTTATAGGAGCATTTCCATATATATATATATATATATATATATGAAATTCTCAAAAACTCACATTTTGCTCCCCTATGTTTTTGGGGCATGGAACCCACTTTGAGCCAATCCAATTGTTTCACATATACTACCCCTTGTGTATTGGTATAAAGCCCAAATTTTATACTCATCCAACTTTTACTCATCGTTGAATTGGAATCACAAGAAAGCAATGCCTCTAAAACCATTAAACTTTGGGGCCATGGATCAATGAGTTAAGGATAATCTAATAGAGTTGAAGTTTTTCACATAAGCCAATTAGATATATAAAAGCAAACGGGGAGGTGGGCTGTGGAGGGTGCCACCTCAGCAACCCAATAATTCTCCTTTCAAATAAATACGGAGAAAAAAACATAGAGTGCTTTAAGGTGACATATCATCACATGCCACAATTTTTTCTCAAAAAAAATCTCTTTATCCATATCTTCTATCTCCTAAAGTCTCTCAATCAAGATCCCCTCAAATCTCTCTATTTTGCTACAGTTATTCTCTCTCAACACCATCTATCTTCCATCTTCTCAAGATTATCATCTTTTTATTTGAATATTTGGGGCTCACCTTTCAACAATTCACACTAATAAATTTTTCATTAAAAATATCATTTTCTTTTAGTTTCCAAATAGAGCTCTACTCTATTCAAAGATTGTCACATGTGAACGAAAATCAGACCCGACCTTCTAGTAGACCACCTCATGGATGGGCTTGTGATAAAAATATTTTGAGGTTGGAATTATTTTTGTTGAATCTTATAGGCATCCTTTTCTGATCTCATTACACAGACATATAACCCTAGGTTTGGCCCACCATACATTACACTTCCGTGGGCCCACATGGACTCATAATTAAGAGATATATTCATTGATCCAAGGTGGGCCAATTATTACTGGGATCAAATAATACTAGCCTATGGTTTTAAAGTCTCATAATTTATCGCTTTTAAAGTTAAGATGTTTATACATTTTTTTAAAAATCTAGAGCTAAAAACGGTTTGATCAGTTCTAAAATGGTATTGGTGTTACTTTAAAGGGGCAGAGAAGAAATTTGTGCGGCGGGATTAAAATGACCATTGGCCTATGTGAAAAAAAAAAAAAATGGTGCATTTGTGCAATAAGAGGATTGCACATTTTTATGTTTTTTTTTTTAACAATATTATGTTGTTTGGTGTGATGTATTTTCCTTGCATAGAAGAAAAAAATGAAACATTTTTCCTTAATAGAGAGGATTTTGATTTTCTACGAAAATAAAAAATTCCATTCTCATGAGGAAATAAAAATCTGCATAAACTAAAATCCTCTTGTTGCACAAACAAGTCCAAATGGGGTGGCTTTGTTTTATTGGGCTTTGAAATTATCAATGGATAACAAAAACTTGAAGCATTTCTTATTACTAATATTATATATATTAACAAAATTCGCTTTTCTACATCTTCTTTAGTAATTATTGTTGTTATTATTATTTTTATGTTGTTGAATGGATTTTTAGCTTTATTTTTATAATAGTTCATTGTTGATGTTGACCACTTGTATTTGTGATTGAAGATGTGTTGACTGTTTTTATATAAATATGCATGAATATATTCTTATATGTTTATAATTAATTTTGATATGGGAAAATTTCAAAACAGGGCTTAAGCTTTTTGCAGATTTCAAAATAGGACAAAATTAGAATGTGATTTCAAAACAAGCCTTAAGTTTTCCAAAATCATTTCAATTGAGGACATCCGGTGAATTTGATGATCTTCCAGCCGTTTCTTACCTTGTTTTTCTCGGAATCCCGAAAATGCCCTTAGGTATCCGTCGTAGAGCCTGAAAAGTTGTGGTGGTGGTTTTCGATTTTGACAAAACAATCATCAACTGCGATAGCGACGACTGGGTGATTAATGAGATGGGTGCCACCCTGATCTTCGAGGAGCTTCAATCCACCTTGCCATGGAACTCTCTAATGGTATATAGATCAAGGTTTTGCCTTTTTTTTTTACTTCTCGAAAGATTCCTTCCTCTTCTTCTATACATGCAAGATTCTTTTTTTCTTTCTTTCTTTTTTTGTTTTTGGAATGACCCATTTCTTCTTGATCTTGTTATGGATTGCAATGGCCCTTTTTTTTCTTCATCTTTAAATGGAAGTTTTTTGAGCTTTTGGAGGAACCCATTTGTTCTATTTCTTTATATGGAAATTTTTTTGAGTTTTTGGAAGAACCCATTTCTTATTCTTATTCTTCTCACTTGTGCATGTATACAAGAGCTTCTTGAGTTTTTACAAGAATCAATCCACATGTCTCCAAAAGGGCGAGATTAAATAGAATAAGAAGTTGAGATATAACAGTAATAAATGGGAAGGGCCCAGCAGCCAAAAAGGAAGAGAATGCAATAAACGAAGGGGAGAAAAGGAGATTGAGAGAAAGGACACAAAAATCCTTACACAGACAGCTGGCGTTTTTTCTCTGTTGGTGGTGACGAAATAAAAAAGAGATGAATCGTTTTTATTTTGTAAGGTGGAGGTGCTTTTGGAAATCTCGAAGATGAGGGGGAAAGGCCAAATGCAATTAAAGTTGAGATGGTTGGACTTGATTTCTCAGGTTGGAGCAACAGATGATCTTCTTCTTCCACTTGCTGGGTTTCTTCTAGTTTCTCTCTTGCTATGTTGATATGGTGGCTTCTTTATCCTACATTGGGTTGTTGGGTTAATTCAATTCTCATAACGTTTTTCTCAAGTTTGTTTCTGTTGCTGCTATCTCTCTTTTCACAAGGCAGAGAGATGATGGGCGCATATGTTTAACTTAAGCCCTAAGGGCATTTTCGGGATTTTGAAAAAAAATAGGGAAGAAACGGCCGGAAGATCATCAAATTCACCAGATGTCCTCAATTGAAATGGTTTTGGAAAACTTAAAGCCTGTTTTGAAATCACATTCTAAGCCCTGTTTTGAAATCTGCAAAAATCATAAGCCCTGTTTTGAAATTTTCCCTTTTGATATCTCATAAATTCAAAATGCACTATCTTACTTTTTCCCCCCGGACTAAGCTGGGGGGTGTTGTTGCTAGTCTCATTTAAAATTATCCCATCAAGTGGCATTCCATGATTGTAATATACTATAGTGGGCCCATCTCGTTCACCAAAATATTCCAGTGACAACCATGCAATCTGTCACCCCCTTCATGCATTCCCAAGTGGCCAAGTGCCACATGCCATGAAACATGCATAACAGATGCCATTTCCAAGTGGCACAGATAATTTCCTTTTGGTTCTTCTTGATTTGGGGTGACCCAAACCTGCCAACAGTCTAGTTTAACCGGCTCACTTGTACCTGTAAAGGCATGGTGGAACCTTGCCCGGCCCTATCTACTGTCTAGGGGAGGAGCAACATCGATCATAGCAGTCCAGCCGCACTCGGTGGTTGGTGCGTGTATGGTCCAATTTCAACCATTTGTACAACATGAGCTGGATGAAGGTTGACTCACTTTCTTCTTCAACTCGAATGGGTTCAACTCGGGCAGGTCAGATTGTGTATGGGGCCAACCCCAGGCCAGTCCCAATTGCACTTGTTGTGTAAGCTGAGCCCTAGCCCAGATTATTCATGTGTTGAGAGAGATGGGTGAAGTCTTTTACTCTAGTATATATGAGCCATCTACCTATAAGCCATGCTGATCATGAAAGAGGGGTGGGGGAGACTGTTTTATTCTGGTACGAACCTTGTTCCTTGAATTAAGATTTTAATCCAGGAGGATGTGAAAGACGTGGTTCTAATTTTTACTGATGCGGCTTTCAAAGCATGTTGTAATCAGTGGCGGACCCAGGATTTTCGTTTAGGTGGGGATAAACTTTTGCTAGAATTTTTTTCACATTAACAATAGCAAAAGAGAAAATGTATTCCATTTAAATAGACGCAAAATATTTAACTATATCAACTAACATATAATTTTTGTTTGTAATGATGACTATATTCATGTCTCAAAAATTTACAGTATATCACTTGTATAATTAACTACCACATTCTTTGATGCCATTAAATTAAGTGTTATAAAGAGAACTGTCCATGGTTCAACTCTGTTCATTTTTCTCCACATCAAAAAAATACCCAAGTCCCTCAACCACGAGGCTGCGAGCAAGTCATGTAATCAATCAAAACACAAAATAACGATGATGATCATAACAGGGTTCAGCATTAGGCCTGATGCAATTTCAAATGAACGAATACTAATTGCTTATGTGATAATCAGCACACTACTATCAACTACTACTTATGGGAAGACACCAACTCCAATCAAACAAGAAATATAAATGAAGTTAAAATTGATCGTAAACTTTACCTGTCCTGTATAAGCGGATGATTAAAACGACAATTCTTTCCATAACCACACGTTCCTATCTTCACATAATATTGCCCAACCCTTATCCATGATTGAAAAATCTCACTCATTCATATATTAAACAAGAACACAAGATCCAAAAAAAAAAAAAAACCCAAAATCAAGTAATGTAATAAAGAGAACCATAAATAAAAGGCCCTAAAACAACATAACCCTAACCCATAGAAGTACAATTACAAGGACTAAAAGAGAGAGAGAGAGAGAGAGAGAGAGAGAGAGAGAGTCCATAGAGAAAAACGCAGAGGGAGAGTGAGAGAGAGAGAAGGGGATAGAAGATTTACCTGAAGCCGAACGAGGAACGATTGTCACAGCCTCACAAGCATCCGACGAGAAGCGATGCACTCCAACGAAGAAGCCAAGAAGCCAGAAGGGGCGATGGCTGAGGACTAAGGTTGAGAGGAGTGATGAAGAAGAAGAAGAAGAAGAACGAAGTAGGGTTTTTTTTTTTTTTTTGGTCAACTTCATTCATCGTATTTGATATGGGGCGATGGACTTTAAACATATGGGGCGTGGGCCTTTAATCCTGTGGGGGCGTGGGCAAATGGCCCAATATAACTTTACAGGGATTTTCAAATTTGGCCGCCCCTGATACAAATGTGCTCTAAATGTGTTTATTCAATATTGAGTGCAAACTTTTTTCTATAAAATTGTTTTAACAGAAATCAAGTAGAAGGGAGGGGGTTTGGAGCTTTGTTTTTTCTGTTTTTGAAAAATATATGTTCTCGTTTCTGTGCACTAAGTATAGGGTCGTGCAACGGGACATCGAATTCTAAGGCAATGTGGTTCGTGTATTTTTCTTTTTGCAGTGCCGTAGAAACGTCGTTCGTGTGAGGAAATGTGGCGTCAAATAGTGAAAAAATGACGAATGTGAAAAATTAAGTATGACACACAAATTTAAGTGATTCTGTCAAAATCGACCTACTCCATTAAGAAAAGACCTATTTGAATCTTTTCTATTTAAAGATTTTTCAATAGAATTACCTTCGAAATCTTTATAAATTTTTGGATAATAAAAACTTAAAAGACTATATTTTTTACATTTACACTAAAAATATCAAATATCTTGTGCCATGCCGCCTAGCGGGCTATGCCTAATCGTGCCAACCGTGCATGGCACATCAGCCCAGCTTGGCTTGTGCCCTGGGTAGTGCCTGGCGGGCCTTGCCAAGGGTCATTGACTGCCTTGCTGGTCCGGCCCATTTGACATCTCTAGTCAAACTCAAACTATAAGTCGGAATCTTTTTTTTTTCTTTTGGGTACCCTAGCTAAGGGGGCTAGGACCCATGATAGCACCAGTACACAGGAGAGGGAGCCCATACAAGTGGGAAGAGAGCTCACATAGACGGAAAGGGAGCACATACAAGTGGGAAAGGGCAGCATCTCCCGGTATCAAATCATGAGCGGCTGGGTGAGATAGGGGGTTGCCAACAAACTGAGTAACCAACCCCTTGTTCTCCACAAACCTGAATCTTAGATTGTGTTGAGGTTGGTTTGTAGGTCAAACACGAAAAGGTTGGGTCAGGTCAGCTAAGAAGATTGATAGCATTTATGGACTCAACCCAAACCTGCTCATTATAATTTATTAATGGGATCAGGAATCATCATGTATGGTTCTATTAAACTGAGGTTGATTGTATCAGAAATTCCTACCTGGTAATACTAGAACTCTCAGTTTAAGCTTGGATCAAGTTAGTGGGTCAAATCATATAATTGGGGCCCTAATTTGAACGAGCCTTGCGTTGTAATCCATCAAGGTCACTAGGGCCTAACCCAACATTTGCTCATGTTCAAAGGGATCCAGGCGCAAATTAATAGCCATATCTGCACATGAACCTAATCAGATTTCATTGGGTCCACTTTAGGTCCATGGTCGTAACCTGAATAACATACAATTTAATGTAAAAAGTAGTGGAAAATATACAATTGTAGTAGTAATTTTCGCGTCTTAGGTTTGAGTTTGACCCATCATCATACGTACTATAAAGAGTCCATTTAGTCATGGACTTCAGACACGGACCTAACTGATTAGGGTCTTAACTTGGCCCAATAATTTTATGGGTGTGGTTAGCTGGGTCCTAACTTGGCCATCAACTCGTTTATTTTGGATATTGTGGACTCTGCTGACTCATTTTGAAAAAGTTAGTTTTAACAATGTTCCTAATGTTTTGAATGGAGATAGGGGTGCTCATGTGCCCGGCCAGAATATAACATTTGGGGCCATTTATTATATATGTGTTCTTGTCAGTGAAATACCTACATGGTAATTAAGTGGTGATTTTAGCCCAACTTACTTATAAAACCCTGATTTAAGTTGACCATAAACGAAGATAAAATCCGGTCTGGTTTTCGAAGTTGAAATAATACTAAGAGCATCTCCAACAGGTACTCCATTTCTCATATGCCTTTTTAAAAAATAAAGGCTTATGTGGCAAAAAAGGCATATGTAAATTTGGCATCTCACTTGGACAACTCCAAGAGAGATGTCAAATTATTATTTTATTCTTTTTTCATTTAATCCTCATTTGTTTTATTACATATATCTCACTTATATTTAATGAGATTTGGTACGATTTAAATGTTTTAAAGTAATAAATTATTAAAAAATAAAAAAGGCACAAATTATACTTAAAACCCATTTTCATTGAAAAGGTAAAATCAAATTACATAATATTATAATCAATCACGAGCTTCTTCATATTGACCTTGAAAATGCCACAGTGAAAATGTGTTCTCTTGTCACGAATACGCAGGTGGTTTTGAATGAAATCTTGAAATTTTGCAGTGTGGCTACGTGACACAGGAAGGTCATTGCATTCACCCTCTCGTGCATCGTAATTGAGTGGAAGACTTTGATCGCGTTCATCTTCGATAATCATGTTATGCATTATGATGCATGCCTTCATTATATGCTGAAGTGTTTGAAGATCCCATAAACGAGCAGGCCCACGAACAATTGCAAAACGTGCCTGTAGCACTCCAAACGCACGCTCCACATCCTTCCTTGCGGACTCTTGAGCTGCAGCAAAATTTGTGGCCTTTGGCCCGTTAGGACATGAAATTGTCTTGACAAATGTCGCCCACGATGGATATATGCCATCAGCAAGATAGTAGCCAGTTGTATATTCATGATCATTGGTTGAGCAGTTGGCAGAAGGAGCTCGGCCTTCAGTGAGGTCGGTAAATATAGGAGATCGAT
The DNA here is from genome assembly GCA_038049695.1 of Cinnamomum chago. Classification (NCBI taxonomy): domain Eukaryota; kingdom Viridiplantae; phylum Streptophyta; class Magnoliopsida; order Laurales; family Lauraceae; genus Cinnamomum; species Cinnamomum chago. The sequence continues at coordinate 32,696,404 of CP142461.1, forward strand.
CCAACACATTGATATCATTGTGCGATCCCGGTAGTCCAAAAAAGCATGCCATATCCAAAGATCATACGATGCCACGGCTTTAAGAATCAAAGAAGGCTCGCGGTGGTCTCCACGAGCATTCATGCCTTTCCACGCAACTGAACAGTTCTTCCACTTCCAGTGCATACAGTCTATGCTACCCAGCATCCCAGGAAACCCGCGTCTCTCACCTTCTTATAACAATCTACAAATGTCAGCATTATTTGGTGTTCTCAAATATTCGTTGCCAAAAACATCAATGAACGCTTGAACAAACTTTTTCAATGATTCTATAGAGGTACTTTCAGCGATCCTGACGTAATTGTCCACAGCATCCGCCGCAACCCCATAAGCAAACATCCTCACTGCAGCTGTGACCTTTTGAAGAGCTGATAAACCAAGATTGCCAGCACAGTTTCTTTTTTGTTGAAAGTATGGATCATGAGCCTCCACTATATTTACAATTCGAAGAAAAAGAGGTTTGTGCATTCGAAACCTCCTTCGAAATTGAGAGGGAGTGTAGACAGAGTTTTCACTGAAGTAGTCATTGTAAAGCCTGTGATGTCCTGAGATTCATCATCTCTGGATGACTGCGTGACCTTGAATAGAACCACGATGCACTTTCGTTCTCCTCCGTAAGTTTTCTCTTTCTTCTTCTAGAGCAGCCCTACACAACATCTGTAACTCTTCATCCGAATCAGAATTTAACTAGCATAGCTCGTCCGTCGTGTCGGAAGAGGAATCAGTATAATTTTGAGACATCTCTGAAGTGATGAACCAAATATTTTCTTATTTTGAGATTAAGAGAAGTAAAAACTTAGGGTGGTCTATATATATGAAATATTCCAAGGGCTAGTTTTTTTCTAACTGCTATAAAATGGCTAGTTTTCTCCGACTGCTATAAAACGGCTAGTTTTCTCTAATGGCTATAAAACGGCTAGTTTTCTCCAATGGCTATAAAATGGCTAGTGATATGACAACTTTATATAATGAAAATACAATATTATATTTAAACAAACAATATTTCATTAATTAAAAAAATAAAAAGTACATATTAATTCTAAAAATAAAATACAATTCAGAAACCACCACCTAACCCTCCTCTTAGAATTTCATGTCTTTTTTTAGCATAATATTGTTGTTGCTCCTCAGATATATTGGACGCATCCATACCCATGATCTCCATCTCCATTTGTATTTCCTTTAATTGCACCTTCTTCTCATCTTGCTCGATTTTTTGCTTAAGAAGCTCTATTTTTTTTTCATCTCTTTCCTTTTTGTCGTCCATCATTTTTTGGATGAGATCTGCAACAGGTGTGGGCTCGTTGATAGTGATTTGCTTCATCTTTCTCTTCTCAGCCTTTCTGCCTGGTGGTCTCGTTATGGAATCATAAGCATTGTTAATTGTCTCATCCTCATCAATATTTATGGGAGTGCTTGGATTAGAAGATGATGAGTAGCCAGAAGTTGAAGATTTTGCTCTTTTTACGGATGTCTTCTCTAGTACTTGTTGCTGCAGTTGTATCCACTTCGGTTGGTGCCTCAACAAATTAAATCCAAGCGCGGTCCAAGGTGAATCTTGATCTGTATAGATGTTCAAAAACCTTTCTTGCTTCTGCAATCTGAAAATTAAATGTAAGCTCAAATTAATAATAAAATAAAAACTTCATCTATATAAATATATATATATAAATATATATATATATATATTTAATTTTACCTTATCTTATTCATTTGTGCCACTTTGATTTTTGGAAATAATTGTGGTAAGACATCCATAAAATTTGTTGACAGAAGCTTGAATCTTTTGCCATCGCTATGACAACATTTTCTCTATTTGAGCACTGGGAAATTGCTTACTGTTGTGATAGTATTCTCCCACTCATTCCCAAAAGGCTCCCAGTTTTTGCTCGTTTCCATGCACAACTTCCAGACTGGTGTTCAACCACGAACTGATGAGAAGACGATCTCCTTTTATACTGAAGCCGGCACCTCGACCAACACCCTTTTTCTTTGGGGCATCATCAGTAGGGAATTCGAATGCCTCACCGCAATATTGTGAATATTGGGTAGAAAAATTAGGAAATTGAGAGAATTGAGAATCCATAGTGTGAATGAGGAAAAAAAATGACTTCAAACACTCTAATTTATAGGCATCCAAACTCCAATAGTTTCTCAAATTATCACAATTTTAATTACCCATTAAAATTAAAAAAATCCAAAAAAAAATCCATAAAATGGCTATAAATTTAACCGTTGAAAGTGTCATCAGCGTTTCAACCCTGCACTGTTATGAAGTAATAGCCGTTGAACCATCCCAAAGGACCCAAACGGTTGTATTCATTTGAATGCAACGATCATGTTCTCAATTATTTTAATGCTAGAAACAAATTTGGAGTGTTGCTTTTGGTATGCCAAAATTGGCATTTCAACTCCTCTGCCATTTGCCAGGTGGAAAAGGCATAATTGTTGGAGGCAACCTTCCATCCTATTTATGACCGTTGCCTGCCTATGTGGAGAAATAGCAGCTCTGTTGGAGATGCTCTAAGTACCCTTTCGGCTACCTATAAATTTTACAAACTCAGTGGCCCTGTAACTATGCATAGAGCAAAGCAATTGTGACCTACAGGTAATTCATGTTATCCAAATTATAAAACCTTGACCATATGGAAATCGAATTACCTCCACTTAGTTTAGGAACATTTAACAGCTCCCTGTGGAGAGAGCTTACGCTTAGAAAGATCAAGGTGGTTTTAGGATTCAGTTTTAAAAGCTTTTCAAGGTGCATGGACTAATTTCTAAAGGGAATTTCATCAATTAATTGAGAATTTCTTAGAGCAATGCCAGCTATATATGTGTTACACCCCATCCCAAACTAATTAAAATTTACACTAATTAATTGAGATTAGTGTGGATTAATCGTTTTTAATTGTGTTAATGATGATTAATGACTAAAATGGATTAAATTAATCTCGAATGATTGAATTAAGCATAATGAAGTGAATTTGGAAGAGATTAAGTTAACTGAGTTAAATTTAGACTCAAATTGATGAAGTTAAGGGCTTTTCCGTAGATACGAATTTTCGTGTATTTCATCAAATACAGTAAAACTTGATACCATCATGTGTATCTCGACGAGTACATCAACTTTCATAACGTACATGTTTTCATTTGACTTAAAATGAGTTAAATGAGTAGTTATTTGACTTAAAATGTAAATAAACATAAAGGGAGGTGTTAAGTTGAAAATTTCAATTTATAAGTGTTGAGAGGAACTCAATTTCAGTTCATTCGATTGTTTCCAGCAGAGAAAAACCCTAGGCTTCTGTTCTCTTTTATTTTCTTCGTTCTTCTTCATCAAATAACAAGGCTTGGAGTTGTATGAGTAGTTTAGAAAAGGAGATTGAACTACTTCATCTTCTTCATTGAGTTCTCTTCATTTCTTAGAGCCAAAAGCTTGAGTGGAATTGAGTCAAACTGAACTCAAAGGGAAAAGGGGTTTTGGTGTTAGATTCGAATTAAGACAAGTATAAACAGTACTTGTGATTATATGCTATTTTAGAAGTGAAGAAAAATGTTGTTTATTTTTGTATAGATATGACTTTCAATTTTGATATCTTTTTAATTGATATATGTGTTTATGGGATTGATTTGATTTGATTTGTGGATCAATTTGATGGTCTTGGAATTGATTAAATGATGGATTAGAAGAATTTTTGTTGTGGATGAATGGTGTTTGAGGAGGGAATAGGAGGTTCCATTATGTATTTACAGGTTTGAAGGGATTTGGAATGGGAGAGGATCAGTTCAGAATTTCTGAATTTTGGATTCTGACTTGTTCGCTCGAGCATACCGGCCACCTTCTATATAGTGACAGCTCGAGCGAATTCATCTTTGTCTGTCATCGCTTGATTGAACAAGAGGGGCCGCTCGAGCAACCTACTCTCTGGATGACGTCCGCTCGAGCGGATTCTTGAAGCAAGTACTTAATGTCTTTTTAATTCGACTAAATTACACTTCGAGTTTCCATAAATTAGTATCCCTGGATTTGGAATTGAAATGGATCGAGGGTTAACCGAATTTGAATAATGGGATTTTCAATGAAAATGTTAGCTTCTAAAATTAACCGCTAGGTCACTGAATAGTTAATCGAAACTAATAGAACTTCATATTTAATTTCTAAGTTTAAAGTAAAGAACCTATTGATTATATCAAGGTTGATAATAATGTTTATATCTCCATGGGTGTGAATTAAGTGGACTTTAATGTACAAATTTCATAAAAATGTGATGTTCATCGAGAATAACACGTACATTAAATAACCGAAAATTTCACCTAAATGGTTGGTTGTAATTGAAATGAAATGAATTGAGTTGTTAAGGTTATTCCTTTAATTGTCTTAAATGGTATTATATTGTGAATCAAACCCGTATAGGGTTAATTGTTAATTTAGAATCCAGATTGGATTAATTGTTACATTGAATTCTTTAAATTAAAAGTGAAATGGATTAAATGTGTCTATTGTGTTTACTCTCAAGTCTGGCACTACATAGTTATTCGATTATTGCTCTTTATGAGTTGTTCCTACTACAGTAGATGATTTAGGAGTGCTTTAGAACTCCATGGTGATGTTAGTAGTCCCTGACTCGGGCACTGATAAATCCCATAATAAATGTTATTTGTATTCCTTCCTTCCATATGGAAGATGTGATTCATTTTTTTTAAGGAAGATGTGATACGAAATGCTATTGTAGTGTGTCAAATTTGAATAAAAGACTCTCATTGATTCTGAATTGTATTTGTATTGGTCTAACATTGAATTAAACAGATTGAATGTGTAATTAGCATGTACAATTATGTATCTGTTTATATATTGCTGAATTATTGAATTTACAATGTTATTGCTGGCATTACATGCCCAGTTGTCCGTGCCGATCCTGCCCAAATGTCCGCAGTATCAGCGGAGGAGACCGCTCCAGTTTCTCCAAAAGGATTAGTCGAATGGAAGTGATGCGATATCATATGATTACGATATTTGAGAGAGAAATGAAATGAAAACTTTTGAAGGAATTATTGTTGAAATATTTCAAACTTATCATCCTTACATTGTATTTAAATATGTAATTGGATGTGTTAAGTAGTGTAAATGAAATTTTGTTAGAGTACACTGTACAATTTTGTATAATACATTGTATATATATATATATATATATATTTCCGCATAAATATGTATATTTGATATCCCTTGTGAGTTTCGTTTGATTCGGAGTTCATGGAAGTAAGTATGGACGCAACTCAGTGTTAATTCGGATTTAATCTTAATCTTGGGCTGGGGTCGTGTCATTATGTCCATGAAGTATTTTGAATTTCCTATTTGACTAGTGAAATTCTGAAAACTCGAGCTTTTAGAATATAACAGGAGCATTTGGAAACATTGGCTGAAAACTCGAGCTTTTAGAATATAACAGGAGCATCATGGAAACCTGCCAATGATGGTGTTTGCATAATTTTTGTGACCCAACAAGAATTCTTTCGAATTCATGCAAACAAACAAGCCCTTCATATATTGACTACATAAAAATTATAAAAACTTCATTTCTAAAAATGGTTAAATTTGAAGAACAAATGCAAATTTTCAAAAAAATGACCATCAAATTATCTCCTTTCCAATAAAAAATGAATAAGGGGAGGAAGGGAATGAATGTCCAACCCTACTAATTCAAGTCATAGGAAAGTGAGAGTTACAACTACAGTATTGTTAGGTACCTTATAACCTACACCCCCACCTCAAATCCTCCCCCCTCACATCTTTAATAATCGCATGTGTTTGCATGCATAAAGTACATAGGAATTGAAAAAGGAATTTATGGTGAAATGAGCTTTGATGAAGGATTATTAAAGAGGTGAGTGGAGAAGGATATATAAGGTGGAGATCATGTAGATGGGACTTTGACTTTCCTACATATTAAATTAATAACTAGGCGATGGCTGAATATTCATTTCCTATCTTTCTTAATTATATTTTCATTAATTAAGAAAAAATGATTTGATGGTCATTTTTTTTTTTATCATACCTTCGATTTTTTAACCACTTATTTATAGAAATGCATTCCCCATTATTGAATAACATGAAACAAGCAGGCCCATGCATGGTATATTCATGAATTACGTAGATCTAAAAGAGTGCTGGTACGTGTAAAAACTAATACTACCACATAAAAAGTGCAATGCATGGTATCCATGCATGTGCCCTTAGTATTATGTGTTAGACCTATATTTTTCTGGATCAAGTTGTAACTGATGGGCCATGTGATCCCCACAGTAAACCATTATTGGATGATTATTGACATTTGATGTTTGGACTCTATCAATTGAACGGGGATATAGTTGTTGTTTTTATTGTAACCTTTCTTCTTCTTCTTTTTTTTTTTTTCAAAAGTTCCTTTTTAGTTGGTTCTAATTCTTAAAATGACTAATAACTTTGTGACAACCGGCAAGTGTAGCCAAGCCTCTTATTAAAAAAGAAAAGTGTACCAAGAAATATGGTAAGTAAGGTTTATAGATTTTATAAATAGGCCATGTGGATCGATTGAGTATTTAGTTATACATTCATTCTTCTTCATTTTAATACCTTCCATGTCTGACTCCAAAATAAATAGTCCTAACGAGAATGGACAACCAATATGAGGTTTAATTTATACTGAATCTTTATAAAAAAGAAAAAGGTGGCTTTGCCCTTTCATCCGTTAAATAAAAATGAGTATTTCTTATTATTTATAAAAAAATATCATTATTTGAAACTAAGTCCAAAAGTCTTTTTCTCAATATATAACTCATACACAAGAAGCCTAATCATGTGTTTTATTCATCAATCCAATGATGGGTCATGCATAAATTGGGTCAATTACAACCAGTTCTAAGTACAGGTGTTGATTAACATTATGATCGATTTAGATGAACGGATTTAATTAAGTGGGTTTAAAAGGTTTTGCTAAGTTTAATGAAATGGTACATATATGTTTTGCTAAGTTGCAAAAGAATTTCATTAAGGAAAATGATTAAAAAAAAAAAACAAATTAATACAAGCCAAAGAGGCCCAATAGAAAAGCACTACTAAACAACTAAGAAGAGGAAGAGAATGAGCAAAGAGGTGCGGTGGATTTCTTGGTATAGAGATATTTGCTATTATAATAAGCTCTAACTCTAATTGGCTTTTTATTTTATTTCTGTAAGGATTATTTTCCTTTCCATAGTCCTTTTTCACAATATAAAGTCATATATAATTATTACAAGTTTTCATGAAAACTTGTAATATTCTAACTTGCGACCTCAAAGGAATAAAGAAAACTAAATCAACATCCTTAGATTTAAAACACTCTTACGAAATAATTCACCTATAAATGAAAAAAAAAAAACAAAATTTCCGCAAAGTGTTGAAATATCTACTTATAAATTAACAACATCGTATAATAGGGTAAGGATAAATAATGGGATAGAAAACAATATTAAAAAAATATAAACCCAAGGACTTTTATTTTCTTCGATTTGTCAAACTTTTTCCCTTTTTCTTAATGATAGAATTTTAAAATAAATATTATCATACAATACTATATTTAAAAGATTTATGAATTTTTACATACGGCCCCTCAAAAACTTTGAAAACCCATTATTTAAAACCAACACGGGTTAGTTATAGAGTATAGACACGTGTCACCGATATGATCTTAGAGATCGGTTTTTTGCCCGATGGATACAAATAGGCATGTCAAACGGGCCGTGCCGGAATCCAGGCCCGAATGGGCCACGTGCTGGGCTAGGCTGTGCCATGCCATTGTGCTCAACGTGCTTTTTTTTTTAAAAAATCGATTAATTTTGTAAGACCCTGACCCAAGTGACCTCGACTAGCACTAGTTAAGTCGCGTGATAGCTTTAAGCGAGTCTAATAGATTTTTATTTAAGTTTTGGATTAGAATAGCTTTCATATAGCTTTGGGGATTTTTTTAGGGCCATTTTGATTTAATATGACTCATGAAGTCTTTTCAATGACTTTACGTGAGCATGGGGGATTATCCGCGATTCCGAAAGTTGGTGTTTTAGCTTCGTTTGATTTATCTCGTTAATCCCTACAACTTTCATGTTGACTCCGTTCCCATTCAAGACCCCGTAACCTGACTTTTCAAACTTTGAGGATGAAACTGTCTTTTTATATCAAATATGGATACAAAATCTGATGTCACCAAAACCCGCGAAATATATACATTTTGGAAACTAGATTTTTCGACAAACACTTTTCCATTCTTCGTTAAACTCATCCGAGGCCCGGAAACCCGGCATGTTTTTAGCTCGACAAGTTTGTTAAGTTGTGGGACCCATCTCCACTTTGTATATAAAGTGAGCTCATTTCTCCTTATCCTCTCTTGTCGTGCTTTTGTGGAGGGAATAGTTCTAGTCCACTCTAGGGTTTCTTTCCTAGGTTCTTCTTGTTCTTCTTGCTTCTTTCTCCTCCAATCCACTACCAACCCTTGTCTAATGGGAAAAATGGACCTCGCCTTCTTCTTCCTCACCATGAGAGCTTCCTTTTGACATCATTTATGGAGAAATTCAGCCATCCTAGGGTCTTCTTTGAGTAAGTTCTTGATATTTGAAGGTCTTCCAAGTAAGCAATCTTCCTCAACTTGTAGATATGTTCTTTCCTAGCCCTAGAGAGGCTCTATCTTTATTATTGGAAGTTCTCTCTCTTGTTCACTTTTTATGGTTCTAAATGGGTGTATTTTGGGGGTTTTGTGTAGCTTGGTGGTTATTAGCTTAGAGTGTGTGATTAGGAGCATGATTAGCTATTTTGGAGGCCAAGACAAGTGGATGAATGGATTTTTGAATGTTTTCATGTTCCATGAGAAATGTGGATTTCCATTACATGCTTTTGGTGATTTAACATTGCTTTACCTATGCTTCTTTCTTATGATTTTTATTGATTTTGAAATATGCATATTGATGGGACTATGTCTCTTGTTTAATCTCTTGGAAATGGTTGCATTATATTTTGATTAAAGCTTGTGTAATCTCTTGGAAATGGATTTCCATGGATGATGGGTTTTTCCCTTGTGATGAATGTGGATGAGAAAGAGATGATTTGTTACATTTGTGGAAAAGTTGGATGGAGGGTTTGGTGTATGTTTAGTTGGGGTTTTGAGGAGACAAGGAGTGCCCAATGTTTGACGATAAATGGGTGACGAATAGGGGTTGCAAGAGGAAGGAAGAGGAGGCTCAAAACTGTCCAAAAACAGGTTCTGGAGGAGTTCGCTTGAGTGAACCTGGGTCCGCTCGAGCGAACCCCATCCAGAAGGTTGTTGGCTCGAGCTAACCACCAGGTCCGCTCGAGCCAACCTAACAGTACCAAGTTCGCTCGAATGAACCTGGGTCTGCTCGAGCAAACCCCTCCTAGAGAGCTCATGGCTCGAGCAAACCTTTGGTCAGCTCGAGCCATTTATGCTGCAGGTCAAGGTTTATTTTAGGAGGTCCGAAAACAACTTTGTTTTAAGGCTTGGGGAGGTCTGATTGGAGCCCCAATGTAATGGAGAGACAGAGGGAGTGGTGTGTAGAGCCCGGTTGGGCGAGAAACCCCATCACGGAGAATTATTAAGGATTTTGGACTTTGTCAATGTGTATAAGGAGCCTGGAATATCCTAGACCTTTTGGGGTATCAATCCAATAACTAAACTGACATACGGGACCCTCATACACATCGATCTAAATCTCAAATTCTCAATGCATGGTTCGGTAAATTATGGAAATCCATTTATGTTCTATTTTACTCGAATTTCTCATGTACTCTTCAAACTTCATGATATATGACTAGTCATGTCCCGGAAATACTGAAATTACAGTTTTAGCATTTTTCAAACCCATTTATGCATGACCCGATGCAAATGTGATATTTGTGCCTATAGGCACCCCGTTCAGCCTGTTTAGGTGTTATGCACCATATAGATATATGCACATATCCCTATTTCTTTCTTGTGACCCATACGTCAGCACCACTAGGCTTGGACAACCTTGTCGGCCTGATCCACCGACTTAGAGGTCCTCCTCCCGCTCCCGCCAGCTGCAGCCTGGATCCCGTCCCGTCCCATTACCCGGTCCGCGGCCGTGGTCCCGTATAGATATATGTATTTATGTATTTCGTTGACTCTCATCACTTCGTGTGTCTGAGATCAACGCCCCCATGTGCTCTCATCACATTAGTGATAGAGGATTTAGCTCTGTGTTGCCATCTTGCTAGCTCCTTGTCCTTTGGTACCTTTACATATTTTTATACTGCACATGTGTTTTCTAATAAATGATGCATTTTCTTCATGAAAATTATTGTTTTAGTAGGTTTTAATGTATTCTAAGGTAACATTTACTTTACTTTATTGTTTATATCTTTTTATCCCACCTGCCAGATCGTTGTGTCTGACCCACTATTTTGGTACTCAGGTCTAGAGTTCTTTGTCCCCGAGGTGAAGCCGGAGGAGGCGGCCGGAGAGCCGCAACGTGTAGGTGAGTAGCAGGCTGACGATGTCATTTAGACATTGGGCTATGCCTTGAGTTTCAAAATGCATTTGGGATTGCGACTGATACTTTTGGGATTTTATTGGTTGTATTGGCCTCTGTTGGCCTTTATTTTGGGGAGTGGTTAGTTAAATGAACTTTCATATGAACTTTAACTATACTTTTTGGGGATGCCTTATGATCATTGCTCACTCTGATATTATGCTTTATATATGAGTGTTATCACGTATCAGTCTTGTATTATGGAATGGATTACCCAATTGATTTGCTACACGCTTCCGCATCTTAGGTGTGAATGATTTGAGTGAATGTGATATCCTCACCGCGGAAACCTGTGGGAAATCACGTACATGCATGTATGATACTATGTCCTTTCTAAATCCGTGTACGTAGCCGCTATATGAACAAATGCACTTGACATCATTACCATTATGTATCTATCATCGTCCTGATCCCGGATTTAGTTGGTGACCCGGTCCAGGGTTGCTACAAATTTTTTTCTCATTTTTGGTATTAAAATTAAAAATTAGAACACAAGCATGGAGAATGATAAAGATATTTAAGTGGTTCGGTCAAACTCGACCTACTCCACTAAGAAGAATGAGAAGGTTAGAGTATTTATAGACTATATAAAATTGAAAATGACACAATATACCCCTTATGTGATAGTTTTATGATTGTTGGGAAGAGAGGTAAAAATGGAAACTTTTTAAAAATTAGCCATTTTTGGATGGATCGGCCCACGTGCTTGCCAACCCGGGTACCCTCGGCCCAGCACGGCCCATGGCACGAGCTGTGCCTAGTGGACCGGGTCGCAAGCCGTTGACCGGCGGGCTGTGCCATGCCGAAATGGGCCGGCCCGGCGCATTTTACATCTCTAGAATTAAACCCGACACCAGTACTACAGCCATTCGCCCCACTCCAGTTATACTGATTCTTTAGTCTCATCTGCACACCTCACATGTTGAAAATAGAAGAATTTATGTTGGCAGCTCAAAGAATTCACCTTGTATCTAATTGTGGTTTGGTTTGACCTTAAATCCATTTCTGTTGTTTCTTCAACAACTTTACCTTACAATTCGTAAGGTAGAATGCTAGATGATCTAATGAGTAAGCTCTACTCATTTTCCTAATAATGAATAAGAAATATCTATCTGGTGAGCCTTTTCCTTTCTTTAAACAAAGACAAAGTGGTTGAGAAGTGGGGCTCTTGTTGGGAGTCATCTCTCAGAACTGTTCCTTTCAATTTGTCTCTTTCACTTTCTCTCATCGGATTCACTTCCTTTTTCTTCCTCTCTTACAGAGTTCTTTTGACTCCATAAGGTTAAGGTGTTACCTTCCTTGGATTCCTTAAAGAAAAGCAAGGATTTGGGATGCTTTTTACAATAAACTGTCCCATCCCATGAAGGCACACAGGGTCGTGATTGGTGGTGGGTCAGTGTTCAAAATGCTAACAATCTTGTCTGGCTTGGATAGCACTTTCATTAATAAATTGGTCCCCACCCTGCCTACATTCTACTAGTGGCTGGATGGGATCAGATCATAATCAGGCAAACATCAATGCCTCTAATCTCATAACAGATGACATGCATGTACTTGACTGAGATTTGTAGATTGAAGTGTGTGTGTGTGTGTGTTTATTTGTACAAGTAATAAAGGCATGCAGGTGTTATTAGTAATTATTAATTTTAATGTCTAATCCTATTTTATTTATCAGATCGCTTTCTTCTTGTTGAGTGAGAGACAAACAAGGGGATATTTAGGGTTAAAAAGGATTAGAAAAAACTTGGAAAAGTGGCACTAACTTGTTGGGTTATATAAAGAGTAGTGAATTTTTACCACCAAAAAAAAAAAAAAGATCAAGTAATTTGCACATTTTTTCCCTTTTTAATCCCCACCTATTCTATCCAATTTATTTTTTAAGATAAATGAATAATATACCTCGTTCAAACCAAGTTTAACTTAGCTACTCAACTGAACCCCAGGACAAGAAGCACTCCAGATAGTGTAATGTGTTTTCTGAGGAGAATAAATGGGCAACCCAGTGGTTGGGAGTCCTGTTCACACCCAACCATGTCAAGAGTTTGATCCCTGGGCCCTCTCCCCTATGTGTATGTGCGTATGTGCTCTCAAGGACTAAACCACCTGGTAGCAAAAAAGAAAAAAGAAAAAGAAAAATTATCACGTGAGAAGAAGTTATTATGAAGTTTGTATTAGATGTGAAAGCACTATTTAAAAAGGGGGAGAAAACACTATGTCCTAGTGTGTAACTGTGGAACCTTGAATTGCCTATATGCTTACACTTACATTATAATACATAAGAATTGAATGCATAATATTCATAATTATTAGTTGTTATAAATAAAGATCAAAGGTGGATTTTCATGAATGAGCATCAAATAGCCTTTAATTTTAGGGAAATTGAATCAAAAGACCGGAAGATGGGAAAATAAATATCCACTTATCATCCTAGTTCCTAAGAAAGTGAAGGTCCTGTCTACATTACTTTATATCCTTCACCTCTTATCTCATGTCATTCCCACTTCACCTAATTAATAATCCTCCATGAAGCTCATTAATTTGACCATGAAATCCTATAGAGTCTAGTGCAAACAGTCCTTTCTATATTGTATTAAAACATAAGAGCAAGGTATTGTGAAGAGCATATCAGATGTGAAAGCACTAGGTTGTTTTCTCTCACAAAAAGAAAGCACTAAGTCTTAGTGTGCAAACTGTGGCACCTTGAAACATTTAGTAATCTATTACATGAGCATGACATATGAAGTATTGTATAGTGTGGACCCTTTTGATATAGTCACAAGTTTCCTCTAAGGTTTTTTATACGTTGAAAAACTATTTAGAAGATATTCATATATTTGCATTTTCTTTTTAAGATATCTTAAACTATTTTCTAATATTTCTCAAGGTTTTCTCAAAATCCATTGGTACGTATACGCATTGGATTGATTAATCCAGTCATATAAGTTCGCATCTATATATTAGTTGAATTTGACTGAAACTTGGGCCAAGTACATATACATAGTTGTGTAATGTAAGCAAGTTAAGCACAAATAGGCCACACACAGCTTCAATCAAGTGGTTAGTTGCCTTTTGGAATAATATTGACATCAATATAGGCTAATAAGGGTCTTGTTCTTATTAGCCCTTTCTAGACCTTCCTCTGATAAGAGGATTCTAATTTTTATTGATGCGGGATGGTAGGGTCAGATGTGGCTTTACTATGTCTTTTGATGACTCTCCTTTTTATGTGTAGAGGCTGTAAGAGCTTTTGTCTCAAATTTGATCCCCGAAAGAGGCTGAAGTGCTCATGATAATCTTTGCATTAAATTATATTGTGGCTACAAAATTTTTAAGATTTCAAGTTTTTCCCAACGTCTTGTAGATGGTTTAATGCATCAATGGATCGATAGATTGGTCTTTAATTACTCCATCAACGACATTTTGAACATTGCAAGTCCTTTGAATATGTTAAGTTCTCTTTAGACAATAGCCCATTCTATAGCTCTATTTAGCTCCTTGGCAAGCAACGATTGTTTTTTAGATGGTTCTTTTCCACCTTGACACCTATCCACTGTGGATGGAATGTAAGTCTTTTTTGGATTTTTTTTTTCTTTCTTTTAGGTTGTGTTGTTCTCTTTAATGGAACTTTGCTTTACAATATTAGGTAAAATATTGAGGAAATAGTTAAAATACTATCCAAAATAATATATTGTTCAGAATCTTATAAAATCCTTCAAATAATACGATTTCATAAAATTCTTGAGACTTTCTCCTTTACTGAAGCTCAATTGGTTATAGATATAAGTGTCTTTGTGAGAGTAGGTGGTAGGGCGAAAAAATAAAATAAAATAAATAAGATAAAATACTAATTCTTGAGAGACTTCACAAAATATATCTATCTATATATATATTCCAAATTATTTTCATGAGACCTTTCAAAATAATCCGCAAATAGAAAGATAATTTAAGAACTCACAAAAGTGACTATAAATAGATAAGATGATGCTTACGTTATGACAACACGCCAATAATGATGATGAGGAATTGAGGATGATAATTTAAGCAACAAAAACTACTACTGATTCACAGATTATAAATGAATTGTATTTTCTTAACTTGAAAGGGTACCCTAAACATAAAGAAAAATTAAGGAAGCTTCTCAATACATGATTAATTTGTTTTTGTAAGAAACATGTTACTGGAATTTCTAGCTAGAACCTTCTCTCAATTTTTCTATAATATTAATGTACAATTGCCTCCCCAAATTTGGCCCATATCCAAAACATTGTCCTTGTTCAGATTAAAACACTACAGTAGTAAATAGAACATTCTCATATATTTCATCCCACACTAATAAGTTTCTTTGGTGAAGTTGAACAAGTAAAGACAATGACATATTCCATTGGTCTTCATGCATTCAACAATCTTCATTATTTTTTAACATGCTGATGGGAGTAGTGGATGCTTTAAGTAAACGCACCCTTTGTTTATTTTTAAAGAATTCATTGCTTAATGGAATCTTGCTACTTGGACCTTTTTCTCATTTGAGCATTATTGTATTTGTGCTATGCCTGTGACCCACTCCTGATTGGGTGCCTTTGTGGGCCCCACATCATCAATACTAGAGTGGGCCTTGGGAGTCTTGTCCTCTTTGGCTCTTCCACAAGAGAAGCTCTTTTTTGTTTTTTTGTTTTTTTTTTTCCAGTATGAAAGTGTACATATTCATGCCCATCCAGAGCGTCCAAATAATGACTCCATTGTATTTTAATCTAATCTAGAAAGACCCAAACACCAAATTGGTGAGGATCAAATGGAGTGCTGGAACACTCAACAACATAAAAGAGGTGGTTAGAACCTCCTTTTCTACTTATTTTCTGATCTATTGATTATCAATAATGAAGTCCCATCACTTAAATGGTCTTGATCTATTTCATACATAAGTCAATGGGAATTGAATATTTATATATGAACATTTCAAATCTCCAATTTTTGATTGCTGGAAATTCAAAATCAAAATCAAAATGAATCTCCTGTTTTTGATAATCAGGCATGAATTCGCTTTCTGGATCTGTAGAGAATTTTGGATCTTGGTATAGAGCTTATGGGAATCAGCATAGCAGGTGCATGTAATCCTATCTTAAAGAAAAAACCTTCAAGCTTTACTACAAGAGAATTTCATGAATTATAGTAATAAAATTGAGAAAATATGTTAAAGTGAGAGCAATTGCCACATGCAGTAGAACACATAATTAATGTCTCCCCTAATGATCCAATTACCAAACAAACATAATTTAACTATAATTACCAATTGACAAAAAAAAAGTAAAAATAGAACTTCCAAATTCCCCTCCCCCCCTCCCCTCCCCCACATAGTGGAATTATGTGGGGCTGACTTGTCCAAAATCAACATGAAAGGGTCAAGGCAGGTCATGACCTAACAACTCCAAACAAATTGATCTATGGGTAGCAATTCATAACCTGTGAGCTTGTGTTGATCATTTTAATTTTTAAATTAGATTCGGAATTAAATATTTTTGACCTAACTAATAAATAGCTCTAGTTAAAGTCCCACTCGGCCTTCCAAACTATTCTAACCTGAGAACGAGGGAATACCCAATTGGTTGGATACCCTGCTTATCACCTAATTAACTAGAGTTTGGTCTTTAGGTTTCTCATCTTGTGCGAGCAGGTTTCTTTTTCATAGCCAGATCTCCTGAGTCCTAACTCCTTTGGTTGAATACAAAGGACAGGAAAACTGACCCAATCTAACTAGTTGCAAGGTGACATGCATCCAAACTCAACCTCCTAATTAAGGCCTCCCAAAGAAACATCCAATCCTATTAAAAAACAGGTCATGTCACACTCCTGGGTGTTGGATCCTCCGCGTAAGGTATGGGTTTGCTCTTCGGGGTCTTATGTTTGAATTGCCCCATATTTAACTGGTGCATGTGTAGGCGAGCTCACATGCGGCCGAAGGATTAGTCCTGAGGGGTTAATACCATAGGATACCCTTCTGCATAAAAAAAATTAAATAAATAAAAAATTCAGGTGGGACTCCACCAGGCCTGACTCAATGCCACACCCCTCCATTGTTTCTTGGAAAGCAGCTCTCCATCTTCTCTATCACAAGCATTATAAAAACAAGTGATGCCATTTCAAGGGACGGCTAGAGAGAGACCCTCTGATGCGAAATTACAACTGACAAGATGAGAAACTCCACCTTCCATTCCAGGTTTTCTAAGTCTTTATTTTTTTTTCTTCTAATGGCAATACGTTCTTCCTCTAATCTTCTTCTATTTAGATTAAACGTTACAGTCTTCCTCCTTCTTCTTCTTCTTCACAGTCGACTACTTGAAGAAAACGACTGAAACGTAAATATTATCTCCTTCAATCTTCACAACTTCATAGTGGTATGCTTCCTTTTTCTTTTTAATAGCTAAACTCCTTTGCTTTTCTACTGTTTAGAACTCTAATCCTTTGTGGTGTATGGTGTGTTCGATCTTGGTGGGATTTCTGGAGAGAAAATTACTAAGAAAGATGTTGTCTTGCTCGATCTTTGTAATTACCAAGTTCTGAAAAAGCTGTTTTCTAACCGAATTTCTCAGTTTCAAATGGAGATCATAAGAAAAGCGAAATTAATGAGTCTTTATCTGTTCGATTTGCCGATCATTATAGCGATTTTAGGCTTTGTTTTATGTTGGATAATTCGGTTTTCTTAATTAGCTTTCTCTAATTTGCAGAGGCAACCGTACAGAATCTCTTCTTCTTGTTGTTCAAGTTTGGTTTTTTATTGTTTTTCAAGCTTAGAAGGTGTGATTTATATGCTTAGATAGATCTTAGAGGAAAGAAAAGTAAAACAAAAATTGAGCTAATTGTAACCCAACTGAATGGAACTAATTAATTAAGGGCCTTCTATCTAATTGTGGTGCTAACACAACCCAATCCAACTAATTGTACTGTGACCCATCATCCCAGTCTGAAACAAAAGATTTCATGAGTTTTTATGAAACAGCATGTGGCGTTAGAGCTTCTCCATTTAATGAGTATGTTTAAAGCGGATGTATGTTTCTTTCTTGACAGACGGATTTATTGATTTCTGGGGTCGGGTCGGTTTTGAAGATTAACCAAGAGGACTTTGTGTAGGAGTTATTGTCGACCCTTTCAGGTACAGTGTTTGTTTTCCTAGTATCCTTTTCCAGACTCGCCTGCACCTGGCCCTGAACTTGGATAGATTTTCACAGACAAGTGTGCTTGATATAGATAGAGGTACTAATTTTCTATGGGATTTTGACTCCTATAGAGCCCTTTGTACCACAAATGTACTATGCCCTGCAGCTTTGGAGATTGTATGAATAGCTATGCTTAATAGCTGTTAGGTTGGATGCAAATGGTTTTTCAATTCTTTGATTATTGGGAGGTTCCGATCCATTAAAATCTGAGTCTAAGTATTTATTTAGGCCCCGATAAGTAAATGGGTCCGGGTCCGGTTCCACCTTGATTTTGACCCATGGACCCGAGACCCAACATATTACCTCAATTTTCAAAAATTTCTCCTAAAAACCATGTTTTTTAATATCCTTCTCTACCTAGAGCTGGACCTGATTCCAAACCCGTCCTATATATGATTTTGGTTCCGATTCCGAAGCCAAAAAACCGGTTCCGAGTCCGGATCCGGTTTCACCTTCTCCTTAATGGTTCCAATAGACCCAGACCGGAACCGATCCGTTTACAACCCTAAGCTTAGGGCAAAATTCTTTCTCTATTTAATTTACCACTCATGTGTAATTTAAAACTATGAGACGGAAGGTGGAAAAATAAGTACTTAGATGAGTGGACGTCAAGGTCTGTGATTTAATTCTGTGTGGCCAGGGGACCACCAGCATTCCACGTGTCCATGATTGCAAGTTCCACTCACAGCAGCGATCACGTGCTGGCAAAGATTAAGATTCCAGACTCCAGAGTCATTAGATTCGCTGATTATGGGCGGTGTTGTCTCGTACCCTGTCTCTTCTTTGTAGAAATTGCACTGAAATTTGAGATAATAAGACTAACCCAACGACGCTATTGCTTGGTTTTGTGTTTTGTTTTGGGTTACTGGTTTTTTAGCACGCGTTTGTATACACGCTTTTCGGTGAAAAAAGTGTGGAAAGCCAAGAAAATATTTTTGCCCAAAAATAAAATTTGGGTTTGGGGTCGCTTTTCCTCAAAAATGAGGCTAAACTTTTCACCGGAGTTTTTCTTTTCCTGTTTGTAACATCAGATTTCTTTGGACAATACACAAACGTGCCTTAATAATTGGTAATCAAATGGGGGACATATTTGTGTCCATCAAATTTTCTAGAGAAGACTACAGTTTAGGTTTAGGGCTGTGTTTGTTGGCACCGAGTTGAATTCTAGGAATTTATGATAAAATGAGTTCTTAAGGTATTTGGATATATGTGGGGCTAAGGATTAAAGGTGGAGATGTATATGAGTTTATAACTTCCTTAGTATATAATTTAGTAGTTTCATGATTGGATTTTCATCTTTCATCTCCCTCAAAAAATTCATTTGAGAGTTATTTATGAATCTTCACCCACATGATGAAGGCAAGAGTTCCCAACCCACATGAATTTCTTTGGCCATCCGTTTCAGAGATACCTCCCCATAGTTGGCCATCTTTTGCTTTATCATTTAGAACAGGAATGCCTCCTCACATGTCACATCCTTGGGCTTCAACGAGAATAATAATTACTGTGAGTGAGAGATAATAAGACACTTCCTGATGGAATGGTTGGTGGGCCTCTGATTGCAGTCTAAAGAATGAAAGGCTAAGTTTCCATCAAATGACATCAATCAATGTGGTTCACGGGAGGCAGCCTATTTGCCAAAAGAAAGAAAACAAGATAAATGAAAAGAGAGGGAGGCGATGGGAGAGAGATCAGGGAGGAAAGGGATTTTTTTTTTGTTTTGTTTTGGATGAGAGGACAAGTGCAAAGATCACACACCGCATTTGACTCCAAAGGAGACATGTGGCATGAAAGTGAGGTCCATTTGTATAAATAAAAAATAAAAAAAAATGTTCAAATAAGGTCTTAGGTTTTTGCCTTATTTTAAAAAATGACACAAGTTTGAAAACTTTTCAAATTAGTCTCTAAGTTTTTTTATGAAGTTTTCAATTAAGGACATCTGGTCATTTAAATGTATTTTTTATGACATGTTCTCTCAATTTTTTAAAAATATTCAGAGTACCTTCATTTAAAGCAATGACATGGTTCTAGCAGCCATTATATTTAGCCGAAATACCTAGTTTTCCTCGATCACTATAATGCTGCTAGTGAAAAAAAAGGAAGAAAATATAGAGGAAGTGAAGGGTTATTTTATTTCATTGAAGGATAATTTAGGTAGTTTAAGAAAATTGAAGAAAAAACTTGTCGGAAAATAACTTTAAATTGATGAATGTTCTTAATTGAAAACTTAGGGACTAATTTGAAAAGTTTTAAAACTGGTATCCTTTTTTTAAATAAGGTAAAAACTTAAGTACTCATTTGAAAATTTTCCTAAAAAAATAATAGAGGGTGGTCCTGCTGCCAGCATATAGAGAGCCCATGGGCTTGCCGAATTGAGCCCAATAGATGCCTCCCAGACCAACAGTAAATGTTGGACGCTAGATTTTCTGCCAACCGTGTATTTCCTGAATTAAAAGCGCTCCCAAAATTTTATAAAAAAATAATAAAAAGTTGACAAAGTTTGATAGGCAAGTCAAGTTCAGCAGTTTCCATATCTAGTGGCTCCCTAAGGCCAAAGTCATCAATTACATAGTTTGCACCGATCTGAATAGATTGAAGACTATTGGCTCGAGGGTTGAAAAAATTATATATAAAGCCGTTAAAACTTCTGGGCGACGGATCAAGGAGTTTATGCAACGATCAAATTTGGGTTGGTCCCACTTGGGTATTTCGATGCTCTTCTGTCCCATGATATGTGGGCCCAGGTGGGTCCCAAGAGCTGGTACGCACGGTAAAGATACAAAAGGAAGATTTCCCTCCTATAATATCCTCTTCTTCTTTTTTATATATATATATTTGAAAGTTCTCATCTCAAGGGAGACACTTTAGCCCTAAAAGCAAGAAAGCAGCATTCATTGGTAGGATTGAAAGTTCTCATGTTAGTTAGTGAGATTATACTTGAGATGTGAAAGAAAGAAATGCCACTCATTGTCAGTGGCGGTGAATCCGTAGATTGCAAAAACCCATGCTTGCTATCATGGGCTTTATTCTCTTGGTTCTCTCTTTTGGGATCTGTAAGTAAAAAGATAATAAAGAAAAATGAAAGAATTCAAACTGCATTCACCACCCTCATATTCTCTACTTGCATTTTTATACCCACATCTCTTTTCTGATGCATGCAGGAAACTCTCATGCTAGTCTAAGAATCACCCATAGACAGTAGTGCATTCCTCTGCTTTTCACATCTCAAGAAAACAATGAAAGAAGAAGAGATTTCATCTTCAAACAAAGCCACGCTGCCACCAGCTCGTCTTAGAGCTGCTTCTAAAATTAAAGACAGCCCAAGACCAGAAGATGGTAATGGGGTCTCACCAGGCCCAAAAGCCAGGACAAGGTTGGCTGTCGCAGAAACGAATTACATTCAGAGAGCTAGAAGATCTCTTGGCATGAACAGGTTGAAAGCTGGTGAGGATACTACAGCTCAGAAAGGCAGGGAAATGGAGGAAAGAAGACTTGTGGGTCGCCCTGGAAACCGGGCTGTCGAGCAATTTGCTCGGCTGCCAAGACGCTTGGATCACTCAAGTAAGAGAATTGAAGATGAACCAGATGGAAAGAGGGGGGAATTGCAGCAGAAGCTTGATATGAGTGAGAATCTAGTTCAGGAACTGCAGTCTGAGATATCAGTTTTGAAATCACAGGTAGAGAAGCTGCAGAGTTTGAACTCTGAGCTTGAATCACAGAACAGAAGGTTCAAGGAAGATCTTGCCACGGCTGAAGCAAAGATCTCAACCCTTTCAACTCGTGATCAGGTAAATTGAATATCTTTTTCAACTATTAGCGATTTGGGAAGTTTGGCGAAGTTGAGTCTCCATTGACCATCAGTTAAGAGTTCTTGAAACAAAAACCTATTTTTCAAAGAAAATTTTGGAAGACCGTGGACTTGTTTTGCAGAGTAATTCCTATAGTTTCTATTCATTTAAATAGAGTCAGTGGCATATCAGTAGGTCTTTTCTCTGTTCTTACATGCTTGTGGGATACTGCTTTAACAGTTTGTGCCTTTTGATTTGGATGAAGGAGGAATCAACTGTGGTTGAAGTACAACCCCCTAAATTTAGAGATGTACAGAAACTCATTGCAAGCAGATTGGAGCATTTTAAAGTAAAAGAGACCACAAAAGCGGGGACTATTGGTAAGATGCACCCACCAACACCAAAGCCGGTAACTGCAGCTGTTGAAATCCAACCAAATGGTTTGATGAATGGACCTCCTCCTCCACCACCACCTCCTCTGCCTAGGAAAGCACCTGCCAAAGCAGCCTCCATGCAAAAAGCTCCATCACTGGTGCAGTTTTATCATTCATTAACAAAGCATGATGGGAATAAGGGTGCCATGAGGAATGGGAATTCTAGTAGCCCTTCTGCGGTTAACCCACACAGCAGTATTGTTGGAGAAATTCAGAATCGCTCTACTCATTTGTTAGCTGTAAGTATTTGGGGGCTTTATCTATTAGTTTAATGATAGTACTGTTGGTCTCACAAACTGTTTTGACAGTTAATTTCCTTGTAGATAAAGCAAGATATAGAAACGAAAGGGGACTTCATCAACAATCTGATACAGAGAGTTCAAAGTGCTGCTTATACAGATATAGAGGATGTCCTGACTTTTGTTGAGTGGCTCGACAGAGAGCTCTCTTCCTTGGTAATCCTAACCTTTATGATAATCAAACACTATTTTCCATGAAAATCACAAAAAACTCACTGCTATCAGTGCTGTCAGTCGTAGTTTCTTTCAATTGAACATGAAATTCTCTTTGGAAAAAAAAAAGAAGAAGAATATTCGTTCATCAACTCATCCAAAGCAATACTTCCACTGCAACAGCATAATTGACCACCTAGCTATAAATACATGTCCTGCTCCAAGTCCACTGTACTATATACTCACTGTATCAGTAGGCTAATGATAGATGACAGTGTGGCTTTCCCTAACTCAAGTATGTAGTAACGATGGAAACAGGTCTGTTTGGGCATTTTTGCTTTTGAAGAAGGAATTGCCACCAAGTTTGTATTGGAATGCAACAATCATGAAGAAGCTAGGATTGAAGTTTCATACAAAAAACACAGTTCTCAAGAAGGCAGATAACTCTCACTTTAGCTTTACAGTAACTTTCTTAGAAGGCCACTCAATCTCTTAGAACACTGACTTCTCCAGATTTTTTAGGGTGTATGCATATAGAATGATGCAATTCAAATACAGAATGAGAAGTCTCTCTCTCTCTCCTCTCTGAAAGAACCTAGTTGTTTTGCCATTTCTAAAGTTCTCTGTGCATCTGAACCTCCTGTTCATATCTGAATGAAAGGGGAGTTCTTATCAATAAACCTTCACAAATGCATGCACACATTGTTATAATTATATAGGGGTGAGACTTGGAGCTTCTTTAATTCAATCTTTATCAGTCTGACGTTTTCAATAAATGGGAGTTCAACATTTTTTGTGCAAGATATTTGACATTTTTCATAATTTTCTTAAGTCTCTAGCAGTCTACATTTCTTATCACCGTTTACCTGATTTTGAACAGGCTGATGAGAGAGCTGTACTGAAGCATTTCAAATGGCCGGAGAGGAAAGCCGATGCCATGCGAGAAGCGGCTTTTGAATACCGTGATATAAAACAATTGCATACTGAAATCTTGTCTTATGAGGATGATGGTTCCATGCCATGTGAAGCGGCCTTGAGGAAGATTTCCAATTTACTAGACAAGTATACATAGCTAGGGGGAAATAGCATGTCTTGGATCTCTTTCATTTGATTTTCTAATCCAATTCTCATGCTTTTTTCAGAAAGTCGGAACTTATTATATCATTTTGTGGTGCAAGGTTGGAGCGGAGCATTGACAGGCTGATTAAGTTGCGAGATCGAACCATGCCCTCTTACAGAGACTGCAAAATTCCAACTGACTGGATGCTTGATTCCGGAATGGTTAGCAAGGTAGTCTACTACTAGGATGAAATGTATTCTTAAATGTGCAGACTCTAAATGTGAAACTTAGTATGGGATGCATGTCTTGGCCCCCACCCCACACACTCTACAGATTCATTCAAGTCAAACTAAAAAACATGACTGCTTCACTCCCCAGTCATTAAATGATATTTGAGCATGCAAATCTTCTCAAGGTCTTACCAATAAATAAGCAGACCTAAATACCTAATACACCCCCAAAACAATTTAGCAACCAGTTTGAAATTACATCTGTGGATATAAAGAGTGAATTTGGGGGTCTGTGAGGGCTTATTGGGCACAGAAACTATAAGAGAGACATTGAGATCTCTTTGTAGTTATAGAGACGACTATTATAATAGTAAGTTGATAAAGAAAGGATGTAGAAAATCATCTGGATATAGTGAACAAATTAAGGCCATCTAAATATTATGGCATCAAAAAAGAAAATAAACTTGAAAAAGATGAGCTGATGTTCTGTATCGAAACTTGCATCATTTAAGTCCACATCTTAACAAGAATTGAAAAAAAAATCACAAATTATGCTGTCCTTGATATAGATTTGTCCTGAATATGCAATGCATGCTAATCATAATTGCAAGCAGAGTTTTTTTTTTTTTTTGACCCGGTAGCTTGACTAGAAGACCAGCCAATTCGCCTTGACCTGGTCACATGTTGGGTGATTGGGTCGGTAGAATACTGATAAAAAAAATTGCAACAGTAGAACCTTGTTGACCAACCTGGTTGAGTCACAATTCAGCTTGACTCGTCAGTCTGGCCAAGCCAACTAGTTCTACTAAAGACATTTATATTTTTATCAGTAATGATATGATCTCGTTCAAGGCAAAACAAGATACAAAAGACTTGCTTGAGATAAAAGACATGTACCCACACAAGCAACTACGAAACACAAAGAAGAAAATCGAAAAAAAGTCACACCGGCCAATTGTACTTAAAATTTCTTTCAACTACCTGTTTTGCCAGAGTCTGTGACACCGTCTAATCCTTTTTCAAAGAAAAAAGAAAATAAAATTAAAAAAATCATATAAAAGCCTTAAATTTGTGTTAAATAGTACGAGTTACATTTAAAATGAAATCTGAAAACTAAATTACAATTTATATGAAATTTCTAGAGCTATCCAAAAGAAAGGTATACTCTATTTTTTTTATATTTCACATATTTTCTTTACTTTAGTTATCATAAATGTATATTTTCATGGTAAAAAATATTTACAGCTAATTCTACTAACCCAGCCGATTCCGACATACATTCCTGGTTGACTCAACCCAGTAATTGGCCAAGTCTAGTCGATACACCAGATTGGAAGAACTGTGGTTTCAAACAAGGAACTTGCCAAAACCACACAACTAAACAAAAGAGCTCCTCAGTCATCATACTATTTTCAGGGGGGAGAAAGCATTTCTAGAATATCTTCATGGAAAAAATGAAAATAACAAAACCCAAACATATTATGCTTCTTTTTCTCCCCCTTCCCTCCATCAAAGACAGTTTGGCCTTGTATGGCGGTTATTTCATGTGTTGGGAAAGCTATCAGTATGGAGAATGTTGGATGTCTGCAAGCAATTTAAGGTTTGTATGTTTCTCTAGCTACTTTAACCGGTATAAGAAAACAAAATTTCCTTGTTAACACC
This sequence comes from Cinnamomum chago, assembly GCA_038049695.1. NCBI lineage: Eukaryota > Viridiplantae > Streptophyta > Magnoliopsida > Laurales > Lauraceae > Cinnamomum > Cinnamomum chago. Next base: position 32,721,849 of record CP142461.1, read on the forward strand.
CAATTCTTCATTTTTGTGGGAACCAGATTATGCCTCTAAGTTGTTTATTCTGTGTATATCTATTTTTTTTAACAATATCTTGCCATTTTAAATGAGCTTTCATCTCTTTAATTGAATATGTTAGTATGATCATATTTGTTACATGTCTTACGTATCAATATCATATGATCATATTTGCTAGAGGTCTGATGTCTCAATACAATATTCTCTCTTGGTGTCTTACACAGATGAAGCTGGCTTCTGTGAAGCTGGCCAAATTGTATATGAAGAGGGTTTCAATGGAGATTGAATCAATGAGGCTTCCAGAGAAGGAATCCACGCAGGAGGCTCTGCTGCTTCAATCTGTGCGTTTTGCTTACAGAGCACACCAGGTAATACGAGCCTTTTGTTCCCTAAGCTAGTGATTTAGTACTCTCATCAATGGCCTAGTGTTGATAAGCATGTACAGCTTACACTAATTTCTACTATTCAGAACTATAAACATTGGACAACATGTTCTTGCAAATTATTTACACTCATATGCTGCAGAATCTCTTAGACTGGAATAATCTCTATTGCTGTGCATTCTATCACATTGACATCTTTGTTACTGCTGCACGTTCAACTGAGTTTTAATATCGAGTTCTTTTATCAGTCCATTGATTCATCAAATTTTCTGAGTTCTTGACTGGATTTCCCACATGTTCAATTATGTTTCTTGAGTAATTTTCAACTATGGTAGATACTGCTAAAAGTCTACAACCATAGGTGTCTTGTTTATTGCTATATATGCATATATACATTTTAATGCAATTAGCCACATCTACTTGTGCAGTTTGCAGGTGGCCTTGATTCAGAAACAATGTGTGCTTTTGAAGAAATAAGAAAGCGGGTATCGATGCATGGGGGAGGATCTCGAGAATTGTTAGCGGGGATAGCAACATCTTAGGAGACAACTAAGACTTCACGCTTGTGAAGTAGGCTAAACCTCAACAGGCATGGCACTGTTCAAATGGATAACAATTAGTCAAGAAAGATGAGCAAGATGCTCTGGTTAATTTATGTGGAAACAGTTTCAAGGATATACTTCAAATAGAAAACTAAGCTGAGGCGTTTAAGGCTCTGATAAATGAAAATATTTGCGTTTGTTTTTAGGGCATTCACATTGTTTCATTTTTGTCAGCTCCACAAAAAATCCTCTTGGAAAACTAAAAACATGGGAAGGAAATATTTACCAAGGCATTGTGGTACCCCTTACAAAGCTTCATTTGGTTTTTATGCTTTTCACACCTAACCAAATGAATTTGGCCTTGATCAATTAATTCTGAGTGACAAGACATGTTGCAAGTTAATTCCATTAATTCTTGTTATATGATTCTCATATATGTTACTCATCTCCCAACATTGCAAGAGCACATGTGGTCAACTAAATGCATGAATCTGGTAACTTCTTTGCCGTTTCCTAGTCCTCCAATGAAAGTAATATATGGGCTTAATGTAACTTGCAGTGTTGTTATGGCTTTAAGTAACATAAACTATTAAGACTATTTTTTTTATAACAATAAACTATTATGACTGTTACTTAGCTTATTTTTGTTGTAACCTTTGATATACATTGTTACACCATTCTCTATCAGCTTAAATTTTTAGAATAAGTGGTTGTCAACTTGGTATCAGAGTGGGAGTGTATTCTCCCATTACGAGTGTAATTCTCGTGAAGGAGCCCACAAGTGTAGGGGGAGTGTTGTAACATTGATATACATTGTTACACCATTCTCTATCAGCTTAAGCTTTTAGAGTAAGTGGTTGTCAATTATTTTGTCTTCAATATTTCTTCCCCCAAAATAAGATGGACCAGCTGTTATTTTAGCATATTTACAAAATGAAACCACCATAAATCTAAAGAAAATAAGACATGGAAGGACATAGACTTAATGCTCAAATGAAATTAGAAACTTTAAGCCATGGAATTAGTTACAAGAAATGAAAGAAATGAAATAATTTTTTAATTTGATGACATACCAAATTGTGGGCAATGGACAGAGATGAATGATATGCTTATGATATAGAGCTACACTCCCTTGAGCAATTGAGCCAAGGACAGTGGTCTCAGTAAGATAAGGATAGAGATTACAGCAATTATAACTCTCCACTTTATCTCTACTCCATGTTGTTAAGAGGAATAGGAATGGACATATATATATTTTTAATATAAATGCATAAAGATTACTAAATTTGGGACTAAACTAAATTAGTCAATTAGATAGACTCATGATGGATGATTTTCTCCTGCGCATTGTACATCAGTGTCATTCAACGCCTTTGGTGATGGTCCAAATCAGGAGCACGTGAGCAGGAGAAAATTATTGAATTATGTTATGTGATTAAATGTTTACATTTTGACTTGAATGAATATAACAATACTTATATTCTATTAATTTTGCTTTGGTTTAGCTTTTTTAATTTCATGAAAGGGTATTTCACATTTACACACTTGTGACTTATTTCTTTTCTATTAGGTAATGGTTACACACTTGTGCTTGTGCATTAATTGTACATTTGTGCATAACCATTACGCATGCAAACCATTTACATAAGTAAAATGACTGTTAACAAAGGACTCCTATAGAAGGTGACCAAAATGATGTGGTTCCATTTCAACCCAATGGGGGGAAGAAGTATCTCACCCAATCTGTGAATTGTAATCCAACAGCCCAGATTAAGTAGATGTGAGATGGGGCCATACCAAAATGCAAGATGACTCAACCTTTTACCAACAAAGAATACAGTTACAAACTCATTCTAAAATACACATTAAAACTTTTAAAATGCAAGTTGCAACAGAAACACAATTTACACACATTCCAAATAGAAATCGCACCTAATCCGATTCCTGCAACCCATCCAAAACGACCGACCCGACGATCAACCCAGCCGCGCCGATGCCGAAAGCTGCAGCGACGGCAGCCTGCAGTACCACGAGCGCCGCCGAGTCGTCGGGAATCAACACGACGGCGGCGATCGCTGCCACGAAGAGCGGCAGCGAGACGGATGCAAGCACCGAGGGGGAGAAGCTGGCGGCCCGCTCGAGCAAGCTGAGGAGGCCGAGCTCCTCGGCCTTGGAGAAGAAGCCGAGCTTCTCGATGGAGGAGAGGGTGAGCCCGAATTCCTCGGCCTTGGAGAGGAGGCCGGCCTTCTCAACATTGCTGAGGACCCTCTTCTTCTCGAGCTTCTTAAAGACGTCGACGTTAACCTCTTCGCTGCCTTCGACGAAGATGCCGGCTCCGAACCATTGCTTCTTCCAGCTGTTGTCGTATTTGTTCACCTGCAGATGCAGAAGAGAAATATGGGGGGGGGGGGGGGGGGGGGGGGGGGGTTGAGATTGATTGAAATAATGATGATGGTGGTGATGATTAGAAAAAAGTGGGTGAGGAGAGAGAGAAAGAGAGTACCTTTTTCTTGGGGGCCATGGCAAGGATTTTTGGAGAGTGGGTTTTTTTTATTGGGGAGAGGGAAGGGTTTGAAGAGGTTGGGGAAGAGAGGGGGGAGTGGAGGGTTGAGATTGCTACTGCCATTGGAGAAGATGAATTGGAGTGATGTGCCTTTTTGTCTTTCTCTTTCTTTCTTCTTTGAGGTTGTTTTGAGGTTTTGAGCTGCTGCTTCTTCTTCTGCTTCTGCTTGTGGGTGGGAAGAAAGAGGAATTGGATATGAGCCAATCAGGGGAGAAGATGAAAAGAGGCCTATCTGATTTCTGATTGGAAAAAGAGTAGAAGCGTATGGGTGAATGACTTTGCCTATCCATGAATTGGCTGTGGACCATAGTTCAGTGACTCGAGTTGGCTCGGCCTCACTCGGCCTAGTCAGCTTGACTCAGAGAATAGAAAACACTCTTATCATGCGTCTTTTTACAGAGTTAATTTTATTATATAAAGGACCACTTAGACATACAAAAGATATTAATCATGAATCAGTCACTGAATCAGTCACTGGCAATCGGTGGAACAAGATTCCCAACAACTGAGCTTAGTTGTTAATGTTTGCTTAGTGTGGGTTTTTCTTCTTCTGTAGAATTTGCTTTTAGCTGGGTCCTAATGTTCCTATGACCTTAACCAGCCGAGTTAAAGCTGGGGTTAAAAAATTGAGCAACTACTATTTTTAAATGTGGGATATCTTGTTAGTTGAATGCATTTCAATTTGGTTAAATGTAAACATTGGCATTATCTGGTTTGAAGGCTCATTTGATTCTTGAAACATTCGTACATTAGGCAAGACAAGTTTAAGAAATATGGGGTGAATGTGATTTTACACTGTCAATTTGAGGGGGAGCTCAAGTGCTCAACACAGTTGAAGATATAGTTTTTGCCCAACGCCAATGTGCCAGCTATTGTGATTTTGTGCCATTTGAATTTCATAGGTGAGACAATTGAAAAGAAAAAAGGAATACTATAGGTTTGCTCATAAAATCAATTATCTTAATTTTTAAGGAATTAGCATGGTTTAAGTATCGATTTCAGACACCACATTGGCTTTTCAAAAAAGCAATAAATATCAGTTGTATTTAGGATTGTCCAAGGCTGGTTCCATGGCTGTTTAAGCCCTACTCCTAACATAAGTGGGTTGGGACAAAACCCTCAGAGGGCTTGCATTACCTAGGCCCTTACTTGGTTGTCATGGACCAAGACTTGATCAAAGGCCTGAAGAGAAGAAAATCATTTGTTTTTTCTACAATGCGATTGCACATTAAGTGTAAACTTGACGTTAACATTTATTTTTCCAAACTTATGATTATTAATACACTGTAACAAGCAACATGGCGGTGGATCAAGATTTTTTTACGACAAGCAATTATTTACCATCCAAAAAAGATTATTTGATGATACTGGAGAATTTTATCTTTTAATTCATCATGTTAATAAAAACCTAAATAGGAATCATGTTCAAAATAAACCCACATATAAGAACACATCAAAATTAAATTATATCATGCATGACATATTTACGTAAAAAATCAGATAAACGACTAATAAAAGAATCAAATAAGAATCCACATAGAAGAGTCATGCTCAAATAAATGCACATAAGAATCCACATGCATGTATATATTTATATTCATACAAAAGAAAATTAAAAGGGCCAAGTCAGGCCTAATATTTTCCAACCCAGCTGCAGGCTTTCTAAAACCCATTGTTTTGCAGTTTTTTTTTTTTTAGGGTTAGGCCGGGTTGGGCTAGGTATTCTCATAAGAGGGCCCGACTGATAGCCCTAGTTTGTATTGTTATGTGTATTGGCCTTATTAGCGTGATTTTTAAAGTAAAAAAATATATATTAGTTTAATTAAATGTCTAAAAACTCAAGAAAATTGGAAATCTCAAAATTCTTTAGACATTAGGCACCTCATTTTGTTTGTGTATCAGTCCTCAAACCATTTTATAAACCAAAGTTCTTGTAGGATCTATTTGGGTCCATGGCAATGGGCAATCAAAGGGGACAAGGGATGGATAGGCTGAGTAGTGAATTAAGAGTGTCTAAACATCTGTAATAAAATGATGTTAGCTTAGCTGCTCGAAGTTTAATGATAGCATATTGTGTAACTTTATTACATCTAATGATTAATAATATGTGAATTACCTGTAAATTAGGACTAACACCAGTTCAATTTCAAAGGGAACCCACTTGTGGAATTTGGGGGTGTCATAGCTTAAGGAAAAACTGATTCTTACCTTTCTTTTTCTAATTTTGGACATTTACTCCAATAAAATTCTAATTACAACTAGTTCATAAAACTAGTTATATTTTTAAAAGGCTGGCCCTTGTCAATGTTACTGAGTAATTTTTCTTAATTTTTTTTATGCATATTCAATGCTTTGAGTAATGACAGGTTAGTAACTAATCAAGGGTGAACAGAGTTACAGATAATAGTAATTAGAGGTAAACTTAGTGCAGGTGAACCCAATTTAAGCATCCAATTGATATGTCGTAGGAGTTGAGGCCCAACAATTGTGTATCAATTTGCATCTGCGACCCAAGTAATGCAAATGTTGCGTATGCAAATTATTTTACCAATTTGAAGTACATTACCATGTTCAAAATCACCACTTTCACTTTAGTAAATGAGTATATCCAATAGTTTTAAATGCATTTGGATTTTTTTAGACTCTTCATAAAATCCTCAAAATTCTTAAAGAACGGCTAAGATATGAAACTAAACTTTTTGATATTTACCATTAATGCAAGAATATTTAACGATTTGATTCATGAACTAGGGGTGCCACAAAAGTGCAGAAAATTCAATCCATAGATTGAGACTTTCATAGATTACTCAAATTTAAGAAGATTTAAGATGATTAGCTTCAATATCTTGGCGTCTATTAGTTCAATAAACAAAGTGAACATTTGAATTACAAATACAGGGCCCATAGAAATGCAAAAACATAAAAGTAGCTGATGTGGCCACAAGAATACAAGCACCTACTAGCGCCCTTTTGCAAGAAGTGTGAATCACTTTCAAACTATTCATGTGTGCATATTTTGGCGCACCACATGTATAAATGAGTTTGAACAAATGTGATCATGCATATGGTTACGCACAAAAACTCACAACCTCTTACATGTGTAACCATTTACCACCTCTTCAAGTATGATCATTTACAAACTCCTCAAATATTTAAATGGAATGCCTAAAATGATCTCATTTACACATTACTCATCTTATATATGCATATATGCGGGGTTAATGAGGTTAAACAAGCATAATATTACATAAATTTTATACATTTTAATCATTTACATACCAAGATTACATCACTGCCAACAAATGTCTCCTATCAATCAATCCTTGTAAGACATGAATCGCGTGCATATCTAGCAATCTGGTTACTTCCAATCTGAATCAACTTCAGATTGGGAATTTGTGGGTTGAGATCAATTTCGTTGTCCCCCACAAAAATGAGTGGTTTTGATCATATCAAGGTGGGCCCTAAACACATGATATATCAGGTTTTGGCTTCACATCAATCACAAATGCTACAAATACTCAGCTGCATCTTATCTGACTTGCCCCTTTCTCTCACTCTTTCCCTCCACAAAAACAGATCCTCAAGCAAAACCCATACAGAAACAGTAGAAAGAAATAGGAACAGAACAACACAGTTATAAAAATCCGAGCTTTCCTTTTGGTTTCTGCAAACAGAGAGTTCAAAACCATCGACTCCATTCGATTCTGAGAGCAAGATTTCCCATTTCAGCTGAAATGGCGTCACTGTCATTCTCTTCGATGCCTGTTGGGAAGAACCCACCATCATCTTCTCCTTTCTCTTCCAGATTTCTTCTCCTGCAGAGCAATTTCCAACCGAGATTTGATTTGGGTCACTCTTATTTTGGCAAAGAACCACGTCAATTTCCGGATTCTGGGGGGAAACCCACCAAACTAGGCGTCCCAAGGAGGTGGCGATTGCGCCCGGCAGCTGCTCTTGGTGGTCTTCTAGGTGGGTTTTTCAAGGGGACCGATACGGGTGAAGGGACGAGGCAGCAGTATGCGGGAACTGTTGATTTGATCAATGGATTGGAGCCGGAAATGTCACGGCTTTCAGATTCGGAATTGAGGGAGAGAACATCGGTTTTGAAGGAGCGGGCTAGAAAAGGCGAGTCTTTGGATTCTCTTTTACCTGTAAGTTTCAATGGCTTTTATCTTACTTTTTTGAATGGAATTGTAGTTTTGCTGGAGTTTTAGTTCTTGATAAGGAGTTCAAGTAAAGGAGTACCTCCGGTACGTTTGCTTAGTGCATATTTCTGCAGAAAATGAAATGGTTTCTGTGGAAGAATAGTTTCCAGTGTTCATTTTATCCATTCTCTGCGATTTTTGGGGAAAGCAGATTTGGACCCAAGAGATAGAAATCCATTTTCTTGTGCAAATCCTTGCGCAAGCAGTAGAAACACAATTCAGTCTGGAAAATGTTTTGCCCCATGAAATACTGTAAACTGAAACTGCAGTAAATGGAGTCTCAAGTTTTAAAAATGAAACAACTTTGGAAGTAACATGCCCTGGAAAATCATCGTGCACAAACATGCCATGAAGAAATATAGGAATACATGGCTTTAAATATATTAGTGTAATTTGGGAAACGAGGGTAACCTGTAAAATGGACAGTTTGGATCACCAGAACCAGGCTCTTGGATGAATGGAATTGGGGTTGTCAGTAAACTATGCATTTGCTGAAGATAAGTGGAAAAATTTCTCTTTGATGATTGATGATAGCTGTTCATGTGTTTCTGCTAGATCTTTGCTTTTTATGAGCAGGAATTTCTGTTGTCCGCAATTAGAAGTTGTTCATTGTGTCAACTACTAGTTTGCGGATTTAAGTAATATTACCTATGATAAAAAAAAAGCTATTCAACTGGTAGAGCTCAGTTGGTGGGGCACCTCCCTTCCGCATAAACAATCTAGGATCAATCCCTTGCCGTAGTGCTGATGGTGAGGGTGGGTTTGTGTGAGTAAACTTTTCCTAGGAAAAAGAAAAGAAATGAAAAAAATCAATCTGTTATGGCTTGATCCTTGATGCTTACCAAGTAAGGTGTGTCTTTAATGGCAGGAAGCATTTGCTGTCGTAAGAGAGGCTTCAAAGAGAGTGTTGGGCCTTCGTCCTTTCGATGTACAACTGATTGGTAATTTTTCTCATTCTTCCACTTCAGATGTTTGTTCAGTCATCTTGTGCTGAAGAAAATTTTGAAAATGTACTGCAATTTTTATTGCCGATGCATCACATAAAGAATTTATGTTAGAACTTTAAGTTCCAACTCCTCTTAGTTAAAGCACAGCGTCAAGGACAGAGCAAATCCTCTGGCTCTTGCCTGTGCGGCACTAGTCCATGCTCTGTGCTAGCAAGTCAGTCGTTCCCACTGGTGGTCTAATTGTATAAACCTTCGACCAAGAACTCACACCCCAAGGCTATACATACTCACAGACCAAGTAGAGAACACTTAGAGATGTGAGAACTTGGATTGCTTCCTCAATGTTGCTTTCTGGATGTTGCTTGTTGCACATGAATGAGAACAACCCTGTTTATGTTCCTACTTGTACATACCAATGGCTAAGACTAATCCACATGGCAATCATTTAATGGATGATAGCCTTTTGGCACTTCCATATAACTGTTACAAACTCTCTCCACACTAGTTTTGATTACTCTCTGCGCCTCTGCACAAATCCACAATATATGATAGTACCTTAGATATCTTTACACAATACAAGATTATGCTAGAGTCTTCTAGATTGTTCTCCCTTGACGATCTGCATTGAACAATTTGGATCCCTCTGTCAATGTGATCATGCAGATGTCTTATCACTTAGATAGTCACAATGCACTTGTGACTCCCCACCCTGCACGTGTGCCTTGAACGCATGACAATAGGCTGCAGAAATATGTTCTAACTAGTGCTCTAGTCTGTCAAATTATGAATCATGGCTCTTGGTAGTTTTTGTTTGGTGCAAATCTATTTTTTTATGTCATTATAATTGTGAGGGTTTTCTTGGAATGAAACGAAGTTTTAGACCTTCCTATTAAAAACATAAGTTTCCAGGATTTGAGATTTTTATTTTGTTTATATTTCATTTCCTTTATGTGTTGAGTGATTGGTTTTAATTGCATTTAAATGAGGTTTATTTAATCACTTTGTGTATTCATAATAATTTCATTTCATATTTGTTCATTAATGGTTATGTAGGTGGCATGGTTCTTCACAAAGGAGAAATAGCTGAAATGAGAACTGGAGAAGGAAAGACGCTTGTTGCTGTATTACCAGCTTATCTGAATGCATTAAGTGGTAAAGGGGTGCATGTTGTTACCGTGAATGATTATCTTGCTCGGCGTGATTGTGAGTGGGTGGGTCAAGTTCCGCGATTTTTGGGACTGCAGGTTGGCCTAATCCAACGTATGTAACATCCTTCCTTACCCTTTATTGGGGGAAAACTTGATTGAATAATTTATTGGGAGAAAAACTTATTGACTAAAACAAGACTTCTTACTGATGCATGCTTTGTTTCCCTTATTTTTCATTTGCATCCATATCACTTGGCCGGCTTGGATATTTACTACTTTAGAAAAATGGACACATTTATCATATATATATTGTTATTCATAGAGATGGAAACCAGAACACGGAAAATACAAAATAATGTTTTTAATCCAGTGCCCATTAGGGTCGACTGTTCTCCCATAATAAAGGGGCTGAATGCTCTGATTACATGCAACTATGATTATCTCATCTAATTTAGATCCTAAAAATCAGTTTTACAATTGACTAAGACATGATGACTGAGCCCAAAATGGGCCTGGGCTTGGATTGACACCCCCCCTCAAATTGATGCTGGGGAGTCATAAATCAGCAATTTGGAAACAAGAAATTGATGTCGAGGCCGAGGAAGTCCCTTTGTGAAGATATTTGCAAACTGAAACTCGGTAGGGACATGAGGTAGACTAATGACATCCCACTTATATTCATTCCGAATAAAGTGACAGTCAACTTCGATATGTTTGGTACGTTCATGGAAGACGGGATTTTCAGTGATTCGGATAGCCCCAGTATTGTCAGCATGCAATGTAGTAGGAGATGTTTGAGTGAACCCAAGTTCCGAGAGAAGGCCCCGTAGCCATAACACTTCAGAACAAGCAGAAGACATGGCCCTATATTCAACTTCCGTGGAAGATCTGGACACACGTTCTTGTTTCTTGCATATCCAAGAAATAAGCGAATTTCCAAGGTACATGCACCAACCAGTAGTAGAACGACGCGTGTCTTGACAGCCTGCCCAATCAGCATCCGCATAAGCAGTCAGATGAAGAGGATTATCCTTTGGATAATATAAACCACGAGGGGCAGTTCTGAGCAGATAGCGGATAATGTGCTTCACAGCTGTCAAATGAAGGTGTCGAGGAGCGGTCATGAATTGGCTCACAAGATTAACAGCATAAGATATGTCAGGTCTAGTGATGGTGAGATAGACAAGACTTCCCACCAGGCGCCGATATGTATGAGGATCAGGAAGAAGGTCTCCATCATCTTTACTCAGCTTGAGATTTACCTCGACAGGTGTATCAACAGGCGAAGAATCATGGAGGTCAGCCAACTCGATAAGGTCCGATGTGTATTTGTGTTGATTAACAAAGAGACCGCAGGGAGATTGATGCACCTCTAAGCCCAAGAAATAATGCAAAGGACCCAAATCCTTCATATGAAAGTAATTCCGGAGGGAATCTTGGAGAGATTTGATCATATCATCATCCGTGCCAGTGATAATAATATCGTCTACATACACCAGAAGCACAGTAACCCTTGTAGATGTGTGGCATAGAAAGAGAGATGGATCATAAGGGCTTTGAGTAAAGCCACTTTCGCATAAGCGACCCCTGAAGGTGTCGAACCATGCCTGAGGAGCTTGCTTTAGACCATAAAGCGATTTCCGCAGCCGACAGACGGACCTCTTGGAGGGAGAGGGGACGCCTTGCGGTATACGCATATAGACCTCTTCTTGCAAATCCCCATGGAGAAATGCATTTTTGACATCCATTTGGTATAATGGCCAAGACTGAGATGCAGCAATGGCGAGAAGTAACCTAACAGATGTCATCTTTGCCACAGGTGCAAACGTCTCCTCGTAGTCAATGCCATACTCCTGTCTGTTTCCGAGTGCCACAAGTCTAGCTTTGTGTCTATCCAAGGACCCATCAGATTTAAGTTTGATCGAGTAGATCCATTTGCAACCAATGGGCTTAATTGCTGAAGGACACTCCACAATATCCCATGTGTGATTCAGAGCCAATGCATCTAATTCCTCCTTCATGGCCTGGTTCCAGCAATCTTGTTGGACAGCCTGCAAATAAGAACTTGGGATAGAGATAGAAGATAGGGTGGTCATAAAAGAAGTATGGGTAAATCCATACCGCTCAGGCGGTCTAGAATTTCTGGAGGAGCGACGTAAGGCAGGAGTAGGCGTGGAACCATTTGTCGGTGGAGGATCAGGGGGAGGGCCATCTGCAGTGGGAGGTTTCTCCCGTTGGTGGCATACAAAAGCAGGATTAAACCTAGTAACAGAGGTTTGATCCGAAAAACCTGGTAAGAGAGCTGGTGAAGAGGGAGGAGGACAATCCATGTGAATTTGGAAGAAATATTGATTTTCAAAGAAAATAACATTTTTAGAAACCCTGATACGACGACCAATGGGATCATAACAAACAAAACCTTTTTGATTAGTGGCATAACCCAAAAAAACGCACCTGCAAGATTGTGCTGTTAGTTTCGTTCTTTCTGTGGGAGGTAGATGAACGAAGCAAACACAGCCAAAGGTATGTAGGTGATCAAACACAGGATGATGACCGAACAATTTAAAATGAGGTGTTAAATGAGCAATGGTAGGTGATGGAAGGCGGTTAATGAGATAGACAGCCGTGGTGAGAGCTTCAGTCCAAAAACGAGGGGGAACAGATGATTCAATCAGAAGAGTTCTAGTGACATCAAGAAGATGTCTGTTTTTCCGTTCCACGACTCCATTTTGTTGTGGAGTATACGGACAAGTACGTTGAGAAATGATCCCTGTTGTTTGGAAAGGATTGAAAATCCTTGGAAACATACTTCCCCCCTGAGTCTGAGCGCAAAGTTTTAATGCATTTAGAGAATTGGTTTTCAACATAGGTAACAAAAGTAGACAGAAAATACAAAATAATGTTTTTAATCCAGTGCCCATTAGGGTCGACTGTTCTCCCATTATAAAGGGGCTGAATGCCCTGATTACATGCAACTATCATTATCTCATCTAATCTAGATCCTAAAAATCAGTTTTACAATTGACTAAGTAAGATATGATGACTGGGCCCAAAATGGGCCTGGGCTTGGATTGACATATATATATATATATTTTTTGTGTGTGAAAGAAAGATATATTTATTGATGTTTGGTTTTTGTTGCTTAGGTTAGTTATTGTTTTGCGCATGCGTGCAGAAGCGTGAAACCTACGATCAACAATCAAGCCACACACAAGAAGAGAGAAAATCACACGAGAGATTTTACGTGGTTTGGCATAATGCCTACGTCCATGGCCAAAGAAAACTCGCTCTCTTTACTATTCCACCACCTTAGGTCTAGGGTTTCAAGTTACATGGTATATATGACTCTTTTTGCTTAGCCCCCCAAGAAAGACCCGGTACAATGACCAAAATACCCCTGACCCAAAGCCCGATCCCTGGCTAACCCATTGGACCAATCCGGTAAACTCGGAATACAAGACATAAACCCAACAACCTCCACCTTGGCTTGAATTCCGTAGAACTCGAACCACCAGAAGAATAACCGGTAATGTCTTCAGTCTTCCCTTACCTCGCTGAAAGGTAAGTCCCTGCGCCCACTGTCTTTGGGCATAGTCTTCACTCTTCAATGATGAGTGACATGGGTCAAGTCCAAGCAAGGCTCGAACTTGTCTCTTATCCGTTTCTTCATGAATGCACCAGATTGTTTGTACCATTGTCTGGAAGCTTGCTTTGACCCGTACAATGATTTCTTCAAACCATGGTTTAAAAAATCGGCAGAGTCCGAGTCGACTCGGTATCGGAGAAGTGAGACTCAGGCGAATCCACACAAAGTCAGCTTGAAACATTGAAAAAAAAGAAGAGAAAATGAAGAGAGAGAAGAAGAGGGGAAGGGGAGAGAGGGGGTGTCCCTGGAAAAAAGAAGCAGCATACTTGTGCTGTTGTAGCTGTAGTTGCCTGCCAAAAGTTGTGCTGTTGACTGTTGTAGCTATGTTGTAGCTGTGCTGCTGTAGGTCAGTAGCTGCCAAGTGTTGCTGTTTTTTTTTGGTAGAAAAATGTTGCTGTTGCTGCTTGCCAAAAGTTACTTTTACTGCCAGTTCCTATGCTGTAGTTGTAGGCATGTAGCTGTCAAAAGTTGTTGACTTGCCAACCCACTTGTTGATGCAGTGCTGCCAACCCACTTTTCTCTTCTTTATCTCATGAGTCATGTCACCTTTTTGAAGATAGAAAAAAAAGGAGAAGGAGACCTAAACGAAAAGGCAAATCTGCAGTCTTTGACATTCGGCAGTGGAGACTGGAGAGAGGAGGGAGGGGAGGCATTGCTTAAGTTAAAAAAAAAAAAAAAAAAAAAGAAAGTTTGCTGTGTAGTTGTTGTTGTCACCTGTGCTGTTGCTACAGTTGTTGCTGTGTGCTGTGTGCTGTGTGCTGTATGCTGTATGCTATGTGTTGCTGTTGGCCGTTGCTGTATGCTAGGATGGGCTTTTCTTCTTATTTCCCAGCATCTCCTCATCTCCCTTCTCCCCCTCTTCCTTCTGAGTTTCCCCCTTTTCTATTTCCAGAATTTGGGAGTTGGGAGTGACTTCCAAAAGATGGGGTTCTCCTTGTTTTCTTTTTCTTTCTTTTTTTCCCTTTGTATTTTAACATTTTTTGGGACTAAACCCAACTCTGGCGAGTCCTGTGCGACTCGCCCGGACTAGGCCCTAGCCGAGCCGGGTCCCGAATTCAGATTTTTAAACCATACTTCGAACTACATACATGATCAGGAACTTATAACTTCACTCCACCTGCATCGGAAGTTATTTCCTTTTTCTCATAGATCCGCTTGCATCCGATGGCCTGATTTCACTCATGAAGAGACTCCTTCTCTTCATTCATAGTTGCTACATGTTGACCGCTTTCGTGTCCTTCCACTAACTCCGGATATGTGGATGGCTCAACCGTCGATGCATATGTAACCATATCATCACGACCACTGTTTGATGTTGACGCGTACGTCGTCATATACTCGAAACCGTATCTACCTGACGGTTTTCTTTTTCTCGGCGGTCTACCTATCTTTGTCATCTACACTTTGTCCGCACAGTCTGACTGTATCCTATATACCGGGAGGATCCAGATGCACTCTCCTTCCTTCCTTGGACGTCTGACTCCACCTGAATGGTGTCACTGCTGCTACTTGTCTTTGTCTTCTCCACCTGCTTTCTCGCATCGAGTAAAGCATCCTCATGAAATGTAACATCCCTGCTGATGATAAATATGGGTGAATCCTGATCAGTACACCACAGCCTGTATCCTTTCACCCCATAAGCATGTCCCACCAAGATGCACTTCACAACCCCTGGTTTTAAATTATCGGTTTTTACGTGAGCATAAGCTGGACAACCGAAGATTTTCAAGTTAAAATAATCAGTTAGATTACCTGACCACGTTTCTTCTGGTGTTTTGCAACAAATCCTTGAGTGTGGAGACCTGTTTATCAAGTAGCCTGCCGCGTGTAATGCCTCAGCCCAAAAGTCCTTAGACAATCCTATAGTAAACAACATACAATGAACTCTTTCCAAAATCTTTCTGTTCATTCTCTCTGCAACTCCATTCTGTTGTGGAGTTCCTGTAGTGGTGTAATACCGAATGATGCCATGATCCTTGCAATAGTTCTCAAACTCTGTCAATCTGTACTCCTTGCTATTATCTGTCCTCAACTTCTTCACTTTTCGTCTGTTTCTCTCAACCATTGCTTTCTATCGCTTGAATGTAACAAAGGTCTGATCCTTTGTCTTTAGAGCATAAACCCAAACTTTCCTTGAATAATCGTCAATAAAAGTCAACATATACCGGGACCCCCCTTGGAATAAATCTTAGAAGGCCCCCACAAATCTAAATGAACATGATCAAGGATACCTTTCGTGCGATGAATACCTATCTTGAAATTGACCTTGCGATGCTTCCCGAAGATACATTTCTCACAGAAATCCAACTTGCCTGTCTTTGTGCCACATAACAAATTCCGATTGCTCAGTATTGTTAATCCTTTCTCACTCATGTGACCCATGCGCAAGTGTCATAAACGCATTGAGACAGATTCATTGTCAAATGAGGAAGACACTACAGCTCCACCTGTAACTATATGAGGAAGACATTGCATCTCCACCCGTAACTATATTTCCGGACAAAATATACAAATTTCCAACTCTATTGCCGCTTGTAAGAACTAGAGCACCCTTCACAACCTTCATAACTCCATCTTCAGCTGAAAATGTACAACCGTTGGAGTCCAAGGAAACCAAAGAAATAAGATTCTTTTTCAGATCGGGAACATGCCGAACCTTTGCCAATGTTTCGACAATTCCATCATACATCTTGATTTTGATTGTTACAATCCCAACTGTCTTACATGCAGCATTGTTACCCATCAAGACACTACCATCATTGATTTCTCTATAAGTGGTAAACTAATTCCTATTGGGATGCATATGGTAGGAACAATCTGAATTAAGAATCCATTCATCTTGAGGACTAATACTATTTTCAATCATAGGAAGTTCACTGTTGGAATCATAATCTGATCTTCCATCTCTAACACTGACTGAATCATCAGATGACGAATCTACTATTTCTTTTCCTTTTCCTTTCCTCTGCCTTTCATGACAATTCTTTCTGATGTGCCCTCTCTTATGGCAATAATAACATTCAATGTTTCTACTATTAGATCTTTACTTAGATCTATGGTTGCCCTTCTAGAGTCTTTTGTTCTTCCTTGTACTACCAAACCCTCACATGAACTATCAATAAAACCTTTTTCTTCAACTCCATAGAGTTTAAGGCTGCCTCTACATCCTCCATGGACAGAGTTTCTCTACCATACATCATGGTATCAACAAAATGTTCATACGAGGGTGGTAACGAACACAACAGCATAATAGCTTGGTCTTTATCATCAATTTTGACATCTATATTTTTCAGATTCATGATAGATTTATTAAATGTATCAAGGTGGTTTGCAATAGACGTACCTTCCTAGATTTTGTAGAGTGAACAACCGCTTCTTCAAATACAAGTGGTTTGTGAGAGACTTTGCGATGTACATGTTCTCTAACTTGTGAGCAACTTTTCCCAATACTCCGTCGCTCAAAAATAGCGCAATTGCACCGTGTGCCTTATCCAGCTACCCATCCTTGTCCCTGTTTGAAATTGTCTCAGGTAGGGCATTCTTTCATTTCAATGCTTTCTGTAACCCATTCTGAACCGGTAAAGCATGCATCTTCATACGCCATAGATTGAAATCGTTTTTGCTGTTGCATTACTCAATTTCAAATTTTGTAGCCATTGCAAAATTCAAAATTTCCTGCTTCACCGGGGGCTTCTCCACATAACTTTTCTGAGACAACCTCTCACTGCACCTGCGTAGATCTCCTCAACACAAGCACGCTAGAAGAAAAGGATCTGAATCGGATGGCTCCGATAGCGCAAAAATGCTCCAATCAGTCAAACTCCCTTGTTGACCGTTAAACAACCAATCTTCTTCCACAACTGTGTAGATTTACTCGCAACGAGTCTGTAGGTTCAAATGGATCTCCGATTGGACTCTGGATTGTCCAGATATCGCGCAAATAAATTTATGCTGTTGATCACCCGAACCATTCGGATCTCCTGATGTCAGCATGTTGCTGACGGGCTTCTTGCAAACGGATCAGGTTCCGAACCCAACCTGGACCTGACCTAGCCTGAGACTTCTTCTTCCCAGTTCTAAAATAGGACTTCTGCAACAGCCAACAAGAAACCGAGACCCGACTTGTTAGTGGTTTTCTTCTTCCTCTCCGGCCTACAACACGACATCGGCGAAACCAGCAGCGACTCTCCTTCCGGTGATCAAACACAGACGAAGACTCTGGTGGCACCTCCTTCTCTGGGTGGCCCACCTGGCGATCAACCTTCTTCCACTCACAAATCCAATGAACTAGGCTATCAACTCTGCATTTCGACCTCTACAACTCCCGGGCAGATTGAACCCAAACTGTCTCTCTCTGTAACCAAAATTTCGAACTGATTACCTTTGATTCTTCTCCGATCGAGAGTTCGGATCTTTGCAACAGGGCGCAAGTGGCCCATCGAGATCAGAAGGTTCTGATCTCTCTGCACGAGAACTCTGAGCAGCATCCACCTCTCTCCTTTTGGGAAACCCCGACTGGTGTAGCCCACTCTGAGATCAAGACCAGATCTCGGTGATACGACGGATCTCCGTCAATCGCGACAGCAACACAACCCATGCTCTAATACCACTTGTTTTTCGCGTGCGTGCGGAAGCACAAAACCTGCGATTGACAATCAAGCCACACACAAGAAGAGAGAAAATCACACGAGAGATTTTACATGGCAGAGTGCCTATGTCCACGGCCAAAGAAAAATCACTCTCTTTACTATTCCAGCACCTTAGGTCTAGGGTTACAAGTTACATGGTATGCATAACTCTGCTGTCTTAGCACCCAAAGAAAGCCTCAGTACAATGACCAAAATACCCCTTACCCAAAGCCCGGTCCCTGGCTAACCCAATGGACATATCCAGTAAACCTGGAATACAGGCATAAAACCAACAGTGATGGCTGACGATTCATTGAACAGAGGCTTTGATTGAATTTCTTGTAAGAAGGCGTATATTTTTCCTTTTTTCACAACATTCTAACAATTATCCCCACAAAATCAAACTTATACACTAGAATGTCCATCAAAACCGCCTTGTTCCAACAACAACTACATAGATTTTGTTTCACCAAGGCGCTATGCTAGTTTTTTTCATGGATGAATTATTGTACAAAAGAAGGTAAGGTGGACTGAAAATACCAAGGGGCTATGCCTGTGAATATGAAGTTAAAAAAAAAAACTCTCATGGATTAAAGATCCTTGACACAAATATTTTAATTGTGAGGGGCTGAAGATCTTAAATCTTTCCTTAATTTAGTCTTTCTTCCTTTTCTTTTCTCTTCTTAAAGTTGAAAGTTTCTCATACTGAATTTTATTGAATGTTCATGGATTATCATCGAAGTTTACTATGCCATAAAAATGCTATTTCAAATATCTTACATTTCTTACATTTCCTACTAGTACAACAGCCTATCAGTCTATTAGTTACCTAAAATTCGGAAAAGGATCCCCTGTTTGGTCCAAACAGGGAGAGCCTGTTTGGACCAATCAGAGGGTGCCACATGGGAGAGAATTTTTTTTTTCGGGTTGGAGGAGATGAGATGTCATTGAGTTGACATCTCTCCCCCATGTGGCACCCCCTGAGTGGTCCAAACAGGGGATCCGTTTCCCTAAAATTGCTCCATATGTGAAATGACCGGTAGCTTTGTAGAATATCTTAGTTCAGAAGTAATTTTCTTTCTGCTTATTCATATGATGCAGCATTACTTATGTGGCAGAGAATATGTCAAGCGAACAAAGGAGAGAAAATTACTCATGCGACGTAACTTATGTCACCAATAGCGAGCTCGGTTTTGATTACTTGAGAGACAATCTAGCCATGGAAAGTAAATCTCTTCATATTTATTTTCTTTGTGCTCTTACCTTACTATATTATCTTTTAGTTTATATACTTATATTTGCATTTACTGCAGACATTCATTGTTAGAGTACATCTTTTCTCCATAAGATTTTTGTGATAGAATTCGGTATCTGTTTGTTATATGCAGAGTGTTGATGAGCTCGTACTAAGGGGTTTCAATTACTGTGTCATTGATGAGGTTGACTCCATTCTTATTGATGAAGCAAGAACACCTCTAATCATTTCCGGACCTGCAGATAAACCTAGTGATCGGTACTACAAAGCTTCAAAGATCGCTGCGGCTTTTGAGCAAGATATTCATTACACTGTAATCTTTGAAACTTTCTAAGTGTCCCACTGTCTCAGTTTCTCATGTGGGCCCTTGATGTGTTATAGATTGTAAATATTAGCCTACTAGATTGTTTGGTATCATTAACTTGTGCAAATTGGTTTTTGCTGGAGACTTTTGATAAATAGTCCTATTATAGTTTTCATTGGCCGATGGGCTTGTAAAGTACAATCTCTAGGTTGCAAGAATAAAACATTGATATTAGATAGTAGATACTGAGCTGATTACTAAAATGTCATTTGAATAGGAGATTTTAGACTGGCTATAAAACATGCTCTACTGATACTTTTCTATATGGATTGCCTTTATAGGTTGACGAAAAACAAAAAACTGTTTTACTCTCGGAACAAGGATATGAGGATGCTGAAGAAATTTTGGGCGTAAAAGATCTATACGATCCTCGAGAACAGTGGGCATCATATGTTTTGAATGCCATAAAAGCAAAGGAGCTGTTTCTTAGAGATGTAAACTATATTGTACGTGGCAAGGAGGTTCTTATTGTTGATGAGTTTACTGGTCGTGTCATGCAGGTTAGTTACCTCTACCAGCTTGCTTACGCATTTTTGAAGACTCTTTATTTTATAACCCGTTCTCCATTAGCCAATAACTCTCTCTCTCTCTCTCTCTCTCTCTCTTGTGCGCGTGCGTGTGTGCGTGTCTATTACTATACAGTATATATTGACATAATATTTAGTGCATGCCTAAAGTACCAGTCATGATAATGAATCGTGGATAGTAGCTGAACTCATCGTACATAATAGTTATATATGGTTTTACCACAAAAATAGAGTGCCTCCCAAAGTTCCCTTGTTTGTAAAAAGTAAATATATAGCTTACACATGAATGCTTTTCTATGTGATGTGCTTCAACCATGACATCATGTAAGTGGTCTAGTGGTTCTTGTAAAATGACATCTTTTTATGTGAGATACTTCTACGAAGCTTTATTGTAACCTTTTCTATTAGTATGAGGCAAATTTCTATGACATCCTACTTGGTCTTTATTTCTTCCTTATATTGTTAATTATTTTTTCTGGCAGGGTAGGCGGTGGAGCGATGGCCTTCATCAGGCGGTTGAAGCAAAAGAAGGCCTGCCAATCCAAAATGAGACCATTACTCTAGCATCAATTAGTTATCAAAACTTCTTTCTCCAGGTGGAAATTCCTTCATCCTTTTTCTTGTTAAGTGGAATGTTATGTTCAAATGTTCTCCGCCTTATAAATTTCTAATATCATTCTTCTTTAACTGATGTAGTTTCCCAAACTCTGTGGAATGACTGGGACTGCAGCAACTGAAAGTACAGAATTTGAGAGCATATATAAGCTGAAAGTTACCATCGTCCCCACAAACAAGCCCATGATAAGAAAGGTTGGTTTGAAGAGTTTTATTGACCTTAGCACCAAGTTGAGGAAAAGAAAGAAAGAAAGAAAGAAAGAAAGATAAGAAAAAAAGAAATGTTTCAAATGCCAAAATGTTTTTTCCCCTAAAAATGTTTCGTGTACCATGGAGTTTGCAGAAGAGAAATGCATTTTATGGCTTTAAGGGAATATTATTTGTCACCAAAATAATCCCATTGTTGCTTCTTAAATGTTTGATAGTTTAATTAGTTGATATCTATGGAACATTGGCGTTGCTAAGGTTGCAACTATTAGAGAACATTGTAAAGAAGGTTGGATATGGAAAGGACAAGTTCATCTTAGATTAGGATTAGATTTGATTTGGCTTATATTAGGCTTGTAGATGTTGTGATCAGGTTTCCTAATATTATGTTATTAGGTTTCCTATTATGAGTGCGATTATGTTTCCTAGTTTGAGTATTCTATTCTTATAAATAGCCATCGGCAAGGCTTAATAAAATCACCAAAGAGAATTGATCAAGATGTAATCCACTGATTTTCACATGGTAGTATTAGTGCTTAGATCGTGTTTGGTTATTTGCACGATTGAGGTGGTCCTTTTTTTTCCTTAGCCGTTAACATGTGTGGACTGTAGACCATCTTTTTGCTCTTACATGGGTAGCGTGTGGGTGGACACCACTGATCTCATGCCATAGCTGTTCTCACTTTCTCTTCTTTGGCCATTTTTGTAATTTGTTTCCTCTCCTCTTGTAGATGGTGCTAGTAGGCCACGATCTGCTTTTTCTTTCTGAATCTTCTAGATGTGTCTTTATTATATCACAAGGGACACCTGCGCGAGGTTTCCAGCCAGCTTGCGCCACGTGCGACAACGCATACAGGGGTTGAAGACCATATCAACCGGTATTCCTTCTTGCAAATGAGTCATATCCTGTCTCGGCAAATTCTTAGAAATGATTTCTTTCTTCCCTTGTCTTCCAACTTTTTGATCACCTGCTTTGTGATAGGAGCCCAACCCAACTGCGCGATAATGGTTTGAGTCATTGGCCCACACAAGTTAAACCTTGTGGGTCATGCATGTGAGGCAGATCGCAAGTAAGTTAGGAATAAAGTGATGAGGCTTGACTTGTTACTTGTTAGTCTAATCATCCATTGAGTTAGTGTGTTGATAGGATTTGATTTCTTTCCCAGTTAAGTAGTAGAATTTCCTTTGCTAATTATGTGGTTATCTTTCCTTGATGTAAGGGAGATCTTTTTAATTATCTTTCTATCCATGTAAAGCCAACTATGGCTATTTAGTAAGAGAAGAATAATGAGAAAGGTATCAGAATTTATCCCTAAAATTTGTGCTTGCACAAGGAGGCTGTCCAATCTCAAATTGGACGATTTAGGAGGCTGTCCAACCTCGAATTGGATCATCTATCTCTCTTTTCTCTTTAGGTTCCTATCAATTGGTATCAGAGCACCGATTCTGGCCTACTACATCTTCACGGGTTGGATCTGGTCCATTCCTACAAGTCCCTCTAAAACTTGTCCCCATCTTCAAACCCAAACCCACCGTCCCTCCTCATCCCATCAAGCCCTCCGCCCAACTATTCCACATCTTCTTTCAATCCCATCTTCCTCTATCATCCACCATCAAAGCCTATTCACTCCCTTGAAGAGAGAGAGAGAGAGAGAGAGAGAGAGAGAGAGAGAGAGAGAGAGAGAGCATAAAAGAAGAGAGGCCAGCCACTTTGTCCCGTCCGACCATTTGCATCAACGTCACCTCGTCAACCCGTCATAGACGGAAGCTCTCCTTCTCTACCGACCGATTCCATTCCAGTAAGTGCACAGAACTCAGAAGCTTACAAAAGTTTCTTGAAATTGATTGGGGCAGGAAGTTTCTGATATTTACAGTCAACTGCCATCCCTTTCTTCTTTTACAAAACAAGGCTAAAAGTCTGGTTTAATTACACCTGGCCATCAAAGAGGTGACTTGCTGGTCTGTAACCAAACCAAACCAAGCCTTTTCCCACTCGCTGGTCTGTGTGAAAATAAAAATAAAAATCAGAGCATTATTCCTGGTATAACTAGCATGGTTATGGTATAACTAGCATGACTAATAATACCAGAACTGAAGTGCTAACAACAAAGGTTGACAAGCTTGAGGAAGAAGTCAAACAATGCGTGGGATCGTTGCAGGACATCAAGGTTACATTGGCAGCTATGGATGCCAAATATGACCACATACTCTCCCTTCTTCCTAACAGGGCAACACAAGAGGGTTCCAGTAATAACAACACCATAGATCACAGTGGACAGCTTCAACCCCGCATCGCGAGGTTAGACTTTCCAAAGTTCTCGGGCAGGGAACCAACCTCATGGATCTATAGGGCAAATCAATTTTTCCAATATCAAAATACTGCATAAGACCAAAAAGTTCTCTTGGCTTCCTTTCATTTAGATGGGGAAGCAGTACAATGGTTCCAGTGGTATGAGAAGACCCAAAACGAGTTAACATGGGAGATGTTACAAAAGGCCATTTGTGTACGTTTTGGGTCAACTGAGTATGAGAACTTTGATGAGGCACTCTTTCGACTTCGACAAACAGGCATCGTGAGAGAATATCAAGCTCAATTTGAATGCTTGGCAAATCAGGTAGTGGGATGGCCCGAAAAGGCATTGGTTGGTTGCTTTATTGGGGGACTCAAGGATGAAATTGTAGCAGAGATCAAGATGTTCAAACCCGCGAACATTTCCGCGGCGATTGGGCTTGCAAGAAGAAAAGTTGCATCGCATATGCGGAATAGAACAACCACCACTTCAACTGCCACAACTTCAACCAACAGGGCCCACAGTGTTGCGTGTTACACCGCCTGTTCGACGGCTCACATGGCCTAAGATGCAATCCCGGAGAGAGAAAGGCCTTTATTATAATTGCGATGAAAAGTTTGGGCCTGGCCACAAATGCAAAAATAAAAAATTATTTATTCTCGAGGCTACAAAAGAAACGGAGGATCCCTTACTCATGCAGCAACATTTTTATAACGTTGACCTTGAGGGCAAGGTCAATTTTGAAGGAGGGTGGAATGATAGGAGCCCAACCCAACTGTGCGATAATGGTTGAGTCATTGGCCCACACAAGTTAAACCTTGTGGGTCATGCATGTGAGGCAGATTGCAAGTAAGTTAGGAAAGTGAATAAAGTGATGAGGCTTGACTTGTCACTTGTCAGTCTAATCATCCATTGAGTTAGTGTGTTGATAGGGTTTGATTTCTTTCCCAGTTAAGTAGTAGGATTTCCTTTGCTAATTATGTGGTGATCTTTCCTTGATGTAAGGGAGATCTTTTTAATTATCTTTCTATCCATGTAAAGCCAACTATGGCTATTTAGTAAGAGAAGAATAATGAGAAAGGTATCAGAATTTATCCCTAAAATTTGTGCTTGCACAAGGAGGCTGTCCAACCTTGAATTGGGCGATTTCGGAGGCTGTCCGACCTCAAATTGGATCATCTATCTCTCTTTTCTCTTTAGGTTCCTATCACTTTGATTTCACATTTTTGTAAAATATATACACGAATCATTTCTGGATTATAACTGGACACCCCCTTTTTCTGGATCCATCTCACATCAATGACTCGACTCCTTCCGCCTTTAGGTTGATTTAGGCAAATTTCCTTTGTAGTGGATGCCTGAATGCCAAGTGTGGCTCATTATAATCTATCTTTCAGGAGATATGATGATTCCTTGCCGCCTGAGGATTAATTCTCCTAGTAAAATATCACCTCTTCTTCCTTTTTTTGTCTAAATTGCGGAATAAATGGGCTGCTAAATGCAGTATTTTATTAGTGCATTCTTTCAAGGCCTTGGCTTCTCTGAGTCTGAATTTCATTTTTCCTTATGTGGAAAGAAGTATAATATCTCCGTATACCTGCTAATGAGTACTGCGTCTTTAGAATTGTAGTCTTCCCATGACATATGAGCTACTACTATATTTTTTTCCCTAAAGTCCATTCACAACCAATTGTAGCCATGCCGCCTGCTAAAATTTTCCCCTTTTTAACTCATTTGCCCCTGGGTGCTTGAAGTTTTTGCTACATACGGGCATTTGTTTTGGATCGTTGAGACATGGGCAATGTAATGCTTATGGTGTCGCCATTACCCAATAAAACTATCTTGTCAGCATCGGTATAAATGATCTTTCCCTCATCTTTGGCTATAACTGAGACCTTTGAATCTAGAGCTGCTTGGCATTCCAACCCAGTTCCAACAATGCACTTCTCGGACATAGTGATCATCCTTGCAATCAAAGAAAAGTAGAAAAATAGAAGGGCCTTCATTGGAGATCAACTTTTGTGGACCGTTCCAAGTAAGAATTACCCTTCATCTTGGTGTGGGGCCAAGCACACACTTTGCTCCTTTCATCTTCCTTTTCCACCTGCAGAAGAAAAGATAAAATTCCTTTTTTAATTTTTAATTTTCGGGTAGATCAAAAAGATGAAAGAGAACAAGTATCTCTTGTGGTACACTGCAGAGCCACTTTCTTCTGTGCCTTCGCGTGAATACAAATTCCAGTGGGTACTAAGAGTAGATGGGACAAGTATACATCTTGCGTTCGGGACAACTTGTTCCAAGAGCCCATCCAAGAGGAGACAGTGCAATAGCAAGGTGCCACCTCATCCACCACGTCAGTGAGTCAATTGCTGAGTTTGACTTTGAACAGATTCAACGGTCAATATTGTTTTGAGCTTTCAGAACTCAGTTGAACTCTGATTGTCGATATGTTTTTGCTGCACACTCTTGACGAAGAGATCTACGCATTGGGACAATCAAGACAATCCAATGGTTAAAAAAGGCTCTCTTTGCAATCCCTCATATATTCATCCAAGCCTCACAATCTCGTCGTTTTTGTCAAGCCACATGATCAGTATGCTTGTGGGATAATCAAGACTGATCTGATCTAGTGGGAAACCAGCTTTGACTGGCTTAAAAAACCGAGAGAGATGCAATAGTGATGGGCTTATAGATAGATGAAGATCTCGGGCAGATCACAATGGACTTTTTGGCCAGATATAAATCAAGATTAAAGGGTTAATTTATTGTAACCAATCGTGTGATTGTAGAGGAGTATTAGAGAATATTGTAAAGAAGGTTGGATGTGGAAAGGATGAGTTCATCTTTTAGATTAGATTAGATTTGATTTGGGTCATATTAATCCAGTATTATGTTGTGTATAGGTTTCCAAATATTATGTGATTAGGTTTCCTATAATGGGTGTGATTAGGTTTCCTAGTTTGAGTATTGTGTTCTTATAAATAGCTATTGGTTATTCTTAATAAAATCCACAGAAAATTAATGAATATGTAGTCCCCTAATTTTCATAGCAAGTATGCTGGCCGAGGATCCTCCAGCTCTGCTTGTGACCCAAGGTGTTAGGGCCGGGCTCATCTCATTAGATGAGTAATAGTCCTGAGCCCAATCCCATCTACTGGTCAAGTTGTAGTTGTTACTGCATATAAATTAGGTTGGGCGAGGCTAGAACATTATCAAGACTGAAAGAGAGGTCCGGCCAAACCTTCCAGCTTAGAAATTCAGTCCAAGTCCTTCCAGAACTGGGTGTCCCAAGCCGGGCAGGTCCCAGGAAATTTTTCTTGATCTGGCTACTATGTGAAGAGAAAAGGTTCTGAGGGGGTAAAAAAGTATTGGGGAGCCATGGACATGACAAACTCAAGACAACTCACGAATGGAAGTTGAAATAGCATCAAGCTATGAACTTGTATTATAATTGCTTGTCTTCCTTTGGAGAACGAGCCTCAATATATAGAGTATTACATACCTTAATCAAGGCTCTAAGTTAGGAAATCAATCTAATTACATCAATTATGTTCTAAGTTAGGAAACCAATCTAATTAAGATAATATGTACAACTGTGTAATCTTTGACCAAATCAAAGCACGCAAGACAATCATGCTGGACTGGATCTAATTATGGGCCTGGGCCTTGTTTAACACCCCCCCTCAAATTGATGTGGGAGAATCAACAAGCATCAATTTGTCAACCAAGAACTGATGGCGTGGTCGTGGAAGACCTTTGGTGAGAATATCAGCAATTTGAAGTTCAGTGGAGACATGCGGTAGGCTGATGACATCACGTTTAAGTTCATCACGGATAAAATGACAATCAACCTCGATGTGTTTAGTGCGTTCATGAAAAACCGGATTTTCAGTAATCCGAATTGCACTTGTATTATCTGCATAGAGAGGGGTAGCTCCTTCTGCGGGAAATCCAATGTCGGAGAGCAGACCTCAGAGCCAAAGAATTTCGGAGCACGCAGCAGACATAGCTCGGTACTCAGCCTCAGTAGAAGATTTGGGAACTTTGTCATGTTTCTTGCATTTCCAGGAAATCAAACTATTACCCAAAAACATGCACCATCCTGTAGTCGATCTGCGAGTATCCGGACAACCAGCGCAATCATCATCTGAATAAGCTCTGAGTGAAAGATGATTGTTTGATGGAAAAAACAACCCGCGAGTCGGTGTGCGAATAAGGTACCGAATGATGCGACGAACGCCCGCCAGATGAAGGTGACGAGGAGCAGTCATGAACTGACTCATTAGGTTAACTGCAAATGAGATATCAGGACGAGTGATCGTGAGGTAGATCAAGCTACCCACTAACCGGCGATATGCGGTAGGATCTGGAAGAAGGTCACCCTCCTCTTTACTGAGTTTGACATTCAGTTCGATTGGCGTATCTACTGGAGCGGAAGAAGTTAGTCCAGCCAAGTCAATAAGGTCAACCGTGTATTTGTGCTGATTGAGAACTATTCCTTTAGGAGATTGATGAACTTCAAGACCGAGGAAATAGTGTAAAGGGCCGAGATCCTTCATGTGAAATGTCTGACGAAGAGAAGCTTGGAGTTCCTGAATCATTTGTGCATTAGGACCAGTAATGACAATGTCATCAACGTAAACTAGTAGCACAGTAATCCCGGACGGAGCATGATGTAAGAACATGGAAGGATCATACTGGCTAGGATGAAAATCCAAGCGGAGAAGGGCATCTTGAAATTTCGCAAACCATGCTCGAGGAGCTTGCTTCAGACCATAGAGGGAGCGACAGAGCTTAACAACCATGCCCTTCCCAGAGGAGGACCCCGGAGGCAGACGCATATAAACGTCTTCTTTGAGATCACCATGAAGAAATGCATTTTTGACATCCATTTGATAGAGAGGCCAGGTCTGAAAGGCAGTAACAGCAAGGATGATGCGTACGGTGGCCATCTTGGCGACAGGAGCAAAGGTTTCATCATAATCAATGCCATATTCCTGTCGATTTCCGAGAGCAACAAGGCGCGCTTTATATCGATCAAGAGTGCCATCTGATTTCAACTTGAGAGAAAAAATCCACTTGCAACCAATAGGTCTGACACCCACAGGAGAGGGGACAATATCCCACGTATGATTTTACTCTAAAGCATCCAATTCTTCTTGCATAGCTTTGTTCCAACATTTGTCCTGCACAGCCTGAGAATAGGAGTGGGGGATAGAAGAAGAGGACAAAGTGACCATTAAGGAAGTATGAGAGAACCCATAGCGGTCGGGGGGTACTGAGATGCGAGTGGAGCGACGCAATGAAGGATGTCTAGATGTACCAAGTGCCGGAGGTGGACCAGATGCCGGAGGAGGATCAGGAAGGGGATCCTTGGGAGGCGCTTCTCTGTTTCGTCGTTGATACACAAAGTTTGGATTAAAACGAACAGCCGATGTGTTGTCAGAAAAACCAGGTAAAGACACCAAGGAGGAGTCAGGAGGTTCAAGGTGTTTTTGAAAAAAATACTGCTGTTAAAAAAAAACGACATTCCTAGAGGTCCGTAAGCGACGAATGTGAGAATTGTAGCAAAGGACCCTTTCTGGAAGGGCGCATAACCTAAAAACACACATTGAGCTGATTGTGCGGTTAGCTTGTTTCTCTCAGAAGGAGGCAAGTGCACAAAGCAAATGGAGCCGAAAACATGAAGATCATCATAAGATGGAGATGTCTGGTACAATCGGTAATATGGGCTCTGATTTTGAATAGAGGTTGAAGGCAAACGATTTATAAGATGAGTTGCCGTAGCCAGTGCCTCAACCCAAAAACGGGTAGGAACCGATGATTCAAGAAGAAGGGAACGAGTGACATCAAGAAAATGTCTATTTTTCCTTTCAGTGACTCCATTCTGTTGTGGAGTATAAGGACAAGTTCTTTGAGAAATAATGCCTTTGTTTTGCAAAAAGGTTTGAAAATCGGAGGACACATATTCCCCACCCGAATCAGATCGCAAAATTTTGATGCAGGTGGAAAATTGATTCTCAACATAAGCTAAATTTTTTTTAAAAACAGTGAAAACATCAGATTTGGAGTGCAAAAAGTAAACCCAACTGAACCGACTGAAATCATCAATAAAAGTCACAAAATATTTGTAGTGAGCATGAGAAAGAGCTGGAGCAATTCCCCATACATCACTATGAACTAAATCAAAACACCGAGTGCTGTGTGAAGTGGAAATAGGAAAAGGAAGAGTTTTGCTCTTTCCCATTTTACAAGTAGCACAATCAAAAGTCGCACAAGAAGATAAGCCAATAGATTTATTCAATAAACCAAAATTTAACATAAGGGACAGTTTTTGGATTAGGATGTTCGAGTCTTTTATGCCACAATTGGCAGTTATCTCTAATAAAAAAACAAAACACATCATTGGCAAATCTAGTCCTAGAAATTTTAGAAAAATCCAGCGGAAACAAGCGACCACACTTAGGCCCCCTCACGATCTCCTTCCCGGTCATCTGGTCCTGCACAACACAACCAAAAGAAGAGAAAGAGATGTTACAATTATTTTGAACAAGTTGCCCGACTGACAATAGGTTTGAAGTTAAAGTGGGACAAAGATAAACATTTTTCAATGGGAGGGGACCAGGGATATCTCCGAGAGCAGTAATGGGAACATTACCTCCGTTAGCAGTTTGTATTTGAAGATTCCCATTGTATTTTGTCACATTGGATAGAGGGATGTGGGAAGACGTCATATGATTAGAAGCCCCAGAATCAAGGAACCAAGTAGAAGAGGAGGGGGAGTTACCTGAGAGACCAAAGGCAGAGAGGGCATTGACAATCATTTGCTGAACTATTTCAGGAGTGAGAGAGGAAGAGGTCCCAGGCTGTGAGGGTGCAGATGTAGGAGCAGGCATAACCGAAGAAGCCACATAAGCATGCGGAGTCTGATACTGTGGAGTCTGAGATTGTGGAGGTTGATATTGTGATGATGGACGTTGTGGGCGGCGGCGACATTCAGAGATGATATGTCCCGACTTTTTACAATAACTGCAGACCTTCTGTTTACATTGAGTCCTTCTGTTTACATTGAGTAGCAATGTGCCCGAATTTTTGACAACTGTAATATTGCGTTTTGCTCAAGTCTCGAGTCTGAGGCTGAGGCTGAAAAGCCTTAGTTGCCGAGAATGCGACTGAATAGGTCTCAGTCTTGAGACATATGGGCCGAGGTCGCAATGCGCTGTTCTTCGCGGAGGAGTTCATTCAAGCATACATTCAAGGAAGGTAAAGGTGTCCGATTCATCAGGGCAGAGCGGACACTTTCATATTCAGTCCGTAACTTCATCAAAAATTGATCTCGCTGACTAGAGGCCTGAAGATCGCGAATGACGATCAAAACGTCGGCAGCCACATCTGCATACTTAATGCTATCGTATTCCGACCATAGGGTTCGGAATCCTGAATAGTAGTCTTGGATGGACAATGTCCCTTGTGCATATTTAGCAATCGCGCATTCAAGATGAAATTGACGTGCGGAGTTATCCTGATGGTACACTTGCTTCAAATATCCCCACATGTCTTTAGAGGTGGGGTAAGGTTTGAGGTTCATTATCAGATGTGGTTCGACGGAACCCAGTATCCATGTTTTTATTTTTGCATCTTTAGTAAGCCAGGTGGATATCTTCTTCTCATCTTCCGTGGGTTTAGGGTCAGATCCAGAAATATAGCCCCACAATTCCTTAGCCTCAAGGTAAATCTGGAACTAAAACGACCAGGCAGGGTAATTTTTCTCGTGAATCGGATCAAAGTAACCTCAGATTTTTCCATCTTCAATCTTGATTGCAAAAAAAATCTAACAACAGTGAAGAGATGAAGTCTAAATGTCGAACAAAAATTGTGCCGAGTATAGAAACCAAGATCCGAACAATCAGAGAGGAGAAAAAATAAACACAGAACAGAAAAGACCAAAAAACCACCCCAGGCGACCTTGATTTTTGCTGCTGATCTTCTACGTGGGCCCCACTGATGGATCTGGACAATGATCAGATCACTGATCTGAGGAAGCACAGTAATTTGGCTTCTACTGAAAAAAGAATGAACTAATTCCCCCACAGATCCAAGATTTTGGACTGTCTAGATGGAAACAGTTTAAGAAAACTGGAAAATCTCGAGAATGAGCAAATCACCAACCTGAAGGTGTTGAAAAATTCTGAAAAAATCTCCAATATTCTTAGGAAGACCAGGCGACCATGTCTGTAAAGTTTGCTGAAGATGATGTGATGATCAGAGGTGGGCCACCAATATGATGGAACTGTTGCAGAGTGTGAATGACGCTGGAATCCTTGAACAGATGCTTGGATCTGTTATTCTGCACGAGGGAGAGTTTTATTCCTCTCTATCTTACTGCCTTGATGCTTTGGAAGAGAAGAAACTAGGTGATCTTGAAACCTGCTCCGATACCATGACAAACTCAAGACAACTCACGAATGGAAGTTGAAATAGCATCAAGCTATGAACTTGTATTATAATTGCTTGTCTTCCTTTGGAGAACGAGCCTCAATATATAGAGTATTACATGCCTTAATCAAGGCTCTAAGTTAGGAAATCAATCTAATTACATCAATTATGTTCTAAGTTAGGAAACCAATCTAATTAAGATAATATGTACAACTGTGTAATCTTTGACCAAATCAAAGCACGCAAGACAATCATGCTGGACTGGATCTAATTATGGGCCTGGGCCTTGTTTAACAGGACACCCCTGGCCTCTGCATCCCACTGGTTCTGCCCCTGAAGCTTGGGCTTGCCTAAACCAATTGTCACCCCTATGGAACATGTTACAAAGCTGCTAGTCACAACTTCTGGCATTTTAGTTCATATTTCTACTTGAAAGACCCAAATACTCTGTATTGACTATTGAGTAGTATAACACCTGTTTGATGGCTGACAAAAGCTCTTCCACAAATTACCTCTTTTGTTTGCAATTTATGAAGTTTTGCATCTAGACGTTCTCCTACATAATTTTGAAAGTCTTTCTTCCAACGAGCTGCTTTTGAGATATTTCTGGTGCATCTTCTATTGCAGGATGAATCTGATGTAGTTTTCAGGGTAACAGCTGGAAAATGGCGTGCGGTTGTAGTTGAGATTTCAAGAATGCACAAGACAGGTCGCCCTGTGCTTGTTGGTACAACCAGTGTTGAGCAGAGTGATTCCCTATCAAAGCAGTTGCGTGAAGCAGGGATTCCCCATGAGGTGAGGTTATTTAGTGTTTGTAAAGGTTTGTGCAGGCCTCATCATGATTGCATAAAGAACTTTTGTTCAGTTAAACTCATAATTTAGGATGATTGGATGGGAGAGAAACTTCACCCATCCCCTATCCAGATATCATTTAGGTCATTCAACAGGGAATGGCTTTTTTTTAGGGTGGGTGGGTTTTTTTTTTTTGTTGGGTGGGGGGTTTGTTGATCATGAATTGCAGGCCCTATTTTTTAGAGAACAGAACAAGGTGCATGAAATGTGGTTTTGATGCTAGTTTTAGCCTACACAATGCACACATATTATGTCTTTTATCCTAAGTGGCAAGGGGGAAATCATCGCTTTAGTAGGGCCCATCTGCATAAATACCTTCTCTCTCTCTCTCTCTCTCCCCCCTGTTGTGGTTGTGGTTTGGGAAGGGTGGGAGGGGGTTGGATGGGGGGTGTTAGTGGGGTTGTGTGTTTTATGGAAAGGTCTCCTAGGTTTGTACTAAAGATGGGGACCGTTGATCATTCTAACCCTTTGTTTGTTTGTTTTTATTATATATATCAGTAACAAAAAATATATTAAAGACGAAAAGATTACAAAGAGAACACCACAACCCATTGCAAGGATTGGGACAAACAATTGTAAAAAAGATGTGTACCAAAGAATAAAAAAACTACGTAGTGTAGGCATCCAAATTTGAAATCCTATCCACCCCTGTTTTTCCAAGGCATCCCTGAAACTAGTAGCCTCCCATGGTCCCACCCTATATGCTAAAATACAGCCGTTTTCAACTTGATCTCATTGAGGTTAAAATGAGATCTCCAAGGGCCCTTACTAGAAGTAACCCAAGAGATAGCTTTAAGAGTGCCGCTCTCCATGATTAAAGAAGCTTGGAAGGATGCCAAAGCGAAGAAATGAAGGGCTTCTAGAGTAGCCACCACCTCCACCTCGTTAGACTCTGTATGCCCTACATTCTAAGTTCTAACCCTTTCTTTAAGGGCCTTCAATTTATATAATTTTTTACTTCAGATGAAGCATTTGTTTTCGCAATTTTTGCATGTTCAGTCTAAAGATGACCTAATGTTGATGACTGTCAAATTTGGTGAGTACTATTTCAAATTATTATTATTATATTTATTTATTTATTTATTTTTGGGGGTGGGGGGGATGGGATTGGGGCTGGGGAAGGGTGCATGCCAATATTGTACGCACATATATAAGATCAATTACATTAACCTTGCAGCCTTTTAGGGGTGAAAAAGCATTTCTTATGGTGCTTACTTGGGTGCATATCAATCAAGAGGGGAAAGGGTATGGATAGATATGGACGTGAACTGAGAATGGGCCAATTATCATTGTGGCAGATATTATTGTTGATTGCTAGTAATGTTGTATAGATTTGTTAATAGATATTGCCCAGATTTATATGCATTTCTTGTTGATGATTATTGGGGCTTCCACCTATCATATGCATTATATTATATTGTTGTTGATAGATTTTATTGACAGATGCTGCTACTGATAAATTCTTTAGATGCATTTGCATATTCTCAGTTGATATTGTTGGTAGATATTGTTGTGTCAGCAGAGCCAAATATCCTGAAGGCTTACAGTTGGGTTATATAAACTTTCATCAGGGTTTGTCTAGTGTTGGATCCAAGATGACAATGGTGTCAATCAGTGGCAGAACCAGGAAAATAAATAGGCATGGCATATATATATATATATATATATATATATATATATATATTTTAAATTTCTGCGGGGCTTGTGAGGTCATTCAAAAGTTGGATTAGAAGTTGTGGCTTGAAATAATTCTGGTGTTTATCACTAAGGGTGTAAAGAAAGTGATTACTTTAGAGTGATTTATTTTGATTTCTTGAGATCAGACTCTCTCTTCCTCTTTTGTCTAATGGGTTGATTCTCTTGCCTCTGCTATCTTCCCTTCAAGGTTTTCGTTTATCTCTCCTAAATCTCTCTCTTTTGTTGTGAGTGATTTGGAAATCTCCATCAGAACTCAGAAGGACCAGATCTTGATCAGAGCTTTGGTCATGACTGAAGATGAATAAAGCAACACATGAAGGGGGAACGCTTTGTTCCTATATTCTGTGGACTATTGTAATTATACTTATAGTCTTAGATAGGCCTTGTAATCTTGTAGATAGACCTGATCCTCGATGATGG
This sequence comes from Cinnamomum chago, assembly GCA_038049695.1. NCBI lineage: Eukaryota > Viridiplantae > Streptophyta > Magnoliopsida > Laurales > Lauraceae > Cinnamomum > Cinnamomum chago. The sequence continues at coordinate 32,756,582 of CP142461.1, forward strand.
ACATTCACAAGGGTATTTACCTTTTCTGAACTTATGAAATTTTTATCCAAACTCAAGTATAAATATGTTATCTTAATGTCACAGTGACGCTGTCTTTGATATGTGTGGGTCTGCATGAGGCCATGTGTAGGTTGTCTAGGTAGGTTGCATGATTGGGTCTGCAGGTTGTTTATGCATGTGCTGTGGTGTTGAAAAGTGGAGTCTAGTTTGTTGTTTCAGAGTTTTCTTAGGGAATTGTTGGAAGTTATCAGAATTCATTTAAATGTGATAGGGAATTATGAATGGGATATGAAAAGAATTATTTCCTTAAGTTACACTTGGAGGATGGTTTCCCTAGAGGCAAACCAAACCAATACTCTCTTTAATAGCAACACCTAACTACACTTTTTTCCCAGTCTTCCTTCTTTCCATCCATTCAAAAAAGCCAAAAGGGGCTGAGGTCGTGGTTGACCAACCTTGCTGCGACACAGCCACATAACAGTCTTCCACAATTCCTTTCCTGTTTTCCTTTGATATTCATGGTGCTTGCATCAGATACTTATCCTGTTCATCACTTGATGTGACTGCTATTGCCGAACTTCTGTATCTGTCATCTTCTTAAATTCAAATTATTGTACCAGGTGAACCCAGTTTTATACAAAAATCGTCATCTTAATCCAGTTCTCTGGTATAGAGAATTTCTAAGAATTTTTCCTTTGTTGATGCAACCCATCATTTCAATTCATGCAAGTATTAATTTCTTGAAAACTCTTTTAACTGACCGACGTTTTTCTTCTAAAGGTTCTCAATGCGAAACCAGAGAATGTGGAGAGAGAAGCAGAAATTGTAGCACAAAGTGGCCGTCTTGGGGCAGTAACAATTGCTACTAATATGGCAGGTCGTGGAACAGACATCATCCTTGGAGGCAATGCAGAATTCATGGCTAGACTAAAGCTGCGTGAAATACTTATGCCAAGGTAGCACTGCCCCACATAATAACTTTGTGTTGTATCCTATTTAATAGATGCATCTTAGCCTGTGTAAGTTGGTCATAAGAAAAGCATGGACATTTGCACTGATCTAAAGTGATTTACTATATATTATGTATGGATATTCTAGTTCTTAACTGGAATAGATATAGCAATTATATCTACCTAACTAGATATGTCGAAACTTATACATAGTAAACAAATACTGGTAGAATCAATAGATAAGCTTAGAATATCTGACACGGGTCCCACATTCAATGATTTGTCAGAAGCTTTTGTGACAGAGATTTTAGAATGTTGCAGCTCTTGTTGCCGTCACCGTGCCACTGGACATGGGGCTCGTTAGAAAAAAAGCTTTTTGAGTCCAGGAAGCCTAAGAATTATAATCTTCTAACTTTCTAACAGTCACATTATTAACTGTCTGAAGATGATGTGAATGTTACAGAATTGTTAAACCAACTGAAGGGGGTTTTGTATCTGTGAAAAAGCTTCCTCCAAGAAAGACTTGGAAGGTGTGGTTTTATTTTTATTTTTTATTTTTTTTAAAGTTTGTTTTGGTTTTGGCAAAGGTTTCGATATTTTGAAATCTCATATCTGATACATGTCTGTGAGACTTTCAGGTGAATGAAAGCTTGTTCCCATGCAATCTCTCAAAAGAAAAGACGGCATTGGCTGATGAAGCAGTGGAGTTGGCAGTCAAAACATGGGGCAAAAGGTCGTTGACTGAGCTTGAGGCAGAAGAGCGACTTTCATATTCATGTGAAAAGGTGAAACTGTTTCTGGATATTGATTTTTTGTTTTAAATTGAATGTATGGATGCACTAGAATGAGTGAAAGTTTAAGCAGAACTCCAATAAATTCTTTCAATTTCTTGAATAATTAAGTCAATTATGAAGATTTTAGAACATGTGTTGAATGTTGATTGCTTTCAAATACTTGATTACCACATGTCCGCTCCTAAAGTTTCTTTGTTTGATCTTTGAAAGAATCACAGTGTCATCTCTTCTTGATCCTTCTGATCCACACATCTAAGTTCCAAAAAAAAAATGTTCAACTAAAGGAACTTTGGAGACTTTCCGTCCACTATAAAAGCTCAAACTATTGAGAAATTAGAAAATGGATTTGTTTTTTTCTGAAGAAGCTATTTGAAAGGAAGGAGTACAAGAACCAACCTTCCCTGAAATAAATAACAATTGCCACTGTCTGCTGATTAATTATTGAATATGCGGCAACCTACTACAATATAAATAGTTTCTGTGGTCTTTGATTTCTGTAATCTGTACCATACTAACAGGACATGCTTATATGTGATGAATTTTCTGAAGGGCCAATTGGTCGATACATCATCCAAGATGCCCCTAAGTTGATGAAGGATGCTTCCCAGTTCCAACTATTTTAACCAGTGCATTCACGTTCAGTTTTTTTTTTTGGGTAAATTATTCACGTTCTGTTAGAGGGTGGTTAAGGTGATGAGTCATGACTGTGATGCATGAAGATTGGTTGTGGAAGTGGCTGTTCTCAAAATCTGAATGATAGCAGTTAGCTGGCTTGAAGGCTTGTGCAGGAATAATTGTTGTGGTATGTTGCCTACCTTTTTTATGTTAGTCTTTCCTAGTGAGCCAGTATAACATAAAACATTCTGCTTCATGCACTGCAGAAAAGGTAGGCCAATAAAGTCTTAGAAGTAGTTATACACTTATACGTGGCATGCCAGGTTATGAAGAGGTAGAGAACTTGAGCTTCCAAGTGATGAGTGGAGAAAAGATCAACAAGACCATTCCAGATTGGCAATATAAGGCTTCAATGGTGATGATGGTGTGGTCATCAGTTTTGATTGTTCCATTATTTCATTGCTTTATTTTAGTAATGACATTACTTGTTTTTTTTCCTACCATACTACTGTAAAATGGTGTCCTAACATTTTATTATCTTTCTTTCAAACCTGTACAAGCATAATCTTTCAGTACTGTATCTTTAAGAGTTTTGTAGTATGCATTCTCTCCAAATGTATGTGCTTTGTATAGATTAATCTTCTTTTGTTGGTCTCTTATGTTAGTGGATATATGAAAATTAAGTAAATGTCTCATGCTTAGCTCTTGAGCGATACTGAGACAGGTGCTTCTTGGCATGTGTGACAAAGCTTAGTTTCTTTGCTTCTGCAATTACAGGGTCCCATTCGAGATGACGTTATAGCAAAACTGCGTAGTGCCTTTACTGAAATTGTTGGTGAATATAAAAAATACACTGAGGAGGAAAGAAAGAAGGTTATCTCCAATTCTCCATTACCAACTGATAATGCATGTTTCTCTTAATCATATATGCACAGTAAAATAAGAGTTCATTCTTCTTTTAGGTTGTGTCGGCAGGTGGTCTTCATGTGGTGGGTACAGAACGCCATGAATCACGTCGAATTGACAATCAGGTATAGTTGCAATCTGATTTGAACTTTCAGAAAATGCTCTGGCATTCCTATAACATTAAGATTGAGTCAAGTGGCTTGTTCTCAATATGGCCATTGATCCTTTACTATCGATTAATATTTCTTTAGACAATTCACTTAACTGTCCACCAAACCTATAGGTTATGCATGTGTGCTTTTGTTTCTTTGATCAATTACAAAACTTCATTAATGGAATAGATAGAAGGATCTCTATAGCATAAGAGATCAATTATGTCAGGGGAAATGAAAACAAGGGTCCGCACAAGGATGCACAAAGTGCCCAACCCTTGAGAAAAATCGAAGCCATATTTGTTGGTTATGATAATCTAAATAAGATGACATCCATTTCAAAAGAAAGAAGAATAATCCTCCTCATTTTTCGTAGCATCTCAACCCACACCAGACTTGGCTAAAAAATCTCAACCTACACAACTACACCCGATTTGGCTAAAAAATCCTTCACATTGTTCATAATCTACACATTATTTGGCTAGAAAATCCTCAATAACATCTCAACCAACACCTATTTGGCTAAAAAAAAACCTCCACATTGTTCGCTGATCTGTCAGTAAATGTAAACAGCATCACTCCACTGAAGAACTCACTTTCACTGGAAAATTAATGGGGACAGTTACAATCCCCAAATCTCTGCCCAGTCCACCGTGTTATAATATTCTTCAAGTATCCACCGTACTGAAAAGACTTACAGATCCTTAATTCCTCTCTGATGGCAACCAACCTGGCCACACTTGGAATCTGTAATTCCCTTTGGCCAGGAAAACACTTCTAGCACTGTGCTGATATCAATTTTTCTGCTTCAGAAATCAGAACACAAGTATGCATATACATCTGTGTAGGTCCGCATGGGTTGCAATGGATGGATACATGTAGGAAATAGATTCCACATTGAGTTTGGACATCTGTGCTTCCCTGTTTGAATGTATACTCATGCAAAAATGAAGTATTGTTAGTTGAAGCTCAGAAATATACCAAATGAAGTATCTTCTTAATTTGTGGCTGTACAAAAGCATGAACATGAAGTGGTTGCGACTATATTGTATATCAATAACAAATGACTTAATTTGCATGTATGCAGCTTCGTGGTCGCAGTGGCAGGCAAGGGGACCCTGGAGGCTCAAGATTCTTCCTCAGTCTAGAGGATAATATTTTTCGAATTTTTGGTGGAGACCGTGTTCAGGTATATTTTGATTTTTCTACTACAAGCAATTTGTACTGTTTGAATACTTAAATTAGGAAGAAATGGATATCCTTTTCATCCATCATTTACCAGAGTCCATATGCCCATTTTTCTTTTCCTTCTGTTTAGAATTTTAATTTTTATGTACTACTTGGTACTTGCTAAATCGTGAAATTCTCTTGACAACATGTAGGGCTTAATGAGAGCCTTCAGAGTCGAAGATCTACCAATTGAGTCCAAAATCCTTACAAAAGCACTAGATGAGGCACAAAGAAAGGTTGAAAATTACTTCTTTGATATTCGGAAGCAGTTATTTGAATTTGATGAGGTCCTGAACAGCCAAAGAGATCGTATATACACAGAAAGAAGGCGAGCCCTTGAATCTGACAGCCTACAGCCCCTTCTTGTAGAATATGCTGAATTGACAATGGATGACATTTTAGAGGTAACAGTAATACATCTCCGGCATTGTTATATGAAATGGTTGATGCTTATAGATTAAGTTATCTGATCCTTTGTTTCCCCTTGATCAGCGAGTTATATATGATATTTTAATTGATTTTTCTTTGATCTGATACATATTGCCAGGCAAATATTGGTTCAGAAACTCCCAGGGAAAGCTGGGACCTTGTGAAGCTCATTGCAAAACTGCAACAGTAAGAGGCATCCTTTATTCTTCATCTTGCATCATTTGTTTTCAAGAACATCTGAACCAAGGTCCAACATGAAAGATGTTGTGGTTTTGGTTTCGTGTCATTCGGTCTCTCTTTGGTAGTCTTTTTAATGAGGAAAACAATGGCCAAATTCAAGTTCCAATCTCACCTTCCATTTTTACACTATTCTTTCTTCAGGTATTGCTATTTATTGAGTGATTTGACACCAGAGTTGCTTGGAAGCAAATGCTCAAGCTATGAGGAACTGCAAGACTACCTTCATTTAAGGGGGCGTGAAGCTTACTTACAGAAAAGGGTCAGCTTTCCATATTCCGCCACTTTGTGGAATTTATGTATTTCCCAGTCTGTGAACCCAAATATATATGCTCTCAAGTTTCCACTTTTAACATATTCTTCTGTGAAAGAGTATGACTTATTTTGTTTCGAGACTTTCTCCAAAAGACACCTAGTATTTGTTCCAAGTATGAAAGGGTCCCTGTACCCTGATGAATAGATGTGTTTCAAATAGTTCCTTGACTTACAAATATATTTATGAATAGGTGGGCTTCAACCAAAGTTGTTAACAGCATGTGAAATGACAATTTAAACCTTGCTACTGAATTTCATTCTCCACACATTACTGCATGGTGGGCCCCCAACCAAACATTAGAATCATGTTTTCATGTGGCCCTAGAATCATGCTAATATGTACCTCATAAATTGTAGGAGAGGTACAACTTTAAGCTCCCTTGTGCGACCCACTTAGGTGCACTCTAATCATGGGAGGATAATGTGATGGAAAGGTCTCATTGTGGATATGATTTTTGGCAAAGATCATCTCAATCAAATCAACAAAAACCATTGGGGCCTTAAAGTTTTATGGTTTCTTGAGTTACAGATATATATTTTTTTACGAATTTTAGTCCAACGTGAGTATAATTCAGATCAGTGTCCAATTAGAGCAGTGCTGATTCATGGGGTGTCAATGGGTGTGAGTGGGTTGGATCTTTCACAGTAGGTCGTGAGGAATTGACACACACATATGAAGGGCACGAGGAATTGAAAGATCTTGATGGCAGTTAGTATCTGCAAAAAATCTCTTGAAAATTCATGAAAATATTGCATTTTTTTTTTAATTTCTGGCAGTAGTTTTGAAATATTTTGCTGTTTTGGGTTTATCTTGCCTTGGTCTACCATTTTCTTGCGAAATATTTCAAAGCATCAGCAATATATATATGATGCTGCATCGGGCATCCCACCTTTGTGTGACAGAACTGTCAAACTGGGCGAGTCTCGCCAAGATCTCAGCTGTCGGATCAATTGAGCCTAGCCATCCAATGGGATGAACTATTACAAACTGATGGTCCACAATTTCTACCAGATTGCATGGTCAGGAATGCACAGCAGGAAATAGTTCATGTCCGACATGAGCTTGCCCAGATTAAATGGTTAAGAGTACAGAAAATGGATGCATAAATTCATTGCTTGGCTGCATAATTGCGTTACCAAAGTTAGTCCATGTCACTAATCTATTCTCTCTCAGAGCCCTAAAATATTGTTTCATGTTGAAAAATGCTCAGGAGATTGTGGATAAGCAAGCACCAGGTTTGATGAAGGAAGCCGAGCGATTCCTAATTCTAAGCAACATCGATAGGTTATGGAAGGAACACTTGCAAGCTCTTAAGTTTGTACAGCAAGCTGTGGGCTTACGAGGATATGCGCAGCGTGATCCTCTTATTGAATACAAGCTTGAAGGCTACAACCTTTTCTTGGAGATGATGGCACAGATACGTAGGAACGTTATTTATTCTATCTATCAGGTTTGTGTTGAAGCCTCCTTTGTGTTCTATATATTCATGCATAATGAAGTTTAATGCCTAGAAACTTATTTTCCCAATTATCATGGGTTTCAGATCAAGGTATTAATAATTGAGAGTTCTCCATGGTTCTTCTGTTTGGCTTCAAATCAATGTTGGTCATTGGTGCATTGTCTGCCTCGTGAACTTTGTTGTTATTCTAGGCATCCACAGAATCCAGTGTTTTGGCTTTTTCATGAACTTCTGCGTACCTCATTTAACTAACTAGAACTTAAGCAACCTCTATTTAGTCATTTTTTTATCATGTTAGTTATCTGATGGATTTGAGATGTCCTCAAAATAGTTTAGGTCAAGGTTTTAACCCTCCTTTATTGGTTTTCTATGGTTTTTCTGTTTGGCTTCAAATCAATGTTGCTCATTGGTGCATTGTCTGCCTTATGGAGTTTGTTGACATTCTAGGCATCTACACAATCCAGTGTTTTGGCTTCTTCATAAGCATTGATATGCGGCACCACGTTTAACGAATGGAAACTTCAACAACATCTATTTAGCTCTTTCTTTCTTCATTTTATTTTTTTTAAATGATATTTTTATCATTTTATTTTTTTAAATTGATATTTTTATCTTGTCCTAAAAAATTCTCAGGCGAAGCTTTTAACCCTTTTGTTGGTGACCTACAGATAGATGTTTATGGACTTGCTCTCCATATGACATTTTAAACCATATAAAAGAACTGGGGTTTTCCAATCTCTGGGAGACTTTTTGGACATCCCTCATTCATGATGATCTGATTTTAATTTAGTGATCTTCATCACCAAAACATGGCCACCCTGAAAATCCTTCTTTTTCAAGGAACCCTCATAATCAGTTTAGCTTCTCCCTTCAATCTGGTGTTGGATTAAATATGTTCTATTAAAATCAAACAAGCTTCTGTCACAGGACCCTACTACCTCTTTATTAGCTAGCACTTTCCTGCAGGTTTTTTTTTTCTTGGGGTGTCAACTACTTAAGGGTTTCGCAGTGTATGGTACTGAATGGACTTTGAACAAATTGCCGATCATTTTTTTCTTTTTAATTATATAAAACAACAATTGTGTTCTTCTCTTGATAAGGGGAAGAAAAGAATGCTGTGATGATTGGTGTATGATCCTATGTGGGGGACTGATGCTTAATGTTGATTCTATTTGCTTCTATGTTTGTTTCTTTGCAGTTTCAACCAGTAATGGTGAAGGATCAACGACAGAATGATGATCCCAGCAAAGTGGCATCAAAGAGAAGTGATAGTGACACTAACCCAGTTGGTGCTGCAAAAGCGTCTTCTTAGTCTGTAGATTTTGAGGGGTACCTGGAGACTTTCCCTTCATCAGAACCTGAAGCTGAAAGTTGATTTGCTTCATCTGGGTGGACTGCAGAAACAAGTTGAAGCACCATCCGTGGAAGCTTTGATGAACAGAGCCAGAATCTGTTGTACCATATGGAAACGACCCAATGGATCAGCGGGTGGGTATCACGAGGAAATATGAAAATTGAACTAACGTATAAAAAATGACAGTTGAACTAATATGGTTGGAAATAGCAAATAAAGTAACTAAAGTTAAACAGGCCCTACCAGTTGTTATTTGGCTAATATCACTTGGGTCTATGTAAGTTTTAGGTCCATTACTATCAGGGGTGGAAGTCCATATCTAACTGCCAATGTGATCACATGGTATAGCTGGCTTTTTATTGTTTATGAGATTAAGGTGCCTCACTTTTGATGATGTTTGTGTCTCTCTCACCCATATCCCTATCTTTTCCCACCCCTCACAGCACCACCCCTCTATATATCATTTTATTGCTTTATATAGGTGCCATATCTATTATTCTCACAAATGCAGGGTGGCTCTGCTAAGAGCAATATTAGAAGTGACTGCACCTTCATTCATTTGCTCAACATGTGATAAGAAAAGCCTTGAAGGGAAAAGTGGATTGGTCTATAAACTCTTTAGTTGTGGACATTTTGGACTTTGTAGATCATTTAGATTGTGTTAGTTTCAGTCACATTCCCAGAACTTTAAATGGTGTAGTCCATGAGGTGGCCAAGATAGGGAAACGTTGTCTTGGTGGTGTTGTGTGGGATGGCATTGTCTCAGCTTAGTTGGTTGGGCCATCCCTTCTGTTGTAGCCTTGTTCCTTTTGTTGATGAATCAATCCTTTCTAAAAAGAAAAACAGAAAAACATACGATAAGAAATATTGGTGGTTTGGCTGAAGCTCTATCAAGTAGTTCACATGGTTCCTTAACCCAGCTCCATGCATTGGATTCTGTGGGCACAATTTAACCACATTTCGTGTGTGCGTGTGAATGTAACAGTTAATATACTTAAAGTGAGACACCTTGGGACAGTCTTCCAATTCATGGATGCTCAGGCCACTGTAGAAGTGAAAATCATACATAAGTAGAAGATAACATGAGCCATGTGGCTTATAATCTTATCATGAGTATTTTCAGACAATTTGCAGCCAAGTTCATAGCCTAGATTTATTAGAGCCATTTTCAGAAAAGGTGTGGCATGTGGGCTTCGCTTGGCAGAGTGAAAATCATGTTGGTTTAAGGGTTTGGAAGGTATCTCCTAACCTCCCACTGTGTAAGAAGTAGGGATCATCTGATTATGAGAGGCACTATTTCCTAGGTGTTGTAATGCAGGCCATATCCATGATCGGCGAGCCCATTGGGCCAGGCCCAGAGGATCCAGCTAAAGGCCTAAGCCCACTAAAAAGTAGCTTTTCAGAATGTGCTTGATTTCTAAATCAAGCCTCTGAAAATTAGTAATAGATAGCTAAAAGCCAGGGGTAATTAAGAAAGTTTTATTTGATTTGATTTAGAGTTTATTTTAATTAGAATTGTTTTCAAGAATATATTAATAAAATCTTCTCTGATTGAAGCTCTCTCTCGATGGCTTGTCTTTGGTGTGAGACTAAGATGATTTGGATCCTAATGGATCCCTATCCTAAACCCTAGGCTTGGAAAGTAATCATTGGCTACTCTTCCCTTAGTGTGCGCTGTGTCAATTGGTATCTGAGCAAAGATCCATCGCTCCGCCACGGATTGAAGTAATTGGGTAATCCTATCTCTATGTTTGGATTTCTTTCAATCCATTATCATCATCATTCATCATCATCTGGCCCACCCTGCACGGCCAGTCCATCATCTCCACCAGCCTACCTCACAACAACCCTCCAATCTAGACAACCCAACGAATCCAAGTCCCCATCAACCCTAATCCATCCTCTCTCATAAGACAAGCCACTGAAAGAGAAAACCTCAATCAGAGAAACTTTTATTAATCAACCAGCTTATCCCTGATAAGGGAATATAATCAAGTATCAACTGCAATCATAGGATCATTTCCTATGATCTTCATACCTTAATGTTAATTGTTTTATAAGTAAATTCTCATCCTGATTCGATCCAGCTGTGGACAGTGGTTGGAGAAATTAAGACCAAATCAGGATCCAAGCTAATTGATCTTAACTGGAGTTTGTTCCTGGATTTTCACCTCTAGCAAACCGTCTTGAGTTAATCTAAGCTAACTATAAAAGTCAGCTAAAAACCAAATGCCAGTAATGAAAACCAGTCTGATGTAAAGTTGACCCATCTCCAAGATTGTGACAGAAATAAAAATTAATCTATTTTTTTGCCACTCCCCTAATCCACACATTATGTTTGAAGTCTTAGTGTGCCACTACTCAATGAGTCAATATGACTAGATCAAGTCACATGCGACATAGTTAAGTCATATGATCAAGTTAGACACCAGCACTGAGATTTAATACAATGCAATCTACCCATCACACTCTATTTGCTAAAGAAAAAAGATATAAGATTTCCAACTGTGCATGGGGCCAAATGGGACCAAAATTAATTACTGATTTAAATTATTACTAAACACGGTCAAGGGTAGAATGCAATGGCTTTTTCGAAAGGCAAAGTCATAAAACATTTTTGTCTTCAATTTTAATCTATTTCTGTGCATTTTCTTGTCTTGAAACATTTCTTAATCTCAAGGTTAGTGATAATTATGCAGTTTGGGATGATTCTCTCTCTCTCTCTCTCTCTCTCTCTCTCTCTCTCTCTCTCTCTCTCCATCATATATTTCAGTGTGATTTCTCGGCGACACTTTGATGCTTTATTGTGTGGTCTCCCTTTACTTGGACAAAAACTAGGAACATAAAGCACCAACCTCACCTTACCTTGTACCATTCCATTAGCTCTTTATTACCAAGTAATTAAGTAGGTTACAACCCAGAGGTAAAGTTATGGGTGATCCTTTATAAAGAGTCTTAATGTCTCTAAGGGTGGGCCATGTCAATGTGTAACTTTATTGTACTATTTTTCATACTACATGTCTCTTGTTCCATCTATTGTATTTGATACGGAGAAAAAGAAAATTAGAACACATTAGTTATATTGGTGATACAGATTGGTGATACAGATTTGTGTTTTCAATGTGTGGCATGATTTTCTTTGAGTTATTAAAATAAAATGAAAACTAGTATCAACGTGTATCAGCTTGTATGTATCAGTGTATCAATGATATGTATTAGTCATGTTAATTTGTGCTAAAGGTGTGGATTGGAGATTACAATGATATTTTATATCAATTTGTTGGAAAACCAAAAAGTATTGGTGATTTAAAGAACCATGCTTATAAGTAATTGCAACAATGGTTTGAAGTAACGGCCAATATGTATAAATTTCATAGTGTAAGAACATGATATTCCAAAACATAAAAGGGCCTGTAATTCAATTTCTAAGAATGCTAAAACTTGTGTTTCTAAAGGTAGCTAAAATTGAATAAATAAAAGTGAAATTAAATCATGACCATCAAATAATATTATTCTCTTTAATGAAAAATAAATTAATGAGAGATTGGAAATAAATACCCATACATCTCCCAAGTAATTCAAGTCGTAGGAAACTCAAGATCCCATCTACGTCTCCCTCTTATATACTTCACCCCATAACCCTAAACCTTGCCAATCGATTGTTAGCTCAGTGGTGAGGCACTTGTTTCTCGACACAGCTATCAAGGTTTGCTCTCCAAAATAGCATTGATGGTTAGGGACTTGCGTTGAGTTTGTGAGTGGATGTGTGAGTTGTACCAAAGAGAGAGCGAGGGAAAGGAGAAATAAGAAAATAGACAAAACTTTTAAACCCTAAGTTGGAGCCCATTTGACCATGAATTCCTATTTACCAATTCCAAGCCTACAAATGGCCGCCAAAAAAATATAACAACTTAGTCTAGACCATCTGCAGCCGCGGTCCCAAAGGAATGCCTCAGCCTCGATGAAGGTTCTCAAAGTAAACACATTTTCCTCTGGGATGATGAGCCAGATTACCCAGTGTTTGGGGCGTTTTGCTTAAAAAAGAAGCCCACCTCCTATTTATCCAATGCTTGTTTTTCAAAAAAAAGAAGCCCACCTTCAATAGATCCCACCGGCATGTTTGAAAATAAAGAGAAAGTGCAATAAATTAAGATGTTTTTTTTTTTTGGTAGAATAAATTAAGATGTTAAATGTGATAGTCTCGATCCTTAGGGCTATTTTTTTTCAAGCCATTAGTAGTTAAAAACTGAGATCGTAAGTAGTTAAAAATTAAGATTAAAGGTGAATATAAAAAATGACTATCAAATAACGTCTCGTTTGGTAGAGAGTGAATGATGGGAAGTGAATCCCCAGTGATCACCTTAGTAAGTCAAATCGTAAGAGAGTCAATGTTCTATCTACCTTCATATATATACGTTATATCCTTCACTTCTAACTTCATATCATTTGCACCTTACCTCTTTAATAATCTTTTTCGTGTAAGATAGGTAAGGGTTGATGAAGGATATGATATAGGAGGTGAATGATATGAGGTGAAGATGTAGATTGAACCTTAGCTTTTCTAGGTATTAGCTAGATTACTACGATGATGCTCATTTTTCCCCGTCTTCCCTTCACTTGGATGGTCATCTTTGGATATTCATTTCTTATTTTAATTATTAACCATTTATAGAAATACAGTACTAGGAATTAAATTACATGAAACAATTAGTTCCTTACATGAATCCTCCCTTTCTAGTCTTTTACCAAGATCATCTCCTTCCCTTCAATCATCATATCGTATTAGGGGATATCTATTGCTTCTACTGACAGCTCTTCCGTATCTTGCAGGTGACAACAGTTGACTAAAATAACAGATATTTGCGTTCAAGGTTTCCTCACAGTGAGAGAGATATACAAGGAAACAATGGCTTTTAAAAGCCCTTTTGTGTTCTTTTGAGTTTCCTTTGCTTTGTATTTGTTTTCTTACAATAATATCTCACCATCCCAGAAAAAAAAAAGCCCTTATTTTACCTTAAATATGTACACAATGACAGTAGACATGAGCCTATTTAATTCACCACTAACTTGATGCCGGCAAGAAGAAAGCAAGCTGGTGGAAAACACCAATCCATTACAATACGTATCATTTTCGTAAGCTTCAATTAGCACTTGATGACAAGTTTCCCAACTTGATTGGCTTAAGAGCCAATCCCCATACCAAGCACTATAAAACAAAATGTATGAGACATAAATTATCATGAGAAATGAAGTGTTATATAACTTCGTTACCAAGCAAGAAAATTATTCTCTGGCGTGTACAAAATAAGTTGCAATTTTATATGATGTTTGTAAACATGAAGTGGAAGGTTTACAACTTACATGCTTTCAACTTTCACTTTGTCAAAGTCTTCAACACATTACTGATAATAATAATAAAAAGAAAGTCTGGCACATTACATAGGGGTTGGTTTCATGTTTGTGTTGTTTTTGTCTTTTGCATTATGTTTTTGCTTTCATCTGGTTATAGCAATAGTGATTCAAATGGATTGAGTATTAAAGATATATCAAAAGATTGGATACACATAATGGAAAAATTGGCCCCACTGGTCTTGTTTAGGTGCATTGGTTTTGGATGAAAAATTTATGAAGGGGTTTTCTCCTAGGATCCATGGGACCCAATTGGACCCACGTCACACTCATCAAGTCCCATGATCTAAATAGAGAGTTAAAAACCCCAAGGGGTAGCTCAGTTGGCTTAGGACCAACGCTTGCCCTCGGAAGTTGTAGGTTCAAAACTGCACAATCACACTGGGCTATTAGGGAGTTTACCCGGTTTCCCTTAGTTTGGATACGTTTGGGTCTAAGGTTGCCGTGAACCAGACCCACTTTGACTAAATGTTTATAACTATGAGAGATGTTCTCCTATGAGCTGCACCATATGCGGCCCATCTCTATGAGGCACCCTTTGGCTCACCTTTGATCAGTGTAGGCAATTCTCATATGAACTGCCACTGGGCTCAATTTTACTTTCATCAAACCATTATCCACCATAGGATTGAATCTCAATGAAATCTATGGTTAAAAAATCACTGAACATTAAGGCTGTGAAATCAGGGGCTAAGATGATCTAAAAGGGCTGATCTTTTTGTTGACCCTTATCCATAAAGAGACATTTCTAAGGATATATCTAAGTGGGTCCCGCGAGCTGGAATGCATATAAGCTATATTAGTATGCTTGTAGGAGAAACATCGCCCCTATCACTATCTGTTTTACTTTTTTCTTGCTAGATGGGTGAGTGGTACAAAACCTATATTATAATTAGCCTGCGCAAGGATCGATTTCTAAACAGTTATGTGAGATGAGACACCGTTGCCACTTGCGTCTCTAATTTCTCCCTTATAACTATACTTCGACTTGACTCTAATAGACCCGAGCATGGAAAAAGTTTACCCTGTAAACTTGGTTTCTTTTTGCTTGGCTCCTTTGTTTTTTAATATAAGTCTAATTACCGACTAAAATAAATAAATAAAAGTTTACCCTGTAGTGGTCTAGAGTTGTGCACAGAGTCTGTGCAACACACCATTAATTTATAATATCACCCAAGTATATCTCACTTGTGTATGCCAACATATTCATTGTTGTGTCGTGTTGGCACCTTGATATCACACACATGTCGTGGGTCTTCGTGTTGATAATATCACTTCGACTCAGAAAAAAACGAAAAAGAAACTTTCACTTTTGTATAGATAGTTTTAATACGGAACTGCTCCCAGAATCAGGCCCAGTTAACCAATTGGTTCATACCCTAATTTTTTGACTGGAACCTTCGGAAGTAATCAGAGGTTGATATGTTTATTACACTCCTCAACTACTAAGAAAACTTCTCTTTTTTACAACATAATTAGGCCTCTAGTATTTCTTTAAAAATACAAAAAGGGAAATTTAAATACAACCAACTACAACTTTTTGACAATGATAAACTATCATCTCCAATTTTCATTCATAATCACCTAGAGCTATTTGGAAATTTTGATCTGCCACCTAGACTGTCAATCAGGGGCCAGATTTTGATCTATCAACAAATTTTACACTATGCTGTTTCTAAAATAATAAAAATCTCCTCAGACCTAACCTCATTTAGATTAAGCTTTAGTTGCAAGTCAAGGCTATTGATATACTTTTAGGGCACGTTTGGCAAGCCGATAGGAATTCTCTATTTAGAGGATTCCTTTGTTCTATTGGAACCGAGCCATCCTCAAAAAGGATTTTCAGAAGAGATAGTTTCGAGTTTGGTAGAAGAGAGGAATTCTGGAGTCTATGCACTGTGTGATCCAACAATCATAGGTTTTTTTTTTTTTTTTTTTCAATTTCTCATAATCCATTAACAATCAAGGTCTGATCTTTCACCCCATAGCCATTTTTGGCTCTTCGGATAGTATGAACGGTTCAGATCGTGCAAGGGGGCTACATAAATAAAAAATTAATATTTTAAAGTGTAGACATTTTTGCAAATATCTCAAAATTCATGATGGATCTACGGTTGAAATTTGGGCTCCTAGTTGTGTTTGGACTCCTCTAAATTATCAACGGTTCAGATCATGATCATTTCAAAGCCCACAAAAATAAAAATAAAAAAATGTATTGTCAAACACTGTGCTATGTCAACCGTCAGAATTGATTTGCCATTTTCTAATGATTCATGATGAATCATGTTCTCAAATTTAACTCCATAGCCGTTTGGGGTTTGATTGAAAGAATGAACGGTTCGGATATCTCAAATGGGCCCCACAAAATCTCAGATTTAATGATCTAACGTCCTGCACCTTTTTACAAATATCTTAAATTATAGGTGGAATCAACGGCTGATATTTGACGTGGTAGCCATTTTGGACCTTTTTAACACTATTATCGGTCCAGATCTTGATTGTGGGGCCCATAGAAACCAAAAAAATGCAAAAAACCCTTATTCTTAAAATATTTGCAAACAAGGATTTTTGGCGTCCTCTATGCCCTTTTCTACGCTGATCCAAACGTGGGTTTTCCACGAGATCACAGAAAGTTGCGAGAAATCCTCTCTGAAGACGTTTACAAAACATGACCTTAGAAAAACCGAGATGGCTTTCTACAAAAAAATAAAAAATAAAAAATGCCAATGGTTATTTTAGATAATAAGTGGTAATATATAAGTTTACCATATAGGAAACCCTCCATTATTGACAATCATACTACAAGCATTTTGTTGTTACAAGTCTCAATTGAACCCTTGGATTGATGTTGAACTTACTCTCATTACTTTTTCAGCCCTTGCTTTCTTTCTTAAGTTGAAAAAGGACCTTATATAACGTCAGCTTGATTGCTCAATGGTCTCTTTCGATGGTCTCTATCATGATTTTAGTCCATTCATTTTGCCATGTAAGGATTGTTTCTTTTTTCTCATCTACAGATATGATGGTCCTTTGCTCCTCCATTTTCTTTATGGCTTGTTCTATTATCTCTCTTTTGCTCGCTTTTTTCCCTTTGATGTGTGTTGTGTGTGAATATGTCTCAGTCTCAAATGGAGAAAGCCGGGTTTTTTTTTTTTTAAAAGAAAGCAGGTTGGTTAGTGTCAGAGTGGGTCATAAAACAAAACTTCCAAATTGAGTCAAATTTTATTTTATATCTACATTTATTTATTTATTTTTTCTTTTGCTATCGGAGAGTTTTCAATTCTTTGGGTTGGACTAATCACTCCGGGGACAGAGGGAGGCCAGGTAAATTCCCTTGTAGACCCAGTGTGGTAGTGCAATTTCGAACCTACAACCTCCAGGTGCAAATCGTAGTCCTAAACCAACTTATATACTCCTTGGGGTTATAAAGATAAATATGGTCTCAGCGGGGCTCGAAAAAAAACTATTAGTCAAACCCCATATAAATGAGTTATGGTTTAAGAGAATGGTGCCAACCCTAAGCAACTACCAACCCTAACTGAGGGGGATAACAAGGGGCTGTTCACTTGGTTGGCAACCTCACATGTCACCTGGCTTCCTAGGGAGTAATACTTTATGCCACTTTCCCACTTGTATGGCTCTCCTTTACATTGGTGTGGGCTTCTCTTTCCACTCTGCATGCTCTCCTGCTTGCTAAATGATGACAGAGCCTACTCATTAATTAACATAATACTCTCTTATGCAACATGTAGGGATGGAGTTGATACAACCCAGCAACTCAAAGCATCACTGGGCCCATGCAATATTGTCCTTTATTAATGCCACAACAAGGACAGGAGATGTATATTTTTTGTCCTTTCTCCTACCTTGTCTCCCTCTCTTTAATTCGCTCTCCATTTCCTTATACCGGGTCCCACAGTTTACATTTTTTCCTATAAGCAATGTGACTGATTTGGACTCACCGGTTTAAATAGAGCTTTCTAGAATTTAGTTTTTGAATTTGGTTATTAATTAAAAAAATACCACAACAAAAATGATAAAAGATATGCTTAAAACTCAAAAAATATATTATCCTCGTCCTCATCCTCATCATCACCTATAAAGCCTTGTCTCAACTATGTTGAAATTGCCTACACAAATTCTTTTTCTCTATTTTGATATATTTTGAGCCAAATCCTTCGATATGTAAAGCAGTATTACGGTGCTAGCCTAGGCCCGATCCGTGTTTGCTTAATATTTGGCCAACTAGAATAAGGAGCACTTGTAATTTAGTGATTAGTTGTCCAAACTACCATTAGAAAGCCTAGACATGTGATTAAAAAGAGTATGCCTCGGCCAGCACGATCACCAAAGGGCGGGCTCCAGTTTGACATTTATGGAATCTATGGCTGGATATGAGCATGTGTTTCTTAGGTTGGGCCATGCCTAGATATGCTTCAACGTGGCTCAACGCAGTCCATGAATACCATTCAATAGATTGCACTTCTTTATATCTATCCTTTCTACTTTCATTGGTGTCATCTTTTGTGACCCTTCCATGATTTAATTTGAATAAGTTAATAGTCCTAAATAACATTTCTTCTGTTATATGTCATGCTAGCAATTACGGCTAAGCTCGGGCCAAAAAAATAAATAGAAATAAAAATTAACTTTAAATGTTTTTTTTCTAATAAGGGCATTAGACATCTTCCTAATTTATTCTTTTTATAAAATAGAATCATAAAAGAACCCTGACAAGGAATCTAACATCACTGATAGATTCCAGACATTAGATTCCAGACATTCCAGCCAAGTCTGGAATCTATCAGTGCACACCACATCATCATCACAAGATTGTCCAAACTCAGCCACTATATGGGTGGCTGCATTCGAGTCTCTAGAATCATATATAAATCCAACACTACCAATCCAAAATGAACAGTCTGATAGTTCTTTCCTCGTTTCAGTTGATGCCATTGATCACCCCAAGAGCATCCGAGGGAACCTAGATTTCAGAGAAGCCTCTTTCCCTAACCTTGCCTAATGCAATTGAGTATCACCCCAGCCTCAACCTTCTTGAATGTGAACATCCTAGGCCCTAGAGTCAATTGCAACAGTATTACAGTAGTACAGGCAACAGAGTTCTAAAATCTCAAATGAGCCACAAGATTGAAGATCAAGGCCATCCAATGTGCTCCCATCTTTTTAACATGTTGTTTTGTTCATTATCAACTGTCCATTTATCAATTATCAATCTTTGAGATTTATAAGAAATTCTTGTCCATAATGGGGCTAGTCATATTCAATGGTACTGATAGACTCAATAGTGGGCCCTGGATGTATGGAGATTAGACAGTGCAGACAACAAAATCCTTTAAGATGTTGATTGTTTTCCCTTTTTTTTTAATATTATTTCATGGTACCTCAGATGTAGTAGGTAAATGATACAAGAGGGACAGGAGAGGATCGAAAAAGAGAATCATTTCTACATAGGTCCGTGGGACACCAATGGAATAAATAACTCTTCCAAGCCAAAAATCCAAGCCAAAAAAAGGGAGGGGAGGGGAGGGGGGGACCACAGTAGAAAACGAAAATATTACATCATTCTAGTTTGGGATTTTAATGGAAAAACTAAATTCAAACCTTAATTAAATAATTTTATGAAGAAAAATTATAAAATAACAAGAGAGTTATTTGTACATTTTCTTTTTATGATTGACGATATCGTCAATGTCCATGGTACGTAAAAACCGGAAACTCCTTTTTCTAAAGCACTTTATCTCCTTCCCTTTCCTATTACCTCACCTGATAAAGTAACTTAAGACGTATTTAACAACCTAGCATTGAGATAAGAGACATCAAATGGGTCAGGCTGCTCAGGCATGACTTGGCCCAGCACGACAGTCAACGGCATGACACAGCTGGCACAACCCGTAAGCATGGGGTGTGCTGGGCTTGAGTCCCAAGCACGTTGGCACGACTGAGGCATAACATGGCACGTCAGGCGGTACGGTACGACAGACTGTGCAAATCTATCATATTTTGTGTATTTTGATTGTTTTACCCCCAATGTAGTCTATTACTTTTTTATTATTATTATCTACAAAAATTTTAAAGTTTTTGAAGGTAATCCCGTTGAAAAACCTTCAATAAAAAGATCTAAATCATTCTCTTAATAAGTGAAGTAGGTCGAGTTTGACTCAACCAATTAAATATGTGTGTCATACTATTCTTCTTTATGTGTATCTTTTAAAAAAATTTAACCTAACGCACTAAAAACAGAAGCAGGACATATTAGAAGTCCGACATAAAAGCCCAGGACGAAGACGGGCACGAATGACATGGCCCTGGCCCAGGCCAGGCACCATTCAAGCACATCACAAGCCGTGCTGGCCCGAGCTGTGCCTCAGGCATGTCAGCATGGCACGACACGATTGATGGGACGTGCCGTGTGTGTCGGCACGGCTGTGCCTAGGTTGAGGTGTGCCAGCATGACACGTTTGACACCTGTAATTGAGATGCTTATATGTTCTCATCTATTTCAAAAATCCTCCATTTCTCTCAAGCTTGTGTTCTCTCCCTCTCTCTAAGTTCAACAGAGGTGGGTTCACTTATGGACACCAAATTAAAAACCCTATTAAGAGCAAAGCTAGCATCTACCTTATCATCCCTTATCTCCATATCATTCATTTGTTCGGACAATTTATTAACCGCAATCATATTTTCATTTTTGTCTCTCACACCAGTCACCAGTTGTAGGTACCGCACTCATTGTTGCCATTTATTTCCCAAAGAAAACCTGCAGGTAGATTAAATCTCAATGTCTCATAAAATCTCCCATCACCTCAATGAACCAAAGTCCTCCACCTGCTAAAAATAGGGTTAAATAAATTGTTCAAGCAAAAAAAAAAAAAAAAAAAGGCTATAAAGAAAACATCTTTTTCTAGACTTTCCACTACAAATACAACAAGAACACAAGTAATTAATGACAAAGGATCAACTGTGCAGCAAACTCAATTTTCCCCATAAAATGTAATAATTTTTATAATGGTTGACAATATACCTCTATTGCTCAAAGATTGTGCAACAGGGCTGCCCACACGTTGCCCACATCAAGACTCACGAAATCCCCCCCAAACAAATGACTTTAAATTTATTTACCAGAATTCCTGACAGGAATTTGCTATGTTGGGGTTTTTTTGACATAATGTGACATCTTATCCCCTGGCATTTGAAATGCCATGTTTCTTTCAGCAGAATTCCAAATTCCAATCACCTAAATGATCTCAAATGACCTTTTAGAATTCCTGAGATTCCATTTTCTATACATTTGGTTAGGATTTCAAATGCTCCATCAAGAAGAGGGATTTGAAATTTCACCTCAAGGGGACACCTTTTGGAGAATTTGAAATTCCTTCAGACATGAATTATAGGAATTATGGTAAAGAAATAGGCTCTAAGAGTCCAAATACTCACAAAAGCACACTCAAATTCATCTCCTCCAACCTCACTCAAAGCCACCACTAAATTGAGATAAAGTCCTCATTCGGCATTTCATCGAATACCTTATACTCCAAACATGCAAATACAGGAGGGTTTAGAAATGCGTGGAGACCAAGCATGGGATCCACACACTCGAGGAATATTACCTAGACCAACTACGGAAGACACCCCCCAACACAAAATGCAATAGTTTTCATAATCTTTCCATCACTAGGTACAAGAAGATGAAGCAACATATGATTTTTTGCAATGGAAGTTGACGATATCATCAACTATGATAGTTTCATAAAAAAAATGCATGGACAACTCTCTCGTCAATTTATAGTTTTTTTTCATAAAACCTCTTAATTAAGATTTAAGCAAATTTTTTCATAAAAATCCCTTCTAGTTTCAATAATTATGAGATCATCAGGTGACAAGTCTTAGAACTGACCCTTTTTTAACTTAATTCTTGGTACCGGCCAAGGGAATAGGTCATATGAGAGTCCGGCGATAATGTTCGTTCTAGTGGGGGAAAACCTAGTAACTAGGGTGGTAAATGAGTCCCCAATTCTCCGATTATCGGAAATTTCCGACCGGTTAAAAACAGGGTCTGGGTCCAGTTCCACCTTGGTTCAGACCCGTGAACTCGAGACCTAACATATTACCTAAAATTTCGAAAATTTCTCTTAAAACTATATTATTTTTTAATATCATTTTGTACCTACATCGAGACCCGTCTCATATATGGTTTTGGTTCCGGTTCCGGAGTCAAGAAACCGATTTCAAAACAATCCTGGTTCCACCTTTTCTTTAACTGTTCTGGGTACGGGTCCACCATGGACCCGAATCGGAACCGACTCATTTACGACCCTACTAATAACATAGGAAGATAAGCCGAGACGCATGATGGGAGAGAAACCCACTCATGTAGAGCAGAAACCCAAGGATAAGAGAGACGTACGTAATTTCAAACCAAGTTGGTTATCCTTGTTTGGATTCTTAATTATTGGTAACTCTTTTTCAGATTGAACTGAAATTTAAAGATACGTTACCGAGGTGATGGGACTCAAGGTGAATGGTTATAATTATTATCACGTGGGCCCCACTGTAGAGTTCCAGGCATATATTATCGGGAAAGCTTGCAAGAGAGTGAAGAGGAGGCCATAGGGAATCCGGATTTAATATGGCGACATAAACGAAGTGGCATATTGTTTGTAGGAGGAGTCATAATCTTGCCCACCAACTGTTGTCCTTAGTTTTGGCTGATATTGCCTTAACTATCATTCCAAGCTAGCTTACCCACGCTTAGAGAAGGAATAAAGATTAATCATATTGGTAGTGACAGAGGTCAAACTTTAAAAGTATACTTAAAAAAGTAAGATTAATTTAAAATATTAGCGAAAGAAGAAATTAATACTATGTTAAGGTGGAAGCCGCAAATACTAAATGAAAAGGTATGCTATATTTATTTAAGAATAGGTACAAAAAATTAGATATGATTTTTTTTTCAACTCCCAGTAATGATAGATTCGTGAAATATATAAGTGAAAAACAAGAAAATGATACATGTATTAGTATTAAACATAGATGTATAAACCTAAAAACCATTGGCACATTTTTGTAATGACCGTGGAAGATCCTATAGGAGAAATCTAATTTCAATTCCTATTGAATCTACCATTACAGTGATTTCTTGCAAAACACGAAATACATATAAGAGAGCATATATAATAAACATTAAAAATAAATATAAAAAAGAATAGATCTAAAGCCAACTTCATTGGGGTAAAAAAAAGAAAAGAAAAGAAAAGAAAACACTTTGAAGTCACGTTTTGTTAGTTTTATTTAGATGATGTTACTAAAAACAACCCCCTTAGACTTAGGGCACGTTTGGCAAAAGTCTACAGAGGTGATTCCTCACCAGTTTTCCTCGGATTCGAAGAAAACTCATGTTTGTTTGCAAATCCAATGGTATGAGAGGAATCCTAATTATACATAAAAGTCATCACAAGCACTAAAAATCCAGATCTGACCTCCCCCCAACGAATTGCACAAATCTATGCACTGAAGCATTTGCGGGTGAACGATATAGAGGCGGTGATATTGAGGTTACCGGTTTTTTCTTTGGAAACCTATCTTTTGGGTCCCACAATCACAATCCGAATCGGTAATCATGTTTATAATGTCCAAAACAGCTAGTACATAAAAAATCATCTGTTGATCTATCTCATATTTTGAGATATTTGTTAAAACATACAGACTGTTGATCATGATTTGTTCACTTTTGTGGGCCCCATTTGTAAGATCTAAACCATTCATTCTTTTCAAAAGAGCTATTTCGGCCATGGGCTCAAATTTGGTAGCCTAACTCATCATGGGTCATTAGAAAATTGGAAAAAACTATTGGCCATTGATCATCCACACTGCCAACCGGTTTGTCAAACGTAGTGGAGTGAGTGGTGGTAGACGGTCATTTGTGGTGATCCATTTCTTACTTGGAAACCTATCTTATGAGTCTCATAATCAAGATCCAAACCGTTCATCATGTTTAGAATGTCCAAAATGGTTAGTAGGTCAATTTCTAGCCGTTGATTCATCATATATTTTGAGATATTTGCAAAAATAGTCCACACCCTAAAATTATATATTTTTTTATTTATGTGGGACCCACAATGAAATCCGAACCATCAATCATATGTAAAAGGTTAAAAAGGGCATAGGGTTTAAATTTTATGGCTTGATTCATCACGGATTGTAAGGAAATGGCAAAAAATCCCTAACCCTTGGATGTAGCACATGTTAATCCATAGGCTCTTTCCTTTTGCCAAACATGGAATGTTGGAAATCTTGCGCAAGAGATATCCTCACTATGGAAAGCTTAGTATAAGAAGAAGGAAAGAATCATCTTAATAGAAGATTCCTCTTCAATTCCCAAATGTACCCTTAATGAACACCAAAAAAGCCCTCAAATCTCAATATTAACTAAAAAGGCCATGCATGGTGATGTCGTAGCTCACCAGTTTTGTTGGACGGGGATATCTCCACTCACATGCATCTTCTTCTTCCTCTTCCTCCTCCTCTTGAAGACTAATAGGATCAGTGCTCAGTTGTATCTTCCTCTTCCTAAATCCATCCATCAACCCAAACAACTTCCTCAACTTAGCCTAGCGCCCTCCTCTTGAATCCGACAACAATGCCACCCTCGTCACTGCAAGTCCCTTTGAAGCAATGAACGATGCCGCAAGAGTTTCCACTACTCCATATCCTCCCTCACCAATCACCTCCCGGAGAGCCTTCTCAATCAGATCCATGTTAGACGTGAGTGGTCCTCATGACCACATGTGCAATATTGTTGGGACTCACGGTTTAAGCCCACTAATTTAAGTTATAGTTTTTGGTTTTACTAAGTTTATTTTGGATTCAATTTTAGTAAGTTCAATCAAATAGGACTCTTGTTGGCTAATTTGAGGGAATTGAGAAAACTTACCTTTATTAGATTCCTTTGATGGGAAGAAATCTCTCTAGAGCTTATCTATATATATGGTTTTTCGGTCCTCTCTCTTAACCTTTAAGATTTGAAAAGTACACATTAACTTCACGCATATTAGAGTGGGTGATAAAGGAGATATGAGAAAACCCTATTTGAGAAAGGAGATCCGCTCATCATCAAGATCATGGCTCACTATATGCTTTTAGTATTTTAGATTATCCATTGTTAATACGTAGATCCAGATCCATAGGTTTGATTTGTATTGCAAACCATATCAGATCTTACAATCCAAGCTCACATCATCCTTCGATCTTATGTCCTTTAGCTGGTTTACAAAAAACCTCGCCTTTGAGTTCGATCGAGGAGAGGGGTTTCGATTGGAGGAGAGGAAGATAGAGTTTGGAGGATTTGGAAATGGCGGGAGGGAAGGAGGAGAGAGGTTGGAGTGGTGGAGATGGAGAGAGTGGATAGGAGAGAAGATTGCATACATGATAGTATGAGAGATGGAAGAAACAAGTGGCCATATTGCCCCTCATATATATAGGTGAGCGGGGATATCCTCACTAGGCAAAGAAAAAAAAAACCAATAAATCATTTAGGCATTCAAAATTAAGATCTGAGAAGTTAAAATTAAAATCAAGCTGGCCAAATTTTAAATTGGCCTTTCCCTTGTCATTTTTATTGGACTGATGTTTCCCTTCTTGCAATATAATAATGATTTTAATATTATAGAAATACACACACATCTATTAATTTTCTTTATTTTTGGTTTCTTTTCTTTTTTATTGCCTTTTTATGGACTGTGAGACCCTTAGGATGGCAATGGTTCGGGCTGAGTCCGCGTGTCGGACTAATCTCACCTTGTACTTGCCTATTGCCCAATCGAGTGAGTTCATGATTTGTGACACCGAATTAGCTATGTGATAGATGATTGGTTTGCTCCATTTTTTTTTTAGCTTTTCTCATTGGGACTCATAAGAGCACCCCCACACACATAAGGAGAGGCATTCTCACAAAAGAGGAGAGGATGCCCTATCTGTGCAGAGGGAGCAGTCACACATGCGAGGAGAGGACACCTGCATGTGTGGAGAGGGAGCAACTACAAACAGGAGGAAATACCTAGGGATTGATCCGTAATAACTAGGGTTTGGGGCAAGGTTCCTAACCAACTAAGAAACGCCTCACTTCTTGGTTTGATCCTTGTTTGGGGTGTTAATGGCCCGGGTTGGGATGGGTTAAGGCATATATATCTAGGTCTGGCTTGACTTTAAAAACATAGGCCTATATCCTTCCTAAGCCCAATATTGGTCATAAAATGCCAGGCCAGAGCCCGCCCATTTAGTCAATCGGCAGAGCCAAACATGGCTTTTTAGTATTTATTTGGGCTTGTTAGCAATTCTTCGGATAAATTTATTACTTAATTACAAGTGAGCTGGGCTGGGTTTGACTTTGCGCTTTCTATCACTTAATCCAAGACTGGTCCAAATATTAAATGGGACAAGATCAAGAATCTAAGCCCGCCCCAAAGTTGGATGGGCCTAGATTGGGCTCAAAGTGTTCCGACCCATGACCAAACCTATCCTTGTTGGTAGATTTGGTTGGTTATGGGCTAGCCCGCTACAGTAGCATGTGTGTGTGTGGGACTGTAATTGACCCTGCAAATATATATATATATATATATATATTTTTTTTTTTTCAATCCATTCGTCCATGCCTCCTTTGTTCAGTCGACCATCATAGATTAGAAGGTTAAAAATGACTTGACAAATGCCTAATCTATAAACAATCCTTCATAATCTATAAAAATGAACCTCACCATGCCAAGTGACCTCTCCTTGGCTTGTAAAATCTTATTTGGGAGAGACAAGGTCTAGTGCAAGCAATTTAAGTTCTTTATCAGCTTGTTTTGTTTTGTAAGTCTGATTTTTTAATTCTTAATTCATGTTTTGTACATCAAGCTCCATCTCATTTCTTTAATTTTTATTCACTATGTGTAGGACAAGTTAACTCATATTTTCTTTCTCAGTTGAGTATAATTTAATTGGTTCATTTTTCACATAATAAGGTAAAAGTTGATTAAAAAAATGCCAATAATTGAAGAAAGAAAACCATTCAAAGGAATTAACAAAATAAAATAAGAATTAAAGCAATTAAGGTTGATTTTAGTATAGTATTTTTTGATACCCCCTAAGATATATAGAATTTTTAAATAGGCTTATGTGGTTGACTATTTAGTGATACATCTTTGTCCTTTCATTCTAACACCTTTATACCTCTCCAAAATCAATAATCCTGACTAGAATGGGCAACCACTATGACGTTTGTATTGAGCTTTGCTAAAAATAGCAGCTTGCCCTTACATCCATTAAAGAAAATAAGTATGTTATTATTTATAAAATTACCATTATTTTATTCCAAGTCTCAGCATTCACACTCTCAATTACTCTCTTATACATATAAAACCTGCTCAAGTATTTGAAAGTCTCACCAATCCAACAATTGTTCACACATTGATTGGGTCAATCATAACTTATAAGTACTGGTGTTGATTGTCATTATTATCGATTTGGATTTTATTGAAATGAGTCATGTAGTGATGATATTTAATTTATGTAGGGATAGCTCTCCCACTAAATGTACAATAGGCTTTAAGAAAACAAGTCAAGTATTTCAAAACATGCATATAGGGATAAAGATGTGCAAAAGTATTATTTCACTTTAAAAACTTACGGCGGTTGCAAGGCTACTATCGATCTTGGGGCATGGAAGAGGCAAAATAAAATGCAAAGATGTATCACTGAACACTAAACCTTGGACCCCGCATGGGGCTTATTTACGAATCCTAAAAATCTTTGGAGGGCATATAAAAAAAAATCTGTTTTAATTTCCTTTCACCACTCAACCAGTTCCTGTGTGATCGAGACATCTCTGAATCAGGTGTTTGGTTTGGGGGAGTTTTATTTTATTTTGGGGCCAAAGCAGCTGTCTAGGCAGTGATTTTGTTTTGTTGTTATGCTTGTCTTATGTCTGTAAAAAGTGTTATTCTTTATGTGGGTTTAATGTACTGTATCTTGCACCTTTTTTCACTAAAATGATTGCTGTCTTCGTCTTAGCCACAAAGAAGAGAAAAATAAAAGCAGGACAACTGCCATACAAATGTTTGGTTTATCTATCAAAATTATGCAACTGTTCATGAGATGGACTCCACTAAAGATAAGTGGCTGTGATCTATTCTCAATCTTTTGCTAGGACATCCAATTTGGGTTGTTTGGTTGCTCTTAAAATGTCATAAAAACTATTGTATAAGGAAACAGGTAATATCTTTAAACTGCATGCACAGGGCTTTTTTTTTTCCATGGATCAAATGTCTCCACCTTTTCCCCACATCTAAATGCCCATATGTGGCATTGATTTAAATGTAAAACATTTGTTACTATGCTTTAATTAACGACTGTGCTATGCTATTGTTTGCTTTTAGATAGAGATAGAGATAGAAAGAGAATAAAACTATTGCCCATCAGAGTTAAACAAACATTATTATTATTATTATTAGAGTCTTTTGCATATATCCTGCTAAAGTCTCTAAAATTTGTAACCAGTCTGGTTTGGTGACCAATGAATGGCTTTAAGACCTTATGTAATATAGGGAGCTTATTGGAAAGTATTTCCGCTTCCTCTACTAACGCCTTAAGGTTTTGGAAATAATGGTTAACTAAAGGAATTTAATATGGTATCAGAGCCAACCGGTCATGAGTTTCAAATTCTAGGAGGAACGACTCGGAGTAAAAAAAAAAATGCGTGTCGCCAAAAGTGCGCTAGCCGGGTTCCACCTGGTGGGGAGTATTGAGGAGTGAGCTCCACCCGAGGGAGAATATTGAAAAGTATTTCCGCTGCCTCTACTAACGTTTTAAGGTTTTGGTAGTAATGATTAGCTAAAGGAATTTAATAAATATTAGAAGAGTTATTTAATTAAATAATTTATTCTTGGAAAACGTGAGTACAAATTAAACAAAGTTTTGCTATTTGTGATCAGAATTAGTAATATTGTTAGTCATGAAAAGTACCATTCACACTTTGCGACTGAGAGTCACATGAATTGCAAAAGAGAAGACAAAAGAGTATTTCAGCCTTTTCCTTTTAATGGTCAAAATCAAAATGAATGGGGGTCCTGTGACTGGCTGGGCATTTACCTGCATTGCCCCCACAGGCAAAGGGCATTTTACTCTTATGAGACATGAGACAGCCAAAGGTTTTTCAATTCTTTTGACCGTTTTAATGTAAGAATCCGAATCAAGAATCTCCCTACTTGTAAACTAGGCATGTGACAAGAGGTGAAGAGGGGCTCACTAGCCAACTTAGCTATGGGTGGGTGTCTTTGGTTGCAAGGGTGCAGTGAAGTGCAGAAAGAATAAAAAAGGAAAAACCAATCTCGAGATAGGGACACCTTATAGGATGATTAAATTACAACAACACTCAAAAGCTTTGGAGAGCCATTTCCTATCCTTAAGTTTCATCTACAAAATAAATTACATTTTGTTTGACCTAAATATATCAAATGAATTAATAAGAATAAGATCAGTTTCTTTTATACAGTTTTAGCCCAAAATTAGAGAGTCGGCAATATTCCATGTATCTTATTTTCTTTTCTATTTCTACTATAATTAAGTCTGTCAATTTAGCCCAAGCCCAAAAATACAGGGCTTTTACAAAAATTTGAGCCAAGTGGACTGGATTTGTACAATTATTTGAAAGCTCGGCCAAAATGGGACTGTGAATGGGCATAGCATGCCCAGTCCGTCTAGGCCCAGCTCGCCCCGCCCGTAAGGTTATTTTACTAATTTATATATATTTCAATGGGAACTCTCCAAAATGTTTCTTCCCTCCACCATTTCTCATGAATTCAATCCCTTCTCACTCCACACCAAAAACCCACACCATGAATTGGCAATTGACTCAATTTGATACTTGGACTTGATCCACTATTGACTTTAGGTTTGAAATTCTTGATAGATTTATCACCTTTAATTTTGAAGACTTAATATGTACTCTCTAGTATCTGAGTCTTTTGAAATTTAATCAAGTTGAAAATTGGTACACCCCTTATCCGACCATCACTATCATCTTTATTAACAGAGCTTCACCCGATGAAGCTTCACCTTGACGAAAATGCTAAAGCCCAACCCGAGCCCACACGTGATGGGATTTTACATAGGCATGCTCAATTTAAGGCCGGGATTGGACAATCCCCAGCAGGCATATCCAGTATTTGGGACGGGATTGGACAACCCATGCCCAGGTCCGACCCGTCCCATTGATTGGCCTAGCTACAATGGGAACTCATAATTTCTAGACTCTAGCTGATCTACATCCGAGATATATCTTATTTTTCATTTTACAGCTATTGAAACATCCATAAATCTGATTTATTTATTTCTATGGTTAGACTCAAATCCCACTTTTGCCTATCTGCAAGAGTTGGGATCCTTTTATAGGCTTTTATTTACAGAAATACAGAGGTGAAGGAGTGAGGTCTATTTTGGGTTGCCAACTCATTGATAGCTTAATGGTGAGACACCTCCTTTTCATAGAAATAATCAAGAGGATTTTACCGAAAAAATCCCCTTAGACTCGTCATATGCCAAAAATGCCACCGGCGTCTTACAAAGACCATAGTGGTCCCAGGGGTCTTATTTGGGTGGTTTTTTTTTTTTTTTTTCTCTAAGCGAGGATATCCCTACTCCTTTTAACTTAAAACATCCTAGAACCCTTTTCTCCCCTTTCATTCTTCTCCCATCTCTCTTCCACAAGAACATAGGGTCTTGGGCTCTGTTTCTGAAATTCGAAATTCAAATAATGTGCAGTGGACTCATCGAAGAAGAAAAGAAGCAGCAGGACTTTGCAGAAGGCTGATCAGAGAAGAACAAGGGATTCGTTCTCAGTTTCGAAGTCGCAGGTGGTTCTTTGTTACAAACCGGCCTGATCTGTGGCAAGCCATTGCATTTCAGATTTGCAGTTGCAAACCAAACTCGAAGAAGGTTGCAGAGGTTTTGCATCGCATTCGACTGTTTTGCTCTTTCCCCCTTTTCGTGCAAGGGCGGACCCAAAATATTTTTCATCTTTATGGATTGTTTTGATTGCTGATGATATTAGTCATGAATACATATTAGGAAAGAAGAAAAATGAAAACTTAGAGGGAATTAGTGAATAAGATTTGTGGAATTTCTGCTTGTGTGAATTGGGAAGGAAACAGGTGAAGAAAAGTTTTTCAAAATCAACCCCCCACCCCCAAGAGATTAGTAGTGGGTGAGTCTCTCATAAGATTTGTGAAATGAGTTTGTTTGGATGAGAAGAAACTATTCTTCTACAGGTTCTACATGTCTTCCTGAGTTGTAAAAATATATCCATGTCATGTGTAGATAGGGTTCTTATTGACGAATGTGAATGTGTAAATAGTTAATGGGTTAGTAGATGGCTAGATATCCCCGCCCACAACACTCATATCCCCACCCACAGTACTCAGATGGGCGGGGATATCCCCTTTCACAACACTTATTTGGGCAGGGATATCTCCGCTCAACTGATACAACTTTAAGAGACAACACTCACGGAGGCGGGGCTATCTCCGTTCACAACACTAATTTGGCGAGGATATCCCTGCTCAACTAATACAAATCTGAGAGACAACACTCACAGAGGCGGGGATATCCCCACCCACAACACTATCCTGGGCTGGGATATCAAGTCCACAACACATTCATTGGCGGGGATATCCATCCATTTTCAAGCCAAGGCACGTAACTTGTTCAATGGGGACCTCTTCCTTTTTCACATAAAGATGAGAGGTTAGTGTTTTCTTTTTCGCGAAGCAGATAGCTGTCACAATGGTAAAGATTATGAATACAATTACATGGGAAAAGACCAGCATCCACCACTATTGTATGTATAGCAAATATCCTCCCCCTCTCAAAAAATCCACCATTCATATTAATTGTGATGGCTGAAAACCTTGCACTTTAGGATGCTTTGCTCCAAGTTTATTGGAGGCTCCAGAGAAATTGATACTAGTGATCGTTTTCTCCATTCATGGATGGATTTATACGATACCAATATCAATACAATCAGGTGTAGGATCAGGAGTGAGGATAATCCCCTTTAGACATGTAAAGAAGCCTTTATTTTGTTTTTTTTGAAGTGATCTGATTCTGCCCTACTACTTCGATGAGTCCTGTTGTTTCTTCTCTTCTTCGATGAGTCTTTGCTCAGAGAAAATGGGGGAAAGAACGAAAATGGGGAAAAGGGTTTTGGGTCATTTTAAGGTAAAAGGAGCAGGGATACCCCTACTCAGAGAGAAGTAAAAAAAAAAAAAAAAAAAAAAAATCAAACAAAGCCTTTGGGACTACTATGGTCTATATGAGATGTTGATGATGTTTTTGGCTTTTGACAAGTATAAGAGGATTTTTCCGGTTAAATCCTCAATAATCAACGATCAAATTGTGAGGGACTAGGGCTGCCACTATATTACCAGAGAGAAGAAAAACTCCAAATTGGGTCCATCTATTGAAAACTCTAGTTGTTAAAGTAAGCACTTTCCTAAAAATCCAATAAACGCAATTTGATGTATATTGATTAATCATTTTCTGTATCAAACGATCAATCTTACAGTGCGACCAACCATATTGAGGTAATATTTGAGGTAGAGCTGTCAATCGTGTCTTATTAACGAATTTGTGTTGTAGGTTAACGAATTCGTATTAGAATCACCTCAATCCGTGCACAATCCATTAAATAAACGGGTACAAAAATCAAACACGAACACGACACGATTAGTTAACGAGTTACACGGCACGATCCGTGTAACCCGTTGAATAATCGTGTATTTTTCGGATCATATCAATTGACACGCATTCTTTTGCTAATGAAAAGAGAGTGAAAGAGTTAGAAAATAATCTTTTATATGTAGGTTTTAGGGTTCCACTCCAATTTTTTCAAATTTACCAAAAGACCACTCATGCATTTTATAATTTATGTCATTTATCATTTGGCGAAGGGTTACCGATTTTATTCATTATCGGTATGCTAATTTAACGTGTGAACACGTCCGACTCATCAACGGCATGAAACCGTTAAAAGACCATCGAAATCCTTTAACATCGTATGAGTTTGTGTCGTGTGAACAGATCATGGCGTTTTCCCTGCCCTAATTCGAGGATAAGTGATAGGACAATTACTTTGAGCGACTTAAATTTTCCGTAGGTAATCTTGCTATGGTGTTCCACTCTGATTAATCAAGGATTTCTAAAGTCAAAGCTTAAGAGGATATGGCCGGGCAAACTGTGGCACCTGTCGTCTTATTTTTAATTTTTCCTCCGTACTTTCCCTGTTAAAAGAACGAGAAAGTAAACAAAAATTCCATGTCAAGGTGACGGATTTTCCTACTTAATCAGACGGTTTTCCTGCATGAGATGGCGGAGGCCATGATCTCTGATTAGAGAATGACAAAACGGACCTTCTGATTTCTCAAAAACTGCCAAACACCTCAAAAACAGCATCAAAGGTCCCAAACACAGCCCATTCCTCTGCAACCCAGTTCCATGTTTTCCTTGATTTTGTGGATTTTTGAGCTCTAAATGCAGGTACTTTATCTGGGTCATCCATGTTTAGGAGAATATCTTCCAATATAAGCTGGGGAAAGAAGGATGTTTGGTTGGGCCAGGACTGTTTGTGTTTAGGCAGGCAGCAACGGTCACTGTCATGATTTTCTTTGGGTGGTGTCTCTCAAACACCCATCTAATCACTCGTGTTTTGCTGATGATTTTGATCGACTCCACTCAAAGCTTCTTAGTGGGTGCTGTTGGTTTCTTTTTCTGATTAGAAAGAGGAAGAGAAGAAGGTGGGCAGTTGCAAAGGAGTCGAAGAGAGCTGCTCTTCTTAGGCTGCAGGGGAAGAACAGATCTTACTCATATGAGGAGATCTGTAACTGTAAGCACCCCGATCTTCACTTTTCTTTGCCTTGTTTTTAATTTTCTTTTGCTTTTTGGGTTGGAATTGTGGCTCCAGATGTAAAGAATCCGAGCTAAGAAATCTATTGGAGGATAGATAGGTTCTTTTCTAGAGCTTCTTCTTGGGTTGCAAATTTTCAATTGCTGTTTTAAGATGGAGAAAGAACTTTTATCCATAGGGCATGCAAATTGTGGGATCTGATGGGATTTTGACTTGTTTTTTGTTTGGGACATGCTATGACAATGTAGCTTAACTTGTCACCTTTTTCACTTTGAGTGATTTGGCTGGATGATCATATAAAACCTGGTACTCTCTTGTGGGTTAGAATTCAATTCCCAAACTTGTTTATGGGTTTTATTTGGTGTGAAGGCCATTCTTTGCCCAGTAGAGAATTAACCAATAAACTTCATCTGGTCTTTCCTATTCTTCGGTGATTGTGGGGTGTTTTTTTTGGTAGATTAGGACTATTTATGAACAACTTCCCAATCAAAGTCAGATCAAAACAGTGTAAAATAGCCCATACACTATGTTTGCCAAAGATGAAAAATGCAAGGAAATGAAGGCATCACCAGAGTGACGATATAAAATGGTACATGAAAAATGCAAGTAAATTAATGGCATTGCCAACTTGGGTTTTCTTTACATTGCATAAAATGGGGATTTCAGGAGTGATTTGGTGTTACAAATCCTCTTTCAGCTTCTGAAAGTGCTTCTGGTGCTAGCAACAATAAGTGAGGCTCCATGGGCCGCGGAAGGCAGCCTGCAGTGCAATCAGTTGAGATCAAGGACATTTCGACCTCACAGAGTGACGATAACTGAATTCGGTGCAGTTGGAGATGGCGTCACTCTCAACACGAATGCGTTTCGGAATGCCATTTTCTATCTTCATTCATTTGCAGACAAAGGTGGTGCTCAGCTTTTCGTGCCTGCAGGGAGGTGGTTGACTGGAAGCTTTAGCCTCATCAGTCATTTAACATTGTTGCTGGATGAGGGAGCAGTGATTCTTGGATCAAAGGTAAGTCTATTGAGACACATTTTTTATTGGTATTAACTTATGCACCTAAAAATGTGCAGAAGCTGATTCTTGCCAGTCAGCGTGCTTTCTAAATTTTGACATTCACAGGTAAATTTAGAGAGTGAGACTGAAGTATTTGGATGTACCCAAATAGCTGTTAGTTTGGATATTTTTGCTGTGTGGATGTTTAATCTGATGCTCTGTGTTTTCAGCAAAGAATTAACATTACGCCCAAAGTTAACATCA
The DNA here is from genome assembly GCA_038049695.1 of Cinnamomum chago. Lineage (NCBI taxonomy): Eukaryota > Viridiplantae > Streptophyta > Magnoliopsida > Laurales > Lauraceae > Cinnamomum > Cinnamomum chago. The sequence continues at coordinate 32,791,648 of CP142461.1, forward strand.
GAGGCTGATAATGAATTTTTCTTTTTTTTCTTTTGGGTTAGTACATAATCTATTAAGGCCAAAATAAAATGAATACCATCATCGGAGACTTGAACCCTGGACCTGCTACCCTAGTTGGAGGTTAACAACCTGCGAACCTATTGTGGTTTCCAATTCCAAGACACTGTAAATTGAAAGAATGGTGTTCTTCCTTTCTGATTTAATACTTAAACTGCCAGTGATTTGGAGCACATATAAGTGCACCCTAAAACAGCTAACTAGTTCACTAAACCAGTTTCTACTTTGTACTTTCATCTTTGGTGAAAAATCTGAGATTTTTGCATCCTATTTTCATTGAAAATATGCAATTTTATGAAAACAGTGTAGTACACTTGGTGCAAGGTTTATCACTGCAAAAAAAAAAAAAAAAGTGAAATATCATGACAATGTATTATAATTCGTGCAAGGATCATCTAGTGACCTGGGAAAATCAATTATCAATAGTCGACTAGTTCATCTGCAAAACTTATATCATCTAGGTTCAATTTACGGAACTCAAGTTTGTTTTCAGGATTCTAGAGATTGGCCAATTATTGATCCTTTGCCATCCTATGGGCGAGGTAGGGAGCTCCCTGGCAAAAGGCATCAGAGTCTCATTTATGGATACAATCTGACGGATGTCATAATAACAGGTTGGCCATGTTTCCACAAAATTCACCTCAAAGAGGCATGCAATTAGTTATTTTCTTTTCTAGCTACTGTTTAGTTCTTGAAATGATTTGTAGGGGTTTTTTTCTTCATCTGAAACTAGAAATGCTGTGAGTACAACATGTTTGCTACTGATGATTTCAAGTATTTTATTTTATTTTATTTTTTCCTTATTTCAGGTGACAATGGGACCATCGATGGTCAAGGAAGTGTTTGGTGGGACTGGTTCAGAAATCAAAACCTTAATTACACTCGCCCACATCTTGTAGAGCTGATGCACTCAACTGGTGTGGTTATCTCAAGCATAACTTTCTTGAATTCTCCATTTTGGACCATCCACCCTGTATATTGCAGGTTTGTCTTTCTAAACTGGTTTGTTGCTTTTGTCAGTCAACTTTTGGGTTTCGTTAACCGATGCACGAGTGGAGTTTTATGTGTTAGGGGGAGAGTTGAAACTGTTTTTGCTGGATGAACAGCCATGTCTACATACACAACATCACAATTCTTGCCCCTCTCGATTCTCCAAATACGGATGGAGTTGATCCAGGTGAGGATAAGGATACATTGTTTCTCAAAATCCTTCTAATGCCACAATTTTAGAAAATAATCATTGCAGTTTGATGCTTTGAAATGTTATTTTAAACATAATCGGTTAAATATTTGGCAAAATGGATGGTTTACCTGTCCTGCTTTCCCCTGGTGGCAGAATGAAAGACAGACTGCATATAATACTGGTAATGATGCTGTGTGAAGAAAGACAGAAAAACAAAAATCCCACCTAGTCTATTCCCGAAGTTTATAGCCACTCATTTGGTCAAAATACTTGAACCCCTTATGATCTGAGATGCATCTAACAAATGAATTCTAAATAAATGAAGAATGTAGAAATGTTCTTATCTAGATTTGAATCAATGTTCATGTATTCTATTTTCTTGAGAATTCTTTGAATCGTGCTATATCTATATATGCTGCCATGTCTGATCCTACTTTTAAACAATTTAGATTCATCAAATGATGTCTGCATCGAGGACTGTTACATTAGCACAGGGGATGATCTGATCTCAATTAAGAGTGGGTGGGATGAGTACGGTATTTCCTATGCTAGGCCAAGCACAAACATAATCATCCGTCGTGTCACTGGAGAAACCAAACTTGCTGCTGGTATCGCTCTTGGAAGTGAGATGTCAGGTGGGATATCAGAGGTTCATGCAGAAAGCCTCCAGCTTTTCAATTCACCAAGTGGTATCAGAATAAAGACATCACCGGGGCGGGGTGGTTACATCCGAAATGTCGAATTTTCCAATGTGATCATGACCAATGTGGAGGTAGCCATTAGGTTTACTGCTCAATTTGGTGAGCACCCAGATGAGGATTATGACCCACATGCACTTCCTGATATACACAGCATCACATTTAAAGACATGTCAGGAACAAATATCAGCACTGCAGGCCTTATGCAAGGAATAGAAGGGGATGATTTTTTCAACATTTGCCTATCCAACATCACCTTCAATGTAACATCCGACCCATGGAACTGTTCATACATTGAAGGTTTTTCTGAGTCAGTTTCTCCAGAGCCTTGTAAGGCTCTTAAAGGGAGAATCCCCAAGGATTCTCCAGCCTGTTACTCATCTAATCTTTCGCAACCCATATCATCAGAGGGAAACTTTTTGGTTAGTACCATAATGAGGCTTTCATCTATTTATTCTTCCATACTAAGGTGAAAAATAGATTGATACCCGTTTCGCGGAGCTGGATTTTGCATTTTTTTTTCTTTTGTGTTGTCTTTCATTGGAAAATGATCTGCTGACATTAAGTTGAATGGAGTTACTCTTGTTAATGTTGTGAAATGATTGTAAAGATGATTTGTTTGATGTAAGTTGTGAAAAATAAATTGAGTGTATTTCCAAATTTGAAAAGAATACAATGAGATTTTTCTGTTGAGCTTTTATTTTTAATGATACGAGATAATCGAAGCTTGCAATGTAATATTTCTCCCTAGAAGAAATAATTTTCTAATTAAAAATGGTGCAATTCATACATGGTATATTCACGGCAGTCCTGATGACATCTGATGCACCAGGTTTTGATGAACATTTCCATTGGATTTCACATAAGCATTCAGAATTCAGTAACAAATCACAAAAGAAATTCATTTTGGACTTGCTTCATCTTCAAGAATGCATTTCAGGAAAATGCACTTCCTGTGTTATTAGGAACTATGAGTTTTCAACATTAAGCCTTCCATAAATGCATGGATAAAAAAGGATGCTTGATTCTATTGTGAAAAAATGACATAAGATCAGGTTGCAGAAATATAGTTAGGAACATATGCATTATATCTCAATGTATACACAAGTTGCAGAAATAGAGTCCCGATCGCATATATCGTATAAATAGGGAGATAGTGTTTCATCTTATCAACATTCACCAACCATGAAAAATGCATATATCGCATAAATGGGGAGATAGTGTTTCATCTTATCCACATGTGAAAAATCCTACGCGCCCTAATCACATTACAAAGGAATGGTCTCTTCACCAAATCCGCGAATGAATCACATGTACGGCGTAGATTTTTGGGACCACATCTTTCTTATGGTTCCAAAGAAACAAACGTGACTCTCATCAGTCATCAGCATGCATACTTGAATGGGGACCAGTTGGTGAGTCGGCCAACCACTACTGTCCACAAGTATATAAGTACACTAGCACGTAAGATTCCTAGCACATGACACACCAACTGGATGGATTAAGGCTGTTATTGAACTTGGGCCCTGGTACCAAATAGGATAGCAAATTTTTTTTTTTTGTTATCGGAGGGTTCCTAATGCTTTGGGCTGGATTAATCTCTCTGAACTCAGAGGAAAGCCGGATAAACTACCCTGTAACCTCAGCGTGGTAGTGCAGTTTCGAACCGACAACCTACGGGTACAAACCGTGGTCCTGGCCAACTAAATTACCCCATGAGGTTAATAGGATAACAACCTATTTGGACTCTCTCTGACATGCCTGGCTCAACTCAACCCAAAGCTGGCTAAATGAAACCCGAGCATAATTGATTCGAATGCGATACTGAAATTAGGCATCTAATTAACAAAAAAAATCGATATATGTTGGATAAACAATGGTGTATATACTATGTATTTATTGTAAATACACATGTTTATACATATGTAGAAATCAGGCAGTGAAGGCCAAACCTGAACTTGACCCATTTCATGTAGGTTTAAAATTTACGTCCAGCCCAAATTACACTTTTGGCCATGTTTGGTAACATGGGTTTGGGTTGCATGGCCCAAAGTTGTGTCCATACTCCTTAGGCCCAATGGACAACACATTACCCAGATTTAGGTCCAAAATCTTCATTAGATACTGTCCACTAACCCTCCAACCTGTAGGTTCAAGCTCTATGGAAAGAGGGGACAATGATGAATCAGGCCTCCATCTTTCCTATCATGGAAGCTCAGATCCGGGAATGAGGTTCAGGTTAGACCCTGAATTGTAATCAGGCCTGAAATTAAGTTCCAGACTTCCAGTTCCTTCTTAAGACCGATCCACTTGCATGATGAGACTCGAATCCATTGTGGATGAATAGTAGAAAATCACTTAACCTTGAGGGTTAGGATTAGACATCTAGGGTGCCTTTGACATAATACCATTTGGATGTTCCCATATTTCCTCGAGATAAGGGTGTAAAAAACTTATTTGGTATGTGTAAATGATTGGTGTAAATGATTATTCCAAATTTTGTTCTCATGGAAAGGAATCTCAATATTTTAACCCGGTGGCATAAGAAAGTTGGAACGAAAAAACTTTATTTTTCTTTGCCTTTTAAAAAATATCATTTGAAGATTCTAAATCGTCTCAGTATCCTAAATGTAGGACTCACATTCACAATCTCAAAGAAGGTGTCCCCGCTTTATAATTCCTAGAGGTGGGTCACATGGTCACAATCACAAAAGGTGAGCACATATTATAATTCTATAATGGTGGGACTATATTATAAATCTTATGAATTTAGAGTCTATATTTTAATTTATAAAGGTAGGCATCGGTTTTTAATTTTTAAAGGTAGGTCCCATGTCCACAATCACATTTTAATGGTGGCCCCATGTTTGGATTTCTTAATGTGGGTACCATTGTAATTTTTAAAGTTGGGTCCCGTGTTCTACAATTAACAAAAAGGATGGCTCCACATCATAATTCCTATAAAGGTGGGCTCATATTGTAAATTTTATGAATGTGCTACCCTCATGTTCTAATTTTTAAGGTGCGCAGCACATTCTAATTTCTATAGGTGGGCCCTTGTCCACAATTACAAAAAATGTGGTTCCACTCTATTATTCATAAATATGGGTCACATGGTCGTGTTTATAAAAGGTGAACCCACATTGTAAATCCTATGAATGCCCATATTCTAATTTCTAAAGGTGGATCCCATATTTACATTGACAAAAAAGTTGATCCAGATTATAATTCCTATAAAGGGTGGCCCACATTATAAATCTCATGGATATGGGTTCCATGTTCTAATTTTTAAAGGCGGGTACCACATTGTAACTTATACAGGTGGGTCCCATGTATGATAATAATAGTGCTGCAAATAATAAAAGGTGGAGTCCCACATTGTAAATCCTATATTTGCTCCTTGGAGCAAAACTTTTAAAATATTACCAAACAATATAGACTCGGCACGACCCGATCTCAACATAACCTGATCCGAGCAAAAAATTGAGAACAACACGAGAACAATGCCAAACAGGCCCCTAGTTTTCTATAATTTTTTTGTTTCACATCTCTTTTCTCTGTTTATTACCCTAAAGATGTTTTTTTCATTCCTTAAATTTCTAATGACTTTTACAACTAATGACATAAAACTTCTATTTCTTTAAACAAGTTAAAAAGGTAAAAAAAAAAAAGAAAAAGAAAAAGAAAAAATGTAATTTGTTAAACTGAAAGATTTTAGACATATCCTTTTCCTTTGCCAGCATTCCTGATAAAGATCTTATAACTACAATTTTAAAAATAAAATTAAGAACTAATTATATAATTTATTTAGAAAATGAACTCACCGTAGTTATGGAAAATTCTCAAAAGCATAAGAAAAAAACTCATAATAGTATCAGCATAAACCAAAAATAAAAATAAACATAAAAATGGAAAAAAAAAAACACAAACACTATAATCAAATAATATTTCATATCTAAGATAGTACTTTCAACAGCTTCCATTGACTTCTGAAAGTACTTTCCATCAAAAAGTCGGATTTAGGCTACATTTGCGTCCTTATTAAGCTTTTGGTCTGCCTATTTGGAAAATGGAGAGGCCGAATTCTCTTTTGTTTAAAGCAATTAGTATAGCTTGACTTGGATCTAGGTTAAAAAGACCATAGGTTAACTGACTAAATAATATAATAAAATAAAAATAAAAAAAAGATTCTATTAATATGTGTAGGATCCTATATCCCATTGAACTATCACTTATCCCAAAATCAATAGGTGATGGAAAATGACACAACAATAGTTTTATTGTGAGGGCGAGTACGCTTGACCACAATTATGACCGCTCAAGAGTGGTGGTGGATGTTGACCTCAACAATTCATCCCTCAACGGCACACCCGCTACAACTCGTGATGCGTAATTCACAAACCGCATGTTCTGTTACTCAAACACCCGACCTATTAGGCTCTGATACTACTTGTAGGATTTTACACCGCATTGAACTATATCTTATTCCAAAACCAATTGGTAATGGGAAATGACACAACATGGTTTTATAGTGAGGGCTCGGGCTCGACCACAATTACGGCCGCTCAGGAGCAAACGTAAACGTTGATCTCAACAACATGTATTATACTAATGTTATTTTGCTTATGTGTCTCTATATATATAATATAATATAATAAATACATAAAAAGTAATAAGAAGAAGTAAAACCTTTGAAATGAAAATAACTAAAGAACTCATGTAGATTTCGACACTAGCCAGAGTCAGCTCAATTTGTCATGGGCGGTACGATAGTAATAACTTTTTAAGAACATGAAATAAGGGGGGGGGGGGGGGGGGGGGGGGGGGGGGACACCAATACTTAAGGACGGGAGACTAATAGCACAAAAGTGAAATAGAGTTATCAAGATGGAAGAGCATACCATGTTTATAAGCTAAAATAGTTATAGATAATCGACAATCATCTATTCAATTGTTATTAAAAAGCTGTGACTCCAAATGTCACTCATGTCACACAGAAAGGATGATAAAAAGTGACTTGAGAAAGATGATAGGCAATAATCTAAAGATAGAGGAGTAATAGATGATTTAATTATAAGTGTCATCTATCCGATTGCTACAAAGAATTTAGACTCAAAATGTCACTCATCTACAATGACACACTAAAAGGATGATAACAAGTGTTAATCAGAAAAAAAGTGACAATTTGAAGATGGGGGTAATAGAATTGAATGAGTTGAACCGTATAGAGTTCCTTGCGTTACTACAAGAAAATACATTTTTGGCGTCGAACTTATAGCGGCGGCAGGTAAAATTCATCGCTATAAGACACTTTGAATGAGTTGAACCGTGTAGAGTTCCATGCGTACGTGCTCAATCTATAGTTTACCCATTTATTGATCAGGATAAATATGTAATCCAAACCCTTCTTTAATTTATAGGGGTTAGCTCAACACTCAAGTTTAGTTGTTGGAGGGTCAGGGGATGAGGCAAGTTAAGTTGGGTTGGGAGTTCAGATATTGTATATTGACTTGACTCTAACCAAATCTATTGATTAATTAGGGTAGAGATGTTGACCCAAACCTATCAAAAAATAAATAAGAATAATTAATTTTAACTTTGAATTACCAAGTGGGTTCAAGTTGCTTATCAATTGGTAGCTTAGTGGTGAGGCACCTCCCTTCTACAAAAGCAATTAGGGATTAATCATTCGCTGTAGCACTGATGGTGAGGGACTTGAGTGAGTGAATGTGTGGGCTGTGAGTTTTTTTATTTTTTATTTTTTGAAGATAAGTATGTATTTATAGATCTCCAAATGCAAGGTTAGAAAACCCTTTACACAAGAAGAAGAAGCCTTTTCTTTTCTGTTACTACCGAGCTCAATTCAAGCCCGAGCAGCAATAGAAAAGCAAAGGAAAAAGAATTAAATCCAAAGAGTGAAAGCTAAATAACCAACGAATAGATGTCCATGGTGCCAAGAAACAAGGGCAACAAAACAGACTCCACAAGGCTATCAAAATAATATAAGATGCAAACCCACAGCCTGGGGTGTGAGTATTTACCATAGAAAAAAAAAAAAGAAAGCTAAAGAAGTGGTGCTCAAGTTACGTGGATGGGTTGGGTCAAAATTGTAAATCCTACTAATATATTCTAAAACTTTCTTTAATTAAGGGATTATAGTTATTTTATTATTGACTTGGGTAAAAGAAAAGGATTGCATTAGCTAGGTTGATAGCTAGTGTAAACTTACAACCCAAACATGAGTTTTGAGATAAGAACATTTCGAGTTGCTACTTGAAATATAGGAATCTAGACAGGAAAGAGTATGAAGTTGGTCGAGGTAATGAAAAGAAGAAGAGTCGGTGCATCTCGATCTACATGAGACAAAGTGAAAAGGGGGGAGAAAGCCAATGAGCTCACTGATGGTTATAAGTTTTTTTTATGAGGGAAAGAATAATATAAGAAAAGGCGTAGGTATATTGTAGATAGAGATTTGAAAGAGAAAATTCTTTGGGTGATAGAATTATAACAATTAAACTAGTATTAGAGAAAGACATAATCATGTCATTAGTGCATATGCTCCCTAAGTAGGATTAGATGAAGTTGTCATCAGATAATTTTGGGAGGAGATGAATGATTTACTACGAGAAACCCCCAACTAGTGAAAAGATTTTACTAAGAGGGGACTTAAATGAGGAAAGGATAATGGAGGGTATAACAAAGTGCATGGAAGATGAAGATTTTGGAAAAGAATGAGCTACGTGGCACTATCTTAGATTTTGCATTAGCACTAACTGGCCTTGTAATAGCAAAAATAAGTTGTGCTTGGACGTTGTATTTATCTGTGCATTAATAGATATCGAGAGATGGTGGGAGGCTTTAGAATCCAAAGCATTTAAAAGAAGTTGTACAAATTAAGACAAAAAAAAAGGAATATTAACTTTAGTGAGCATTTACAAAGAATTGAAACTATTGTGAGAATTGAAGCCAGATACCATAAATAGATTCATTTCTTTTTCTTTGCTCGATAATTAGCAAGGATGGGGAGATTGATGAAGATGTCAAGCATATATAAAGTAGGGATTTGCTTCTGAAGTGCTTTGTGACCGAAAAACTTCACAAGACAGTGATTAAACCAGCTATGACCTATAAAGCATAATGCTGGCCAATAAAAAAGAAACATATGCACAAAATAGAGATAGTAAAGATGAGAATATAGAGTAGATGTGTGGTAAAACAAGGAAGGATAAAATTAGAATTGAGCGATTTTGAGAGCAATCAGGGATAACATTGATATATAGGGAAGAAATTAGAGAAACTTGTTTGAGATAATTGAGATAATTTAGGCCAATGAGGACGTAGATAGAGGTAGTAAAAATAGAAATAAAGAAATGTGACTTATCTGAGGATTTGGCTCAAAATAGATCGAAATGGAGAAACGGAATTCGTGTAGCTGATTTCAACATAGTTGGAATAAGACTTTGATGATGATGATGATGAGTTATTTTATGATTGATCTCATGACGAAGTTCTTATTAATTATCCCAACTTAAAAGATTCTAAAAAATTGTCTTACTAATTTGATTTCATTGGAAGGTAACCCACACCCTACCCAAACTCAACATATTTCCAATCGAAGTAATTTAGTTTTATATTTATACGCTTGTAATAATCTTGTGATAGTTGTTTATTGGGTCTGGATGAAATTGACCTAGATCAATCCATTGCTTTTGACCCAATTGTCTTTGAACCTGCTTTTTTGTTCAATGTATTTATTACTATTAGATTGATTAAACATAGACAATATCCCAATTATATATTTCTACCCTTCAAATCAATAATTTTTTTTATAATATATGTACAAATGTGAATGCTTGTGATGATTTCTTTCTCAATCATTATTATATATATTATATATTATATTTATTGGTTTTTTTATCAAATTAGTTTCAATTTTGACCATTTCAATTTCAAGCTTGACCTCTAAATTAAAAATTGTATATTATTATCCTAAGTCCTTTTCAGTTACCAAATCATTTAAGGGTGATTTTAGCTATTTTAACTTTTCAAATACAATTAAGATAATTGCCTCATCTACTTTGTAATCTTGATAAATAAAATGGATCCACAGGAGAAACTCCTCTTTTTTTTCACTCACGTCTCACTCGACAAATTAAGATTGTGACCACCGAACTCTCTACGATTATATAACTTTTACTTTGACAAAAATTGTTGAGAATTATGCACTTTCATATTATATTTTGTAATTTGTAAATGGGTATTACTCATAGACTCATACCCAATAAATACCATCATATCACTCTAATTGAAATTAGACACATCTATAAGATTGGCCACGCTTAAGATATTTGATCAAAAAAAAAAATGATATGTGGTGAATAATGTTCAACGTCACATATAATTTTTATTAATTTCTTACTTCTTATAAACTTTCATATTGTTTTATTGCCTTTTATTTTCTAATGTTTGGACATCGACACCAATAAATTTTTAATTATGTTCAATTCATAAAGCTAATTATATTTTTAAAAAAGTTGACCCGTATCAATACTACTACAAAAAAATGTCCATATATACATTAAGCACCACTCGTCATCCTAGCTAGTTTTGTTCACACCTGAGTGGGGGTAGTGAGTAGGCCTGTCCATCTGATGCCTTTGACAAGGTGGCCCAGCCCAGCCCGAGATTCAAAATGAGGGCTTTTATTTTTATTAGAAAGCCCTAAGGCCGGACTTGGACATAATTTTGTAGGCCCTCCAATCTAAAGGGCCAGGCTTTAACAATGCCCGGCCATTGTATATAATAACACATATGAGAAATCCAAAAGCTGAAACACCGGAGCCGGAAAAGTTAACGTTCCAAAAAACAATCATTTTTGGCTCATTAGACACACCAATTGAAGCTGCAGCAATGTTTGTTTTGCGTTAAAATATATAGAGATTGAATACATACGGTGGTTAAAAATGAAAATAAAAAACAGATTTTCAAAAATGAATATCAAATAGCATTTTCTTTTTATTATATTTCCTAAAAGAAAACGTTATTTGATATTCATATTTAGAGATTCACCTTTAATCATCATTTTTAACCACCATATGTCACTACACCAAAAATCGGAAATTGGAACGGAAAAGCGTTCCTAATCCTCCCGTTCCTAATCCGTTAAACCGTTCCAATTTCCGTTCCAATTTGGATTAGGAACGGTTGGTACCAAATTGGAACGGAAATTGGAACGGTTTAACGAATTAGGAACGGGAGGATTAGGAACGCTTTTCCGTTCCAATTTTCGATTTTTGGTGTAGTGTGTATTCAATTCCTACATATTATAATGCAAACAAATATAAGTGTTCTTAAGTTGGTTTGATTCAATACATCCATTCCACCGGTGTAAGACCTGATTGTTAGGAATATTGTCACATAAGAACCTGAATTGTGAGATGAAACAAACCCTCATGGTGGAAAAAAGGGCGTGTTCGATAGATTCTTATTTACAGATAGGGCATACATCTTTTATGAAATAACACTCCTTAAGCACTTCCAACCAAATTGGAAAACAAGAGAGGGAAAGATTTGCAAATAATTAGTTTCATGGTTAACCCCAGGAGGTAGCTCAGTTGGCCTAGGATCACGGTTTGCACCCGGAGGTTGTAAGTTCAAAACTACACTCCATACTGAGGCTACAGGGGGGTTTACCTGGCTTCCCTCTGGGCCCCGGAGGGATTATTCGAGCCCAAAGGGTTGAGAACTCTCCGATAGCCAAAAAAAAGAAAAAAAGAAATTGGTTGAAAGCATTTTTCTACAGCTTGTGCTGAAAACAGATTCAGTCCTAACAATAACAAGCAGAAGATCAGTAACTGTGTTTCACTGTAGAAGTATTTTGCCACACCAAGTAGTTAAAAGCCAAAAACTTTAAGAAGAATGAAATCTTCATTTTAAATTCCGTAGAAAATGAAATCACTGTAAAAATAAAATGTCGTGGAAACTGTTCCACACAATCATGTGCTAAAATTTTCAAACATATAATAGATTTTCCAGACATTATTTTGCCAAACTGATACATGGTCGAAGACCTATGCTTGAATCCATGGATCCGACCCGATTCTTTGAGTTGGACCCAGGCAGTCCTACCCGAACCTCACCTGAGGATATAAGGTCGATGTTGACCCTCATTTCCAACCCCATTAATAAATGGATCGAGTTGTAGTTGGCCCTATAGTAGCTAAACAGACCCACGAACCCCACCTGACCCAATCCGACCCATTGCCACCTCTAAATTATGCAGTCCAATAAAAATTGGGGGCTAAGATTTCCAACAGGAGCTGGAACTGGGCCTTGTTAAACAACACCTAGAGTTCCCCCAAACACTTCAGCAGAGTCAGCTTTAAAGCAAAACCAAGAGTCCCCACTGAAGTGGTTGGAGGAACTCTAGGGGTCATCCAACTTTTCTTCTTGGCAGTTGCATTGGCTTTTGCAGGATACAAGGCTAAGAAAACCCCAGACACTATTTATACTTTAAAGCACCTAATATTAGTTAATGATAATTGCCTACTTTGTTTTGGTAAATGATAATTACCTACTTAGTGCAGTTAAATTGACATCTATAAGTTAAAGTAGAGGCCGCCACACCTGGAGCTGTAAGCCCTATTCATTGAACCTGGACAGTTTCCTCATCTGGAGTGGGAAGGGAATCATGGAATGTGGTCACACCCCTTGGTATTATTTATGCAGTCACTTCGTAAGAGGACGTGTTGTAAATTTTAGACCATGCAATAGGCCAATCAAGATCCTCACGGTCACAGGCTAGGCTTCAAAGAATTTGTGAGGCTACAATTCCGTTAGTGGGACCCACCTCTCAAATTCAAACTTCTCCTCTTTTTTTTTTTTTTTTTTTTTGAGTTAATAAGAAATTTCATTAAAAGAGACATAAGATAGAGAGAGAGAGAAAGAAGAGAGAGATGGTACAAGAGATGTATCCCCACTCCCCCCACAATTACATAACAATCTCCTCTCACGGGGTAAACCTCTCAACCCCATTTTTTGCAAGAGCATCTGCCATAGAGTTGGCCGATCTAGATTCATAATGAAAGGCAACATTGATGGAAGATAATAGAGCACATATTTCATTGAAGAGGAATTAGAATTTCTAGGGATTCGCGTTTCGGTTAGACACCCACGAAACCACTTTAAAAGAGTAGAGTCACTCTCCACAATAAGATGATCATGAAAAGATCTTGAGAAACACCAAAGAGCTTCAAAGATAGCTCACACACATCCTCTTCATTAAAATAACAAATACCTACATGGTTAGAGAACATAAACAAGACCTCCCATTTGTTGTTGCGAAGAACCCCTCCAATGACCGCGGGTCCCGGCTTTCTCCTTGCACCTCCGTCAACATTGGATTTGAGCATGACAAGAGGAGGTCAAGACTTAAGAGTAGATCTACTTACCTTAGTCAGGCCACACACCACACAAGCTTCCTAATTTACAAATATACCATTAATGGAAAAATTGGAAAACTCTTTTCTTACCAAACTATATTTCACAATTGTAGGGGGTGACAACCTCAATTAATATAACTAGAGGAGAGGAGATACCCTTGAGAATTCTTTCAATTCTTTCCCTCCAAATAGTCTATATAGCAAATGGAATTATTCGCCAAAGAGTTCACCCACAAACTTCTATTTTAATCGTGTGTTTTACATGTGACCATTCTAATTGTATCAACCACAATTAAGAATGAGATTTTTCCAAATGTCAATAGATGGGGGCAGTTTTTTTTTTTTTTTTGGGTTAGGATTATAGAGAAAAGCCATGCTTCTTTGGTTCAAAGGGTTGGTCCAAAAGAATTCATTAGCCTTGGAAAATGGGGAATCACAGTATGGCTTTGTTATATATGGATTAAGTATCCATAGAAGATTTCTAGTACAACATTTGTATGTAAATGAATGCTAAAAATCACCACCCCTACCAAAAATAACAAGCCTAAACTCCTTAAACATGTCCACATCCTTTGAGACTCTTTGGAATAACTTGATTAACACAAAATGATAAAAATTGATTACTCACCGCTTGAATTAAAATTTGGTTAATGATTAGGTTTCTTCTTTTTTTTTTTTGTATAAATGGTAATTGTATTGAGAAAGAGAAGAAAGAATTACAAATGCACAAAAGCCTCCAAGGGAGGGAAGAACAAAAGAGGCCAACACACAGAAGGCCAGAACTACAGCTAAAGATCAAGGGTGATAGAATTCACCGGAATTCTCAAAAAAATTAAGAAGGGAGTTGAGCTACTGACTGCCAAAAGGTTTGCAAATCTTTCTCAGAGAGAAGCAAAGATCTTCATGCAGAAGAGCTATGATTTGGTGGAGGGTGAGGTGATGACCTTCAAAGGTTGCAACATTCCTGGACTTCCAGAGTGTATGAAGAGCGGATAAGAAGGTGGATGCCATAAAAATCTTTCCAGCTTTATCGCTACCTCTAGAGAGGGAGTTCCAGATGAAAGAGGCAGAATAGGAGGATGGTTGCTGAGCTTTAGAAGAATGGAGCAACCAATGCCAGACGGACTGAGCTAAGTTGCAGGAGAAGAAAAGATGGCTGACAGAGTCTTCATTGTTGAAGCAGAGGTTGCATCTCGATGCTAAGGAGAAGCCAAGGTGCTGCAGACGAGCTTCAGTGGGAGTTCGATCGAGCATTAGATGCCAGCCAAAGCAATTGACTCTAGGGAGGGAGATGCCATTCCAGATCAGAGGAGGCCATTGAAGGATATTACCTATCAGTCTGAGAGTATTCCAAACCTTATGCAGGGGCAATTTACCATCAGGAGCCTCCTTCCAGAAGAGGTGATCTCTTTTTGTAGGACTGGGAGAGAGAAGAGAATTAGCAGAATTGAGTAGGTCTCGAACTGCAAATGGTAAGTTCAGAGGAAAGTGCCAAGAATCTGAGTGGAAGAAGGAGGCAAGCCGTTGGTCCAGAGGAAAATGCAGTGTGGGGAAGACAACAGAGAGGGGCTTGTCCACATGCCATGTGTCATGCCATATGTTAATGTTCTCACCGTTACCAAAAGCCCAGGCACTACCATGGTGGATGAAGTGGACAAGACGGCGAATTCTTTTCCAGATACAAGATCCATAGATGGTATTTGCTGGGTTCCAGATGTTGCTGTCCTTGAAATAACAATTCTTGAACCAAGTAGACCAGATGGTGTTCATTGTGGCAGCCTGCCAGCCCAGCTTGATGAGGGAAGCTTCATTAACTTTGGAGATCTTTCTAATGCCGAGGCCTCCTTCCTGCTTTGGGAGGGTAACTTGAGACCAGTTCACGTAGTTGATAGTACAGGAGGGAGAATTGCCTAACCAGAGAAAGTGTCGCATCAAACGGTCAATGTCTTTGCATATGGAGACTGGAAAGGGTAGGATGGAAGCCAAGTGTATGGGGATACATGAGAGGACATGCTTGATGAGAATTAGACGACCAGCAAAGGAGAGAGTTTTTGCTTTCCAGGCTGTCAATCTAGCATTGATGGAGTCCAGCAGAGGGAGGAAGTGAATTCGCTTTGGAGACCCGAAGGCAATTGGGAAGCCCAGATACTTGAGCTGAGCTTGGCTTTCTTGCAGACCAAGGATGGAGCAGATCCTAGCCTTTCTTCTGTTACCACACTTGCCAATGAAAAGTTGACTCTTGAGGAGGTTAAAGTGTTGTCCAGAAACTGATTGGTAGAGATCAAGAAGGTCTTGCAGGGCTAGAACACCGGAAGTAACTCCTTTCATAAGGATGATAATGTCATCTGCATAAAGAAGGTGGCAGGGGATATGGGGGACAGTGGAGAGGGGGAGAATGGAGCCTTGGGAGTGGAGGTTATGAAGATGAACGCTGAGAATCTCCTCAGCAATAATAAACAAGTATGGGGATAAGGGGTCACCTTGTCTTAGTCCACATGAAGAGTTGAAGAAGCCATGAGGGGATCGGTTAATCATGACAAAGCATCTTGAAGAACAAACACACTCCTTGATGAGGGAAATCCATGTTGGAAAAATTCCATCATGTGGGGCCACACATGTAACTATTAAATGTGTTATGCTATCTTTGGTTAAGCCTATATTAAAGTGATCTAATTAAGAATTAAAGTTCTGAGGCTTAAGGGTATAATTGTCATGGGATTAATGTGTAGATACCATAATGTTATTTCTAATTTGATGAGGGGCCAAATTAGAAATAACAAACTTATGATATCTTATATATTAGGGTTATGGTCCCCAATTCATATGGTGAATTCCTATTCTCTCTGACATCCCTTCATCAGAAGAATCAAGAGGGTTTCTCTAGGAGCCATATTGGATTGGAAGATCATCAACCTGCGAGCAACTTCATTCAATGGATTCAGGTATGTTTTTCCGCTTTACTTTTCTCAGTGATTTGACATGGAGGATCTTGGTTTATTAGGGTTTTCTAGATCAAAGATCTAGATTATTGTTTTCAACAATTGGTATCAGAGCATCTCCATGTTAAGCCATTGGGAATCCAGATCAGTTGATATTCTGTAGTCACAGTAATGTCATTGTTTTGATGGCAACCGGCCCGATATCTCATCCTTGTTTGTTCATTCACGAGCGAATGGATTCCTTTCCGAAGTTGGGCACGCACGACGATTGATGGTAATCTGAATGAGATATAATAGGACTCACGTCTATTAATACTTTAAAACGTGAAGTCCCAGTCCTACCTACCCCCGCCCATACTGGAAAGGTAGGATTCAGTTGGTAAATTCCTCAATCTTGCATTGATATATGGTTTGTCTTGCATTGATGGTGTTGTAGAATGTGCGATCCAAGAAAAGGCACTTTGATCATCAATGACGATTGGGTCGAAAGGATGAGTGTTGTCAGTAATTCTCTCTCTTCGCACCCCACCACTCTTTCTTTCCATTTATGTACTTTCATGCCATGCCCATGTGATTTGGCGTTTGCCTGATCGAAGGATCATGGTCCGCCATTGTTGATCGTTTCTTTTGGATTACCCATTGGTTTTAGGTTTTACACCCACTTTTCCAATATCACATCTGGGGTGATTTTTTTTTGTTTGGCTTTGAAAGGCGCATATACAAGTGGTATTTGTTTGGTGGGTGTTCAGTGTTGTTGCAACTTTTGTAACAAGTCAGACTCCTTTTCTAATTGGATTTTGATGATGTTGTGGGTTTGATTGGTCGTCTTCATTATTTCCATCGTCTCTCTGGGACTCTTTTGCACAATGATGTAGATGAATGCAGTGCCCAAGCACAGTGCTCAAATGGGGCATCTTTTGGCTGGAGAGGGGTGGGATTCTGTACCAGATCCGTTTTGGCATTAGAATTGGGGTTTTGAGGGTTTTTAATATCCATCACAATCAGGACCATAGATCATCAAAGGCGGGCCTGGGCGACCAAGTCGATACAGCCTGATCTTGTTTTTGATCAGCGGGTCCCACGTTTCCATAGGCCTGAATATCCCATGCGCTGTATCCGTTTTGGGTTCTATGTTCTGTTCTATTACAGAACAATTTTTGGTGGAGGATGATGGTGGGTCGTATGGTGGTCCGCGGGAGCACCCTTTATGATGGTCCAAGGGTTTTTTTTTATTTAAAAAAAAAAAAAAAAAAAACTTTTTTTTATTTATAGTGACATGTGAAGACAACTAATTGGTTTTCTTCAAACAACAATTCAAATATTTTATGGTATATCTTTTATGGTTAAATTACATAGTCCATTATTCTAAATGGGCTAATTGAACCAAGATGTAACCAAAGTGACCTCTCTTGTGTAGATTGTTCATGAGTAATATTGGATGTTTGTGTGTGTGTAAATTCATGCGGGTCTTAGTCGGCCCAAAGGAAGGTTAATATTTGGCCGAATTGCATACACACCTGTGGTGGTAAACGTGTGACGATTATAAGGTTTTTACATGTGAATAATAAGTCGATCCAAAGATAGGTTTATTATTTGACATGAATTATTGTCAGTGTTTGATCACTGCAACAAGATGACCAGTTACAATTAATATTACTGTCCAAAGACTTGATATTAATGTTGTGCTAGGTACCTTGACACGAGACTTACCATTATTTGAATTTGTTACTTCTGTATTTGGTTAATAATATGAGCATGTTTGTCTGTTTGTTTTTGTTCTCTTTACAGCTAGTGTTTCTACTATATCTGCTAATATCAACTCTATACCTGTACTTAACGGGACCAACTTTAAGGATTGGAAAGAGAATATAGAGATTGTTCTTGGCTGCATGGATCTAGACCTTGCACTACGGATTGAGCAACCCGCTTCTCTTACGGATGCAAGTTCTCCTGATGATAAGAAGAACTTTGAGAAGTGGGATCGCTCAAATCGCATGAGTCTTATGATCATCAAGCGCGGCATTCCGGAGGCATTTAGGGGTGCGGTTTCTGAAAAGCTAACCACAGCCAAAGAATTCCTAGCCGAAATTGAAAAGCGTTTTCTGAAAAACGATAAGGCAGAAACAAGCACACTTTTGCAAAGCTTGATTTCTATGAAGTACAATGGCAAGGGGAACATACGGGAGTACATTATGGGGATGTCTCATATTGCTTCTAAACTTAAGGCACTGAAGCTCGAGCTGTCTGACGACTTGCTCGTGCATTTGGTATTAATATCACTTCCTGCACTATACAGTCAATTTAAGGTCAGTTACAACTGTCAAAAGGAAAAATGGACTCTTAATGAGCTCATTTCTTATTGTGTGCAAGAGGGAGAGAGATTGAAGCAAGACAGAACCGAAAGTGCTCATTTGACTAGCACCTCTAAGGATAAGGGCAAAGATAAGGGCAAAAAGAGAAAGAAAAATGAAGCTGCTAAGGGTCCAGCAGAAAAGAAACAACAGACAGCAACTGAGGGTTGTTTCTTTTGCAACAAGCCTGGACATGTGAAAAAAGACTGTACCAAATATCACGCTTGGCGTGTAAAGAAAGGTACATTTCTTACTTTGGTCTGTTCTGAGATAAATTTAGCTTCAGTACCTGGAAACACGTGGTGGTTGGATTCTGGTGCTACTACTCACATCAGTGTTTCTATGCAGGGTTGCCTGAGCTACTGAAAGCCAAGTGATGCTGAAAGACACATCTTTGTGGGTGATGGAAAGTCGGTAGAAGTAGAGGCAATAGGGCATTTTAGGTTGTTATTAAAAACTGGTTATTATTTGGATTTATTAGATACTTTTGTTGTACCGTCTTTTCGACGGAATTTGGTTTCAGTTTTTTTTTATTGGACAAGTTTGGTTATTTTTTGTTCATTTGGAAACAATCAATTCAGTTTATCTATAAATTCAAATGTTGTTGGAACCGGTTCTCTATGTGTACATGACAACTTATATTTGCTTGGACTCTAAAACTGTGAGCAGCTACTTCATTGGTTACT
The DNA here is from genome assembly GCA_038049695.1 of Cinnamomum chago. Taxonomy (NCBI): domain Eukaryota; kingdom Viridiplantae; phylum Streptophyta; class Magnoliopsida; order Laurales; family Lauraceae; genus Cinnamomum; species Cinnamomum chago. The sequence goes on from CP142461.1 coordinate 32,811,003, forward strand.
CTGAACGATCAAGGGGCTATAACTTTTATGATCCCACACTTAGGTCAATTTTTGAGACGGGAACTGCAACATTTTTTGAGGATGTTGAGTTTGGGGGGAGAAATAAGGTTAGAGACATTGTCTTTGAGGAAGAATCGGTTACGATTCCCACTATTGCTTTTGACAATGTGCAAGTTTCTATACCTGTCATTGATCAAGAAGCGAATCCGGATCCGGATCCTCAACAAGATAATGTTGATCAACCCCCCATTCAAGATGATGAACAAACTCAACAACCTCAAGAACCAGTGCCATTAAGGTGATCCACTAGAGAAAGGAGAAATGCTATTCCGGACGATTTTTACGTATTTCTCCAAGAACATGAGGAAGAAATTGGAATGGTGGAAAATGATCCAATCAACTTCCATCAAGCCATGCAAGGTTCTAACTCTCAAAAGTGGATTGATGCAATGAATGAGGAGTATAAGTCTATGCAAGACAATAAGGTTTGGGAACTTGTCCCATTACCAGAAGGTGCGAAGCCCATTGGTTGCAAATGGATTTTTAAAACCAAAAGGGATTCAAATGGTAATGTGGAGAGGTATAAGGCTCGTCTTGTAGCTAAAGGCTTTACCCAAAAGGAAGGGATTGACTTTAAAGAGACTTTCTCTCCGGTTTCATCGAAAGACTCTTTTAGGACAATCATGGCACTAGTTGCACATTTTGATCTTGAACTTCATCAAATGGATGTCAAAACAGCATTTCTCAATGGTGACATTGACGAAACAATTTATATGGTGTAGCCAAAAAACTTTGAGTCGGGAGACTCAAAGAACATGGTCTGTAAATTGACAAAATCCATCTATGGACTTAAGCAAGCTTCTCGTCAGTGGTATCACAAATTTCATCAAGTGATTATCTCGTTTGGTTTTGAGACAAACGCTGTTGATAATTGTGTGTATCACAAATTCAGTGGGAGTAAGCACATATTCCTGGTTTTATATGTCGATGACATATTGCTTGCCACAAATGATATAGGCATGTTGCATGAAACCAAGAGATTTCTATCAAAGAATTTTGAGCTGAAAGATCTTGGTGACGCCTCTTTTGTACTAGGAATCCTGATACAACGAGATCGCTCTCGGGGTATTCTTGGATTATCACAAAGAAGCTATATTGATAAAGTGCTCAAAAGGTTTGGCATGCAGGACAGCAAACCAAGTGACACCCCTGTCTCTAAGGGAGACAAGTTCAGTCTCAATCAATGCCCTAAAACTAACCTTGAAGTTAAGGAAATGCAGAAGATTGCTTATGCATCAGCTGTAGGGAGTCTAATGTATGCTATGATGTGTACGCGTCCGGATATTGGGTAGATTGTTGGTATGTTAGGCAGATATTTAAGCAATCCAGGGATGGATCATTGGAAAGCAGCCAAGCGGGTTATGAGGTATTTACAGAGAACAAAAGATCATATGCTCACATATAGGAGATCGGATCAGTTGGAGATCATAGGGTATTCCGACTCCGATTATGCTGGATGCCAAGACAGTATGAAATCCACATCAAGCTACATATACCTGTTAGCTGGTGGAGCTATTTCTTGGAGGAGTGCCAAACAGACACTCGTAACTGATTCCACCATGGCAGCAGAGTTTGTAGCATGCTATGAGGCATCCAACCATGGAATATGGCTGCGAAATTTTGTCACTAGGCTGCGAATTCTGGAGGGTATTGAAAGACCACTCAAACTATATTGTGACAATAAATCGGCAGTGCTATATTCTAACAACAACAGGAGCTCAATTAAGTCAAAGCATATTGCCATTAAGTTCCTAGTTGTGAAGGAGAGAATACAGGATGGACAGATATCCATAGAGCACATTGGGATAAACTCCATGATAGCGGATCCGCTTACAAAGGGATTACCACCCAAGGTCTTTCATGAGCACATTGCTCATATGGGTGTTATTTTGTGTGAGGATATCACATTCTAGTGGGAGTTTGTATCATTTTTATGTTTTATTGCTTTATGTTTGATTTTGGACACACTTATGCATTTATGTATTATCCATTCTGATCAGAAATACAGTATTCGGTTCATTTCATTCTGTTACATTGTGTTAAATATTGATCTCACTAAGGAATACAGTAGGACCAGTTGGAAATAGACATGTATAGATCACATTGCATGTATTTTCCATGCTACGCATCCATGATTGATCTATGTCATTTGGTTATGTTGGTGTACGTGACCATTGATGGGTTTAGTCATGTTGAAAGTGACGAAGACCGCTTTGATCCTATACCGGCATAATCAATGAACGAGATTGTTCGGATATATCCTAAATTATGATAACAAACTTTTGGAGCTCATACAGTCATACACATTTGTTAAGTTACACATATGGCCCAGTGGGAGATTGTTGGAAAAATTCCATCATGTGGGGCCACACATGTAACTATTAAATGTGTTATGCTATCTTTGGTTAAGCCTATATTAAAGTGATCTAATTAAGAATTAAAATTCTGAGGCTTAAGGGTATAATTGTCATGGGATTAATGTGTAGATACCAGAATGTTATTTCTAATTTGATGAGGGGCCAAATTAGAAATAACAAACTTATGATATCTTATATATTAGGGTTATGGTCCCCAATTCATATGGTGAATTCCTATTCTCTCTGACATCCCTTCATCAGAAGAATTAAGAGGGTTTCTCTGGGAGCCATATTGGATTGGAAGATCATCAACCTGCGAGCAACTTCATTCAATGGATTCAGGTATGTTTTTCTGCTTTACTTTTCTCACTGATTTGACATGGAGGATCTTGGTTTATTAGGGTTTTCTAGATCAAAGATCTAGATTATTGTTTTCAACAATCCAAGCTTCAGAAAATTTGAAAAACCTGAGAGCAGAGAAGAGAAAAGACCAATTACGTTTGTCAAAAGCTTTGGAAATGTCTAGTTTGAGGCAAAGGGAGCCTTTACTCAGTTTGGAGTTGAGCTTTTGGAAGAGCTCATAGGTCAAGGCTGAATGATGGTGGATGGATCTGCCCGAAATGAGAGTTGCCTGGTAAGAGGAGATCAGTTTAGGGAGGAGATAGGTGAGTCTAGAAGATAGGATTTTGGAAATTATTTTGTAGGAAAAATTCAGCAAACTGATTGGCCTAAAATCTGCAAAGGTGGTAGGAGAGTTTGACTTTGGGATGAGAGCAAGGAAAAACGCATTAGAAGCTTTGAGCAGTTTCCTGGTTAGGAAGAAGTGTAGCACTGCTTTGATGACTGATTGGCCTATGATATCCCAAGCTGAGGTGAAGAAAGCGCCGTTGAAGCCATCTGGGCCAGGAGAGCTGTTCTTCTTGAGAGCAAAAACAACATCTTTAATTTATGAATCAGTAGGGATGGAGACTAGAGTAGAGTTTTCAGAATCTGTAACTTTGGGGCTAGCAGTCTGAAAGAGAATGTGGTTAGGCTGGCCTGCATGGGGTTTGAAGAGGTTGGAGAAGAATTGCACAACTTGATCTTGGATGATAAGAGGGTCATCAGTAAGCTTGCCGTTGATAGAGATGTGTTTAATTTTGTTGAAGGAGCCTCTCGCTTTAGCAGATTGATGAAAGAACTTGGTGTTCAGGTCTCCCTCTTTAACCAAGAAATCCTGGACCTCTGCTGCCAGTGGATCTCCTGAGCTTTGAGGGCATCATGGAGACTAAGCTTTGCTGTCATTAGAGCAGTCCTGAAGCAATCTGAAGGAGAGGAGTCATAGATCTGTTGGCACCTTAGGACTGATGCTTCAGTAGTCAGGATATTATGGTGAACTTGGCCATAGGTTGCCTTGCTCCAGGATTTTAGAGTTTGCTTGAGGGCCTTGAGTTTTTGGGCCAGGATGAACTGAGGATTCCCATCAATGGAAGACCCCCAACTGGATTCAACAACCTCAAGGAAGGTGGGGTGGAGAAGCCATTTGTTTTCAAATTTGAAGGGGGTTTTAGGGGCAGGGTGGAGATTTGAGTGTTCCAGCAGGAGGGGGCTGTGATATGAGGATAATCTAGGGAGGTGGTGGACAGTAAGGTCTCAGAAGGATGCCAGCCACTGGGAGTTTACCAGAGCTCTATCTAGTCTAGCAGCAACATAGGAGAGGCCTTGTCTGTTGTTGGACCAGGTGAATTTGCTGCCCAAGAAGAGAGTGTCAAAGAGGCCAGCTTGCATCACCACTGTTTGGAAGTCTTGAAGAGAGGAGGGAGTGGCCTGGCGAAGACTGAGCTTTTCATGGTGGGCAAGAATGGCATTAAAGTCCCTAAGGACGCACCAAGGCAGGGTAGTTGGGGAGGTATCAATTAAAACTTTCCAAAGGTCTTTCCTAATGGTTGGGTTGGTGGAGCCATAAACTCCTGTGATGAGGGAGGAGAGACCAGAAGTTGGATTAAAGAGAGACATAGTGAGATGTTGAGAGGAAGCATTGAAGACTGAGGCTAGGAACTGACGGGATGATTTGGAAAAACACCAAAGTTTGGGGGAGGTTGAAGAGGAGAAGTTGGAGTGGAAAGTATCAAAGCCAAAATTTGATAGACCAATGGAGTGGGTGGAGGAGAAGTTGGTCATTAGTTCAGAAATAAAAATCAAGTCAGGGTGGTGATTTCGGACCAAATTAGCCAGAGCTCTAATGGTAGGGGGGTTGGCTATTCCCCTACAATTCCAGTAAAGGATCTTCAACATGGGAAAGGGGTGGGGGAGCTGCGCTTACTTTTAGACCTCCTAGTGATCGGGCCAATGCCAGAGGTTGAATAGTTGAGCTTCCCTTTAGCTTTGGGAGGATGCCTGGGGGGATTTACAGGAGATGACTTTGGAATTTTAGCCCGAGGAGTTCAGTTGGAGGGGGGTAGAGAAGGATTTGCCAGAGAGGATAGAGCAATGGTTGGCAGAGGGGGTAAAACAGGAGTTGCCAGAGGGGGTTTGATCATTGATGTACTCTCCTAAATAGATATCACAAAAAGATTCCCTAGCTAAATTAGATCGGATATATGAATATGTACCTAGCTACCCATCTATCTATCTATATAACTATGGGAATGTAGTCTTCGTGAAGACATCTGTTACTACTAAGGGAACGTGTTCTCCCTTCACTCTCCACTATCCACTATCCTCTAACCGTATAACTTCCTCAAGGCTGATCTAATAATGGAAATATAGATAACGTTGGAAAAAAAATGGAAAAAAGGGGGATGTTAGAAGAGAAAAAAGGGGCTGTTAGAAGAGAAAGAGAAGAGTAATTAGAGGAGCAGCAGAAAGGAGGAAGAAGAGGGCGATGACTCTGACAGTTGAGAACACAAAACACCAACGAAAAGCACTCCAGCAGCACCATCACTCTTAGTGGTCAGCCTGCAACTCCACTGCAACTCCATCTTCGTTGTAGCAATAACGCCTCTACCATCCGTTTTCATCCTAGAGTAAGAGATAAACCCTTCCCCCTCTGATTCCTTGCATTTGATTGATCTCGCTGAAGATGGGCTATTTGGGAGAAGTTCCCACTGATTAGAGGTTTGCACCATCCACATCGGCCATGTAGATAGGCGATTCTAATTGCCTATGTAAAATGGAAACAACAGACACCAATCAGTGGGAACTTATCTATATTCAGTCGGCAAGGAGGTGGCGACAAATTTGAAACGGGAGGGGGAAACCATATATGGAGTCCGAGGTTACAAACCGGAGGTCATATGGTCTATTATATAAGGTGGGATGCTAAAGAGAGTTTAGCATTTTACTGTAGTCTCACAACCAATGGATCACTTACGCAAAAAGGCACAGTTGGTCTATTTCCCACTGATTGGAGATCTACAAAATGAGGAATGTTCAATTGGTGGCGATAAATTTGAAACGGGAGGGGGAAACCATATATGGAGTCCGAGGTTACAAACCGGAGGTCATGTGGGTCTATTATATAAGGTGGATCTATTATATAAGGTGGGATGCTAAAGGGAGTTTAGCATTTTACTGTAGTCTCACAACCAATGGATCACTTAAGCAAAAAGGCACAATTGGTCTATTTCCCACTAATTGGAGATCTACAAAATGAGGAATGCTCAAATGGTGGCGATAAATTTGAAACGGGAGGGGGAAACCATATATGGAGTCCGAGGTTACAAACCGGAGGTCATGTGGGTCTATTATATAAGGTGGATCTATTATATAAGGTGGAATGCTAAAGGAGTTTAGCATTTTACTGTAGTCTCACAACCAATGGATCACTTAAGCAAAAAGGCACATTTGGTCTATTTCCCACTAATGGGAGATCTACAAAATAAGGAATACTCAGATGGAGAAAAATTGGACTCCAATCAACTTATCATCTGCCTGAAAAGTTGGATGAGCTTGGTGTTAATAATTAAAGACTCTTTGTATGCATTATGTGCCTTTTTTTTCTCCATCTAATCTTTCCTCATTTTGTAGGTGCCATGGTTGATTGGCTTAATATCATTCCATGTCCTGCTGCTGTTGACGATCGTCACGACAAGAAGAAATCTTAACTTCCAAATGTGTTTGTTCCTCATGGCATGTATGTTACTCTGCTCCCATATTTGAATTAGGATTATTGCTAATATTTTTGAACTGTTATGTTAATGTTGAGATTTTGTAACAAGAAATGAACAAATGGACAATGACAAAGATGGAAAATTTGATTCGAACATTCTGTCACGTGTTCAACATTTTTCTTTTTGGGTTTTTCTTTTTCAATGATAAAAAGTTACTGTTGCAAACAAATTTAATACAACAGTAGCAAAACAGGAAAAACTTGATCTGAAATAGAGGACGAGCCTCAACTCAAAGCCCCTAGAAATAAGTTAAATACCTCCCACTAGCAATACAAGAGATTAAGGGGAAAAAAAAGAAAGAAAGAAGCGATGACAATGTATATGGATGGATGCTTTTCTTGACTGATTTGGGCTCTGCATTTGGGTGCATTTGGCTTTGTTTCACAGAAACCTGATATGATGGTTTTTTTTGGTGATTACATAATGATAGTTTGAAGTGATGGATATTGTTTATAAGTGCAATTGTTTGGAATTTTGAATGATGGTTATGGTTTTGGTGATTAGATAAGAGTTGGAAATGAGAAGTCAAGACAGTTAATTGTGATCATAAAAATAATTCTTGGCCACGTAATCGGATTATGGATTTCTTGGGATTATGATTTTATTCAATGATGGATTATTGTACTGACATTTGTGAAAACTTCGTCTTTTTTTATTTTTTCCTCAATTGATTATGGTTTGGTATGGGCAAGTTGTGAAAATGCATCTCCTAGAAAGACACTACAAGACAAGGCATTGAAACCTCTAAACAAATTTCTAAATAATGAATATGTACAACCTAAATTTGGAATGGGTGTGTTCTGACTCTTCTTCTCTCCCCTCTCTTTGATAAGATGAAATTATAAGTTACGGATATAAATGAGGAACGATGCAGAGGAAAAAATTCATTTTGAAGCATTCTCAACTGAATATCATTGTAGCCAGCAGTAGCCTTATACCTTTTGTAAAGCTTTTCAAGTGCAGCAACAGTCTGTCTATGAACTTCATCCACCTGCCCAAATAAAAAAAAAATTACCACTTGATCAAACTGTCTATGAACTACATCCACCAGCCCAAACAAGCACATGATCATCATCATTAAAGCCTTATCCTCGATTCAAAGTCCCTGGAAATAAGTTAAATACCTCCCCCTAGCAATACAAGAGATCAAGGGAAAAAAAAAGAAAGAAGAAAGAAGCGATGACAATGTATATGGATGGATGATTTTCTTGACTGATTTGGGCTCTGCATTTGGGTGCATTTGGCTTTGTTTCAAAGAAACCTGATATGGTGGTTTTTTTTTGGTGATTACATAATGATAGTTTGAAGTGATGGATATGGTTTATAAGTGCAATTGTTTGGAATCTATCTATATTACTAAGGGAATGTAGTCTCCATTCGTTTAACCATAGGGCTCCAGGTGTCAGTGTCTCCTCTCCCTCTCCACTCTCCTCTCTCCTCTCTCTCCACTCTCACTAACCGACCCACATAACTTCCTCCAAAAAATAAAAACCACTACGTAACGCAGGATGGTGGGCCAAACAGGGCCCACATCACATGGGTCCACCACATAATGGGTCTTCGGTGGGTCCTCCTTCGGATCCACGGATCTGATGGGTCATCGTGTGGCCCGCCTAGGTCCCGGTATCAACGCAAGAAACTAAATGGCCTAAACAATGACTGAAACTTTAAAAAAAAATTCCCGCTTCTTAACTGCTTCCTAAAACATGTACTCCCCATTTCTCTGATCAGACGTTGGATGGTTGGCCAAACAGGGCCCACCTTGCACGGATCCACCACCTACTGGGACGCCCATGAGTCCTTCTTCGGATCCACGAATCAAATGGGTCATCGGGTGGCCCACCTGGGTCTCGATATCAACGTAAGAAACTGAATGACCCAAACAATGGCTAAAACTTAAAAAAAAAAAAACAAATTCCCAATTCATTATTGTTTCCTAAAACACATACTCCACCTCTCTCTGATCATACGTAGGATGGTGGGCCAAATAGGGCCCACATCACATGGGTCCACCACATAATGGGTCTCTGGTGGCTCCATCTTCGGATCCACGGATCGGATAGGTCATCGGGTGGCCCGCATGGGTCCCGGTTTCAACGCAAGAAACTGAATGAACCAAACAATGACTAAAACTTAAAAAAAAATTCTCGCTTCTTAATTGCTTCCTAAAACACGTACTATCCCTTTCTCCAATTAGACGTTGGATGGTGGGCCAAACAAGGCCCACCTTGCACGGGTCCACCACCTACTGGGTCACTCTTGGGTCCTCCTTCGAATCCATGGATCGGATAGGTCATCGGATGGCCCACCTAGGTCCCAGTATCAACGCAAGAAACTGAATAGCCTAAACAATGACTGAAACTGAAGAAACAAACAATAAAAACAAATTCCCAGTTCTTAACTGTTTCCTAAAACACGTACTCTCCCTCTCTGATCAGACGCGGGATTGTGGGCCAAACAGGGCCTACATCGAGCCGGCATAATGGGTCTCCTATGGGTCCTCCTTCTGATCCACAAGTCGGATGGGTCATCAAGTGGCCCACCTGGGTTCCGGTATCAATGTAAGAAACTGAATGGCCCGAACGATGATTGAAACTTTAAAAAATAAATTCCCACTTCTTAACTGCTTCCTAAAACACATCCTATCCCTTTCTCTTATCAGACATTGGATGGTGGGCCAAACAGGGCCCACCTTGCACGGGTCCACCACCTACTGGGTCGCCCATGGGTCCTCCTTCAGATCCATGGATCGGATGGGTCATCTGGTGGCTCATCTGGGTCCCGATATTAACGCAAGAAACTGATTCCTAATTCTTTAAAAAAAAAAAAACAAATCCCCAATTCTTAAATGTTTCCTAAAACACATACTCTACCTTTCTCTGATCATACGTAGGATGGTGGGCCAAAACAGGGCTCACATCACACGGATCCACCACATAATGGGTCTCCGGAGGCTCCTCTTTCGGATCCACGGATCGGATAGGTCATTGGGTGGCCCATATAGGTTCTGGTATCAACGCAAGAAACTGAATGGCCCTAAGAATTACTAAAACTTAAAAAAATCCTCGCTTCTTAACTGCTTCCTAAAACACGTACTATCCCTTTCTCTAATTAGACGTTGGATGATGGGCCAAACAGGGCCCACCTTGCACGGGTCCACCACCTACTGGGTCGCCCATGGGTCCTCCTTTGGATCTACGGATCAGATGGGTCATCGGGTGGCCCACCTAGATCCCGGTATTAATGCAAGAAACTGAATGGCCCCAAAAAATGATTGAAACTGAAAAAAAAGATTCCCAATTATTAACTATTTCCTAAAACACGTACTCTCCCTCTCTCTAATCAGACGCGAGATTGTGGGCCAAATGGGGCCCACATCGAGCGGGCATAATGGGTCTTCGGTGGGTCCTCCTTCGGATCCACAAATCGGATGGGTCATCGAGTGGGTATCAACGCTAGAAACTAAATGACCCAAACAATGACTGAAATTTAAAAAAAAAAATCCCGCTTCTTAACTGCTTCCTAAAACAAATACTCTCCATTTCTTTTATCAGACATTGGATGGTGGGCCAAACATGACCCACCTTGCAAGGGTCCACCACCTACTAGGTCGCCCATGGGTCCTCTTTCGGATCCACGGATCAGATGGGTCATCAAGTGGCCCACCTGGGTCCCAATATCAACGCAAGAAATTGAATGGCCAAAACAATGACTAAAACTTAAAAAAAAAAAAAACGAAAACAAATTCTCAATTCTTAATTGTTTCCTAAAACACGTCCTCTCCTTCTCTCTTATCAGACACTAGGCCCACCTCGCACAGGTCTACCACCTAATGGGTCCCCGGTGGGTCCTCCTTTGGATCCGCCGATCTGATGGGTCATTCGGTGGCCCACCTGGGTCTCGGTATCAACACAAGAAAATCAAACGAAAGAGATGTATGACCCAAATAATGACTTAAACATAAAAAAAGATTCCAACTTCTCAATTGCTTCCTAAAATAAGTCCTTTCCCTCTCTCTGATCAAACGCTAGATAGTGGGCCAAACAGGGCCCACCTCGTGCGAGTCCACCACTTAATGGGTCGCTGGTGGGTCCTCCTTATGATCCACGGATCGGATGGGTCATCCGGTGGCCCACTTGGGTCTCAGTATCAACACAAGAAACTGAATGGACCAAACAATGACTGGAACTAAAAAAAATAAAATTTACGCTTCTTAACTGCTTCCTAAATTACGTACTCTCCCTCTCTCTAATCAGACGATGGATGGTGGGCCAAACAGGGTCCACCTCACAATCCACCACCTACTGGGCCGCCCATGGGTCCTTTGGATCTACGAATTAGATGGGTCATCGGGTGGCCCACCTAGATCCCGGTATCAACGCAAGAAAATCAAGGTAGACTCTGCATAGCACGAGCTGTTGCTAGTCTAAAAACAAAAACAAATTCCCAATTCTTAATTGTTTCCTAAAACACGAATCTCCCTCTCTCTGATAGATTGTGGGCCAAACAGGGCCCACATCGAGCGGGCATAATGGGTCTCCGGTGGGTCCTCCTTCGGATCCACAAATCGGATGGGTCATCGAGTGGCCCATCTAGGTTCCGGTATCAACGCAAAAAACTGAATGACCCAAAAAATGACTGAAACTTAAATTTTTTTTTATCACTTCTTAACTGCTTCCTTAAACAAATAGGACCCACCTTGCATGGGTCCACCACCTACTGGGTTGCCTATGGGTATTCCTTCGGATCCGCGGATTAGATGGGTCATCGGGTGGCCCACCTGGGTTCCGGTATCAACGCAAGAAACTAAATGGCCCAAACAATGACTAAAACTTAAAAAAAAAAAACGAACAAAAACAAATTCCCATTTCTTAACTGTTTCCTAAAACACGTCCTCTCCTTCTCTCTGATCAAACGCTGGGCCCACCTCGCACGGGTCCACCACCTAACCGGTCCCCGGTGGGTCCTCCTTCGGAGACCTTGGATGGTGGCCAAACATGGCCCACCTCCGCGGGTCCACCACTTGATGGGTCGCCGGTGGTCCTCTTTCGGATCCATGGATCGGATGGGTCATCCGGTGGCCAACCTTGGTCCCGGTATCAATGTAAGAAAATCAAGCGGAACAGCTGTATGGCCCAAACAATGAAAAAAAAATTCCAACTTCTCAATTGCTTCCTAAAATAAGTCATCTCCCTCTCTCTGATCAGACGCTAGATGGTAGGCCAAACAGGGCCTAACTCGCACGGGTCCACTACATAATGGGTCTCCGGTGGGTTCTCCTTCAAAACCACGGATCGGATGGGTCATTCGGTGGCCCATCTGGGTCCCGGTATCAATGCAAGAAACTAAATGGACCAAACAATGACTGAAACTTAAAAAAATAAAATAAAATTCACGCTTCTTAAGTGCTTCCTTAAACACGTACTCTCCCTCTCTCTAATCAGACGCTGGATGGTGGGCCAAACAGGGTCCACCTCGCACGGGTCCACCACCTACTGGGTCGCCCATGGGTCTTCCTTCGGATCCACGGATCAGATGGGTCATCGGGTGGCCCACTTGGGTCCCAATATTAACGCAAGAAAATCAAGGTGGACCGTGAATAGCACGGGGTGTTGCTAGTTTTCTAACAAGAGGAATGTACTCCCTTTCTCTAATCAAAGGAGACTAGGGCCTACCCACTTTCTAAACGTTTAGACTAAGGTCCAAGCTCTAGGGACCATGTTACATCCCTACTTGGATAAGTACTGTTCCCTTTAACTATAAGATGTTAAATAACCCACTATCACGTCTCCCCACCATGGCCCATCAGACGATTAAACCTAATCAATTCATGAGTTCTTATTAAATAACCGTGGGTTGATATGTTTACGTATGGTCAATCCGACATGAGTCCTATTGTAATTGGTGATAAATACGACACTTAATGATAAAACATGCATGGGGAAGCTGATTATTTTCACTAGTTCGAAATCTTCATCATAAGTCCTATTCATCATCATCTTCAACATCAATGCCTCATCCCGACTATGCCAGGTCGGCTACAAAAGTTATGTTTCTTCATTCTGATCTATCTTGTGTCATATGATAAATTGCACGTTTTCAAATCTATTTTTACTATTTTTATTCATGTCCTCTTTGGCCTACTCCTTTTCTTGGCGGGCTATTAATCTTCATGACCAAACTTTTCTTTATCGGTGATGTTCTCGACCTGCGTCGAATATGCTCAAACCATCTGATTTCCCTAATTTTATTTCCTATTGATGCTACCCCTAAATGCTCTTGAAAGCGCTCATCTCTAATTTTACCTTTCCTAGTTTAATATTTTCATCATGAACCCTATTGTTTTTATATTTTAACTGCCCTAATAAAATTATGGGAAATTCCCAAAATATATTGATATATTTTTAAATTTAGGACTTTCTATCTTCTAATCTTATCTAAAAAATCTGTAAAAATTTAAAATTTAGTTAATTAATAATAATAAATATAAAATATTATTTCGTTGGCCACTGTTTGTCCCCCGCAAAAGAATCCGGGCTCTACTACTGCTCCTAGATAAAAATATATAAACTCTCATAAAATGGGCTCTACTAGACATCTCCACTTCCCCCACACATGGAAGAAATATATAATGTTGCATATGTTAGATCGATTATGGTAGTGCATGCAAGAACAATGGGCTTAAGCCCAAGGAGTCTTAACTATTTGATAAGAAAATCGGAACGAAAATTAGTCAAGTAAACATCTTATAATATTACTAAAGGCTATAAATAAAATAAAATGAAGAGATAATTAGCGAAAGGTCCCTAGAATTGAATCTATCCAGCCTCCAATCCAGGCAAATTCTTTTTAAGAACTCTGGTCCAAGTAGTTAGACTGTTTGCAGCCAGAGGTTCCTGGATACAATTTTCATGACTAATTTGCCCTTTTCAACTGTTTAGGCATAAATTTTTGAATTTTAAAATTTCAAATCTTCCATTCTCTCTCTCAAATCTATCTTACCAAAGGAACCACTTATCTGCTCTGTACCCTTGTCTGGTCGTTGAAGAAGACGACTGGGCCTATTCAATTGATGGAGATTGCAAGATCAGTGATTTTGTTTTGCAAAAAAAAAATATCACGGTTGGGCATGTTCAATCGCCATCGTCCTTTCATCGTCGAGGGAGACTGGAGCCGCTGCATCACTGCCAGTTTCTCTTCGTCATCATCGTCGCCTTGCTAGTCCTGCCGCCCGCCCATCATCACCGCGGAAGACAACAGTAGAAAGGGGGACATCGCTTGTTGCAGATCGTCGATGAAGATTGGAACCGCCACATCACTGTCGGTTTCTCTTCGTCATCATTGTCGCCTTGCCAATCCGGCCGCCCGCCCATCGTCGCCGCAGAAGACAATAGCAGATGACTGGGCTTGTTCAATTGACGGAGATTGGCCATTGTCCCTTCATCCTTGAGGAAGACCGGAGCCGCCGCATCACTGCCAGTTTCTCTTTGTCATCATCGTCGCCTTGCCAGTCCGGCCGCCCGCCCATCGTCATCGCGGAAGACAACAAAAGAAGGGGGGACATCGCCTGTTGTAGGCGTTGGGAGGAAGAAGACAACGACCTAGTTGGGTTCATTCCAAGCCCTAAGTCTCGGGTCAGTTTAGGTCAGGTTCGACCAGACTCACCTTGCTAAAGCCCAAAACCCAAAAACATTAATGATTGAAGTTTGTTTTGACGATATCTTGATGATCTAAAATTCGATCTGAGATCCGAACTAGTCGACAGTGCTGCGTCATTGCCAGAGAAGGAAGGCAGGAGGGTTGTTATATTGTTTTTGACAAAACTATATGAGTTTTATGAAATTTATCTGAGTTTTTGTGAAATTTATCTAAGTTTTTTGTCAAATTTATTTGAGTTTTTAACAAATTTATATGAGTTTCTGTCAAATTTATCTGAGTTTTGCGCAAATTTATCTGAATTCTGAAAAAAAATTCTCTGGGTTCCGGACAATCTATTTGAATTTTTGGCTAATTTATCTGAGTTCTGGACAAATCTAACTGAGTTTTTGACAAATTTATTTGAGTTTTTATTTATGTCTTTTGAAATTTATTTACATTTTTTTAGTTTTATTTGGATCTTTTGAAATTTATTTGTGTCTTTTGGAATTTATTTGGATCTTTTGATATTTATTTGCGTCTTTTTAAATTTATTTTCATCTTTTGAAATTTATTTGCTTCTTTTTTAATTTTCTCTTCTTTTTTTTAAGTTTATTGCGTTTTTTGAAATTTATTTGCGTTCTTTTGAATTTATTTGTATTTTTTGAAATTTGTTTGTGTTTTTTAGAATTTATTTCCCTTTTTTAAATTTATTTTTATCTTTTGAAATTTATATTCGTCTTTTGAAATTTATTTACATTTTTTTAATTTTATTTGGATCTTTTGAAATTGATTTTCATCTTTTGAAATTTATTTGGATCTTTTGAAATTTATTTGGATCTTTTTAAGTTTATTTGGGTAATTGAATGGTAGTTGACTATTATTAATGGTATATCCGACGAATCGTGGGATATGATTTTGTAGAAATGATAAATTAGACATTTTAGGCCTTCAAATTTGAGAAAATGACATATCATATTATGAAAAAAGATTGTGGATCTTAGGCAATAAAGTGAAATGTTTAGGGACCCGTCACCGAATACCCCTAAAATGAACCTATATCCTCATATGTTGCTCAGCTGGTTAGTGACATTTGTAATATGTGTGCATTTATTATAAAGAATAATGATGATGATGATGCTAATAAAAAAAAAATGAGCCTATTTATCTATAAAAACCACAATTTCTAGGGAATGCTTGTGCAAAGCACTTTCCATAGAAATGAACAACAATAATAATGAGTCTAGTAATCTCTAAAAAATCACAAAGGCATGCTTGTGCGGAGCATTTTCCATTAAAATGAAAAAGATTTCCAAGGGATGGAGAGTTTTTATCGTTCAGCATTTACATTTTTGTGAAATGAAAGTATTTTTTGTAAATTCTGAACAGACCAAATTCAAACCCAGGTTGCAGATAAACTATCTTTTCTATAGTCTAACATAGAAGGAATCGTGCCAATTTTTTTGGATGTTTCCAAAGAGGCCACATAAGAGATAGAAACAAATTTCAGAGTGAAAATGTTTTGCTACATGCACCAAACAAATTTCAGAGTGAAAATGTTTTGCTACATGCACCAAACAATAAAACTAGAAATCATAGAAAAAGAAATCTTAATCTTTCCTTAATTTTTCGTAGAAAATGAAGTTTCTGTGGAAACAAAGTGTCGTGGAAATTGCCGCGCATAAATATTCTCTAGACTAATCTAAAAAAAATAGATTTTTCGGGCACTCCATCTAAGTTTTTTTTTTTAGCAAAAAAATGAAATCAATTAAGTACACTTCAGTATTTTGCCAGTCCAATAAATGGTCCAAGACCCATACTTTGAATAGACAGATCCAAACTGATTTTTTTGCATGCAAAACCTGCCAGCCCTACCTGAACCCTTTTTACATCAGGTTGTGTTTGGGCTGATATTTCCATGTTCCATCCACATTAATGAATGGGTTGGGTTGAGTAACTGCTGCATGATAAAAAGACCCACCAAATTGACCTGATCCAGTCTGACCTCTAGCCACCTCTAAATTGTGCATTCTGATATAAAAAATTGGTGCTCAGATCTTCCCCAGTGGCTAGACTAGAAATGGGCCTTGTTAAACAACACCCAGAGTTCCCCCAAACACTTCAGCAGAGTCAGCTTCAAAGTAAACCAAGAGTCCCCACTGAAGTGATAGGAGGAACCCTAGGGGTTGCCCAACTTGTCTTCTTGGCATTTGCATTGGCTTCTGAGTTCTGAAGGCAATAAGGCCGACCCCTTCTCTATTTATACACTGCAGTACCTAACATTAGTTACTGCTAATTACCTACTTAGTGCAGTCAAATTGAAGTCTATAAGGTTAAGTAGTGTCCATAGCTTGGGTTGTAAGCACTATTCATTGAACCTGGACAGTTTTCTCATCTGCAGTGGAAAGAAAGAGAATCATGGAATGTGGTCACAAATTCTTGGTATATTGCAGTCTCTTCCTGAAGTGGAAAGAAAGAGAATCAGGATCCTCTCGGGCCAATGGGACCCACCTCTGAAACCCAAACTCTCAGAAAGACTGCCACACCACTACAATATTTTTTTTTTACGCAGCCCTGGGGCGCTGGGACCCAAGTTGAAACACGAAAGCATAAACAAAAGAAGACGAGGGATGAGGCCATTTTTTTTCGGCATGGTTTTGAACTCGAAACGTGTTGGCTCTAATAACATTTCAGAGTTGTTAATCAATAATTCCAAAACCAATTGATTATAGAAAACTGCACCAAACAACTACTTAACAATATAAATGATTAATATGTAATATTTTTGTATGAAAACATTCTATATATGAAATACATTAACATGTTTTCCAAAATCAACATTTTCGAATGAGTAAATGTACGTCCAATATTGGAGATCATTGCCAACTCTTTGCCAAGCAGTTATCAGGTTTTTTTTTTTTTTTTGCTGTAAGGGTAAATTATATTAAAAAGAAGGGGGGGGGGGGGGGGGGGGGGGGGGGGGGGGGGGTTGAAACAAGAATACATGGGTCAAAAGGAAGACCCCCAAAAGAGCAGAAACCAGAAAAGACAAAGACAAAGAAAGACAGACTTAAGCGCTGATGGCAATTCTCATGGAAGCAAAGAGGGTGCTGAGATGGTTGCTAACAAAAGGGTGAGACATCTGCTTCAGGGAGAAGGACATGGCTTCTGATAGGTGAGCTTGGATGGAGTGAAGAGAGGGCTTGCGATTTTCAAAAATTGCTTCATTTCGAGCCTTCCATAAGTGGTAAAGAACTGTGATGAAGATGGCAGCCATGTATTTGAAGCCTTTGACGTCGTTTTCTTTTGAAAGGGTCATCCAAATTGCAGAGGCAGAGAAACTGATAGGAGGAGGAGCCCTCTTTGCTCAGTCTTTATTCATCCAAATTGTAGAGAAGCAGTTATCAGGTTGGACTGAATTAGAATTGATCCTATAACAGATTAGTTCTATCAGATTTAATGTTAACATTTGTCAGCATTGAGAGAGTTCTTAGGCAAATAGTTGAGTCAGAGAATAATGTGAGAAAATCAGAAGTTTGTTGCTGAATTTCTAATTTCTGTTCTATATATGTAAAGCTATCAATTCCAGTCTTGAAATAGCAGTTTTCAGGTAAATAAAATCAATCTGCTCAGTCTTTACTTACAACAGTCTAGATGGGGACATTCATGTGCATCCATCCCTCACCATAAGATGATGGACACTAATTATATGGCTTTCCCTCTTTGCACATCAACATTCTTTTTCTGCATATCACCATATATGGCTTTTCCTCTTTTGCATATAAATATTTTCAATTATGTAAGTGTCTCTTACTCTATGATGAGGGATGAATGCACATAAATATTCTCTATTTTATATATGTATAGATGTGCTTATCTTTCTCACTTGTTTCTCAAAATCTATGAAGATTTATTATATAAATCAAATATTTTGATATACATTAAAATGGAACTATTGTATGATTTAGATCATGAATTAGAGGCCCACTAAAGTACAGAAAATCAAATTTGCATGTTGGGACTTTTTGAAACCTTTCCTAGACTCCTGAAAATTCATGAAGATTTACGATATGAAATTAAACATGTTAGGATCTCTTAGCCCAATAAACAAGAAATTGGCTTGCCCTTTCTCTCGTTTACAGATTTACTTATTCATTACCTCTTCAAATATATAAATGAAGGGTTGAATATGGCCATACTGACCCACCATTTCCACGAAAATTGCCATGTTTGCACACCATTTTTGCAGATGAGTAAACAAACATTATGACCATACACAACAATTACACACGTGTATCTGATTGCACACAAATGACCTATAAGAGGGTACCAATAGCAATTGTATGGATAGGATTTCTAATGCCCGGGTGAAGAGTTTATTATTATTATTTTTTTATCGGAGGGTTCTCAACCCTTTGAGCTATACTAATCCCTCCGTACCCAAAGAGAAGCCAGGTAAACCCCCATGTAGGCCCAATATAGTGGTGCATTTTTGAACATACAACCTACTTGAGTAAAAAGTTATGCTCCCACGTGTTACAGCGCACGTCAAGCTTGGACTGTATACAACTATCACTATGGAGTATAGAGTTCCTCCTGAATTTGTAAGTTGTGGGCTCAGTGGACTATTTGTGGGCTGCAGCTACACCATCACACAGAATGAGGCTTTGTAGATTACACCATCACACATAATGATGCCCACAGTAATTACAAAAAACATAATTACGAATACTGCTATTTTTCGTATATATTAACGTGTTTGTGTCACACACATCGACACACTTATGGGCTTTTTCTCTGAAAGAATTTAAAGAATGGGGAATTCATGAATTCCACAAAAGTGGCCCCCAAAGTGGAACTCCTAAATCCACCTCTTTTTCTTTTTTCTTTTTTCTTTTTTTTTTTTTTGCTAGAAGGGGTTTGTTTTTTGAAGATTAAAAGCAAAGCACAAAGTAAGACTGAGTCCTAGAGTACAGTAGCATAAGTAGAACAGTAGAACAAAAACAACAGTCGAAAGGAAAAGAAGTTGAACAAAACCAACAGTTGAAAGGAAAAGAAGTTGAGGTCGCCTGCCATAGTGTGAAAGCACAAAAAAACTCTCCAACAAGCCAGAGGTTTGTGCGGGTGTACGCAGTAGACCGATTGTCATGCTGTATGGGTTGCACTGGTTGCCTCATCGGCATTACTACCTGTGGAGGGCTCCCCTGGGAGTGCCGTTGTTGTAGTGCCACACATCGACGTGTTGTAGAAGCGAAGGTTTGGGTAGCCACTAGCCACTGCTATGAATGCTGGAAAAGAAATATGACATTTTCTAACGTCAAAGGGGACAACCATCACATCATGTATCTAAATAAATGTTTAGTCAAAATTTCTTTCAAAGAAACGGGCCCTAAGTGAGCAGCTACCATGCCTCATTCTTCATATGGATGGATCATGTTCCAAGCCGCTTGAATATAAGTTCCACTTAAAGATCTACTAGCCAATGGTGAAATGAAGAAATTTCATAGATAAAAATAAAAATTCCTTAATGCATGGAGAACATCTATAGGCCCTGCCTCCAAAGTTCTGGCTTGGCCTAACCTTATTAAGGGCCAATTTGTTTGCATGTCAATTCAAAAGCTTAAGTTTATACGTGGAAGACTCAAATAGGTATATGAAGCCATATCAAACTTATTACTTGGGCGATATGGATGTTAGACTTTCCAAACAAAACATATAAGAGAGACCATTTATAAAAAAAAAAGAAAAAAGAAAAGAAAGAATATATAAGTTAGATATGTAGAGTCACGATACTTTCCTAGAATATATTTGTTACTTCAGTTTTAACTATTTCTAGAAATGTATAGAACTCTAACAATTCCTATTTGATCCATTACAAAGAATAAATAGGCCCAAACCTTAGCTTCTTAAAGTTTCATGATTGTATATTATGCACACTTATCTTGGTTAAATTTAATGAAATTAATGTTTAGAATAATTTGAGACTAGGATTAGTGCCACACCCAAAAGCAGCCGGGCATAGGTGTTGTTGAGAGCTTAGAGTGATCATAATTCATAAAGATCCTCGTTTGTGGAAAAAATAGGGATAATATTCTAATACTTAATTTGTCGTTATCATTTACATAAACAACAAAAAAAAAAAGTATTTTACCCTTACATGTATTTGTGATTAAAGAATAGTTGGGGCCTTGATTTTGAGATTTTCCATTTAAGCAACTCTTTTGTAATGATCTTTTAGGCCTTACCATTCCCAAGCTCTCTTAATTTATGGAAATTTTGTCAATTTTATATCGTGACCTTCTTGTGTTTTGGTCCACACTAGCATACTTATTAATTTCATACCGTTTCGAGTAAAAAGGCCAAAAATTTTCATTTTGGTCATGTGGCCGAAACAAGATTTTAAATAAAACTTTTCGTTTTAAAACTCAGCCAACTTTGGATGAAACTCTGGGTTTCAGATAAAATGTGATTTTTTGGGCGAAATGGTATTTTATATAATTAATTAATATTATTATTATTTTAATTTATATATATGTACACTTTTTATTTCTTATATTTCCCCAAAATGTAATTATGAAAAGTTTTAATAGAATGGGTTGAATTCATATTTATTATTATTTTTTTATTTTTCTAAATTATTCTATTTTTATATTTTTCCTGAAATGTAATTCCAAAATTTTTTATCGAAATTCCAAATCGACCGAAACCTTTTCATTTTGGAGGCCAGACCAAAATGGGGTTTGAATTGATATTGACAACTATGCTAGCATAGTTATTAATTTATTATCGTCTCGGCCAAAAATGCCAAAAATTCTCATTTCTGTCAAGCGGCCGAAAAACAAATCTCATATATAAAACTTTTTATTTTAAATTTCGGCCAAAACTCTAGATATCGGTCCACTAGACACAATTCACTTGATGTTACTTAAACAATAAGCATAAAATATCCTACACACTCTTCCAAATTCTTGTCAATCGACGCATTAACTTAACGATAAACATCAAACATATCCTCACCCAAAAGAAAAATAAATAAAAAACTAAACGAGAAGCATTAGTAGAAACTTAGGCCAGCCAACCCACATATGGTTTTTTATTTTTTTATTTTACTTTTGGTAAAGTGCATTTCGTTTAACTTTACAAATCGGGAAATACATACGCAGCAGCCCAACTCCAAGGCCGGATCGATCTAACAAAAACAAAACCCCTATTTATTTTGGGGGGGGGTGGTTAAAAGAAAATTTTAACATTTTAGGGGGCAAAATAAAAAATTACAAAGATTTTAGTGGTAAAAAGTAATAATTTCAAAACTCTAGGCCCTCCAGGCCTACGTGTAGGTCCGCCCCTACCTACAATCTGCTGCCCGACCCTAACAATGACAATGTCGTTTTCCCATATTAATCCTAACTACTTGTAAAACAAAGCTCAGCCAGGCTGCCAGCTGAATTAAGAGTGTTAGGGATACAAGAGAATTCAACCTCCTGATCCACATTAATCCCAATTTGAGGGTTTTTTTTTTTTTTTTTGTGTACCTTTATGAGAGAATCGGCCCATAGGGAGATTATGCTCGCTTATGCTGGGGAGAATTGTCATGCAGGGAGATAATGCTCTCTCGCACGGAGAGAGAAACTTGCTTACATAGAGAGAGAACTCTGGAATAGAACCCTATGTTCTCCTAATTTTAGTTGAGTCCATTCGTGCGTGATCCTATCTAGATTTTATAGCCCAAGTGAAATTCAAGTTGAGCTCGAACTTGGGCCTCCAATACCGAAATTGGGCATGAGCATGCACATTATATATTTATGTTATACACAGCAGCCCAACTCCAAGGCTAGATCCAACAAAAACAAAACCCCTACAATCAGGGGCGGACCCAGAAAACGGAATGAGGTTTGGGGGGGCAGGGGGTTGTTTTAAAAGAAAATTTTAACATTTTAGGGGGCAAAATAAAAAATTACAAAGATTTTAGTGGTAAAAAGTAATAATTTGAAAACTCTGGCCCTCCAGGCCTACGTGTAGGTCCGCCCCTCCATACAATCTGCTGCCCGACCCTAACAATGACAGTGTCGTTTTCCTATATTAATCCTAACTACTTGCAAAGCAAAGCTCAGCCAGCTGAATTAAGAGTTTTAGGGATAAAAGAGAATTCAACCTCCTGATCCACATTAATCCCAATTTGAGGGGGTTTTTTTTTTTTTTGGTACCTTTACAAGAGAATTGGCCCATAGGGAGATTACGCCCGCTCATGCTGGAGAGAACTGTCATGCAGGGAGATAATGCTCTCTCGCATGGAGAGAGAAACTTGCTTACATAGAGAGAGAACTCAGGAATAAAACCCTATGTTCTCCTAATTTGAGTTGAGTCCATTCGCGCGTGTTCCTATCTGGATTTTATAGCCCGAGTGAAATCCAAGTTGAGCTTGAACTTGGGCCTCCATACCGAAATTAGGCATGAGCACGCATATTATATATTTATGTGATACCAACAAATAAATATCTATTACGAATGAAACATAGTTTATTTTTTGGGTATGAATATAACATAGTTAAATTATAATAACATAGTTAAATTATAAAATATAGTATTGCCTTGATGTTTTGGGCCAGCTTACCCTTGAAAATCTGGGTGTCACCCAGAAGAATTGCCTAGTGAACACCAGCTATAAAAGTATTACCTAAAAATATCAGTTGGGCTTGGGCTTGGGCTTGAGCACAGGCTCAAAATTCTGAATTCGAACAGGAGCTTGAGCTCAGAGCATACCCACATGGTCACATGTAATTTCAATACCCAGGGGAGTTTCTCCAAAAAAAAAAAAAAAAACGTTTCATACGGTCCTCATTTCTGAGCGGACTAGATGGTGAAAATAGCGGCCCATTCAAGCCAAGTGCTGTCCACAGGCACAAGCTTGGTTGTGAGGTGCTGGCCGTGCCAGCCCGGGCCGGCCCATGGGCTCCCTTTTCGTTTTCCTTTTTTGATTGGAAGACTCTTAAAATTATTATTAAGATCCAAACATCGCATTAATGCTTACATATTGTTTAATCAAGTCTGGAGTGGAGTACCACCATATCATCCACATGCTGGGCATGTCTAGAGCAATTGCATTTCCTTTTTTTTTTTTTCGACATGATATACTTCATACTTTTTGAAGTGATTCAGCGTAAACTTGATTTCCTTAAAAAGGGGGCCTTGTATTGACAGATTTGTACCAGTAGACTGCAGCCCATCCATATTGAGTCCCCTTCTAGTATAATACTGCTCACCCCAAAATGAAAAATCACCTGAAGTGATCTTACTGCTAAAGTTTCAACGTCATCAGCACTGTTGACTCCATGTTCAACTTTACTCAAGGCTATAAACACACTACCAAACTTATCTCTAAGAATAGTACCAACTCTGGCTTTTGTATTTTATCAAACAGGGCAACATCCACATTAAG
This sequence comes from Cinnamomum chago, assembly GCA_038049695.1. NCBI lineage: Eukaryota > Viridiplantae > Streptophyta > Magnoliopsida > Laurales > Lauraceae > Cinnamomum > Cinnamomum chago. The sequence goes on from CP142461.1 coordinate 32,834,642, forward strand.
CTTAAGAACACCTACAAGTGGTGGCTTTTCCAACATAAAATTTTCTCTTTTTTAGAGCTACTCTTTTGAATGTGTGCATTTAAAAGCCCGTATCAATGACCTTGCCTCGTCAACGACCAGCCATGGGTCCCGTGCCTCACCATTGTGAATGAATAAATTTCTCGTATTCCAAAGTCCCCACGTTATGGCAACTAGTAATTCCAAATCAAATGTGGGAAACTTTTCGACTAAATCTCATGCAAACAAACCAAAGTTATGCCGTATAATCTGATTGAAATCTTTACTAGGAAAGTAATTCCCCCACACTCAATGTACACAGGTACAAGAGAATAAAGCATGCATACCATCTTTTGTCTCACCCGCACATAGTGCGCAAAAGGACTCCGCAGTAATACCACTCTTGGCTAGATTGGCTTTAGTGGATAAGTAATCTTTACATGCTCTCCACGCAAAAATCTTAATCTTATTTGGGATCCTCATGTTTCATAATCGCAGTCAAAATTTCCTTCATGCCCCCCTATTAGAGGTTTCACCTATGCCTCCTTCTGAAGCCTTGATGCAACCATATAAGTACTTTTTACATAAAACTCTCCTGATTTATTATCAGCATATATCAACGTGTCATTTGACATATGAGGGCTTAAAAGGGATCATTAGAATCACCTCCGCTTCATATGGTAAGAAGATCTCGCACACTTTCTGCACTCCTACCTTTTCGTGACTTGATCAATGAGATTATTCACCCTGACACCATCATTTAAAACCCTTCTTGGCGTAGTAACTTCGTAGGTCATAGGGTTCGGTATCCATTTGTCACCTCTGATCTTTATCATCTGACCATGACCAACTCTCCATCTGCATCCCTCCCCATCAGCATTTTCTTAGCCTTCATTTATACCTTTCCACACAAAAGATGAGTTTCTGCCACGACTTGATTCAAGGAAAGAAACATGTGGAAAATACTTTGCTTTAAATACCTTGTAAAATAAAGATTGTTGATTATGCATGAGCGTCCATCTTTGCTTAGCTAGGAGAGCTAAGTTAAAGGCTTCCAAATCCCTAAAGCCCATACCCACAATGTGTTTGGACTTGCATAATTTTTCCCAGCTCATCCAATGAATCGTCCTTCCATTATCACGTTGTCCCCACCAAAACCTTGCCATCATACCTACTAATTTTTTGCATAGTCCGGATGGTAGTTTGAAACAACTCATAGCATAAGTTTGAATGGCTTTTGCTACAGCTTTAATCAAGATCTCTGTACCAGCTTGTGAAAGCAACTTCTCCTTCCAATCCTATATCTTTTTTCACACTCTTTCCTCTATTCCCAATAAATTTTAAATTTCATTTTACTAATAGAAAAAGGTTTAAAGACTTTAGAGTTCCAACTTGAACTAAAGTTGAAAATAATAAAATAAGTGTACAAATGCTAATATTAATTTCCAGCTTTGAAAGATATTTGAAAGATAAGATGTTGAAAAATGAGGAACATAGATCTCTTTTTTTTTTTTTTTTGGTACACCAGTCAGAGGTTGAGATCCTAAAGAGAACTCGCATATACACACGGAAAGACAGCGAACTCAAATGGAAAGAAAGCCAAGCACCAGCTTGGGTGGCCGGGCCCTTACACCTATACTTTCAACGGTTGGAACTTGGATTGCATACTTAAAATTGTAGGGCCCAGCAGCAATCTATAAATATCATGAGTGTTTCAATAGGAATGATCAAATGTTGATTGCACATGGCCAAGGTCTCAGCTTGACTCAATGATCATAAGCATTTGAATAAAGATTGTAAAGAACATGGGGGGGGGGGGGGGGGGGGTGCATTTCTTAATGTTAGGATAATTCTTGATCTCGGCCTTACCCAGCTCGACAAGAGTGTCGGCCTGGAAAATGTTAGGATAATTCTTGATCTCGGCCTTACCCAGCTCGACAAGAGTGTCGGCCTGGAAAGATCCCAAAGCCCATCCCAGTGAAAATATCTGCAAGGCGCACCTCGGTCTTGGACCAAGTTTGATCTTGGTCTCTATTGTCCTTCAGCCATAAATACGCTACCACGAACTGACAGATAGGATGAGCGCCGGACCTAGATAAGTAGCCAGCCTTATCTCATGATCCCATCCGCAGCCATTGGGGTGAAATACAGGTTGATGGGACTTCCCCTTTTTACCTACCTCCACTCAGGAAGGATCTGATGGGACTCAACCCCAAAAGTCAACTCTCGCGCCTGTATATATATGCTTGAGGTAAAACCACCAAAGATATGCAAGAAGAGATATTCATGTACTCTTTCTTCTCCATTCACTCCTCCTTAGTTCGGTTATCAAAGTAATTCAGGCGTTGGAATGCCTTCGGCTGCCTACAGTTAGGGGCTCTGACCTTTGTCTTTGCTTTTCCTTTCAGGTTTCTGGAGGGCAATCGTTTCTCAAATAATCAAATTGAGAACCTAATCCTCTCCTAATCAAGTCCGTAATTTTTAGGCACTTACATAATGAATGGCTGAGCTGAATTAATCAAGCAGTTTGTTTTATAGGCCCCTCTTGAGATGATCAAGATGATCAAATCCACGGATTCTGTATAAAGACCTTACCTAGCCATCCACTGGGTCTGAGTCTGAGTATAAAGGCAGTTGTTATGAGGGAGGGTGCGGGGGTTATCACAATAGTACAAATTTCTTTATACAGCAGCGTATCAGATGTAGTTGTCGGAGGAAGAAAAACAAAATGTCGTCTTGAATTCTTGATCGTTTATCACATGTAATAACCCACTGAGCACGAGGTATTAATCAAGCCAAAAAAAAAAAAAGGTTTTGCCTCGGTCTAGTACAGTTTCTTTATGGCTGCTTTTATTATGTGAGGCCTATTCTGGTCCAGTCCATGCCATTCCGTAGGACAGAGTGGGGTCCCTAGATAAGAAAAAAAAGTCATACGGGATTCCAGTAGTAGGAATACAGTATACTCTTTCTCACACTCACACGCACACACATTGCTGTGCATTTAGAGTTCTGGGTTGTGACTTCTGAGTCTCTGACCCTTTCCCCTCCCAGGTGTAGGAGCTAAGTCAGGTAATGGATTCATCTCCTTCCTCACCTCCTCATCATCTTGACCATATTCATCTCTCAACATAGACATAGTCATCACCATGGTTAACATGCTGCTCATCAATTTTTATATGTTGGGACTTTGGATACTGGTCAAGGAGTGATAGTGTGATACTGTAAGTTGGAGACCCAGACCCAGGATCCATCCCCGGCCATGTGTGTAAAACTAAGGTGCCATCACCACTCAATTATGAGCTTGATGGCAGTCCCCCAGTTACTTCATGCTTGTATGGTTTTATTTTTGTGAATGTTTTGATTTATTTCTTTGGTAACTATGATCATCCGTTTGTATCACTAGATGAAGCATAATCACTAACATCATCATCATCATCATCATCGCTGTAGACCCATATGGAATTTCTATCAATTTGATATTATGTGTTTTTCTTCGTATATTTGTATGTTGATCACTAACCGGTTTTCATCACATCATCATGGTGGTAATCGGTGTTACTTTTACATATGAATCTGGGGGACCTTTAAAAATATATGGATGATTAAGGAAATAGTTAATCAAGCTCTGCTAAATATTCATTTCTTTTAGCTGCTTATAATTTTGTCTCTGGCAACTCTTCCAGATGAAGGGCTTATTATTATTATTATTATTATTATTATTATTATGGGTTTTAGGGCTGTGGCCCATCCATGTTAAATCCAGAAGGATGGACGATTTAGGTCATTCAGATCCTTGGACACATTTGAAAGAATTCCTGGACATGGTGTTGGGAATTTGGATGTTACCCAAATTGAAAGCAGTTCTTCTAGAAATTATCTGAAAAAGAAAAGAAAAGAAAATCTCTGGTATATTAAATCATTTCGTATAGGCATGGTGTTTGGATGTTACCCAGAAATGCAAGCAGTTTGCATATTTTGGTGGAATGGATGATTACAGATTCTGCTGTATGTTTTCAGTGTGGAAACTGATAACCTCATTAGATAGAGTACTGTTTTTCTGTTTTTTCCATCATTCCCAGTGCTGCTATCAAACAATGTTTGGGGTTGAAAAAAATAGTATAATATGACATCTTATAAGATGATTTCCATTGTTTGTGATGCTCCAATTGCAAAGCAAAGGGGATAATTAGTTAATTACCCCAGCTGGCAAACTGATTTATATTTGGGGTGCTTCCAAATGCACCCTTTTGCATTTCAGAAGGTTATATGGTATATCTTTCCCCATTATTTCATTGTGGGACTTTGTGTTTTATGTTAAAGTCAATGCTTTGGCATTTTCCCTCTCTTATTTACAGGTAATTTTGCAAAATGGGGCAGAAATTAATTATTGTGTGTATATATTTATGGGCGTTGTGTGGCTCCTTAGCTCTCCATGCTTCCTCTGATGGGCTTGTGAGAATTGGTTTGAAGAGAAAGCGCCTAGATTTTAACAACTTCAACGCAGCAAGGATCACAGCCAAAGAAACTAAGGAAGCAGAAAGACTGCGAAACTATCGTGTCCATCGCAATTTGGTTGATTCAGAAATAGATATAGTATCTTTGAAAAACTATTTAGATGCCCAATACTTTGGCGTGATTGGTATTGGATCACCTCCCCAGAACTTTACTGTCATATTTGATACTGGCAGTTCCAATCTATGGGTACCATCATCCAAATGCTATTTTTCTGTAAGTTTTTGTTCTCATTATCTTTACATAGTATGTTCCTGTGCTTTGCGGAGCTATCTTTCTTCAGGGCATGTATGGAATTTATTTTCTGGTGAAAATTGCATTTTTGTGCAGATTCCGTGTTATTTCCATACCAAGTACAAGGCGCGATCATCAAGCACTTACAAAGAAATCGGTAGTGTCTTGATCTCAAGTACTTTATTTTTGATGAAACATGTATTTTGGAGTCTGCTTAATCTGATTCAGTGAGAAAGGCTAACTAAACATTGTATTGAAGGTTTTTTTTTTTCCTTTTTTTTAATACAAGCATATTTTTCCTTTATCTGTCAATATACTTGGTTTCATTGTTTAGTGTAAGAGATTGTAACTTTAATCCATTAATATTTCTGTTAATTTGTATGGCTCAATAGAAGTTAATTAATCTTGGTATCGGGCCCCTGGATTGCCCAAGTTGTACTGTGATTAGAAGTAGGCCTTATAAGTCTACTGTGATTAAGAAGTAGTGTTTGGGTGTAATAGGGTTTAGGGCTGATATTATAAATTGAGACTCAGAGTCTCTATGATGTACACCTCTATTATGATTGCATAGTGATTTCCCCCGTCTTCTCGTGGACGTAGACAAAAAGCCGAACCACGTAAATATCTGTGTTCTCTTGTGGGTGATTGATCTCGAGATCTGGGATTGGAACATTGTAGCTGATCCTCATACACAAAACATGTCTCACCGTCTCCACCTGCCCTTGAGGGCACTCAAGTATTGATCACATTGATCAAGTCCAAGCAATGCTTGAACTTGACTGCTGGAATAGTCTTAGTCATCATGTCTGCTGGATTCTCCGCCGTAGCAATCTTAATCATTGCAATAGCACCATCGGCGATGACATTTCGAATGAAGTGTGCCTTAACATCAACGTGTTTGGTCTTTTAATGATACTTAGGATTGTGCGTCGGATCGATTGCACTCTAACTATCACACAAAACAGTAGTCAACTTCTGTTACAATCCTAAATCTCCAACCAAGCCTGTCAGCCAAATAGCTTCCTTCACTGCCTCTGTAGCTGCCATATATTCTTCTTCAGCGGTAGACAAGACAGTTTTAGATTGCAGTACTGCCTTCCAACTAATGGCACCGATAGCAAAAGTGAAGACATAACTTGTCAAGGACCTTCTTCTGTCTCAATCTCCAACAAAATTTGAATCAACATATCCAATAATACTTCCAAAAGTGTTGTTGCTTCTGTCATACACTATCCCAACATCAGTAGTACTTTTCAAATAACGGAGTATCCATTTCACTGCCCGCCAATGGACCTTCCCAGGGTTATCCATGTATTTGCTAACTACACTAATCGCATGAGAAATATCTGGCGTCGTGCAAACCATGGCATACATGATACTCCCAACTGCACTAGCATAAGGAACACGAGACATGTGCTCCACCTCTTCCTCAGTTTGTGGTGATAAAGTAACGGAAAGTTTGAAATGGGCTGCCAATGGAGTATTCACAGGTTTCGAATTTTGCATACCAAAGTGCTCCAGAACCTTCTCAAGGCACCCCTTTTGTGAAAAAGACAATTTGCCCGCTTTCCGGTCCCTTCGAATCTCCATTCCAAGAATTTTCTTTGCAGCACCTAAGTCTTTCATCTTAAATTCACCACTCAACTAAGTCTTTAACCTATTGATTTCAGACAAGTCCTCTGCAGCAATCAACATGTCATCAACATATAACAACAAATAGACATACGAGCCATTTGAGTGTTTCTTGTGATAGACACAGCTGTCGTATGCACTCCTGCAATAACCGTTTCCAACGATAAAGGTGTTGAAACGCTTGTATCACTGCCTAGGAGACTATTTCAGGGCATACAACGATTTCTTCAGCAAACATACGTGGTCTTCCTTTCCATGAATTTAAAACCCCTCTGGTTGATGCATATAAATCTGTTCATTAGGGCACACTTCATTCGAGATGTCATCGCCGAGGGTGCTATTGCAATGATTGAGATTGCTACGGCGGAGAATCCAGCAGACATGATGACCAAGACTATTCCAGCAGTCAAGTGCAAGCATTGCTTGGACTTGATCAATGTGATCAGTACTTGAGTGCCCTCAGGTGCAGGTGGAGACAGTGAAACGTGTTTTGTGCATGAGGATCAGGTTCAATGTTCACTAAGGTGAAGATTTGTTAATTTGTATGGCTTAATAGAAGTTAATTAATCTTGGTACCAGGCCCCTGGATTGCCCAAGTTGTACTGTGATTAGAAGTAGGCCTGTTATAGGTATACTGTGATTAAGAAGTAGTGTTTGGGTGTAACAGGGTTTGGGGCTGATGTTATAAATAGAGACTCAGAGTCTCTAAGATGTACACCTCTATTCTGATTGTATAGTGATTTCTCTCGTCTTCCCGTGGACGTAGGCCAAAAGCCGAACCACGTAAATCTCTGTGTTCTCTTATGCGTGATTGATCTTTTCTCGTAGGCCCTAGATCACAACAATTTCCATGCTTTCTTGTTTGTAATCTTTAATTTTATGCAGCTTTTGTATTCTCCTATTGAGACTTAATGGTCTATGATCATTCTCACTTTAAATCTGTAATCCTCATTCTGCTTTGATCTTGGTTTTCTAATTGTTGGGTTTGTCTTGTATTCCAGGTTAACTAGATTGGTCCATTGGGGTGGCCAATAACTAGGTTCATGGTTGGTATTTTAGTAATCGTACCGGGGCTTTCTTGGGGGCCAAGAAAGCGTAGATTATATATATGATGTAATCTATAACCCTAGACTCTGAAAGGGGAACATGTGAGAGGCTACTCTCTCTCTCGTTGGTGTCAGCAATTGCTGAACCATGTAGTGGACTGAGTAAGGGAAGGATCAGATATTCTTTTCCATGGATGTAGGCACTCTTGTCGAACCTCGTAAATCTCTCGTGCAATTGTTCTCTTCTTGTTTGGCTTAATTGATTGTCTATTGCAGGTTTCCCGCATCAATGCGCACGCGCACAACACTAGTCACATGAAGATTTCAGTTTCCATTTTTCTATTCTACTTGGGGTCTATTCTTAGGCCTGGGTCATGCCATTTTATTTCCTTTTCTGTCTAAATATTAACATTGTTGAGGCTGATTCCTTTGAGCTATGAGGAAAGGACACACCTTAATGATCAACTTGTTGGGTTTTATTAGGTAAATCGTGCTCCATTCATTATGGTTCTGGATCAATTTATGGCTACTTCAGCCAGGATAATGTTCAACTTGGAGACCTTGTTGTTAAGGATCAAGTGGGTTATTTTGTTTTATATTACTTTTATTTTGTTCTCTTTAAGAATTATGACTTTAAACTGTAATAAAAACTGTGTCTCATCTTTCAGGTTTTCATCGAGGCTACACGGGAGGCGAATCTTGCATTCTTATTTGCTAAGTTTGATGGCATACTTGGACTAGGCTTTCAGGAAATCTCCGTTGGGAATGTTGTGCCAGTCTGGTATGTTATACATGTGATTTGTGTTGATTAACTAATTTTTAAAAAAAAAATCAAAGCAGTACACATTTCGTTGTGATATCATGCTCTTTATAGGTACAACATGATTGAGCAAGGTCTAATAAAAGAAGAGGTTTTTTCTTTCTGGCTCAATCGAGATGCAAATGATTCTGATGGAGGTGAGATTGTCTTTGGAGGGGTTGATCCAAAGCACTTCATAGGTGAACATACCTATGTTCCAGTTACTCGCAAAGGATACTGGCAGGTAGAATTGAATGACTTTACAACCGCATTTCACCATGTTTCCTTTATCTTCTCAAGGCTTGATTCCTTTGTTTGGTTTTCAGTTTATGATGGGAGATGTTCTTATTGGGAACCTTTCAACAGGCAAGGCATTCTTTCTTAAATGCCATCTCTATTTTTGTTTTCCATTTCTGATGAATAAATTCTCTAATTGGAAGATTTTAAGAACATTCTTGAGTGTGCATCTACATGTGCTTTGCTTTTTTTTTTTTTTTTTTTTTTTTTTCAGGTTTTTGTGCTGGTGGTTGTGCTGCCATTGCAGATTCTGGGACTTCCCTCCTCACGGGTCCAACTGTATGTTCTCCTCTTATGTCAAAGTTTTATTTTTATATTTGTATAGCAATCAATTCTGTCCATATTAGTTTTATTTGACAATGAATTGTCTGTCTTTGAACATTCTTAGTGTCATCATACATGGCTAAAGTCAGTGTTCTTAATTGGTAATGTCATTTTCGAGAAATATCGTGTTAACATGAAGAGTTCCAGACTTCCAGTAATTATATGTGATATGCTGAATTTTTTTTATTCATCCCTAATTTATTTCTCTTTTTAATTTTGTTTTCATTAGTTTGGCAATGCAAACGAGGATCAGCCTTTGGTTTCTCATGATAGATTTCACTTTTTCTAATTAATTGATTTTGGCCGATTTCTTTTGCTTTTTCCTTGTAACAACAAACATTAGAAGTGGAAATTTTTGTGGATATTAATAAAACAAATTATGGATAAAGTGGTCATACCATTTGAATTGGCAGTGACTTGCAAGCTTCTTGGACTATTGTGTCTCCACCACATGAAAACTGATTGTTTTGGTCAGTGGTGGGATAAAAATGATGAGAGATAAGGAGAAGTTTCTCATTCTCTACAGACTGCGTTGTTTATTTATTTATTTATTTTTTTTATTTTCCATAATAATCTCCCTATGACCTGCGTTATCCTAGCATATCCATACTCATTTGTGTAGATTTTATATAAAGGAGAAGTTTCTCTTTCCCTGCATTATCCTAGCATATCCCTACTCATGTGTTTGTAGAAGATAAACTCATGAACTGAATAGGCCCATGTACACTAATCTTGGCCCATCTAGGCCCATGTAGAATATCCCACGTGTGGGACTACAACTTGTATTATGGATATACTTCTATGTATAGAGATTAGGATTCTTTTATTCCTTGATTTTTTATTGTAATTAGATTGTGATTGCTGCTGATTAATAGCTTGTAATTGGGGTAAATACTATTATAAAATGGTTGGTCGATCCATTATGGATATACTTCTATGTATAGAGATTAGGATTCTTTTATTCCTTGATTTTTTATTGTAATTAGATTGTGATTGCTGCTGATTAATAGCTTGTAATTGGGGTAAATACTATTATAAAATGGTTGGTCGATCCTCTGTTGAGGTATCAACTTTTCTTCCAAATTCTTCTCTCACTGCATGATCATCAGATCCTAACATGGTATCAGATCCCTGATAGTCTGTCAGATCAAGCATAAGAGGAGTTTCGATCGTGATCATCCTAGTTCATCTTCTGGAAATCATTCAGATTCTATTTCTGCCATCTGATCGTCTGTGATCATCTCTGATCAAGACGTGGCCCACCTGCGATCATCATCAACAAAGCTGCGGGAGCAGCCCATGTTGGTCGTCTGGTTATTCTGAATTTTTTGGTGAATTTTCAAGATTTTTTGGGTCATCAGAGGTAGGATATCCACCCCATTTTGTGATATTTCAGTTTTGTTGAACAGTTTCAATCAAATCCGTTCAAATTTGTGGATTTTGATCCGTTTTGAGTGAGACTTTTTCCCTGAGTTGCGCAAATACTCTGTTCTTCCATCCCCAACCTCTGATCAGCTCCTTGATCAACTACTGGAGTCCACGTCCATATCGATCCACTGATGGAACTGACGATATTGACGTGTTCTGCTTACTGCTTCACTGTGGCCCACCTGCGATGCTCACGACTTCACCAATCATCATCCTTGTGTTGGTCGATTGATTATTCTGGACATTTTGGTGATTTTTCCAAGATTTTTCAATCACCTTTGAGGTAGTTTCCATCCTCTTCTTCCTCTGACGGTTTTCTCAGAAAGATTTCATCACCACCATCCAGATTTATGGATTTTGATCCAATTATCATCAAATTTTGGCCTGGCGGAAGAACTTTTGATCTTCTTCAGGATGATGTCCTCTGATCTGTGATTGAACCAAGTTGTGGGGCACTCGTTCAGGATCTGTCGCTGACGACACAAGACGACTGGGTCGTCTGTGTTCTATTTCTACATTTTCTTCTGGTATCTTCTGGTTCTGGCAATCTCTGCTGCTGTGATCATCTTCCAAGCATAGGAAGATTCCCTTGCTGATTGTCTGCTGCCTTCTGCTTCACTGTTTATTATATTTCTTGGTACTACTTGCTGCTGGGTTTACTGCTGCTGGGTTTACTGCGCCATCACTGCTGTGTGCATCTTTGTTATTGTTGTTTGCTGTTGCTGCTCTTAGTCCTTGGTTGCTCCATGACTCCAGCCCCAATTCAGAACACGGTGACATCAGCTTACGCATCTATGGGCTTCCATGGTGGTCGGTATCATCCTCATTTTCCTCTAGCATTCCCTGCTTTTCATTTTTCAGTCTCTTTGTCTTCATTCATCACCCCCTCCACATGGTTTCTAGATTCAGGAGCATCTAACCACATGACTTCTGTAGAAAGTAGCTTTACAGCCTCTCACCCTTACCTTGGCAAAAACAAAATCACCACTGCGAATGGAGACCAATTAATCATCTCTGAAATTGGTACCATCACTTTATCTGGTGTCTCTGGCCAATCTCTTCACCTTCCCAATGTCTACTTTGTTCCCAAATTATCAGCCAATTTACTTTCTGTCGGACAACTTATTGATGATGGGTGCAATATTAACTTTTCTTCCACTGGTTGTGTGATACAGGGGCGGCAAACTGGAAAGGTGATCGCGACGGGGAGTAAACATGGTCGACTGTTTCTATTGGACATTGGACATCACTCGCTCTTTTCTTCTTCTTCTCCTAAGTTAGATAAATTGTGGACAGTGTGGCATAGTCGTCTTGGTCATGTGAACAATGCTTCTTTACTTTCCCTATTTAAAATTGGTTGTTTAGAACCCACTTTTGATACTAAAATGATGTCCTCTTTACTTCAATCTAAGTGTGAAACGTGTTGTTTGAGTAAGAGTCATATCTTGCCTTTTCCTATTCATAGTTCTCGTGCTTTATCATCTTTTGATATTATTCACACAGATGTTTGGGGAATTGCACCCACCTTGAGTAGGACAGGCTTTAAGTATTATGTGACCTTCATTGATGATCATTGCCGTTTCACTTGGATTTATTTCATGCGCTTCAAATCTGAAGTACTTTCTCTCTTTCAAAAGTTTTACAAAATGGTTCAAACACAATTTCAAAAAGAAATAAAAATTCTTAGGTCTGACTCCGGTGGAGAATACATGTCCCATGATTTTTCTGCCTTCCTTTCTAATAAAGGAATTCTTCACCAAAAATCCTGCCCACATACTCCACAGCAAAATGGTGTTGCGGAGAGGAAGAACAGACATATTCTTGAAACTGTTCGTTCTCTCCTCCTTGCATCCTTAGTTCCTCCCACCTTTTGGTGTGATGCTGCTCAGACTGCTGTTTATCTCATCAATCGTCATCCTAGCTCTAGTCTAGGAAAGACTACTCCTTATGAAACTCTCTTTGGTCATGCCCCTTCATATTCTCACTTACGAGTTTTTGGCTACCTGTGCTTTGTTCATCTTCCACCTACAGAGCGCACTAAGTTGTCTCCTCAAGCTGCCAAATGTATCTTTCTAGGTTACAGTACTGAACACAAGGGATTTCTGTGTTATGATCAATCCGAAAAACGCATGCGAATATCTCGTAATGTGATCTTCTTGGAAAACATTCCTTTCTTTTCTTTGCGTTTGGATACTCACCCTGTTGCTGTGTCTTTTATGCCGCACTTCCCTGCGACTTCTCCACCTCCTATTACCAATGTCTATGTTCGGCGTAACACAGTTTCTCCTGTGGGGACTCCCTCTCCTGATCCTCTTCCAGTGCCACCTACTGCACCCTCAGGTATTAATGCTTCTTCTGATAATATCATACCCCTGCGACGCTCTAGTCGTCCTTCCGTTACCCCTGACCGTTATGGCTTTCCTGCTCTTTTCACTTCTTTGGATAGCGCTCCTATACCCACCTCATATTCACAGGCCTCGAAGATTGCTTACTGGCAGGATGCTATGATTGAGGAGTTGCTTGCTCTTGAAGCAAACAAAACATGGGACGTGGTACCGGCCCCTAACGGGGCATCTATAATCGGCAGTAAATGGATTTATTCCATCAAAGTTCACTCTGATGGGAGTCTTGATCGCTACAAAGCCAGATTGGTTGCACAGGGTTATAAGCAAGAATATGGAATTGACTATGAGGAGACCTTTGCACCAGTGGCTAAAATGACAACTGTTCGCACCCTTCTTTGTGTAGCTGCCGCCCGCAATTGGCCCCTATGGCAAATGGATGTAAAAAATGCCTTTCTTCATGGCGACTTGCGTGAGACTGTGTATTTAAAACCACCTCCGGGATATGCATGTCATCCGCAGCATGTTTGTAAATTGAAGAAAGCTCTTTATGGACTTAAGCAGGCTCCCAGGGCTTGGTTTGATAAATTTCGGACAGCAATCCTTCAAGCTGGATTTCGCCAGAGTCACTCTGATAGTTCCCTCTTCATCAGATGGACTCCGAAAGGCTACACATTTCTCTTAGTCTATGTTGATGATAAGATTCTTAGTGGCAATGATGTTGCTGGCATTATGGATCTCAAACTTCATCTTACTCGCCACTTCAGAATGAAGGACCTTGATCCTCTCACTTACTTTCTGGGGCTTGAGTTTGTGCGTAACAAATCTGGCATTCGGGTTCATCAGCGCAAATATGCTACAGATTTGATTAACTCGGCAAGGCTTGATGATGCTCACACTGTTGATACGCCTATGGAATTGAACAGCAAACTCAGTTCGAATGATGACCCTCCCCTGGATGATCCCTCTATTTTTCGGCGGATAGTTGGTAATTTGCTCTACTTAACTATGACTCGGCCGGATATTTCTCATGTTGTTCATACGGTTAGCCAATTTGTTAGCAATCCCCACAAACCTCACCTTGCAGCGGCTTTACGCATACTCCGCTATGTTAAAAGCACTCTTCACCATGGTCTATTCTACTGTTTGGGTACTTCTTTGTGCTTATCTGCTTATGCTGATGCCGACTGGGCTGGTTGTCCCGATTCTCGGCGCTCTACTACTGGCTGGTGTATGTTTCTTGGGGATTCTCTCATTTCGTGGAAGTGCAAGAAGCAAACCACCGTTTCGAAGTCTTCTGCTGAGGCAGAATATCGGGCAATGTCTTCTGCTAGTGCCGAAATCATCTGGCTACGCCGTCTTTTGTGTGAATTCGGTGTTTCCCTTAGTCGTTCTACACCTCTTCATGGTGACAACACTAGTGCTACCAGAATTGCTAACAATCCAGTCTTTCATGAAAGGACAAAACACATTGAGATTGATTGTCACTTCATCCGTCAGCATGTCGTTACTGAGAAGATATCCCTTCCTCATGTCTCTACTCTTAACCAGTTGGCGGATATATTCACCAAGGCTCTTCCCAAAACGCATCATCATGATCTTACTTCCAAATTGATGTTTTCTGCCTTACCACATCAATTTGAGGGGGAGTGTAGAAGATAAACTCATGAACTGAATAGGCCCATGTACACTAATCTTGGCCCATCTAGGCCCATGTAGAATATCCCACGTGTGGGACTACAGCTTGTATTATGGATATGCTTCTATGTATAGAGATTAGGATTCTTTTATTCCTTGATTTCTGATTGTAATTAGATTGTGATTGCTGCTGATTAATAGCTTGTAATTGGGGTAAATACTATTATAAAATGGTTGGTCGATCCTCTGTTGAGGTATCAACTTTTCCTCCAAATTCTTCTCTCACTGCATGATCATCAGATCCTAACAGTGTTATCTGTATGAAAACTAAAATCAAGGTCTAAAGACTATTCTTCACAATTCTTTTCTTTTTTGGCCATAGCTTCTCTAGTCTATTTTGGAATTGCATAATCTTGGGCGAGTGGTTAAATAAGTCAATAAGTTACTGAAGAACACCTGAACACCAATTGTCAGTACAATTTCATAACCTTAATAAACTTATTCAAAACTGAGTAAATCAGTCCGCAGAGAGTCTAAATATTTAATGTTTAAACCTTTCTCATTTCTGAACTCATGAAGACCAAGCCTACCAGTATATTATATGTACCTATTCAAGATGCCGGAGGTGGTACTTAAGAAGGTGCACCACATTCAGAGGAATTTTCTTTGGGAAGGGAATCAGGCAGAGAGGAAATTGCATTTGATAAAGTGGAGTGAGGTGATCAAGCCGGTATTTTTTAGGGGCTTGGGATTGGAGAATTTGGCTCTTAAAAACTGGGCTTTATTAGCTAAGTGGTGGTGGAGGTATGAGGAAGAAAAGGATCCTCTTTGGAGGAGGATCATAGTGTCTAAATATGGGGAGGATAAATGGGGGTGGGTTCCTAAAAGTGTCCCTAGGATAGGTTGTCTGGGATTTGGGCAGTCATTTTGAGATTTGGGGATGTGTCAAATAGTAAGGGGGAAGTGTTTGATAAGAGTCTGGCTTTTAAGGTGAGGGAAGGGAGTGATATTTGTTTTCTTGGTTAGATGATTGGGTGGGGGTTGGTCCGTTATGTCGTTTGTTCCCTAGAGTGTTTAGGGTTGTTTCTAATAAAGAGTCATCTGTCAAAGGCTGTTATTGTTGGGTTCGAGACAGTGTATCATGGGATTTGGGTGTCAGGAGGCTCTTCATTAGTCGTAGTTTGAGTCACCGTCGGGTCTTTTTTCTAACATCTTTTTATGTAGGGATGTATCAGATTGTCGCATTTGGAAGCCGGACTCTTCGGGATTATTTTCTTCTAAGTCTTTCTATAGGGAGTTAAGACCCTATTGGTGAGGTGCGGTCTTCCCGTGCTTTGGTTTGGATGGGTCTTTCTCCTCCAAGGGTAGAAACTTTTTGTTGGTTAGCTATGGCTGTCAAAATCTCAACAACAAACAATTTAATGAGGGGGTTCCTAAGTGAATATATTTCAGATATATGTTGCCTTTGCAGAAGGAAGAGGGAGTCAATAGATCATTTATTTATTCATTGCGAGATGGCATTGACTATTTGGGGGCATTTTCTTAAAGAATGCGGTGTGGAATGGTGCCTCTTAGGTTCTTTAATGGGGTTGTTCGAAGCCTGGAGGAGTTGTCCTCTCGTTGGGTGTTGATATGGAGACTCATTCCCTATTCAGTTTTGTGGTCTATTTGGAAAGTGAGGAATGACCGTATCTTTAGTAGAAAAGAATCTTCTGTGGGAACTATTATTTAGGCTATGGTTTTGAGGATTGCAAAATGGGCTTGTGTTAAAAAGGGATTTGCAGACCTTAAGATAAATGATATTATGCATAATTGGAGGGTTTGTTTAACTATGGGCACTTCAAAGAAGGAAAATAAAGTTTCTTGGTGTTTGCCCCCAATAGGAGTACTAAAGTTTAATGTGGATGGGGCACAACTCTGGGTAAACCGGGGTTAGCTGGTATTCGGGGTGCATTGAGAAATCACAAAGGCTAAGTATTGTACATGTTCTCCAAGCATGTTGGAATCAAAGACTAATGAAGCTGAAGTCCTTGCTATTCTGGAAGCTCTTCGCATTTTTACTTTCTCATTTCAGAATCGTCTTATAGTGGAGAGTGATTCATCTAATGTCATATCTTGGGTGAATTCTTTTAAGGGTCCAGGGAAGATGCAGTTCTATTTCAATGAGATTCGTCGCCTTTCTTCAAAATCTGGGGTGTCATTTCATCATATAAGTAGGTCTGCAAATGGTTTTAAGGATTGCTTAGCTAAACAAGGGGTTGGCCATTCATGTAATTTAAGTGCTTTTGTAATGTAGGTGTGGTGGGTGTCCGGTATAGAACTCTTATATTGGAACACTATATTGTGGTCTTATTTCTTTTCTACTATGTACTCTTTTTCTTTCGAATGCATTTTCAAATTTACCTTTCAAAAAGTAAAATAAAATAAAATAAAGAGAAACAATGGATTCTGGTTGGTAGCTGATTATGTTCTGGAGGCTGGGTTTCATTTGGTTTCCTTTGTATTTGGTTTTTTCATGTTGTTGGTATTTTTCTTTTTTTGGTAGAAATGACTCAAATGAGTACAATCTCTCTCTCTCTCTCTCTCTCTCTCTCTCTCTCTCTCTCTCTCTCTAAATCCTAAAAAAGAAGAAAGAAGGCCCACTTGCTAATGATGACTAACACACTTTTGTGTGCTGTTTTGGTTTTTGGAACCATTAATAATTTTTCACTTGTTGAGAGGCTATTTGTTACCACTATTTGTATTCCATTACTCCCAGCTAAATTTACATGATTGCTTCTCTTCATTTTCAGACGGTTGTGGCTGAAATCAACCATGTCATAGGTGCAGAAGGAATTGTAAGCATGGAATGTAAAGAAGTTGTTGCAGAGTATGGAGAAATGATCCTAGAATTACTGTTATTGGAGGTTTGTCCCCTGTTCTATGTAGTTATACATATCTGTCAGTAGATGGTATTACCTATGCAATTATAGTCCTCTTTTCCTACTTTATATTTGATTCTTAAATCACGATTACTCTTTAATGTCAAATCACAATATTATTATCTTCCATACTTAATGCAGGTGAACCCTCGGAAAATATGTTCTCAGATTGGGTTGTGTGAATTTGATGGGGCACAATATGTAAGGTCAGGACATTTTTTCATTTTCTCCACATTTCATACCATGAACCTTTTTCTTTTCTTGTATTTTCTCCTACTGATCCTATATTGTTGTTTGCTCCGTATCTAAATTGTTCTTGTTAAGCACTGGGATTCAAACTGTAGTTGAGAGGAAAAATAGGGAAAAATCATCAGTTGGTGAAAGTGCTTTATGTACTGCTTGTGAGATGGCTGTCGTGTGGATTCAGAATCGGCTCAAGCAAAATCAGACCAAGGAGCGAATATTGAACTATGTCAATGAGGTAATTTGTCTGAGATATGCCCCCAAGTTGTTTAAAGCGGCATAATTGATATCAAAAGTTAATTGAATGATAATGATTTCTGATTGTCTTAGCTTTGTGAACGCCTGCCAAGTCCTATGGGACAATCAACTGTCGACTGTAATAACATTGCAAGCATGCCCAGTGTTTCGTTCACCATTGGGAATAAAACATTTGGCCTTAGTCCTGAACAGGTACGGTTTTATTTTCAAATTGGCTGCTTTATATGTATATGCATTAGCTTCATATATATTTTTTTATTTTTCAATCGTCGTAATTTTTAAATGCATCAGATTCTCAAAGTAAAAAAACTAGATCCTTCAATTTCTATCTAAATAGATATTAAACTGCTTTACGTGCCACAGAGTATTTTCATTCATGTACATAGATGTTTCTATCTACATGTTACTGAAAAATAGATCCTTCAGTTTGTTTTCCATTTTTGAGTTGTTACTATGTATTGATCTAATGAAAAAAAATGTGAACTGGAAAAGCGACGCGGTACAAGCGTGTATTCTTCAATTTCAATGCACAAACATGATACCACATTGTGCCTCAAGTCTAGAGCAGTAGTGACTGATTGTAGATGACAACCTGCAGTTGACTCTGGCTATAAATTCCCAAATTTGACAACTTATGGCGGACAATTGGAGATAGTCTCTAAGATTTTTCATTATAAAATAGCTCTAAATATTTTTGCTAGTTTACTAAACATTGATCTGTGTAATCTGCCATATAGTCGTTTTGCTTGTTTGTAGCTCTTATATATATATATATATATATATATTCAGTTGAGGCCTTTTTCTTTTTCTTCTTTTTTTATAATTGATAGGTTAGTCCAATATTTTGTATCATCTTCAATATTTACTTGAGTTTTTATTGTGCTTCTTTGCTTGCTTCAGTACATCTTGAAAATTGTAGAAGGTGACACTGAGATTTGCGTCAGTGGGTTCACTGCATTCGATGTGCCTCCTCCTCGGGGTCCCCTCTGGTACATTATGCTTTTTCTTTTTTACCTCTTTTTTCTTTGGGTTCTCTCGAATTATGCTCTGTTTCATGGCATGTAATTACACATCTAAGTGGGTATGCCTCCTCAAGCCACCCTATTCTCTGCATGGTTTGTTTGGTTGGACTTGATCAGCAACACAACAGAGATGCATGTATGCAAGTAACTGGGTACTTACTAAACATTCAGATGCTTGCATTTGCATTATGGCCGTGGGTGGTTGGATTCCTTTCAGTGTGCATGCATTTATAAATGCATGAGGCATACAATTCATTTTATCAATGATGAAAATGTCCATACAGGATTCTGGGAGATGTCTTCATGGGTGTGTATCATACTGTTTTCGACTTCGGTAACCTCAAAATAGGATTTGCAAAATCTGCATAGAGAGACCTTGATGGTTGTAATGATGCTACTGGCTTATTTTGTTTGGAGCAAGGTGGTACACTATGTTCTGTATGAATGATGGATAATCGCTAAAAACATGGATGCTTCTGTTGGCATGTATATGGAAACTTCTGTAAATATACATACTGCTGGTGTGCTGTATTAAACTCGTTTGAATTCTTAGATTGGTGATGATTTTCATTGTTATTGCTGTGCTGATTGGTTTGATTTTTTGGGCTGTGGTTTATGGATTTGGATATCGGTGGAATGAGATTAGGAGATAGGTTAGACAATTCCATGCTGTAAGAATGCGCAGGGGTTATGTGCTTTTGGACCCTGTTTGGATTATTGGAAATCTGTTGCTGTGCTATCAGTTTACCTGAGAATCTAATAACCTGCTACTCTATTTACCCTTAGTTATGGAAGATAACAGAGCAACTGTCACTAGTAACTCAGTTTTATCCTAACACAGAAACCCTGATTTGTGTGGATTATGACTCAGTGGTTGCAAATGGGATTTGATTATCCGAATATTCAAAGTCTCTGGTTCCAAATAAAGCGGGTATGAGACCTATTTGTGATGCGGGAGAAATTCAGATCCAAATCCAGATTCATATAGGATCTGGGAAATTTGGCTCCAGAACTGGATCCTTGTATACTCTCTCCTGAGTATCCAAATTCAAGATGATTAGATTCACAAATTAGAAGTATATGTACGTTTTAAGGGCCTAAATAGCTTGAGTTATATTCATTTTTTGAGAATATACTTAGCTTTAATCATACACCATTTAATGGCCCCATTTGTATATCAAGAAATGTATTTGAATCTCTTTTATCCAATTGTACAAATGCATTTTACATTTATTCGGATGCAGATCCAGAACCAGAACCTTTTTTATTACTTATTTTTTCTCAAGTTGATGCTGGATCCAGATACAACATGTAGGTTTTGTGTGGGATCCGGATTCAGTTTCGGAACCGGATCTAAAGAGACGGGTTTGGGTTCGGATCCCGATCTAGATCCACCATGCTTCCAAGATGGATCTGTCCCCATTTGTATCGTATAATCCGAGCTTTATGTACTCTGCTGTGAGGATCCATACAGGCAGGCCCTTTGAGTTGTTCTCCCTTGCATATAAGATCCAACGTTGATAGATGTGTTATACCCATGGTGTGCATGCTCTTCTTTTCATCTGTTACTGGATTTAGAGGTGACCCCCGGGAGGGCTGACATAAGACACATCCACTTAATGAGGGTTGGGACAAAACCACTCTAAATTTGATTACCTTAAACCTTAATGCTAAAACAAATTCATACGAGGTTAATGGTCAAATCATTGTCAAATTGACGTGAATCTCAATTTATAGGAAAGAGGTGAGTGTGAATGGCTTCGATTCATTAGAAGGCGGGTGCACGGTACAAAATACAGAGCGATGAAAAAAGTGCCTAGAGGAAAACAAAAAGGGGAGGGGGGGATTTTAAATATGGTCTTAAGTTTTTGCCTTATTTCAAAAAAGGATACAAGTTTTGAAAGGGGGGGGGGGGGGGGATTTTAAATATGGTCTTAAGTTTTTGCCTTATTTAAAAAAAGGATACAAGTTTTGAAACTTTTCAAATTAGTTTCTTAGTTTTTCGGTAAATTTTTAATTAAGGACATCCGACCATTTAAAGGTATTTACTGGTGATTTTTTCCCTCAATATTTTGAAAATACACAAATTACCTTTCATTTAAAGCCATGACATGGTTTCTGCAGCCACTACATGTAGCCAATCGCTGTGGGAATACTGGGTGTCCTTGATCATCGTGAGGACACCGGCGACGGAAATGAGAAGAATATAGAGGAAGTAAATGAGAGTTTTATTATAATGAAGAGTAATTTGGGTATTTAAAAAAAAAAAGGAAAAAATTTGCCGAAAAATAACTTTAAATAGATGGATGTCCTTAAGTGAAAACTTCCTGAGAAACTTAGGGACTAATTTGAATAGTTTTAAAACTCGTGCCATTTTTTGAAATAAAGCCGAAACTTTAGAACTTTTTTGAAATTCTCCCGAAACAAAAAAAAGAAAAGAAAGGGAATTTGTTATGTGCTTGTTATCTTTCAGTATTAAAAAATACTAAGATCTTTAATGTTCAAATTACATGGCATGATCCAGTTTGAATAGGGCAAATTGTATTAGAATGTCCTCCATTAATGCTTAAGATACTTTCCATCACCTTGTTTTGATAAAAAAAAAATTTGTAAGGGAATTTTAAAAATTGTAAAAGAAATAAAGGAAATGGTTATTTATTTATTTATTTAGGGTAACCATGAAATTTATTAAATGATAAGAAACCAAACTCGAGAAACCATACAAATATTTATAGGTAAGGAGACCAGCTTTACCAGTTTATCTCATCAATTCATGCAGCATGCATACAATCATATACAGCGAGAAACTGCATGCCATTAGAGAAGACTGAACCAAACGAACACTACAAAACAACAAGAGTCTACACATATAGTAAATGAATCAAACCATTAATTTAGTGAAGTGTTTCTAGGTATATGAAACTTTTCGTGTATCAAGTAATTGTGATGAAGTTTTGAGTTCTAACTTGAAATCAGTATCAGTAACTCAGAAATCAAATACGTAGCATATCAGCCCAAATTCACAAATAATGGCTCGTTGACATTGTCCGGATCAAATTCAATGTTAAAGTATTGCAACAGGTTGGCGCCCGCTAAACCTACACAAACATACGAAGGACAAATTTAGGGTCGGTTTCAAACACAAGATGTAGGGAACAAATCCATGCCTTATGCCACTCCACCGACTCCCGGTTGGGTAGAAAATCTAGTTGGTTAATCTTCCGTTTCGCATATAAATGGTTGCTGAAATTGTCAAATTGGGGAGTCAATTTGAAAAAGAGAAAAAATCCCATGCAGCATCAGAGTACTGTACTAGCAGTAGCTAGGGCCTGATATATCATTGTGGGGCTGACCTTAGATCAAACCCTCCTGTGACAAGGACTTCATTACCTAGAAATTAACACAAATTTCACTTTATTTCACTTTATTCATAGTGATATTAGCCATTGTATTTCCTCATATGTGAAATATGATTATGTTTTCCATACATTTAACCCATTACCCAAAAAGAGTATATGGAACTGCATTTGGACTCAAACTTTTATTTATTTATTTATTATTATTATTTTTTTATAACGGAGGGTTTCCATCCTTTGGGCTAGACTATTCCCTCCGGGCCCAGAGAAAAGCCTTTTAAAACCACTATGACCCCTAGGGTGGTAGCACATGTGGACTCAACCTTCAGTTCCCAAAAGAGGGGAGAACCGGGGGTCGATATCAAGACCTCTAGTTCCGGAAGAGGGATGAACCATGATCCTAACCACTCGGCCAACCCCTTGGGGTTATTTGGACTCAAAACTTAAGACAATTCTTTTAGAGGGGTGGTACCAGTGAACTAGAGGAAATGACAGATTATTTTAAAAACTTGTTTCTTTTTAGAATTTCAATTCGAGGAGGTGGAAAGTTGCTTGATACAAGTATCTAATATTTTAATAACCAATTGGGTTTTCTCTGAATGAAATCTCAACATAAGCCATGTTCAATTTGATAATTCACGAAAGATATGAAGAAAGAATACTTTTTTTTTTTTTTGTTTTTGTTTTTGTTTTTGCTGTAAGGTCAGTTTGTATTAAAAGAGAATAAAAGGCTGGGCAGGAATAGCCCCCATTACAGAAGAAGAAAAATGAAAACCAAAAAAACTTAAAGAAAAGGAAAACACAGAGGTAACTAACTTGGGAGAGAAAATTAATGGAGGATACCCAGTGATTGAAGTATGGGGTGAGGAGGTAGAACCTGACTAGATGCTGATAGAGAGCAAACCATTCCCTTCAATCTGTCCCAGAAGATGATCTTTGTACTCACCAGAGAAGGTTTCTTGTTTCTGAACTTCGGCCTCTTTACGGAGGAGCCAGAAGACAGAGATGGCATGGAAGAACACATTTTCTTCCAGGGCCATCTCTGTCAGCATCTAGCCAGGTTAGCTAATATACTTGTATCAACCAATATTGAGTTATGCAACTTGCATAGTGCGCCAGGGTAGCTAATATAGCACCATTGAAAAGGAAATACATTCCAAATGAAAATTTAATCTGTACAAGGCATGAATGAAGAAGCAACGAGTGCGACAACTGTGTAAAGAGGAAAAAATTGAGTTCTTTATTTGTCCATAACATAGACTAGTAGTGGTTTGATTTAATGTCGGCTTCATAAATTTTTCCAGTACCAAGTCTCAAGACCAGCGGTAAAAATGGTTTTCAGCCGAGAAGGCAGCTAAGGAGTAAACCATCAGATGCATGTTTTTTACTTTTCAATCTGTCTTCATAAATCAAGTGCAAGTAAATTGGTTTGTGCATAATTGATAATCAGGGGTTTGGATAATCTGAGTTACAAGTAACTGATGGAAGTCTTATTATTTCCATAACCAGTCAGAAGTAGATAGAGTTATATAGAGGAAACTACAAGGATCCAAATGGGACCTGAAAATTAAGTGAAACACCACCCAGTATAGTATAGTTTCTGATGGAGGCAATAAAACACACTCAAAACCACTAACAATTTGAGCTACAACCAAACCCACCCAACCTTTTCGACATCCAATTATCACCCACCAAACACTAGAACAAAAAATATAACATATGAATTTCATACAATTCATTAAAAATCTTCTATTGCATATATGAATACAAAACTTACAAAAAATATCCCAATTCACCATAAAACAAAATCTACAATGACCCCAACAAAACCTCATCTTTCTATCACAGAATCATTGCAGAAAGTACCCAGAAAGAAAGAGCAAAAAGAGAAGGAACAGACCACCATAGATGAGCACCGCCTTCTGCCCCGACGTCAGCGCATTCCCTCCTAGCCCAAACTGCTGATTCTGCGCAAACCCCGCAATCTCCACGCTCTTGCTCACGAAGAACGACTGCGCCGCACCGCACGTTGGGCACCGCCAGTCCTCCGGCAGCTTCCCGAATTGCAGCCCCGGCGGAATTGGGTACGAGGGGTCTCCAGCGGCCTCGTCGTAGAGGTACCCACATGACCGGCACTCGTAGATTCCGGTGTTGAGGACGGCGAAACGCTCCTCGAGCCGCCGGCGGTCGAGCTTCGGCTCTTCTTCGGAGGGGGAGGGGAAGGATTCGTCCTCGGGCGGAGGAGGCGGAGATTGGGGCTTCTCGGAGATGGGTTTGTCGTCTTTGGAGACGTCGACGGAGGAGGAGATGAAGTGGGGTCTTGGGGGTTTGAGAAAGAAAGGGTTTTTGGGATAGAGAAGGGTTTTGGGTTTGGAAAGAGATGTGGGGTTTTGGGTTGCGGAGGTCAGGAGGTGGAAGGAGAAGTTGGGTCTTGTTGTTGCAGAAAAAGCCATGGATTTTTTTTCTCCTTTTCTCTGTATCTGATCCTTACAAATGTTGGTGGTGTTGTGTGAGCTTTCTGCTCCGACTGATTTGGATAAGGTGGATGTGGAATGTTCATGGCCTTCAAGAATATCCCAAAGAATCCTAGTTGGAAAACATGGGTGTTAATATGGTGTTCTTAAAGCGCTTGAAACTTGGTCTTAGGCACAATCTGATTTGATTGCGGTCAATGTGTTAGGCTTATGCCTAGGCCTGGCCATTTACACAATCCGATTTGATTGTGGTCAATGCGTTGGGCTTATGCCCAGGCCTGGCCATTTACCCTATGTTTGCGAAGTGGGGGAGGGGAGGGGAGGAAAAATTTGAAGGGGAAGAAAAATGAAAAGGAGGGGAGGGAAAATTAATTTTCCCGTCTCTTGTTTGGGAAGTCAAAAGGTAGGGGAAGAAAAATGAAAAAGTAGGATTTTGTTTGTTTGTGAGATAGAGAGAAAATTACCATTTTGTCATGACTTTTATAAAAACTACAAAATTATATTTTATAGACAAATGGCAGTTTTGTAATTTTTCAACTTTTCCCCTCCTTTTCCCTCATTTTCCCTCCTGTTTTAGAGGGAAATTTTTTTTACCCATTTTCTCCTCCCCCCCACCCCCCATTTTCCCTCCCCCCTTTCCCAAACACCTTCTAAAAAACTTTTCCCCCCACTTTTCCCTCTTTTTTTTCCTCCCCCCATTTTCCTCCCTCTACAAACGGGTGATAAGGGTAGGAAATTATTTGTCCAGTTTTAAGGGAAAGTCCTAATTCAGACCTATGTTTGGATCTGTGGGAAATTCCAATCAGTTTCAAATCTGGGTCCATAAAAAATTAAGATGGGGATATGATTGGATGAAGATCCAGATTGTGTTTTAAGACATGAGAGTAGAGATTTGATGTTGAGTAATCTTTTGAAAGATCTATGTTAAGAGGCTAATGAGCTTGGATCATATAGTGACCTTTGAGAAGGAACCGAGTTTAAATCAGATACCCGAATGCTGGATGGAATATTTGGAGGCATTATATGCTTTGAATAGAAAACTAAAAGAGATATTATCCATGCAACTGCCATAAACCTTACATTTGTATGAAAACAGGTGATATTTAAATATTTTCCGTGGAGGATACTGCACATGGTCGATTAGTGCGATATCACATGACCTTCTGATATCGCATGAACAATTCTGTTGTGAATACTTAAACTTTAACAATTCATGAGTGAATGTCAGGTCTAAAAATCATTGTACGAGCAATATCCAAAAGGAATAAATGCCATTAGTCTATATTATGTGTGTGGAGTCATTTTCCGGGTTAACTGGACATTTACTAGAAAAGAAATGTTCCAGCCTAGAGGTCACTCGGGATCTTGACAATGAGAGGGTTAAGGACTTTTTTTTTTTTTTTGACGACTTGGGTATCCCGTCATTGATCCAAGGGGAATAATCCCTACGTGGCACCTGCTAAACTCACACAAATGTGCACCAGAAAAATTTGAGACGGTTCCAAACACAGAAGGTATGGAGCAGGTAAATGGAGGAGCAATTAATGCAAAAGTTTTTCTTTCTTTTTTTTTCTTTGAATTGTTTCTGGCCAATTGGGATGAAATCTATGAGATCTTAGCCATAGAAAAAGAAGCTTATTCTTATAGGGGGTGGGGGTGTTTGAAACCGTATCTATGAAAAAAAAAAAAAAAAAAAGCTTACTCATTCATGAAAATTGAAGAGTAATCCAGAATGGAACCCTAGTTGTAAAATGATAACTGGGGTACCTGAACAACTGGGCAATGGGGTCGCAACCCTTCTTTGCGAGAAATGTTTAAATTGATTGATCATAGGAGGGGGCAATTGCGCCCAACAATCATTAGGCCTACCTAAGGGGCTGTAGCCTGTACCTCAAAGTTTCTATATGTTATGATGTAAATGTAAGTTGAGTATATCACAATGTAGGTGTATCATAAGTATATCCCAGTCCTTTTAATTGGATCATGATCTGGGCTCATGCATTTATTTTGGAATTGGGTAGGGCTGTCAAAGGGATGGGCCTGGCTGGGCTAGGGTCTGCCATCAACCTTCCCTCATATTTGTGGACCAGGCCTATGCCGAGCCAAAGCTCTTGGTGGTCTTGACCTAGCGAGGCTCGATGGTGTACCCTCAAGGGAGACATTACAAAATTTGTTTCTTTTTTCACGTTTTTTTAAAACCAATACCTTTCACCATCAACCCATTGCCAGCAAATGCAATTTGTTGTTGGTAATCTTAGAAAAGTATAAAATCAATGAATGAGAACCTATGTAATCAACAGATAGTCCCGTTGGTTTACATGGAATTGTTTACAAGAGAATAAGTTGTAGATGAACTTGTTTGTTCAGATGCAATTGGAATACATAGTGATTGATGGGCAAATGGATCTTTTGATTTGCATGGAGTTATGAGCCTGTTTGTTGGAGTGGAACCGGAATACATGGGAATTCATAGGAATTCATTGATGATATATAGACCCACTCTAGTGCAATTCATCCTCCTATCTTTGGAATCCCCAGGGCCACTAGGCTGAACATATCTATCTATATAAGTGGGACCCACTTCCTGAAAACCCAATCATCCACACTCCTATACATTGTGCCCCTCAACAGGGACCTACTAAATCCAACTCATTTACCCCTCTATCTCGCGCTGCTATATAAAATATTCGATATGAGAGATGGCGTTCTAACTTCATCAGCCTCACAAATTCAATCAACAACCTATGGTTAATTTTAACCCCAAGGGGTTGGCCGAGTAGTCAGGACCACAGTTCTTCCCTCTTCTGGAACTAGAGGTTTTGGTATCGACCCCCGGTTCCCCCTCTTTAGGAACCGAAGGTCGAGTCCACTTGTGCTATCACCTAGGGGCCATAAGATTTTACCCGGCTTCACTCTTAGCTGGAAGGGAATAGTCTTTCCCATAGGGTTGGAACCTCCTCCGTTCGAGAAAAAAAAATTACCATGGTTAATCTTCAAAGTTTTCTGGTATCAGCCCCACAAATTCATTCAACAACCCACTTCAGAAAAGTAGTCAAAACCTCGTGCGAATGGTCGTAGAGTATCTCGATCCTCATCAGTTGGGCTCAATTTTCAGCCACACAAATTCAATCAACAGCCTATGGTTAATCTTCAAAGTTTTCTTGTATCAGCCACAAATTCATTCAACAACCTACTTTAGAATCAACAGCCTATGGTTAATCTGCGAAGTCTTTTTGTATCAGCCCCAAAGTTTCATTCAACAACCTACTTTAGAAAAGCAGTCAGAATCTCATGCGATAATCGTAGTCTTGTAGAGACACAGTATCTCGATCCTCATCAGTTGGGCCCAATTCGAGACTCCTTTCCAACAGGTGAGCCATATGCACATTAAAACTTCATTCAACTTTTACTAGTAGTTACAAGCGATCTTATGCAAACATCTGCATGATTTCTATGATAAACAAAACTTGCATGAAATCTTTATGCAGTTGCTGCTTCTATTTTATTTAGATTGTTGAAAATTCCCTCAACTGCTTCTATTTTATTTAGATTGTTGAAAATTCCCTTGAGGGGCTACCAGAATGGATTACTAGTTCTAATTTAACCAATCAATGCAGCGGAAATAAATCAATCAGACAATATAGAACCAGCTATCTACCAATCACACACCACAAGAAGGCAGACACAATATTTAGCGTGGAAACCCTATCTAGGGAGAAAAACCACGAACCAGAAATCAAGAGTTCACGAACAGTTACAAGATATACTCACAAGCTCCTTTACCTCAGTCTGTACCTCGACCTAAGGACTGTAGTTATTCTTGCAAAGAATTCACTAAAACGACATCCACCGCGCCCCGTTCTCCTTACTTGATCTCCTCGCACCTTGTCAACCAAGATGATCAATCTTCTACAAGAAAAGTAGAAGCAGCAGCAACCTTCTAGAGCAGCCCTTCAGAATAGTCTCTCAATGGTTCTAGAGAATAAACTCTCTCTAAGATATCTCTGACTCAGATCAATGAGAGTTGTGATGGTGGTATCTTTTTTAGGGTTGAGAGTAACACCCTACAAATAGCCCCAAATTCGTGTCTTAGACTTAGTGCACAAGTAGGACTCAAACACGAAAAGATAGTTTCAAAGGGAAACTAATTTGGATCAGAATAGAAACTTTCCCATTTTCTGCGCACCTGTCCGCTCGAGCGGACCCACCATCCGCTCGAGCGGATGAGGTTTCCGTCTTGTCATAAAATTCTTCTGTCAGTGCGTTTGGGTTATCTATGTTGACTTCGCTCGAGCGGATGAGATATTTGCTCGAGCGGACCCCATTCTGGATGAACGGAAATTCAGCTCTGTTTCTCCAACTTTCTTCTTTTAATTCTTTTAGACTTTCTTCTTTTGAGTCCTTCCAATCTTCTATTATACAGAGTCATTTTTTAAAAAACATTACAACACAAAAGACCTAGAGTTTTTTCCAACCCATGAATTTTGCCAACACTAAAATACCTAACAATCTCCCCATTTGGCAATTCATGGACAAAACTCCCTAAGACAATACAAATTGATCTACCAAAAATAAACCCAAAATACATTAAAAAAAATTAGCATAAAAAAAACCCAGCAAATGTAGATCTGCATTGTCTTTGACTTAGTTTGATCTTCTTATTGTCTTTGCATTGCCCCTAACGGCATTGCCCCTAGCTCCCCCTAGCTTTAGAATTCTCCCCCTTTTGTCCATAATTGACAAACAAGATTCTGCAAGCAGCTTCTGTCAATCTGGATTCTGTAGCTCCCCCTCAAAGTGATCTTCGTATCAGCACTGGGGTGGGGGCTTGATCTTGTAAATCAGGGGTGATGAATCTTTGGCACACACACTTGTATTTTCAGATAATTCAGCAAAGTGTGTACTAAGACAGATGGAAGGTCTTCTTTCTTGATCCAGACAGCTTTGGTTTTCATAGGTGACTCTTCCTTCTGCTTTTTTCATTGCTTTTGGTTTGGAGACTTTCGCAACTTATTGCAATGGGGTCGAATGTGTCATTTAATTCCACAATGATGGCAAGTGGGAATTCGTTCAAGACGTGGCACATTCTTCTTCTTGACAACTGTATTTGTAACATGAACAACAGAATTAGTAACAATTGAATTTTGAACAAAACAATTATTACCTTTGGCTTTTGATGTAGATGCTCCGTCGGCGTAGCCAATGCCATGCATGTTAGTCTTTGCCTTTTGACTGCACAGGATCTCATCAAGTTTTTTAGACCCAGTATTCATCCTGTTTAGGGAAGCCTTGCTTGTATCCAACTAAAAAAGAACTATCTTAAGTCTTCCTTTCAAGTCGGTATTTTCAGCTTTCAAGGTCTTCATATCATGATTAATCAAAACACACTTCTATGCTTCAGCAGTCAATTCATCTGCCAATTTGTTATTTTCAGCCTCTAAGTGACTTACTTTTGTAAGAGCTTCAGACAATTCAACTTTTAAAGAAGTATTCTGTTCTTCAGATTCTTTCCAGCATGTAGCCACTTTTTCATTCATCTTGAGCATCTTCATGGTCTTTGCAAACAACATATTATATTCAGCTTGCCAATCATGTTCTGTCTCTGACTCACTAACATCATGATTGTCACGTCCCCCGAACCCGATTAGAGAATAAACCGGATCCGGGGAGTGAAATTTAGGACTAATTAAAAAATTTTGTCCTTTTGGCCCAATGATCGTAAGCCCGCTGTGAGGATATAATATTTCAAGCCTCAAATATAGTAAGAATATGTGGAACTCATACAATTCTAGGCATTTTTGGATATCAACAAGGAATAATGAATCTCAATATATATTAGAGTTGCACAAGGAATAAAATAAAACTTAAACAATGAAGTTAATTTATTACAATGGTCATCCCAATACTCAAGGCCATTTAAAACAATTAAGAAGTCAATGATATGAAAGATTCAACGAGAGATAAATAAGAATGAAAGAATCTAAAGATGTCCCAATGAATCTCTCTCTCGTGCCAGGATCAATGACGCTACTCTACGTCATCAGCACGCCACTCTCGTTCCTCCTCAGCCGGTTGGAGATCCTCTGGGATCTCCTCACCTGCTTGCTCCTCGTAGTAGTACTCACCTGAGGAGTCTGCACACCAAAGAATAGAGTCAAATACATGTTGAGCAATAGATAAGCAAGATATAAATAATCATGACATGCATCAAGTATAAGAGTAATGACAGGCATAGTAATCAAGAGAGTATAAGGAATCGAATTTAGGCATAAAGCATGAGTAAATAACCATCATGATCATAAATAGAAATCCTAGCAATACTAACAATCACCACTACCAATATAATGCAATGCACAAAAAGGAGACTCCGTGGATGTCCAAGCCACCTCACGGGGTACCAGTAACAATCCTATCCGGACTACTGATACCAAAGTCCGGCTCCAGGGGGATCCCAGCTCCCGGTCCTAGGAATAGTAGCACGGTCCTAGCCCGCTCCCAACTATTCAACGCCATGGACGCCGTCCAAAGCCGACTGCCCACCCCGATGTCCGAGTAACCGGCCCATCAATAAACCCCCAAACTGCAGCTGGCCATGATATGCAAATAATAATAATAATAATGTGGTGTTGACACGAGAATAGACCAAGACAAGCAAGTCTGGCTAACTCAATATACAAGACACGTTCATAGAGATTATCTCATTCAAGTCAATACAAGACAAATCCAGTCACATGATAATCCCTTCAGTCTAGCCAGTCATGTTCATCAATTACATAACACGGGGTCCTAAGGTACACTCTAAGTCAGGTCTAAGTCCTAATTCTACAAGGGATTATGTTTCATAATTAATTAGGTGTATTATGCCTAGAGTGAGTGTACAAGGAATTATAACAACGGATACGATTAAATAAGTCAAGGAGAAATTACAATCCAAACCTAGGCAAGTGGTGTCATCCATGTATCCTACATGTTCTAACGGAGTACGTGTGGAATTGGATCAACGATGCTTCTAAGGAAATCCCTTGGTGTACAATCATGTTAAGCATCCATTAATTCAGTTCCATACGCATTCAGTTACCCTATGTTTAATACACGAATACCTAGACACCTAATCGAAGCACACCAAGCCACGTGCTACGATTTATTCCCCATTAATGGTCAACTGATTGTAGGTTCATGGTTTCCAACATCTAAGGCCCAAACCTAAGTTACTAGTCTCATTTCTAATAACATATAGGCTGGGTCAATAATCTGAGTTTTTACATCACTTTCCGACCTCCGATTGTGATGAAACTAAAACCATTGGATTCTACATCTCAAGGGCTTTCCAACGGTATATAATATGTAGAAATCCGACGTACGGATTAAAAGTTATAAGCGTTTTAAGTCTTTTTCCGAAGTTGTCAGAAATTACGAAAATGCCCTCCGATCGATCGGATTGATATTTGTCTCAGTTAACTGAGACCAAATTGCAGTCTGATCGATCGGCTTCCAGGCCCGATCGATCGGCACTGTAGCCTGAGCCCGAAAGTGGGTTTTTCACATCTTTTTCCTGCAGAAAACGAGCCTCCATGCTCCCCAATCATTTCAATCATCATTCTCATCCATTCTATCAAATTAAAAACATCAAAAGGGGTACCACTTTAACAATTAATCCAATTCAACCCACAAATCTAACCTAACATATCAATCCCAATGCAATACCAACAATAAGCTTGGAATTTGGGTAATCTAACAAGGATATCATTGCAATCAAAAGAAAACAATACACACATGATTAAATATAAAATGCATATCTACTTGCCTCAACCAAGAAGTTGATTAGAAATTGGAAAAGCTTGAGGAGAAGCTTTCTACCACGAAAACCACAATCTACCCCGCTCAAAAGTAATTTAGAACACCGAGAAGAAGAAAGAAAGGAAAAAGATCATGATCCAAACTATTCTAAACAAAAGAGAAAACGAATAGAAAAGTTGATGATGGGAAAGGCTTACCAACTAGTATCAATGGAGAGAAGAGAGCGAAAGGAAGAAGATGTGCGGTCCGGATCGCGGAGGTAATCTCTCCCGGAGGGAGATCTGGGCTTAAGAAGAGAAGGGGAAGAAGATAGGCTGCTGTAACTCTCGTTCATTGCAGAAGTGAGAATGAGATTAAGGCTAATCCCTGATTAAGAAGAAGAGAGGGAGGAAAAGACCGAATTACCCTTTAAGTGGGTTCGGTGAAAGAATTGACCATTTGAAGGGTTTTTGATCATCGGATCGCGACGAGCTAAGAGACAAAAATGATCAGCGCGACGAGACCTTTCCAACGAACCCAAAATCACGGTGATAGGAATTTTTTCGGAAAAACACTCAATTTTCCCTAATTTGCAAACTACCCCCCCTTCTAGGATCAAACGAACTCGAAATCGAACGAAACTTCGCAGACACTATCCTAATACTAAAAGAAACTCACTCAAAGCCTAAACCCACTTAAATATCTAAAATACAAATAATTATAATAAAAATAAAAATAAATGGGTCAACGGGCCTGCTATTGGGCCCAATTGACCCAGTAAGGTCGCGGACCTTACAATGATCAGTCCCCTCATCAGAAAATGGTGGAGTAGTAGAAATTGAAGTTGCCATGAATGCCACAAATTTTCCATTTACATGATCATCTTCAGGATCTTTTTCATCTTCCTTTTCTTCTTTAGAAGAATCTTCATCCCAAGTTGTGTTGAGAGCCTGCTTTCTTGGCTTTTTGTTAGCACAGTTACTAGCAATGTGTCCATAACCATGACACTCAAAGCATTGAGTCTCTTTAGGAGATTTTTTCTTTACAAAATTTCTAGGGACTTTTACATTGCTTTTCTTCCTCTTCATAAACAACTGAAATTGCTTCATAAATTGAACAGCAACTTGGGGATCAATCTCTTCAGAATCAGAATCAGAATCACTAGCAATTTTCTTGAAAGATTCTTTGGAGGCTCTCAAAGCCATACTTTTGGATTTTGATTTTGCATTAGTCCTTAAGTTTGCTTCAAAAGTCTGAAGGTTCCAACTAATTCCTCAGCTTTGAGAAAATTCAGATTTTTATTCTCTTCTATGGCCACAACCTTTGTATCAAACATTTTTGGAAGATACCGCATAATCTTTTTCACAATTCTATTTTCAGGAATTGGCTCTCCCAAAGTAAATGTATCATTCACAATTGTATTCAGCTTTGAATTAAACTCATCAAAAGTTTCATCATCCTCCATCTTTATGATTTCAAAGGCTGTATACAATTTCTGAAGTTTCGACTGTTTGACAATGTCAGTCCCTTTATGCACAGTCTGCAGAATATTCCAAGCTTCTTTTACAGTAGTGCATATAGAAATTCTACGAAACTCAGATATGCTAACTCCATTATAAATAGCATTTAAAGCCCTAGAGTTGCAAGTGGCTGCCAATTCTTTATCCTTTGTCAACTGTTCTTCAAATTTAAAACTGGTTATCCCATTAGTAGTGACAGTGGGCAAGGAATAGCCTTTCTCAATAGATTTCCATACTTTCAGATCTATGACTTTTACAAAGGCAACCATTTTGGATTTCCAATAAGCATAATTAGAACCATCCAACAGAGGAGGCTTATTGGTTGAAGTGCCTTCTCGGTAGACATCCATTCCAGCAATATTTGGATCAACACAATAAAATAGTGCAACCCGCTCTGATACCAATTGAAAAATCCCTTGAGGGGCTACCAGAATGGATTACTAGTTCTAATTTAACCAATCAATGCAACGGAAATTAACCAATCAGACAATATAGAACTAGCTATCTACCAATCACACACCACAAGAAGGCAGGTACAATATTTAGCGTGAAAACCCTATCCAGGGAGAAAAACCACGAACCAAAAATCAAGAGTTTACGAACAGTTACAAGATATACTCACAAGCTCATTTACCTCAGTCTGTACCTCGACCTAAGGACTGTAGTTATTCTTGCAAAGAATTCACTAAAACGACATCCACCGCGCCCCGTTCTCCTTACTTGATCTCCTCGCACCTTGTCAACCAAGATGATCAATCTTCTACAAGAAAAGTAGAAGCAGCAGCAACCTTCTAGAGCAGCCCTTCAGAATAGTCTCTCAATGGTTCTAGAGAATAAACTCTCTCTAAGATATCTCTGACTCAGATTAATGAGAGTTGTGATGGTGGTATCTTTTTTAGGGTTGAGAGTAACACCCTATAAATAGCTCCAAATTCGTGTCTTAGACTTAGTGCACAAGTAGGACTCAAACAGGGAAAGATAGTCTCAAAGGGAAACTAATTTGGATCAGAATAGAGACTTTCTCGTTTTCTGCGTACCTATTCGCTCGAGCGGATGAGGTTCTGTCTTGTCATAAAAATCTTCTGTCAGTGCATTTGGGCTATCTATGTTGACTTCGCTCGAGCGGATGAGATGTTCGCTCGAGCGGACCCCATTATGGATGAACGGAAATTCAGCTCTGTTTCTCCAACTTTCTTCTTTTAATTCTTTTAGAGTTTCTTCTTCTGAGTTATTCCAATCTTCTATTCTACAGAGTCATTTTCTAAAAAACATTACAACTCAAAAGACCTAGAGTTTTGTCCAACCCATGAATTTTGCCAATACTAAAATACTTAACAATTGTTAATACGGTTTTTTCAAAATTTCATGATTAAGAACATGCCATTATGTACATGGATCCCTACCAAACCAAAAAAGGTCAAGATACTGGGCTTTCTCAAATCAGGAGTTCAGATTAGTGATACGTAAATTGGAGTATTCAAAATCCTCAAATGCTTCTCACTTGCAATCTCTTATGACTTGTACATAATATACAAGCTATGGTTATTAAGCCCCAACAAAGGGCAAGCTGTTATCCATGCACTAGTTTTCTCTTATTTTCCAAGCATCAACAACGTTTACATGTAAATAACAAAAGGAAATGAGTGGAGTAAACTCTGCTTTATGTTCCGAAGAAAACAACCTTCAGCTTTCAAGAACTCCTCACCTTCAAAATTCATCCATTCCAGCTCAATCCCACTATTGATTTCCTTGAATGCTGCACTAAAAGCTGCAACTATACACAGCAACCTCTTCCTTTTAAAACCACCTCTATATAAACCATGTATCTCTTTTCCTTTATAGGTCTAGGAAAGAAAAGTTGAAAATAGTAGCTAGGTGCCTCAGATTGAGTAACATACACTGGAATGCTGTACAAATACCATCTCAGATATTGCATCACACTCAGTTAGTGGAGAAAGTGGTGCAAGACTGAGGAAGCTGCGGTGAAGTAGGCGCCACAGGCAGCCTCGACGGTGAACTGCCACTGCCACTGCTACTGTTTGGAGGTTTGCCCATGATAGTGGTGATGGCAGCCGCTAAGGCAGCTGAGAGATTAGGATCAGCGGCAATGGCTGCAGTAAAAACCTCCGTCAGGGAAGGGTGCCGTTGGCCTAATTGCACCATCGGCACAATGGGTTGCTTTGGGGGAAGGAAGACGGGTTGGCCGAGGAGCGGAGCACAGCCGGAGAGAGGAAAAGGGAATGGAGTTGAGGGAGGGGGGGAGTGGTGGAATTGCATGGGGTTGTGGGTCAGATCGAGAGTGATGGTGGGGAATGGCGCGGAGGCAGATAAGGTGGCCATGGTGGAAGTATATGGCAAGGATGGGTAGAAAGAGGGGCTCATATGAGTTTCTTTGCTGGTGGTCGACCCAGAGAGGAGCATCTTCGCTGCAGCTGATGTCGTGTTAGCCATGGCTGTGGCTGCTGGAGGAAGAGGGTGGTTGTGGTTCCCTTCATAAGTGGTTATGAGGATGGTCTTGTCCTCTGCACATCTTTGTACCTGTTGCAACAAGTAGCCATTGTAGATGACAATGAGATAATGAAAGTAATCTTTAATTAAAGACAGACATTCCAATTCATCAGCTTATTTCATACACCACCCTCTCTTGACCTATCAGACTCAAATCCCACTTCAGCTAGATGTTACAGATATTAGGAGAGATGAGAGGGGAGAGATGTTAAAAGAGATGTGAGGAAAGTTTATCTATAAATTGGTGAAGTTCATCAAAATCTAGTGTCTTTCAAAGTTAACATTATAGAGGTCTACTCCATTGGATTGGTAAAATTCAGGACTTCCGTACGTAGAAGAGTGTATAGGTTTATTAGTGGTTTTGATTAAAAAAAAGATTGGGTCCACAAAAGTTCAATTAGGTAGTGGATAATTTCCTAATTAAGTTCAAAAATAATATGCTTGTAATCAATATCAGTTTGTTTGCATTAAATACATAGAAACCGAATATATAGAAATTCATAACTAGGTGTTTAAAAATGACAATTTAAGGTGAATATACAAAATTGACCATCAAATAACATGTCCTTTAATGTAAAGTGAATCTAAGGGAATATGAGAAATGAATACCCAACCATCACCCTACTAATTCAAATTCTAAGAAAGTCAAGATCTCATCAACATTTCTTTCTTACATGCTTCACTACTCACTTCATATTATTTGCACTTCACCTTTTATATAATTCATCAGTCTAGATCATTCACAAGGGATTCATATATATTCAATTCTCATGTATCTTAATGCAAACAAACTTGCCCTAAGAATTATATATGTTTCAAAACAAAGTCAATTTTGTCTAGTTGAATAGGAGGCAAATAATCTTTGTCAAAATAAATTAGAAAGTATTTGACCAAAAGTCATAGGGATTTCTGAACATTTTATAAGATAGATAGCACCTTCATTATTACTCAAAAGTGAGAGGGTTAAATATAAATGAGAGATGCTCCTATGAGAGCATCTCTCACCTTACTATGAAAGATAAATGTATGTGAGGGCCCTCCACATTTATCTCTCATAGTAAGGTGAGAGATGTTCTTATAAGAGCATCTCGAGCTGATAAGAGGTTTTTATAACTAATCCCTGGACAACCCTAGTTGTTGAAATGGATGATGCTTACCTGCTTACGAACTGGGCATCCAATAGCCATGGTGCAACGATAATAAGCCCGTGGACAAGGGTTTCCCTTGGCCATTTTCTGACCATATTTTCGCCATTGACATCCATCAGTTATCTGAAATAAAATCACATCCATAAATGAAATTTGTTTACCATCCAATCAAGATCTCTTTAAATATGATGATTATTGCTCTTAGCTTCATATAGATCCAAATAGAACCTATGGTGGGTACTGGGTAGGCACTTATGATGGGCAGCACCTTTCTAATCAGGATGATGATAGATAGATTAATGAAGACTCATTCCCGGTGTTCATCATCAATATTAGATGAGCATTGTTACTTGTCCTCTATGCACCAGTTTTAATGATTATCTTCATTGTCTCAATCCCTCTAAACGCATTGTAATAAGTGATATCCCCTTTTTTACTTTTTTTTTTCTTTTCTGTAAAGTTAAGTGATATCTTGTCGAGCTTATTTTCATCATTGCATCCATAAGAGGTATTAGACTTAATGCATTGTAATAACTAATAAGTTAAGCGATATCTTTATTTTAAGCAAGAAACACAAAAAATTAAAATCAGAACAAGAAATCTGAACCAAGTTTTAGAATTAGATCCTAGTTCTCTAGTTTGACCCGTTTCGGAGCCGAACCGAGGTACTCTATTCGGAATCAGGTCTGAAACCAATAAAATATGTTTTCACTCGGAACCTGAACCGTCATTTATAAATGGTTCCAGGTCTTGGTCCAGAATGTTTCCGACTTGTTTGCATTCCTAATAATCCAATGGCTCACCATAGGTGCATCTGATCGCGCGCGCACGGAGACTCTGGCCTTGCGACATGGATACTCAGTAGTAGCTTCATCAGTGGTTCTTGGTGGAGCTAGCTTGGGACTTTTGTTAGCTCCCCAATTGTGTGGTGATTGATCAGATTCGTCTCCAGCAAAAGAAGGGCGTTTCCTGGCAATCGAAACCATATTATGAGCTGATTCTTCTTGGCCCACTCCAACACTATTGTCGTTATTCAGAGAAGTTGAAAGTTCTTGGGTCTCATCGTGGGATTGTGAAGTTTCATAGGCTCCACCTGATGGACCCGGGTCCATGAATTGCTTGGCTGACAGTTCTCTACTCATCATGTCATTTTTCCCATCCATCTGCATAAGAATAGAAGCTTACATATATCATTGATTGAATCAAGAACGAAGATATTTGTTAATCTGAAAAAAATATATATAAATTAAAAAACTGGAATCCGTTGATTGAAGATCAGGGAAATCCTACAGCCTAGCCTATAAATCAACATTTGGGTAGGTCATGAGCAGTAAAATCCAGATTGCTCAGAATGAAAGGTCCCTCGTGTGTTCGTTCTGAGTCAAATTTCACTCTAATAGAAGTTAGCTCACCATCAATCAAATTGATCATCTCCCGTCAAAATGCAGAATACAAAGAGAGCGGAATTAGATAAATCTGATGGTTGAGCCAACTCCTATACCAGTGAAATTCGGACATTTACTTTTCACTGTTTAAATTTTATAAGTGGACCCTACTGATGAATTTATGAGCCTAGCCAAAGAATTTCTCTGATTCTGGGCATCAATGGATCCTGACTCCATAATCGGACATCTGTGAGAGAGAAAGAGATTTAGAGGGTTAATTTAGAAATTTGTAATTAGGAATGTGGAGTAAATACATATAAAAATATAGATTGCTGATATATTAATCATGTATTTAATTCCAACGAGGAAGTTTGGTGATCTAAGTTAGAATATTGTAACTTGAATAAATACGAATATATTCATTTGTAAGCGAACTATATGAATCATGAACATTTTGAATTTCAAAATAGTCCATTTTTGGCGATCCAATTTAGATGATCCTAAACTGAACATAAAGCTATGAACTTTACAAAAATATATTAAATATTAACTTTTTGAGATTCAGAGCAAAGGTTGGAAAACTTGTGACTAGGGCTTGACTTGTCCAATGCAAAAGAAATTGACTTGGATAGGGTCAGCGCAGAGACTCGAGAGTCATGCTTTTAAATAATTTAAAAATGAATCAAATAATTATAAAATATAAATATATATTTATTTACATGTATTCATGATTATCAATTCAAGTTAATAAATTTAATATGCAAGAAAAATACTATAGTAAGGAAAATGAAAGAAAGACTTGCATATTACAAAATCTGTTGGTCAAAATCTTAAACGTAAAAGATCAAATATAAGTTTTAAATTTTATTCCAATCATCATTTTAAATTACTGACTCCAAACCTCATGAAGAATTTATTTAAAAAAGATACATTAGTTGTTTGAAATCAAATCTATCAATCAGATGGTTTAAAATGAAAGCAGCTTACTAAAATGAGGTAACTCGGTTGAGTTCTCCTTATATTTAACTCGGTCTTTCTTCAAGGTATGATGACTCGAGAGAGTAAGAAATTAACTCGGAGAGTTTTCTAACCGTGTTTCAGAGGATTCCTTGAAACCTCGGTTGTTTTTCAAACAGTAGTTTTAAACACATTACAAGTGATTGATTAATTCCGGAGTCTGTTTTTTCTTTCTTTGGTTCTTTTTTCTTGGATGCATGTTGTTTTGGTGTAAATATCAGTCAAGGAGGATGATTACTACAAAACCAAGTTTATATGGAAAAAAGTACACTTGGTCCAGTAGAGGGAGGGAGGGCAACTTTTACCTATGGCAGGAGCTCCTACATTCAAAAGTTTGCTTTTTGTGAATGGCATAGGTCAGAATCCCACAGTACCATTGACGTGTAAGACTCCAAGAGATGAAAAAAGTTCGAAAGAACGAATGGGAAGATCTTGGTATGGAAATTTAGTTGTGAAAAACTCATCACCTTTAAAAGACCCATGCAAGTGTTTTCGTAAGAGAAACTTCCTTTGAGATTAAATCAAACTGTTAAAAGCCATCAAATAGTGTTAGTCTAGAATCCCTAGTAATTCATGGATGTTAATTTAGAAACAAATCCTTCCCACCTATTTCATTGAACCTTCAATTGTTGTTGAATTGAATGTCAAAAGAATCTATGGTTAAGACTCCAGTAAATTTAAGAATTTTTTTGTTTTTTTTTTTTTGGTAAATAAAATTTAAGACCGTGTTTTGTTGATTTCAATTGCTATATCTTGGTTTCTGAGATAGCGTTGTCCAGTTTCATTCCGTTCTTTTGTACATGGAACACATGTATGGACATACACTTATCTTTCCAAAAAAAGACTATAAAAAAAAGGACTAGAATAATCCGGTAGGGTACTGTTGTTTTGGTTCCCCTTTGTCCATAAAAGAGATTTCTCCATCTGCCCTCCTCGCATTGATAGAAATGCATGTAAGTGTGGCCCCTGATGCAGGCCAGACTACTGGGCTCCGTTTGAAAATTTACTCCAAAAGGCCCAGCCATGACAGAATCTTGATTTTCATGGCAGTTTTTAGATTTAACTCTTTTAGATGATTTTTCAAATTTAGTAGATTTCTAATAATTGATATGATTTAGAAGAATTAAGGAGTTTCTAAAATTATATAAGTTGATTACTAAAATTATGCTGAGACTTTATTATATAAAGGATGCAATCCCTTCTCTTGTAATATACAGAAATTAATGAAAAATTGAGTTTGCTCATCGTGTGATTTTCTCTCTTGTTTGACCTCCCTCATTCCCTGCGCTGCCCAGCCCCACAAGCTAGACTACATATAAGCATTATGTTGTTCGCTCCTAGGAGAATATTTTCCTTCGGAGGGTTGTTGCATGCATGAGATGGAGAAGATACAGTGCGAGGTATCTCTCCAAAACTTGATTCCTTAAAGAAATTAATATCAAGTTTTACAACCTTAAGCTTATTACTAATTGAGATTCATTCTAAGGATGCTCTATGAGAAACGCCATTGGCTTCTTTACCATTAGAAGGTTTTTTAATTTTTCTGGGTAAAGCGTTAGAACTTTATGGAAATTGTCAATGAGATCGATAAAATCCTACATGGGACCAAAAAAAAAGCTATAGCTTTTAGTGCTGAACGTGTTTCTCATTTTCCAAATATGTGAATGATATCATGCAAGACTACTACTTTTTCCCTGGTTTTCAGTGGGTAAAGAACATATACATGAAAACGTTGTACTCGTGTTTATTGGCCTTCTATAGAGCACATATATGGCCAGTGGCCACCAGGTTCGTATGCAAAACATGCATCTGATTAGCTGTTCATATACTTGATTTCCTATGTCATCAATAAAATATTATGATTGTCCACTGTATCATATAAAAATGAATTGCTCCTAAATTATATAGGTGCTTAGGTTACTGTACAACACACCTTCCCATCAAAGATAAACCCGTTTTTGACATTAGGTCTTTCTACTTTTAAGATTTTTCATTTTTGATACAAGCAATTGCAATGGACAAAACTATCAAGAAGAAAAATGGGATTGAGATTTATTCTTGTGAGTGAAACATGATTTTAGAAATCAGCCAAAACTGATCGAGTTGTTTAATTAGCTGGTGTATGAAGGTTTCGGCCATATGACTTTCTGTGTAAAACTCAAACCAAACCAGTGGAGTGGATAGTTTGGTCCAACCAGGTTGGACCATCCAATT
Organism: Cinnamomum chago; assembly: GCA_038049695.1. Taxonomy (NCBI): domain Eukaryota; kingdom Viridiplantae; phylum Streptophyta; class Magnoliopsida; order Laurales; family Lauraceae; genus Cinnamomum; species Cinnamomum chago. The sequence continues at coordinate 32,876,733 of CP142461.1, forward strand.
TAACCCAGTTCAACCACAACTAAAATTATTTTGAAAAAAAAAAATAAAACTGAAATAATTGATGGTCGTCTCTCAATCAGTTTGACCACCAGTTTGTTACTGTGGCGTGACCAGTTTTGACTAGCTTTTACCATTATTCTAGTTTTTATCTCATTAGATTGGTGAAGGTACTGCTTCCAGTTGAACCCAGTCTGATCTGATTTCCAAAACACTGTTTTATTCCCAAAACCTTAACATGTATTAAAACTCCAATAATAGTGCATGTGAAGATTTGAAAGTTTCCACATAGATAAAGGGGAAAAAAGGCCTAAGTAAATTAGAGTGTTTTAGTACCATGCATGGATTGAAGGTTCCCAAAACCTGAAATCATTGACATAGATGATGGATATACACATAAACAACATACATATATAATCCATAAATAAATAGATTAGATAGATTAGTTATTAAAGGCTTCACAAGTATAAGAAAACCAGGCCCACATATCCAAGTACCTACACGTGCTTGTAGGGAAAAGAAATGAAAAAGAAGAAGATATATTATCCTTTTTCTTCTTATCATTTATGGGGAGGCTTAAACTTCCAATAAGGATCCTAACACAAGATCTCAAATCCAAAATTAATCATGTTTCTAACTTACTATAAAAGACTCAATTAAGATAGGGTTGCACTTGCACCACAAATCTAAATTCATATCTAGTTAGGAACTTTCCTAACATGTTCCCAGACAAGCACATGTGATCTAAGAAAGGGGAATTGATTTAACCTGTCCTAGCCGATGCTTGCTTGCTTCTTGCGCTTGTTGTTGAATTGCAGAAATTAGCTGATTCTGTAGAACACCATAATTCATGGTTATCTGATCTAACATGCTTCTCAGCTTCTGATTCTCTTCGTTCAATCGATCTATTTCCACTTGAAGCGGAATCATCCGCTAAGAAAAGAAAAGGTCAGATAAGCCTTAGATCTAAAGAAACACCAAACACACAATCTACAAACTTGAATCAATCTACAAACTCAGTGACCCATGAAAATGGAAAACTCACCTTATCCTTGGGTTTCTCTTTCTCCTCAATCAATGAAAGCCCAGTTCCAGAATTCCCACTAACAAGATGCAAACCGGTCTGCGCGAAAAAGGTAATTAATAAAATAATAACACTTTTACTAGATTCATGATCAAAGATCTACACCAATGGGTCAAAATAGCATGACCCAGATGGTATTAACATGAAAAAGCAAAGCACTAGAATTGTGTAATTCACTTGCTTACATTTACATGATGTGGATCAGTTCTCTTGACTGGATCCTTCTTTTGAAGATTTGGTGCCGGAGCGGCGATGGGTTGACGATTCTCTGAGAAGAAATCCATCTCTTGGATGGAATTCCGACGGTCAAGGTTACCGGAATTGTGCCGGAGAGAGTGGGTGGGGTGCAATAGTGCCATTTCCTGGGGTCTGTCCATGTGGAGAGGAGAAATGAGAGCGAGAGAGAGAGAGAGAGAGGATGAAAAAACAGGAGGTATCTTTGTGGAAGGCTTGGAAGGGTAAGAAGGTTAGGGGTATAAAACAGGTCGAGAGAGATTTGAACGTAGACCGGCTCGTTTTATTTTTGCGTGGAATTCGCGTCATAGTTCACGTAAGATGCACAGCTGGCGGTACGGCAAGCAATAGAAACCGTGGGGGCAAGAGAGAGAGAGAGAGAGAGAGGGATTTTCCACAGCTGACTCAGCAGGGCCGGTGTAACTTGGGTCGGGGCAAAATGGAGATTCCGTATCCTCTGTGCATGATTTTTTTTTTTCTTTTTCCACGGACAAGTCGGTGACCCATAGGTAGTAGCACAAGTAGACTTAATTTTCAATTACTAAGTTGATACTAAGACCTCTCGCGCTAAAAGAGGGATAAATGTCCTGACCACTCGGCCAATCCCTTGGAGTTCTGTGCATGATTACAACTTGGAGAAATCTGAAGGTAATGTGGTGGAACTTCACGATGGTCCTACCTATTCCTAATCCAAACAGTTCAAAATAAAGGCATCTCATTGTATCCCAATAGAAGTTGGTCCTTCCATAAGAATAATCATTTGATAGAAACGTGACAATAAATCATACATTAGATTGTGTTAAATCATGTTTCTTATAAGATGGTATTCTTATGGTGGGACAAACCATCGTTAGGGTAAAATTTGAGGATGCCCAAAATAATGAGAGTGGCTTTACTATGAGTAGCTGAGGTAGAGTCTTTTTTTTTTTTTTTAAGAGTTCTACACCTTTAATTCATGATTTCTCCAAGTCAATGCCTGAAAGAATCACGACTCCCATATGGAAACATTGCCAAGCCAGACTAAAAGAGATATTTTTGGGATGGGTTGGTTTGGGTTTGAGTGGGGCTGGGCACAATTTAGGCAATAGGATTAGAGTTGGACTTTGGCTATCCAAATTCAAAGTCTCGACCACAGGGTCTCCCTAACACTTCTAATGAGTGGGATGTGTGGAACCCAACAGTGGGGAATTGACTACCTATTGATAATATAGACCATTCAAAACGTAAGTTGTTCCCTCTAATGAAATATCCTCAAATCTTACTTGAATAGATAATTAATAATATATAAGATTGTACTAATCATTTTATCAATTATACGCGACCAATTTGTGTTAGAGTAAAACTTGTGAATATATTATTAAAAGGGTTTGAACTCATGTTGAACAGTCCTGATTTTTAATATGGTGGCTCCAGTGCAGAGTTCTGCACGTTTAGGGTTGTAAACGCGTCGGCTCTGTTTCCGAATCCGCAGTGGACCCAGAACCGGAACCGTTAAAGAGAAGGTGGAATCGGATCCGAACCTGGAACCATTTTGGAACCCATTTCTTGGCTCCGGAATCAGAACTAGAACCATATATGGGGTGAGTTTGGATCTGGGTCCGGCTCTAAATAGAGAATTATAATTAAAAAAATATGATTTTTAGGAGTAATTTTTGAGAATTGAAGTAATACGTCGGGTCTCGGGTCCACGGGTCTGAACCAAGGTGGAACCGGACCGAACTCATTTACTTATCGAGGTCTAAATAAGGACTTAGACCTAATTTTGAACGAGTCAAAACTTTTGGATAATCAAAAAATCAGGAACTCATTTCCATTCCTACACACATCCCACTAACTATTATTACGTGGGAGACTAGGCCTCCCAAATTTAGCAAAGGAGGATGGTATTTAGAAATATAACCTGTATTGGGTTTGGGTGGACTCTCTAGTGATCCAGACGTAGCCTACTAGGTGTAGGAGACTGGAAGTGGTAATGTGGTATTCGTTTTTTCAGACATAACGGCGTTTTGGTCACGAGGTCCGAGTTTTCACGTGCGAGTCAAAAAGATTGACGGCACGGCTCTTTAGAGCGGGCGGTTGGTAGGGTAGGATTGGTAGTGGGGACCACAATAGGGTGAGGGAGGGGAGTACCTAAACGCTAATACCATAGACTCTATATCATATGATTCCTCTCACGTCGGCATCTGTGACTGTGCCTGTTCAGGAGAGGATACCTTCTTCCAGCCCACAGCCAGCTTCTCACCTCGGCTCGGCTTGGCTTGGCTAGGCCCAACCTCCTATGCTTTGGCCTGTTTGGAATCTTCCATCCTTTTTGACAAGCGGGTTCGCGCCGAATCTACTAATACCTTTAATGTGGTAACAGGGTCAATTGATTGTTAATTCGAATATCAGGAGGAATAATTTGGTGTTAATTTAAAAAAAAATAGGTGTCGCTAAAAAGACGTGGACTAGATCCCATTAGAGAAGGAGTGTAGAGAAGTGGGTTCTACCCGAATGAGATTATTGAAAAGTATTTGTGTTGCGTATTGGCAAGAGATAAATCGAGTTCAACTTGATGGGGAGTCTATTGAAAAGTATTTATGCTTCCCTAATGACGAGGGATGAGAGATAACATGTGTTTGAATTTGGAATGACCGGGCACACCTGCGTTCAGATCGACACTTTTTTCCTGCATTTGTGCAAGGAGAGAGGATTATATGATACAAAGGAATGTTTTTCTAATTTTTCATGCAGTCAACTATTATGTGCTTTGGTATGGCACATTTTTCTCATAGAAAAAATGAATAGTTTTATTATTCAATAGAGAAGATTTTCCTATCGAAAGAGAAGGAACCTAAGATTCTTCTCTTTGATGAAAATACGAGTTTGTGGAGTAAAGAACCCTCTCATCTCATGAATAATTCCTTAAAAATGTTAGGTTTCACAAGAGTCCTTGAAATGTAAGACTCTTTTCGAAAATAGAAATCAATTGAGCACAGAATCATCTCATCACACAAAAGAGTCTTTATAAATATCCTATATCAAATGTTTAATGAGGATTTCTATATTTTATTTTATTAATAAATTATTTTTTTGCTGAAAAAAAGGGATAAATTAAAATAGAAGGAAATACAAGGGGATCAGTCTAGGGACTGATCGGATTTGAAACCAAAATACAGTGAGCATCGAGCCCCAAAGAGCGAAAATAGACAACAAAACCAAAACATGAAGATGAGTCTTCATTCTTCATCATCTTCCAAAAGTTGACCCCCCTGATGGTGAGACAAAACATTCCTTCTCTGCACCGTCTGCATAGATTGTTCAGATAAGTAAGAGTTCAAAATATGAGTAGGTAATGAATTAGAAAATAGGATTTCCAAAGGAGGTTTTAATTTAGTGAGCTGATCTGCAACAGTATTCGTCGATCTTCTGATTAGGTTCATTGTCCATCTAGGTAGGTGGGTCAAGGAGAGTTTGATGTTTCTCCAAATGTGCATAAGGGTCCAGGGGAAACCTTCAGAGGAGTGGAGAGAGTTCCAAATGATGAATGAGTCCCCTTCAATGATGACTTCAGGAACGCAGTTAGTAGCACACAACTGCAATCCCCGCAGAAGGGCTTTTAATTATGCTTCTAGGGTAGAATTAGCCATCGTGGAGGAGGCAAAAGCTTGCACGAGTTTACCCTGATCATTTCGAAGAATCCCCTCAATACCGGCTAAACCAGTTTCGTAGTCGAAGGAACCATCAACGTTGAGTTTGTAAATGGCAGAGGGAGGAGGAGCCCAACAGTCTGGGGGTAAGCATCGAGGTTGGCAATCTTGTAAAGCAAGAACAGCCATGTTCCATTCAAGCAAGGCCTGTATGATTTTTTGCAGAATAGATGCAGGGTGGAGGGTGTAGAAGCTAATGACTATAGAACAGAGGCTCCAGTCAAATAGAATGCAAATGAAACAGTAGTACCCGATTGAAGAATGCTGCAATTGTGGTTTGTAGGCGGAAAAAGAAGAGCAGCAACAGCAGCAGATCTGTAACCGAGGCATGTCTGATGATGCTCTCTTTAGGACGAGTTCCGCCCCCTGGATTCTGTCTGAGTTGCGAAGGTTCTCAGCAGAACTGCCCCCAGAATACAACGGGCTTCTCGTTCAAGCTCTGGTCGCAACGCAGGCCCGAATATCGTAGACTCCCTCTTTGAATGCTCAGAGGTAAAACAGAAAGAAGAATAAGAAGAGGAACCTCTCCGTTTTAATATCATTAATCCACATTAAAACAGGATTATTAATCCACGTTAAATCAATGAAAAAATCATCTATATCAATTTATGGGTCCCTCTAGGCCAGCCGACGGGGATTTGCACCTCCCCTGCACGCGATATACACGCAGGATGCGCGTCGCGGACGCATGCCCGGTTAAACGTTTTCCGGACCCAGCACCCCGGGTCAGGCCTGGCTCGCGTGCGCACATAGGGCCCATAGCAAAAGCCTTCAAAGGTTCTTAAAGTGTAAAAGAATGAAAGCACATATAAACCTACTTCAAAAGTTGAACTTGAGCAATGTGGGATGTGTTGTTTCCAAAAGCCTACACAACCCATAAAGCAAAATGAAGAAAGGACAAAACAACTTTTACAAAAACCACTTTTAGAATTTTTGAAACAAAAAACCCAACAATCTCCCCCTTGTTTCAAAATATTTAATGAGCATTTCACTGGTAAGGTGACCATGCTTAAACTTTACCGTCATGACATAATTTCAAACCTTTAGGAGTTGGAGTGAATAAGTTCTTGAACTTCAACTTTTTATATCAGTTCAGAATTATGTCAAGATTTGATCTTGGAGTCATTAGGTCAGCACTTTACGGCCATGTGCTTAATCCCGGATTTCATGAGTGCTCTAGAGAATCTGCCCAAATTCTCATAGGAAGCGGCCCCACTTCCACACTTATATAGGTGAGTCTATCAAGAGTGCTCCTGCAGCTGTGCACCCCACCATATAGGCTATAGATCTCACTAAGAATTAAATTCAACCTGATTCGCTACAGGTTATGTACCAACAATCAAATGAATCATACACAACAAGGATGAGTTCAGAGTAACCATACTCTATATGTCGGTACTTCACATCATCGAGATAACTTGTTTTTCCCATTGAACCTATTTCTCGGGATCTCCGATCATTAGGTTGGGTTCCCATTATTGATGATTTATGGGCTTAAGACTCATCCCTTTAGTTGTTTCTTTTATTTTTTTTCCCTTGCAAGGCCTTTTGTCAAAGGATCTGCTAAATTATCCTTTGATCTCACATAATCAATTGAAATTACTCCTCCACTGAGTAATTGTCTCACATAGCTATGTTGTAGTCACACTTGTCTAGACTTTCCATTATACGTGGTATTGTTAGCAGTAATAATTGCTGCAGTGTTATCACAATGAATAATAATAGGAGGAATGAGTTTAGTCCACAAGGGAATATCAAATAATAAATTTCTAATCCATTCAGATTCCATCGCAGCAGCTCCTAGAGCCAGGAATTCTGAATCTTTAGTGGAATGGGAAATTGCAGTTTGTTTCTTTGATTTCCAAGATACTGCAGCACCTCCCAAAGTGAAAATATATCCACTTGTAGACTTAGAATCATCTAAGTCTGAATTCCAGTCAGCATCGCTGTAACACTCAACTACAGGTGGATAACCAGAATAATACAATGCATAGTCTATAGTATTCTTTAAATACTTAAGTACTCTAGATACAACTTTCCAATGTTCTATACCAGGATTACTGGTATATCTACTCAATTTACTGACTGCATAAGCTATATCAGGACGAGTACAATTCATAGCATACATTAAGCTACCAATTACACTAGCATAATCAAGTTGAGATACACATTGTCCATCATTTTTTACTAATTTAATACTAGGATCAAAAGGAGTAGACACAGATTTACAATTAAAATGATCATATTTCCTCAATATTTTTTCAATGTAATGTGATTGGGATAACTTGATTCCAGAATCATCTCTTATAATTTAAATTTCCAATATAACATTTGCTTCTCCCAAGTCTTTCATATCTAAGTTATGAGAGAGAAGTCTCTTTATATCTTCGATGCTTTCCATGTCAGAGCCAAATATTAGTAAATCATCAACATATAAGCATATTATTATTGTTGAACAACCATTAGATTTATAGTAAATACATTTTTCAGCTTCATTTATTTTGAAGCCATTAGATAGAATTACCTCATCAAATTTCATATGCCACTGTTTAGGTGCTTGTTTTAGTCCATATAAGGACTTTATTAATTTACACACCTTATGTTCTTGTCCTTTTATGACATAGCCTTCTGGTTGGTCCATATAAATTTCCTCTTCCAAATCTCCATTTAGAAAAGCAGTTTTGACATCCATCTGATGTATAATCAAATTATGAATAGCAGCAATAGCAATCAAGAGTCTAATAGAACTGATTCTAGACACAGGGGAATAAGTATCAAAGAAGTCTATTCCCTATTTTTGCCTAAAGCCTTTGGCTACTAGCCTGACTTTATATTTCTCTATTGACCCATCAGGCCTAAGTTTTTTCTTAAGAACCCACTTGCACCCTAAAGGTAAGTCAGTTAATTCCTAGGTATTATTGGCTAAAATAGATTCAATTTCATCATCTAATGCCTCCTTCCAAAAGGCAGCATCATGAGCAGTCATAGCCTCCTGGAAAGTAGATGGATCTTCCTCTACTAGATAGGTTTCAAAGTCAGGACCAAAACTAGTAGCTGTCCTTAGTCTCTTACTCCTTCTAGGTTGAGATTCTTCTTCCTCATGATTTTCTAGTACTCTATTCAATGAAGAAGGTTCTGATGTAAACTTAGTTTTAAAAGGAAAAAGTTCTTCAAAGAAGTCTGCATCTCTAGATTCAACTAGGCTTAGGTCTTCTAATTTCATGAATCTGTAGGCAGCACTATCTTGTGCATAGCCAATGAAAACACACTCCCATGAGTGGGGTCCTAATTTAGGTCTTTTTGGATCTACTATCCTGACATGTGCTAAACACCCCCAAACTCTAAAGTATCTAAGGTTAGGCTTTCTCCCTTCCCAAATCTCAAAAGGTGTTCTATTAGTTTTAGAATGTAAAACTCTATTTAAAATGTAACAGGCAGTCAACAGAGCTTCACCCCATAAGTTTTTAGGACTCCCAGGTGCTATTAACATAGAGTTAACCATTTCAATCAAAGTCCTATTTTTTCTTTCTACTATACCATTTTGTTGGGGTGTATAAGGGGCAGTACAAGTTCTCTTAATTCCTTTAGATTCACAATAGTCTAAAAAATCTTTTGAGGTGTATTCACCACCTCTATCACTTCTGAATGTCACAACCTTTCTATTCAGTTTATTTTCAACTTCAGTCACATAAACTTGAAATTTAGATAGTGCTTCATCTTTAGTTCTTAATAAGTATACATAAGTATACCTAGAACAGTCATCAATAAAAGTAATAAAATAATATTTATCACCTCTAGTCATAGTATTACTTAGATCACATATATCAGAATGAACCAATTGAAGTAATGCAGATTCCCTTTCCACATGTTTAAATGGCTTACGAGTAATTTTGGATTGAGAGCATATAATACATTTCTTATGATCATCATCATATTTATCAATTAATCCATCATTACTCATATTTCTCATAGTTCTGAAATTAATGTGACCTAATCTACCATGCCATTCATCAACTGAAGCGATAATATAAACAGAAGAAGATGCAATATTATTATTGACAGTATTCAGTTTAAACATATTCTCACATGCATAACCCTTACCGGAAAATACACCTTTCTTGGTGATCACAAATTGGTCGGATTCTATTACCTGTTTAAATTCGGCCTTATTCAAAAGATAACCAGACACAAGGTTCTTTCTCAATTCTAGTGCGTGAAACACGTTCAACAATGTCACTGTCTTCCCGGAAGTGAACTGAAGTTCAACCTTCCCTTTACCGATTACTTGAGTAGTAACGGTAGTTCCCAGAGCGAGTTTACAACCATTCGTGACCTTCTCATAGGTCTTGAACATATTTCTGTCAAAAGTGACATGGTTGGTTGCACCAGTGTCAATCCACCATCCTTCGCTCTTTGCTGTGCTGACAGCATTTACCTCAGAAATAACAGCAACAAACTGCTTGGCTTCAGTAACATTAGCTTGAGGCTTGGTTGCTTGAGATTGTTGTTGACCTTTTTTCGGTGACAACATTCTCTTGCAAAGTGTCCCGGCTTGCCACAAACAAAGCAACTGCCTTTAGCCTGTGGCTTGACAGTCCCTTGATTTTTACTGAACTTTTTGTTCTGGTTTTGCTTCGAATTCTTCCTCTTAAAGGAAAGATTAGACTACTTATTCCTGCTTAGATATTGGTCAAATTTCCCTTTCTTTTCACTATCAACTTATGATTTAGATTCAGCTAAGTTTATTTTGCCAGCATTCTCAGCCAAATCCTTTTGATCACTATTTCGGGTTTCTTCCTCAATTCTCAAGTAGCGCTGAAGGCGCTCCAAAGAATAGTCCTTTCTCTTGTGTCGAAGGGTTTTCTGTATATCCTCCCAAGTGGGTGGTAATTTTTCAATAACTGTAGCCACTTGGAACTGTTCATCAATTCGGATCCCTTCTTTTACAATTTCATTAACAATGGTTTGTAATTCATGTACTTGAGGAAGAATGGGCTTGTCATCTACCATCTTGAAATTCAAATAGCGACCAACCGCATACTTCTTAGCTCCAGACTCTTCTGTTTTATATTTTTTATCAAGAGCTCTCCAGAGGTCTTTAGCAGATCGGGCTTCAGAATACATATTATAAATATTGTTTGCTAAAAGGTTTAGAATATGGCTCTTGCACAGGTAATCATTTTCTTTCCATTTCTTCCGTGCATAAGAGCCACCTGGTCCTTCTTCATGTTCAGGGCATGGTTCGGTAAGGACATAAGCTATTTTCAAAGATGTCAGCAGAAATAAAACTTTCTGCTACCAACGTCGAAAATTTGATCCATCAAAATATCCAGCCAAACTAGGTCCTGGTGCATGAATTTGACAGCGGAAGTAGCCATAGAGAAAGAGGAACTCGTCCTAAAATTGTAGAAGCTAATGGCTACAGAACAGAGGCTCCAGTCAAATAGAATGCAAATGAAACAGTAGTACCCGATTGAAGAAGGCTGCAACTGTGGTTTGTAGGCGGACAAAGAAGAGCAGCAACAGTAGCAGATCTGTGACCGAGGCACGTCTGATGACGCTTTCTTTAGGACGAGTTCCACCCCCTGGATTCTGTCCTAGTTGCGAAAGTTCTCAGCCGAACTGCCCCCAGGATACAACGACCTTCTCGTTCAGGCTCTGGTCGCAACGCAGGCCCGAATATCACAGACTCCCTTTTTGAATGCTCAGAGGGAAAACAGAAAGAAGAAGAAGAAGAGGAAAATTGATTTTTTTCTGTGTCTTACAAAAGCGCAGATGGCCCTAATTTAAATTAAGATTAGTAGTCCGTTATGCCATAAAACCTCTCCATTTTAATATCATTAATCCACATTAAAACAACGATTAAAACAGGATTAAATTCACAACGTTAATCCACGTTAAATCAATGAAAAAACCAACGTTAAAATCATCATTAAATCAACGTTTAAGATTGGTTTTTAAAAAATAAAAATAATGGCAAAAGGTTGCCATTTCTATATCAATATATGGGTCCCTCTAGGCCAGCCGACCGGGATTTGCACCCCCCCTGCGCGCGATATACACGCAGGATGCGCGTCGCGGACGCACGCCCGATTAAACGTTTTCCGGACCCAGCACCCCGGGTCAGGCCTGGGTTGCGTGTGCGCATAGAGCCCATGGCAAAAGCCTTCAAGGGTTCTTAAAGTGTAAAAGAAAACACATATAAATCTACTTCAAAAGTTGAACTTGAGCAATGTGGGATGTGTTGTTTCCAAAAGCCTACACAACCCATAAAGCAAAATGAAGAAAGGACAAAACAACTTTTACAAAAACCACCTTTAGAATTTTTGAAACAAAAAACCCAACAGAGGGGTTGGGACTTAAAGATGATCCCATTTCGAGCTTTCCAAATGTACCACTAGGCCCATGTGACGGCTTGCAATTTTTCTTTGGGTTAATGCCAGAACCAGCTGATTAAGGGCGTGTTTGGCACTTAACTAAGTTAAAGTGAAGCGAAGTGAATCCAGACAAGAATTGACAAGGGTCATATCAAAAGTGCACAATTTCAACATTCCCTCCATCTTTTTCAAAAAAAGTAAAAAAAGCAACTTCCTTTTTCCACTAAAAGAAAAAAAAAACTCCATTTTCTTTTATAAAAAAGTCAAAAAGATTCTATACTAAACAACTAAAAGCAAAACATCATCATAACACATTATATTTTATTCTCTCTTGATTTGATGTTTCACCTCACCATACTTCAATTCACCATACATCCAAACAGGCCCTAAAGGTTCAGCGGGAAGAGGGAACTTCAATCTTTCATGAAGTTTTTGCCAAAGAATTCGCGTAGCTGGGCAAGAGGAGAATAGGTGATCGGTTGTTTCTTTGTGACCATGGCAGAGAACACAGGGGGTTTATGGCCATGGAGATTTTTTGAAGTCGATCTCTAGTAGGTAAACGATCATGTAAGCATTTCTAGAGGAATACTTTGTGTTTGGATGGAATCTCAAGGCCCCAGATTAGTCTCCAGGGAAAGTTTGGTCCAATGGCTGGAGGCCGAAAATGGTGGTATAGAGCTTTAGTGGAACAACATCCTGCCTTCTCGGATTTTATTAATAAATGTTTAGTGAGGCGAACAGGTGATGGGACTCTGATGGGTCACTGAAACCAGAATCCACATTGGACTGGACATGAATAAGAAATTATAGACTCAAACCTGGCAAAATCACCATAAAATCTGATCCTAATTGAGCTTGGGCAGGTCACTCATTTAATCCCATAGATTTCTATCTATAAATAAAAAAAATTGCCATCTATAGACTGCTCTGGTGGAAATTATATCCAACATTATTGGCTTGGACCTTTAAACTAGAGAGCACAATAGTCAATAACTCCTTAACCATTGGGAGAACCTGCATTACCTAGGGAGCATTTTATATGATCCTATCACCAATGCTTAAAAGGCAGACACATGATTGGGTCTTTTCGAATTGATGCATAATTGAGAAATAGTTGTAAAATACAAGAGGGGTTTGAAATTTAGGCATTTAAAAAAAACAAACATGTTCGTTAGATTTTGTAGGCTATTGAAATGTTCCAGAGTAGGGAATTTAGGGACAATTTTATAACAAAAAAATAAGTATTAAATAATTAGGTACCTCTTTTTAATTAAAAAGAATTTTGTTTGATAGAGAAAAGGGTGTTCTACCCACCCTATTATAAACAAAACCTTTTCTTTTATTGTTTACAATTAAAGAATATTAATTTTCTCTTATTAAAGAAAAGAGGCATTTCTTTAGAGTGAAAGTGAATCTCCTTTCTGCTTTTCTCCTTATTAAGACTACTGAAAAAACCTACCTTAACACAGGCAAATGTCCCAATTACCAAATCACTATTAGATGTCAATTTCACGTGTCTAAACTAATAATTAGCCCTAATTTCAATTAAAAATCAATCTAACCACAAAGAGAGAAGGACAATCGATTTTTACGTGGAAAACCCTACTCGGAAAAAAACCATGGGCCTTACTGTCTAAGTCAACAGACAAACCAAGCACTATATAAAAACGAAGATTACAAGAGTACTTACAACCATTTCCCAGTTAGTGACTCAACCTAAGGACTCCTTTGATCTCGTCGACACCCCGTCGTTAATCTTCATCGTGCTTGAGCAAAACCGCCTTCAAGAAAGCATGATGGAATCAATCCCAAAACTTGATCTTCAGCGTATCAGTGCTTGAAGCCTTGGGGGAACTAAATGGATCTCTCAAAATCTTCATCAAGGATGTATTCTTGATCAGAGGTCTTTAGAAGAGAGAGGGAACAACTTTAAATAGTCTTAAACTCATGTCTCAAGTCTTAGGATCGAATTAGGATAGAAAGAATCGCTTGAGAGAAAATAGGAAGTGATTTCCGGATGAAACACAAATTCCCAAGGTTCGCTCGAGCGAACTGCTCTCTGTTTCAAACGATCAACACAGAACTGAGATGGCTCGAGCGAAGGATTATGTTGGGTCGAACGAAGAGCTCTCTGTGAAGGGTTCGCTCGGGCGAATTGGAGTTTGCTCGAGCGACCTCTGTCAATTACAGTTTCCAGAAATTCTGTCTCAGATCATAAGCAGTCATTTCCTAGATAAAATACAATTTAAAGAAACCCGTTTTGTCCATAATCCTATGAATTAGCCAACTAAAATTCTTTACAATCTCCCCATTTGGCAATTCATTGACAAAACACCTATTACAAGAAAAATCTACCCAACGTAAAAATTTAAAAAAAAAAAATCTTCCAACTTGTCTTGTGCTTGGAAACCTTGCAAATCCTTTTCACTAGATCAAATGCATAATCATAGAAAAAACATCATAACACAAAGATAATAACACAAAGATAAACATTCAGCACCACACATTACTCATAAAAACTCCCCCTTTTTGTTCATAAATTGGCAAGGAGAAATGAAGAGGAGAGTATAACGAGAGATAAAAGCAAAGCTAAGCATTAAGAAAGGATGAGTTCAGTAGAGACAAGGTTTCCAAAACAAAAACATCAAATATAAACAGAAGTAAGATGTCAACAAGTCAGCAAAATTAGTAGAAGTAAAGCAAGGAATCCTTCAGTGATGTCCCTGTCCTAGTCTGGCAAGGATTTCAGCAAGAGCATGATCAATTCTGGCATTCACTTGATTGAAACTTGTATTAATTCTGGCAGTCAAACCTTGTACTTGTGCTGCAAGCGGATCAATTCTGTCCATCTGCGGCTGTTGCTCCCCCTGACCTTGTGCAGTTGCAGCCTCAGCTTCCACTTCTACCTCTTCTCCTTGAATAATTGGTGGAACATGATGTCACGACCCGGGCCAGAATTACGATAACCCCGAGCCGTGAGCACATATTTACTCCCGTAAACTCTGAATTAACTAAGGTTAAAACGAAATCCACAAGGGATAACATTCTCAACTTACCTGTCATATACATAATTTTTGCGGAAACATTATATTGACAATATGAATTTACGATTTACATGTATATAAAAACAAAGTCCTTATACATGTATCATTCCCATCATTTGTTTATCAAATATTGGATACCCAAAACGCAGTGCAGATGACAGTTAATTACATTCCAAAAATGAATGTACAAAATAACTTTTCAAAACGTTTCTCAAAATGTTATAGTTCTTTCTCACACTCGAATACCCATATCAAATGGTATTCCGTCCATTTCATTCATTTTGTCCTCCTGGAGGAACCAGAGCGATCTCCTCCGCTACCACCGGGGGCGCTGCTGGACCGGCAAGGGCAAACGGGCTATAATGTCATCAATAACACTAGTAAACACGACGGTTCAACAATGTATAAACAGATCTTGTAATAGCACATGTTAATACATATACTGAATTCATTCAATCTATTTAATAACAATTCCATTTCTAGACAAGTCTAGATAATTCATATAATGACAATGGTGAACACACAAAAGTCATTTAATGAACATGTGCAAGATGGTCACTGCCATAGCATTCATTTCATCACATTTCACTTTATCGCATTGTATTTCATTTCGTTTCATTTCATTTCATTTACCTTCTTCCCTCAAAGGAATAATTCATCTTCCAAATGGAATGCATCAATCAATACCCATAGATACGATCAGAATTGTGGGACTTACTAGTGTCCGAGCCAGGGACAACTAGCATCACCACGGAGCTCCGGAACGCCCCCAATCCATCTACTGCAGTAGGAGTGTTTATAATTCATTCTTACCTTTAATAACTATTCATTCATTAATTCATTAATTCATTGTATTATTCAGTTTAGCATAGTAATGAGTTTAAGAAACTACATTGTAGTGTCGGACTCAGGAATCAATTCAAATCTATTAATTCTGTCCAAGCTTCTAGTCAAATTCCTAAACCAAACAAATGGGTGAAACGCTCGTCATTGAATGTACATGTTATTTTTGATGAACATCACTTTAGTAATAGTTTGTACATTCAATAACTTAGCTAACACTTAGCAGGTTTAGATAACACATTTGAAGAATCCATACACAATTTAATTATACTTAATTCACTACTATTCCTTTCTTTTATTTTCTATAACCTTGATAAATCTTAGATTAGGGCATGCATATTAGTCCTAACACTAATTTATAGACCACTAAGATTCATAGAAAGAGTAATTAGTTCCAAAAAGAACCAATTTCAAGGTTCAATTGATCGGCCCAAAAAACCTTTCAATTCAGGGCCTGTCCGATCGATCGAATGACAATCCGATCGATCGGACCAAGGACGAGTTGCATGTCCGAAAATGATTTTTCTCTCCCTTTCATTCCTCTCTTTTCTACATTCAAATCACTCCCAACCTGCAAGATAATGGAACTTCATGTTCCATCCTCATACATCATCCATTAACCATTCAATCAATCCATAAATAATTCCAAAACTTAATAGAAAAATGCACAAAATCCAAATCCATGGAAACTCTATGAGCTTTTACAATGATTAACACTAATCACAAGTAAATGTTTATACTTGCCTCTCTTGAAGTTTAGTAGTAAAAACCCCCTTTTTCCTTAGCTTGGTTTGAGATTAAAATCCCCAAATTTCAAGCCCTAATTCCATGAAAACATAAAAATACATCTAATAAGCTATTTATGCTAACAACCTTGCCTAATCACTCATTATAACTTGAAAAATCATTAAAAGTTCCAAGTAATTACTTGTAGCTCAATGAGAGAAATCTTGAGATCTTTCTCAAGCTCTACACTTCAACAATGGGGAAGATGGCTTGGGGAAGATGATGAAGATGAAACTACACTCCTCAAAACCACTTGAATCTCTCATAATCTCACTCTTGATGAAGGAAAATTGAAGAGAAAGGAAGAAGATGAAGATGGAGATGAATCTAGGGTTTGCTTGAGTGAAATGAGAGAATGACTCATTTCATTCTAATATAAGGCCTTCTTACACAAAAACCCCCTCTTATTAAGTTTTATTACACTTTGAGTCAAATGGAGCCTCATTTGATCCATTTGAGGTCAAACGGAGTCGCGTCTATTATGAAAGTTAACGTACTATTCGAGATACACACGTTGGTATCAAGAATTTTCATATTTGACAAAATATGTGAAACCCGTATTTACGAAAAAGTCCTTAGCTTACCTTGTTTGAGTCTAAACTCTTTTTAATCGACTCAATTTCATTCAAATCCATTCCACTATGCTTAATGCATCACTTGAGATTATTTTGTCTCTCTTTGGTCATTAACCTTCATTAACACAATTACTCATGCTTAATTAGCATTAATCACGATTAGTTTGGGTCGGGGTGTAACACATGAACAGACAACTGAGCAAGCGTACGTGCATTGATTGGATTACTAATCCTTTGAGTTGGTTCATTCTGTCTTTTTGGAACTTGTTTCCATAATAGGAATTCACTTATGAGAGCAACAAAAGGTAGAATGGAATTTCGTTTGGCGGACAGCATCCGGAAAAAGAAGTTCAGAATAACTTGTGTAATGTTCACTTGTTTCCCTGTGCCTATGCAATACAGAAGATATCCATTCTTATGACTGACATCTGAGGTGTGTCCTCTTGGCTCTAGATTGTGGCAAACAAATCGATTTAAAAATCGATATTCTTCAGTAAAATTTCCATGAAGTATAACACTACTCGGCCAAGGAGTTTCTTCCCCACACAGTAGAGTTCTAATCACATCAAAGTTAACTTGCATCTGACTGTCTTCGGGGAGAGGATAATCAGCTCCCTCTGGGATCGGAATGTTTAGAAATTCCGAGAGTTCAGCGACTGTAATGTTAAGTCACTTGCCCCTAACAAAAGTCTTCAAATAATCAGCAGAATCAGGGGATTCAAAAGAGACAGGCTCCAGATTGCAGTAGAATTCCCGGACCCAATCAGGGTAAACCTCTCTGATGTTAAATTTTAGAAGGGAATCCCAATTTCTATTTACAATACTTCGACACACTGCTTTGCCAAGAAGAGCATCATCGACTTCCCTTTCTGACTCAACGGTTCGTTTCACGAACTGTTCATGAAAGAGGTTTGATTTGCTAAGAGAAGAGAAGCAATGTCTATCATATTAAGGTTGAGAAGAGGAAGACTCAGCGTGAGGTCTCTTCTTTGGAGCCATGAAAAATCTGTAATGGATCATTCCAAGTCAGTATATATAGAAACCACCATTTGCATTCAACCAATCCCTGCAGAAAAATTGGGTATAACCACCTATCTCCATAAAACAAATTCACATCCATCAATCTCCACTTCTCATTCACTCACCAGTAAACTTCCAAAAACAATTCCACAAAAGTGAAACACAAATCCACCAAACACTGACAATTTCTAGGATTAGTAATTGAGCATTAAACAAGTGTTCAAATCATTTCCAGGATAAACCAAAGACATCCATGAAGAGAGTCCAAATAATTCCAAATGTTCCAAGTGTATGGGTTATTTTCCAATTCATCTAAGAGGCAAGCCAAAACACAGTAAGAAATAGAATGCACTAAGGAAATAGAATGGACAAAGTGGAGAATAAGCGAACAAGGAGACAAGAAACAAGATTGAACCATGAATGAAAAATGAAACATGAATGAACTATGAAACCGAAACAAGCAAAATGAAATTCCTAATCTAATGATTCTACTAGAAAATGGAAGATGAAATGGTAAAAAAAATGATAATAAATGTCAAGAAATACCTTAAACGAAGTTTGATGAAGGTCGCACAACTCAGACGAAATTTGGGGTTTAGGGCAGTGGAGAAAGAAAGGAGGAATGAAGAAGAAAAAAAGAAAATGGAAATCACACGGATTATAAATGCGCTAGGTTCGCTCGAGCGAACTAGAGGTCGTTGGAGCAAAGTGCCAAATGTTTGAAAGCTTTGAGTACAACACAGCAAAAATTCTCTTTCGTCTATTGTTCGGTCAAATCTCTCCATGAACAATAAAAACTTGTTACTGTTAAAATTTCATAAATTTAAGCACACAGTGAAAAAGGTGAACAATATGACCAATTAAAAATTAAAAAAAAATGAAAATGAATAAAAATAGTGTGATTCACTCCTTCTAAATCTCCTCGAGATGAATAAAATTGTTACACAGGGAGCACACCCATCAACAAAAAGTTAGACAAAATAGTTTCCTTCATTTTTTTTAATCTTTCGATTTCCCTTTTTTGTTGTTTTTTTTTATATTATTCTTTTTTTTTTAAATCAACCTGAGGACAGGTTAAACCATCATAGGTGACTTTCACACTAATGAACATGGTAGCCTTCTCCAAATGAAAATTTGCAATCAAGTGGAAGCTTTCACACACATTCTTAGGTAGCCCTCTTCCTCCGGTTTAACCTTATTGCCATAACATCTCTCAAATAATAGAGTCAGAGATAGATGTGAGAAAATCAAAATTGATATGTGTAGTGCAATTAAAAAAATGGTCATGTGAAAGTGTGAATGTGCACTTAAATAAACAAAAAATTATGGAGTTTAGGGAATAAGAGAAATCTCTAGAGATTTACATAGAGATTCAAACCGCGTTGCATCCAAAGGTTTTGTGAAAATATCCGCGAATTGGGCTTCAGTAGAAACATAATGCAAAGAAATTATGTCCTCCACAAGATCACGAATAAAATGATGCCTAATGTTTATGTGTTTGGTTCGAGAGTGTTGGTCTGGATTCTTGACGATAACAATAGCACTCTGATTGTCACAAAAGACATTCATTGTTTCTTGCTCAATTCCATAGTCCTACAGCATTTGTTTAATCCAAAGAAGCTGTATACAACAACTTCCAACAGCAATGTATTCAGCCTCAGCAGTTGACAAGGATGTCAAAGTCTGCTTTTTACTATGTCAAGCCACCAAATTATTTCCAATAAAGAAACACCCACCAGAAGTACTCTTACGATTGTCAACACATCCAGCCCAATTAGCATCAGAAAAACCAACAATGGTAGCATTGGTATCTTTAGACATCCAGATTTCATATTCAACAGTTCCACTGATGTATTTGAAAATTCTCTTGGCCGCTTGAACATGAGAAAGTTTTGGTTTGGACTGATATCTTGCACAAACACCAACACTATAAGCAATATCAGGACGATTAGCAGAAAGGTAGAGAAGACTACCTATCGTACTCCTGTAAAGTTTTTCATCGACGTCCATTCTTTCAGTATCAAGACTGATTTTTGCGGTTGTGCTCATCGGAGTCCTTGCATGTTTTGACAATTGCATACCAAACTTTTTCAGTAACTCTCTGGCATATTAATTTTGGTTGAGAAATGAAGATACCAGAAGGAGTCTGTTTGATTTGTAATCCCAGAAAAAATGAAAGCTCACCAACCATACTCATTTCAAACTCACTTGCCATTCTTTTAGCAAATTTGTCCGACAAAATTTTAGAGGTTGAACCGAAAATGATATCATCTACATAGACTTGTGCAATAACAATGTTTCTCTTGTCACGTTTGATGAACAAAGTCTTGTCAACACTTCCTCTTTGAAAACCATGTTCAAACAGAAATACTGTCAATCTTTCATACCAAGCTCTTGGTGCTTGTTTCAAACCATAAAGTGCTTTTCTCAATTTGAAAACATGATCCGGAAAATGAGGATCTTCAAATCCTTTTGGTTGTTCAACATAGACTTCCTCATTTAAAAAGTCATTTCGAAAAGCACTTTTTACATCCATTTGATATAATCTAATGTTCAAAAAACAAGCCACAGCAAACAATAAACGTATCGATTCAAGTCTAGCAACAGGGGCAAATGTTTCATCAAAATCAATACCCTCAACTTGAGTATACCCATGAGTAACTAGACGAGCTTTGTTCCTTATCACTTGACCCGTCTCATCGGTTTTATTTTTGAATATCCATTTTGTACCGATGACATTTGTGTCATATGGTCTAAAAACAAGCTTCCAAACACGATTTCTTTCAAATTGAGCAAGTTCCTCATGCATAGCATTAATCCACCAATCATCAACAAGAGCATCCTTAATAGTTTTTGGATCTAAAGTAGAAGCATAACATACATGACTTACCTCATCACGTACCTGTTTCCTGGTTTTTAAAGGAGCAGAGATCTCACCAATAACCATAACCAGAGGATGATCTTTCAATATTTGTCCTTTTTGAGATCGTGGATGTACAACTTTTGGAGATGCACTTCTTTCTTCAAATTGATGAATGATATATGGTACTAAAGATTCTGCAGAGGATTTCATTGGACTTTCAGATTCTTCAGTTGCAGTTATTTGCTTCTACTTCTCATTTCCAAATTCAGATTCAGCATGACTTTCAATTTCTTTGTCGACAACCTGTTCAGAAGAAGGAGAAAAAGTCATGCCTTCGTCATCGTCAGAAAAATAATCAGAAGTTCCTACATCATCCACAACCATATTTATGGATTCCATGACGATAGAGTGTTTAAGATGAAACACCCTATATGTTTTACTCGTTAATGAGTAACCAAGGAAAATTCCTTCGTCACTCATCGAGTCAAATTTAGATAAGTGTTCTCTATCCTGAAGAATATAACACTTGCTGCCAAAAGTTCAGAAATATTTGATGTTAGGCTTGACTCCAGTCCATATTTCATATGGAGTGGTTTTTGTGCCAAGACGAAGATAGACACGGTTGATAACATAGACGGCAGTGTTTACGGCTTCAGCCCAAAAACGTTGGGGTATATTTTTGCTATGTAACATAACCTGTGCCATCTCTTGTACCATACGATTTTTCCTTTCCACTATTCCATTTTGTTGTGGTGTTTTAGGTGCATAAATTTCATGTTTGATTCCATGTTGAGTGCAAAATGTAGAGAAATCAGAATTCTGAAATTCAGATTCATGATCGGAGCATATTTTGGAAACACCTCCAAATTCTTGTCCTTTATCTGTAATGATCAAAGATCATAGATCAGTAAAAACAATAAAAGTTTCAGACTAATCATGCAAGAAACGAACCCACGTTAGTTTAGAAAAATCATCAACGGTCAAGAATATGTATTTTTTACCGCTAATACTTTCAAACTTAGTGGGTCCCATAAAATCCATATGCAACAGCTCTAAAGGTCTCTTAGTGGTAAGAGAATCAACCTTTTATGCGGAGCTCTAATCTGTTTCCCTACCTGACATGGGCCACAAACATTATTCGGGGCTCTTTGGAGTTTAGGTAGCCCTCGAACTAAATCCAGTTTTGACAAATTTTCAAGATCTTTGCAATTAACATGACACAACCTTTGATGTCACAACTCAATATCACTCAATATTGCATAATTGCATGTCAAATCTTTTTCTGTTGAGACCACATAGCAATTGTCAAGATTTCTTTTACCATGGAGCACGGTTTTTCCCTTTTTATCAACAATGACGCATTCATTAGCAGAAAAGTGAACTTCATGCTTGTTATCACATAACTAGCTTTTGCTCAAAAGATTTTTCTTAAGCCCATCAACCAAGTAAACATTTTTTAGTTGAGACATACCTGGAATGGAAACAGTACATTTTCCAATAACCTTTGCCTTTTCTCTATCTCCAAAACGAACACTTCCACCATTATAGTCTTCAACTGATGCAAATAGTGCTTTGTTCCCTGTCATATGCCTAGAACAACCACTATCCAAGTACCACACATTGGAATCTGTAGCACTAAGTGTTGTAAGGACCACATTACAACGTAGATCAGATTTACGAACCCAGATGGGTTTGGTCCGGACCTGTTGAGAAGAGACATTTTGCTTTATACGCTGACTTTTGTGATAATTTCTCAGTTTATTGCAATGTGGTCGTATGTGTCCGGTAATCCCGCAAAAGTGACATATGGGAACAAATTTTGGTTTTGACACATAACCCGGATAATAACTCTTAGGATATGTAGCATTTGAATAGATTGGGGGCAATGCTGTCATTGTGGGTCCTTGAACAAACGTAGACTTACCTTCATCCTTTGATATAGAAGTTCCTTGAACATAACCAAGTCCAGATTTTGAAGAAACGGGCTGTTGTTTTCCCAGAATTTCATTCAACTTTAATGAGCCTGTATTCATTCGACTTATTGATGCTTTTGCAGAATCCAACTTTGCAAGGGTTATCTTCAATTTTCCAGCAAGATTTTCCTTTTCAGATTTGCAAGAGATCAACTCGTTTTGCAAGTTCACAAACTCCGTTTTAGCCTTTTGAAATTGTTGTTGCAGACAATCATTCTTTTGACCTGCAAGAATCAATTTGTTAGACAAAATAGCGTGTTGATCTTCCAACTGTTTTACCTTATACTGAGATTCTATCAATGTCGCTTGTAAAGATGTATTCTTTTCTTCCATTGCCTTTAATTTCAAGGCTCTTTTCTTGTTGATTTTTGTCATTCTGATAGATTCATGAAGCAACTTTTGATAGTCCTCAGCACCTTCCTGTTCTCCATCAGAAATTTCATTAATATCTAAATCATCTTCAAACTTGGATTCCTGCACAGAAGAGATGTTAGAAAGAGCCATAAAAGCAACATATTTTCCAGACTCATTCAATGGTGAATCAGGTTTAGACACTTCATCATTAGACTCGTCATCCCAAGCAACATTTAAAGCCTTTCCTTTGTTCTTTTCTCTTCGATTTGTACACTTAGAAGCAGTGTAACCATATCCTTAACATTCAAAACATTTGATTGGCTTCGTTGTACCATTTAATTGACTCTGTTCAGATTTAGGTACAAATTTTCCTTTTGAAGGTGCCTTAGGATTTGAAGAATCCTTCTTGGTAAATGCCTTCTTGTTTTTCCAAATCTTTTTAAGTTTTCTTCTAAGATATGCCTCAGATTTTGCATCATCAAAATCACTGTCAGGATCACTAATTTCGAGATCATCCACCGAATTTGAGGATACTAGAGCAATGTCCTTTCCCCCTTTCAATTGACAATGACTTGCCTCAAAGGTTTGTAGATTTCCAACGAGTTCTTCTATTGATATTGAATTTATATCCTGATGCTCATCAATGGTAACTACTTTTGGACGAAAGCGTTCTGGGAGAGATCTCAAAATTTTCTTAACAACTTTATATTGAGGAATAGGTTCTCCCAGGGTGAAGCAAGAATTGACAATCTTAGTCAATTTTGTACTGAAATCATTAAAAGTTTCAAAATATTTCATCCAAATCGTCTCAAAAGCAGTTGTCAAGTTTTGGAGTTTAGTTTGCTTGACAGTGTCTGTTCCCTCATGAACAGTTTGAAGAAGATCACAGGCAGCCTTTATTGTAAGGCATGCAGAAACCCTATGAAACTCAGTTGCAGTAATTCCATTATAAATAGCATTAATAACCTTATTATAGCAATTTGACTTGGTCCTTTCATCAGCAGTCCATTGGGCTTTGGGTTTCAGTTTAGTTTGCACATCTACAACCATGGTGGGTTCGGTATATCCTTCCACCACAGTATCCCAAACTTGGTAATCAATAGCCTTTAGAAAAGTAATCATCCTTACTTTCCAGTAAGCACAATTGGCTCCATCTAAAAGAGGGGGCTTATTGGTAGATGTTTATTCTCTAATGATATCCATTAGAGATCAGCAAAAAATAGATGACACAACTGTTTAGTGTAACCTGCTCTGATACCAATTGAAAAACCTACCTTAACACAGGCAAAGGTCCCAATTACCAAATCACTATTAGATAGCAATCTCACGTGTTTAAACTAATAATTAGCCCTAATTCCAATTAAAAATCAATCAAACCACAAAGAGAGAAGGACAATCGATTTTTACGTGAAAACCCCTACTCGGAAAAAAACCATAGGCCTTACCGTTTAAGCCAACAGACAAACCAAGCACTATATGAAAATGAAGATTACAAGAGAACTTACAACCCTTTCCCAGTTGGTGACTCAACCTAATGACTCATTTGATCTTGTCGACACCCCGTCGTTAATCTTCACCGCGCTTGACCAAAACCGCATTCAAGAAAGCAGGATGGAATCAATCCCAAAACTTGATCTTCAGCGTATCAGCACTTGAAGCCTTGGGGGAACTGAATGGATCTCTCAAAATCTTCACCAGGGATATATTCTTGATCAGAGGTCTTTGGAAGAGAGAGAGAACGGCTTTAAATAGCCCTAAACTCGTGTCTCAAGTCTTAGGATCAAATTAGGATATAAAGAATTGCTTGAGAGAAAATAGGAAGTGATTTCCGGATGAAACACAAATTCCCCAGGTTCGCTCGGGCGACCAGGGAGTTCGCTCGAGTAAACTGCTCTCTGTTTCAGACGATCAACACAGAACTGAGATGGCTCGAGCGAAGGATTATGTTGGGTCAACCAAAGAGCTCTCTGTGAAAGGTTCGCTCAGGCGAATTGGAGTTCACTCGAGAGACCTCTGTCAACTATAGTTTCCTGAAATTCTGTCTCAGATCATAAGCAGTCCTTTCCTAAATCAAATACAATTTTAAGAAACCCGTTTTGTCCATAATCCTATGAATTAGCCAACTAAAATTATTTACAACTACGCTTAAGAATATAAAAAAAATGGTTCAGTCTAATTCATGGTGTATCCAGAATTTTTGGTTCATGGTGTATCTGGAATTTTGTTCCACATAGCTTTTTGAGGAGCAAGTTTCTTCACATCCAGATTAAAAGAAGAAATTTATTGTAGTTGCAAGGCAAGACCACCCAAAGATAGAAACTTAAATAGTTCATTTGCTTGTTTGATATTAAAATTTTAGGAATTCATGGTTGACTAAGGTCCATGAAAAAATAAGAACAGGTTAAAGTGCATAGGATATAAAGTGGAGAGTAGATGTTTGTTTTAATAGGATTGTGGTTGCATTGTAATAATTTACGGGAATGTATTTGATAGTCTACATTTCCAAAAGTAGGGAAAACTCTAAAAAAAACATTGAAAACTATTATCGATGTATAATATTTATAAATCAATTGATTTTTCACAACTTCTTGATAATATCTGAAGATGTGTGTATTTAAAATGTTACTTATGAAAAATTTATAAACATTCCTTTTCCAAACTCTATTCCTTTTTACACATGTATATGCTAGTTGTTTTAGGGCAAGTTTGTGTACACGCCCTTTCCGCGGAAAGAGAAAATTGCCACGTCAGCAAATTCCATAGAAATGAAAACCTCGGAAAAGGATTTCCGTAGAATTTAGAAATTCATGTTTGGTGCAAAAAGAGTTTCCTCTTTGAATTGGTGCGGCTGTGGATTCCTAAT
The DNA here is from genome assembly GCA_038049695.1 of Cinnamomum chago. NCBI lineage: Eukaryota > Viridiplantae > Streptophyta > Magnoliopsida > Laurales > Lauraceae > Cinnamomum > Cinnamomum chago. The sequence goes on from CP142461.1 coordinate 32,902,435, forward strand.
AGAAAATCAAAATTTCTTATTTGGTGATATAATTTTTTAAACAAAAATAACATTACATGTATATTATTTATTTAACATTAAATAATAATTTATATAAAGAAATAAAAAATGAAAGAATTTTAGGGTTTTTGGGTTGAAATGGACAAGAGTGAGGAAAAAAGGGAGAAGTTTTCCGAGGAAATCCATTTTCCATACCCCCATGGAAAACTCATTTCCACAATTATCAAGGAAAATGCTGACGATGTTAGAAAGCTTTTATGCGGAATTCTTCCGTACGTACCAAACGCTGGAAAAATAGGTTTTCCGCAGAAAATCGTCCACTTTTCCGCGGAAAAGTGTTACACAAACATGCCCTTAAGGTCAATGTTCATTTATGAGCCATTGACACTTTAATTAAACTGCCTGGTTGGCAAAGGGTTAAACCCATGGAAAGGACCACCACAAAGTGGTATTCTCTTTTGCTTCCTCTCTTTCCCTGTGAGCACAAGCTATCATTTAGGAAAAAGTCATGTGAACTTCACAACTTGTGAAACTGAAATATGGATAACTATTGTTACTCTTCCCTCTTTATGGATATTTTTATGATGATGACTTACCATTGTCAAGTGGAAGGACTTTTAATCACTCACCCCTGCCCCAAAGTAACATTACCTTGAATTAAAGGTCGTGAAATCTGAAACTTCATTATCAATCTGGGCAAGACTCGGAATCTTTATACAAATTCTCATGAGCTCGACCTCAAGTTCAGTACAAAGATTTTGATCTTGATCGTGGACATGATGAGAAACACAATAGATAAATCATACCTTTGGAAAACCCCTAGTGCAAAGGTCCTATCTATACAATATATAGTATTTTCTTTTTGTACTGGATGATGATTGTCAATTTATTACCTTAATCATTGATTTAAAAGTTCATTACTGTCCCATCAACAGGATTTTCTCTTAATATCTATGATGGCGCTCATGAAATGTCACTGGTATGGGGGGAAAATGAAAGAGAAAATACATTTGCTTTGTAGTCTTTTTAGGAACAGTGGTCAGCTTATTTCTCTTGATCTTAATTGTTGGTATATTATGTATGAGAGAGGGGGTTCTATTCCTAGAGGCTATTGTAGGAAAGATTAGGTAATTAAGCTAAAGAAGACTAAAGAAATGAGCAGAGGAGAAGCTACCCATCCAATTGCTTGCTCCTTTGAAAATGAGTAGTGTTGGAGTTAAGCTTGTGGTCCTCATTCCTATTAAAGGCTTGTGGTCCACCCCTTCAAACTTATAAGCTAACACTTCCTCCTTCATCACCAAACCGCCTTATCACATCATGATAACCATCTTTTCTAGTCTGTTTGCATTTTCTATAATAATATTATATAATAATGTATATTATTCACAAAAACTACTAAAAGAAACCATTAATTGTACTTTCAAAAGTGCTTTGTAATACTTTATGATATCAATTTGAGCACATGTAATGTAAGGGCGTCGCATATCGTCCTCCTCTCTCTAGGTAAAAGTGAGATTATGAAAATAGAAAGTGTCAAATTCAAGACAATATCAAAACATATATATTTAGTGTGTAGTTAAAGGTTTAGTTTCTCAGTTAATAATAAGGGTGGAAATGGGTGTGGACCCGGCTCTTATGTGACCCAGTGGATTTGGACATAGATATATAAGGACAAGGGAACAGACCCACTCTTTTAGACATGCATCGTCCCAATAGTAAATCGGCGAGACTTGGGGCTTGCTTTAGGGCCTCTTTGGATAGGCAAAAAATAAAAGCAGACTGAAGTTAAATGTTCCATAATAGTTTAAAATTTCAACTCTACTCCGTTTGAATGAGTCTGACCCAATAGATGAAGTAATGTTATGAGCCACATGTACTCTATTTCACTTCAACTTTAAATACTTCAATTTTCTTAAGTAAATGTGGATTTTACTCTAAACTTTAACCTTAAAATAAGTATCTAAATGGAGTGAAGTGAAGTACTCTACTTTAACTTCAACATACTTCTCTTCACTCCACATGTGAAATCCACTTCATTTTACTCCACGCACTCATTATTTATCCAAACAGACCCTTAGGGTTTTTCATTCACTAGTAGCCCTGTTATAAATACATGGTTTTTTATAATGTTTATCAATGTAGGTGAGTAACATAGAATTTACCATTTTCTTAACACCACTGATGAGGGTGAACTATCTTAAAAATGAAGGGAAGCAATTAGATGGCATTACATCCATCTATACATAATTAGAGATATGGCACCACTTCCAACCATACCATCCAGAATATGACGTTACTTGAGATGGAAAAGCATGATGATTTGGTTTTTGTTTGTTGGTAAACAGCATGATATTTTGTTGAAATTACAGATTGATTAAGACGGTTCAAATTCAATTCATGACCTGCCTCGTATGGACCCGTAATAGATCGGATACCAGCATCCATTATCCAAGACCTTTCAGTGCTGCACACGAACAAAATGAATTTTAATCATATGAACAGAAATCATTGACAACTAAGGAGAAAAGAAAATGTGTAGAGGAAAAAAATAAAAAAAAAACAAAAAGAAGATAAACCTAAAATGGAACACTTTAGAACATATTAGATTATATATGGAGTTACTCAACTGGCAATCCCAAATATCCCCCCGGCTGGATAGAGATCAATCACTGTATGTGCTACTCATCCCACTTCTAAGTCGTGGGTTGTGTGGGCTCTCTTGGGTCCCAAGTACCCCCGAGGCTAGGTACTCCACAAAGAAAAAGTGAGTGATGGGTATTGTTCACAAAGTCACTATCAAATAAATGTTACATGGCTCCGCCAAACACTAGCTGCTGCAAGCGTTCAATAAAATGGAAAATATTTTACTAAAGAGTTCAGAATATTATGAGCACCGTGGAAAAATTCACATATTGCCAAATATTTTAAGTGAATTGGTTTCCAGAAAGAATTGCATTTTACATTATCATCTTCGTCACAGCCACCATCATTATCAAAATCTTGGGTTCGGCCACATAAATTATATTTATCAGAGTAATCCTCAGCCGAACTACCAGATATATGGATAGGGTGCACTAGTCAAAATATTGGTTTTTTAGAATTTATGTTTGAATTATAACAACTTTTACGTAACGATGACTGTCACATGCCTAACATGGCCCACCACTCTGTACCTGGGCTTGTGACAAGTAAGCTGAGCCAATCCAAGCCACAAAGCAAAAGGAAAGCCTGGGGTAGGTGAGGACCATGTCCACTCCTAGCCAAGAAAAGGAAAGGCTATTTAAGAGATTAGGAAGTCGTATTCTTGAAAGGTGCAATGGCCCAAGAGCCTACCCTAAGGTCGTTCACGCTTCAAACCAGTGAGGAAAAAGGAGCACCCTGTGGGACCTTCAAAGCGTGAGAGTTTTGAAAAAACTTCCTTTCCCACCTCACCACACAGACAAAAAAATAAAGAGGTTTAAATGAAAGAAAAGCATCTCTTTGTCAGTTTCCGTCACGTAATGGAGGGGAATACCGGATACCACTGCACTGCATTAGGTGAAAGTTCAAAGTTGTAGAAGACCCGTATGGCTCGTGCATTTTACAATTACACATGACCGAGAGATAGAGTATACTTAAAAAAGTATTTATACCAGCCGACGCCTTGAGGGTTTCATAAGAATAGTTATTAATTAGTAGAGACAACGTGAATACTTTTCAATTAGTATATTATAACTCTTGATTAAATGCATAGAATTCTCAAGAAAAAAAATTGATATATGCAGTTGCTGAAATCCCTAAATGACCTAGTGGTCCACAATGAATATATAACAACAGTTTAATTGTGGGTTCTTCTTAGATGGGGTTGTAATACCAAACCATGGGCATGGTTATTGTTCGGGATTCAATTAGCTAATGTCTTTTTCATAAGCTAATATTAAAATTAAGAATGAAGCTACCATATTAATGGTTTTAAGGTCCTTGGATCTTAAACTGGAGCCTACATGTAAATTAAAAAGAATGACTAAATCTACAAGAAATCAACCTATCGTATAGAATACAAACTTAAAATTCTTATTCAGAGATTTAAGTAACCCTATTTTATTACATGAATGACATCAATGCTATTGATAAAAGATAATACAGGCAGTGGTGGCCCCAGGAAATTGAAGGGGGGGGCGCTTTTGAAAAAGTGATATCAGAGGAAGGGCAAATGATTTAAATAACCCTATTTTATTACATGAATGGCTTCAATGCTATTGATAAAAGAATTTTAAGTCCTTTTCAGATATGGGTGGGGCTTCAGTCCCCAGAACCTTATACTTGGGTCCGCCTGTTATGTAGTACATAATAAATTATGAACTTGGTCTCACACAACAAATATATATATATATATATATATATACTAATACAAATTACTCAAATTTTTCAAATACTACCTCTCAAGTAGAATTTCAAATACTCGAGTACTACTCAATATATTTAAAAGCTGAAATTATGAAAACTCAAAAAGATTAAAACCGCCTTTATAGGATATTGGTATTCAAAATTCTAACAACTAGACTTGGAATTCCAAATTTAAGGGGATATGATCTGAAACTAATATAAAAAAAATCCCTTACACCCTCAATTCTCATAAGAAAATACCTCCAAAAAGCAGGCACTAGGATTCAAAGGAAAGAAAATAAAAACAAATGCAATATATGAAATTGGACCATGCATGAGATATTTATCTGGTCACGAAGATTAACCTATCACCAGAGGATAAACAACCACTAGCCGATGTGACATATATTGATGAATGTTGCTTTCAGTTGACTCCCCATGTGGCTCCGAAGATCAAGCAATTAGAGTAGTTTTCCTCTCTATTACATAATTCCCACGTTACTTAGAACACGCAAAAACACAATTAAAAAGGTTAAGCATTGGTCATGACAAAAGAATAACAAGAGAAAGGCATTTCCACAAAGCAAAATTTTCATCTGGAGAAATACACGAGTTTATAAAAAAAAAAAGAAAAAGTTAAAGAACATTATCTGTCATTGTATTAACTATGTGCCAATTTCTAACTCCTATCAACATTGGGCTCATATTAATATCTATCAATATAGAACACACAATCAAAATTGGAAAAAAAATTCCCAAAAATGTTAAAATCACATATTTAATGCAAAATCAATTTGACGATAAACCCATCTCTAATCAAAAGAGGAAAAAAAAAGAAAACTTAGCACATCAATAGCATAAAAGGAGGACTAGCAAATTTTGAATGTGGGCCCTCCCAATGGTGAATTTGTTGGGATGGACTCATTATAAGCATGCTAGATAGGGTTGCAAATGGAACGGTTCTGGATTCGAACCATAGTGGATCCGGACCCAGATCCGTTTCTAAATAATGGTTCTGGATCCGGTTTTGACTCGAAACCTATTTTGATGGTTCCAGGCCCGGTTTCGATAGGAAAATCTAGATCTAATTTCGGAATCGGGTCCACTAAAGGATTGAAATCTAATTTCAAAATTGATTACAATTTCTCTTTATTTTTTCATTTTTCTTAAAATAAGCATATCATTCAGCTTATAACAGTGCATCAAGTCTACTACGTCTAATATTAAACAAAAAAATGTCTAAAAAAAGTTGATTTTGAGGTACAATTTACAATATCAAACGCTCATATGCCGGGTCCCGGGTCCACGGGTCCGAACCTATATAGATCTGAACTCATTTATCAATCGGAATCTAAATTAGATCCGGAATTGGACCCGGACCCGTTTATGAATCGAAACCTAAAATAGGTGTCTAACTCGGTTTCTTACGGGTCGAAACTTCTGGATAATCGGAGAATCATATATCCGTTTTGAACCCTAATTTTAAAAAATGGCATTTGAGAGGATTCGGACTCGTTGGTGTAGTCGTCATGCCATCGTAATATGTCCAAAATCTCTAAAACAGGGACTGGTGGAAGAAATTAATATAAAAGCACAAAGTCTACGCTATTTGCAAACTTTAGCAAGAAACCGACGTCTCATTGTCGGTCCAAGTCTAGGAGTGGAGTGCTGCGCCGGGCGCCGATTTCGTTTACCACACAAATCACACACGCACACGCACTCTCTCTCTCTTTCTCTGTCTGTCTGTGTCTTCACTCTTCTCTCTCTCTTTTTTCTCTTTTGACCCTCAATCACGTCTCATGTGACTCCTCAACGACAGTCACAATTTGCAAGTCTACTCTCCTTTTGAGGTCTCTCAGGACTAAAAGCTGGAAAGAAACAAACCCCAATCGGTATAAACAAACGAACTACACTAATTTTCTATTAAGACCTTCATTAGTGACAAACATAAGATCTTCAAACCAATTACCTAATGATTGACAGTTGCACCCCATCAGTGCCAAAACTATGTATGTCACTGGTAGTCATGGTTTTTAAATACCTACTTCAACTCAAACCCCAATCATATTGCCCTCTGTGTAAAGGTTTTGGTCAGGGTCCTTACCAATTGTTATTAATTCATTTCAAAACCATGTGTTCATTATTACCCATGGCTTGTGCTAGTTGCCCAACTCCTAAGTGGGTCAAAACCATATATTGTCACTGCCATTATATTATATTTTATTTTTTGAATGGTTACTTTTATATAAATATAATTAATTCTTTTCATAGTTTATATATGCTTTAGCACCAAGATAAATATATATCAATTAGGACCCTGATAGATATATTAACCCATGACTAAAGGTGATGGATGCAATTTCCTTTAACTATAGTTGAAACCATGCTTACAACACAAGAATATATAGATACATTGAACTATCAAAAAAGTTGGTGAGTGAAGCATGTTTGTTTTCAGACAGCAGGCCTAATCAACTCTAGTAAGGGTGAGTTCTTGGTCCTATATTATATATATATATATATATATATATATATATATATATATATATATATACACACACACACACGTGGATCTATTGATTTTGAGTGATTTGAACCTAAGTTCCATTCATTGCCCCTTTTGATGTCTCATCGGTGTACAAAGGAGCCACACCTCTCACATCAGAGTAGAAAGAACCGAATATCAGATGCTAAGACAGTAAGACCACAGTGTAGCTGAAAAGATTACTTTCATGATCTGATTTGATTTGTGATCGATCATTATTTTTTATTGAAGGGAGTTTATTTTATGGTCATTTATGTATCTTCTTCTTTTCTTTCCTCAATTTTATTGTTCAAATAGGTAGACATTTCTTAGAATTTTTGGACTAGTTCAGTATCAACCCCTTCCATATGGATAGTGTATAGATATTGGTAATTGATTACAACTTGTCATTTCACGCAAGGCAATGGCCCATCTATTAGTGGCCAGATTGTCATAATTAAGATATGTGTGTCCGGCAATTAGGTCCACACCAGACAAATGTATCCCTCAAATAAAATGAATAATTGAGATTTTTATGGATTAGTAAGTCTTAAACTCGATTTCTCCAAAGTAATCACAAAAGACAAAAAGATGTCACCTGGGTGCCTTGACTGCAATTCTTTACCATCTTACCTTTAACCTGTGATTTTGTGGCTTTCTTTTCCTCCTACGACTTCTCCCTTGCTTTCTCATAGGCATCCCAGGCTATCCCCTACCTTGCTATAATGACATGTGTAACCATTTTATCACCTCTTGATTTGTATAATTTTTTTATATGAAAGTGATCATAATTCATAATAACATGATATCATTTTCAAACCTCACTTACGTATCACAAAAAATAAACTAACCATGAGTAATCATTAGACATGTAAATTACTATCACATGTAAATGCTGCAAGTAACCCCTTAACCTGTATCTTTCAAAAGATTACCTAGCTTCAAATCTCCACCCCCGTCTCTTAAAACACAATCTGAACCTATATCCAATCACATTTCCATCTTAATTGGATGGACCCTAGTTTGGTATCAATTGAAATTTCCGGTAGATCAAAATGCTGGTTCGGCATAAGGGTTCTCATGAACCGGACCAGCGCCCAAGCCCCACCCACACACATTGGGGCTGAGTTTGGTTCAGCCTATGTGGATCCTAATTTCCTAGCTTAGTTGGTAATTAATGGGATGGGCCTAGGTAGGGATGTAAATCGGTCGGCTCCAGTCCTGATCCATGGTGGACTCAGAATCGGAACCGTTAATGAGAAGATGGAATCAGTTTTGTATATGGGACGGATCTAAATAGAGAATGATATGGCAAATATATAGTTTTTAGGAGGAATTCTCGAAAAGTTTAGGTAATATGTCGGGTCCCAGGTCCACAGGTCGGAACCAAAGTGAAATCAAACCGGACCCATTAAGTCACAGGTCCAAAAAAGGGATTCAGACTCAGACCCGTTTACTTATTAAGGGCTAAATGAAGACCCGAACCCGGTTTTTAATAGGTCAGAACCTCCCGGTAATTAGAGAATTGGGGACTCATTTACATCTCTAGGCCTAGGCATTAGCGGCATCAGCGGCTTAAACACAATGTTATAATCCACACCTGCTCCTCAACTCCCTCTTCTCATTGTTCATAGAAGCATCACCAGTAAATTTATATGCACCGAAAAACAAATTTGGAATCTTGCAACCGTTGACCTTTTCTTTACATAAAATATTAATGGGATTTTTAGGATTCATGTGGTCTGGCATCAAGCTCGCGAACATCCTTTGCTCCAAAGAAAATATCAAGACATGGATTTTGAGTTTGCTAGGAAAAGTAGGGTAGAATCGGAGGAAGAAGAAACAGAAGGATAGGTACATACCTAATACATTAAATCTTGGATACCGTACCCATAGGCTACGTCTACATTTTAGGTTGTGAATTGTGGTTGGGGAATTTTGGCGTTAGTAGAGGCAGCGGAAATACTTTTCAGTGTTCCCCCTCAGTTAGAGCCCACTCGTCAATACTAATAACATCAAGAACAGTTCTTATTCAAACTAATATGAAGGGACCACATGCATAACGATTGTGACTGGTTGTCAATGAAAGTTTTTCTCCAATAAAAATCAACTTAATGTATAATCAAGAAATAATCAGTTTCTCAAATGGAACAACAACTAATCAATTATTTCTGTCCCACCAGTTTCTTTATATATAAAATTAAAAGAAAAGAAAAAACTGATGTTCGTTCAATATTCATACATGTCCTTTAAAGATTTCGTTAATAACTAATACTAATTATATTAATAGTAATTGAAATAATAATTTTTTCTTAAGCAGAGTTCATATTTGTTAATGATTTTTTCTTTCATCCCCCATATATATACGACTCGAGACCCTAACTAACAAAGCCACAACTAGCGATCGATCCCTACCCTGGGAAAAGGAAAATGTCTTGCCCTTGATCCATTTGCCAGTTAGTGAGCGAGAAAGACATTAATTCGAAGAAGAAGAAAAAAAAAAAAATCAAAAGTTGCCGGTCATTTCACGTTATTGGAACCCTAAATCCTATTTTCTAAATTGCTGACTCATCCATTAAGAACCCTAGACTCATTGATTGGCAAGTTGAATTTCGGACTGTTTTAGACCATTATCTGTTTGGAAATATAAAAGCTGAGATTAAGACAATCTGGAAAGCAAAGAGAGTTGAATCTTTCCCTCCTATTCAAACCCAAAACATACAATGACTTGATTCTTAACACCATTTTCTCCAAGTTAATGAATGACTCCAGCTCTTTTCCAACTGGGGGTCCCAATTACCATTATTTGACTACCGCGTATGCTTTAGAGTACTTTTTTTTTCCCAAGATTGTCAATGTTTTGAGCTGGGCATTTTCTGCCTAACGTGTTGTGAAGTATCAGAATTCTAATTGACCGTCTTCAAAACAAAATATTGAAGGGTGGGAAAGAAGTTAAAGGAAAGTTTAGATGGATATGGCCTTGTTGGGAAAGAAGATTCTCATTTGCTTAGCTTTGCATTGACAAGAAGATACAATTCACATGGAAAGTACGACGAGGTCATTGTTTTGTATTGAATTGGAAGCAGACCCATCACTGTCCATTGTAATATAAATAATGAGAGAGCCTTGGGAAAGAGGTTTTCAGTGTATTCGAGCATTTTCTATCAATGATCAAGCTTTCCACGTCTTGACCAATGGAACTGAGATATGATTCAATATTAATCACTCTAAACAGTATGATACATGTGATCATTTTTATTTTCTATTTTTCAAAGATTTCTTGGTTGATTTTTTTTTTTTTTAATAGTTGCTTCGTTGGAACTGCGGTTTTTGCTTTAGGTAAGAAAGGAGGAACTGCGATTTAAGGGAGAAGGAAACCCTAATTCAGATCAGATCTACAAGCATTAGGAGTAGATTCTCCTGATCATGAAGTCATTGGGAAAGTGTGGGCTGCAACCTCATCTGGAACTATTATTCTTCTCATCAATTCACTGTTTCAGACACTCCCTACTTTAAAATTAGATTGGCCATTTTTGTGAAGGCTATTTGTTTGCATGGAATTGAATTCCTAATAATTTTTTAGTCAAATGGATTTAAAAAAAAGTTGACGAGTGGGCATTCATTTTTGTTGAAAGGGGTGATCATTTGATGGTCATTTGTGGTCTTTACCTTTATTTCTCCAATTGTAGCCACTTCCATAGAAATATTTTTCTGAGATTCAATTGTAATCTGGCCCTTAAGGGAAAAAAGGGTCAACTTTCGGTGAGGAGACTTACAAAGGCAGAAAAGGAGTAGACTTTCCCTTTAAGACTAAATGATATGATATGGGCCCACTTATCTTCTACAACCAATGGGATCTCAAGAAGTTTTTACTACCATGAATGATTGTATGGGTCCCTTCTCATTTATAGCCAATCGAATTCAAAGGACTTTATGTAAACATGGACTTTTTAAGTGCTCCTCTTTTGTATGACCATGACTGATCATTTTCCATGATTTGAAATGAATTTATAATTTATTTTATGGGAAAATTCTTCTCACTTTTATGTGGCTCCGTTTTCGTTTTTTTTATATGGGCACACTCATAATCAATCCAATTCTCTGCGAAGGCATATTCCCCTTGAGTTAGCCTTGACCCGAGACCAGCATCAAAATGTTCAACCTTTATTGAAATTCCAAAAAACAAAAAAGAAAAAAGAAAAAAAAAAGATGTGTTTTAAAATAAGTAAACTAAAGAATATAGGTCAAAGTGTTCGGATCAACAAGGTTCATATTTTATACAAACCCTTAGTCTTATTAACATCTTTCCATCCCCCGCTCCATGATTGGTACGGCCCTCCCTAGGTGGGCATCATAGGTGAGTCCGTGAATACAAAACTTAAAAAATGGTGAGAAGCTTTAGAATTCAAAAGCTACAAAGTAAATCATACAAAAACAAAATACATAAATTGCAAACTTCAGTAGGGATGTGCAAAGAAATTAAGCTCCCATGAGAATTGATGCATAAGAGATGCATTAAAGAGTTTCATTCAAATTACCTTGGTTGTGTAATTAGTAAGCATTTTCTTCTCTCCTTTAGTGGCCAAGTGCCTGTTTGATGCCCACTCTCCTATTCTTCTCCTAGATTTAGATTGCGATATGCCTGACAAGGCATGTGCTGGAACAATGGAATAGGAGTGAAAAAATGTTGGATTTATGTCTTTAATTCCGAGTAAATCGAATTTGCTAAGTGAGTCAATTAGGGACCGGGTTTTGATTCAAGGATTTCTTAAGAAATGGAAAGTTATACATATATATATATATATATGAGTAAGGCTCTCATAAGCTCAAGCTTATGAGAAAATTTCATAAGCTCATGTTTGTAGGGCCCATCTTTGGTTCATCCAAATGAACCAAACACATGACTCCGCTAAATTGCATGTCCACCAACTTTCGATTAGATCCGAATTTATTGGACCGTTGGATCGACTATATATATCGATCCGAATGGACTATTGACCATTAAACTTTTGGGCCCATATAGAGATGATAGAAATTACAATTGGGGCTAATTTTTTACAGAGAGGAGGATCCCAGGGAGTCCTTGAAATTCCCCCCATCCCCATCCCCATGAGGGTCCCCAAGTGAGCCTTGAGCTTACGTTATCCTAAGCTCAAGTTTAGAAAAAAAATTCGTAAGCTCATGCTTGGAGGCCCACCTTCGGTCCATCCAAATTGACCATACACATGACCCCTCTAAATTACACATGTTCACCTACTTTCGGTCAAATCCGAATTTACTTGACCATTGGGATCGACTATGTATCGATCCGAATAGACTATTGACAATTAAACTTTTGGGTCCATATGGAGATGATAGAAATCACGATTGAGACTAATTTTTTTACAGAAAGGAAGATCTCATGGAGTCCTTGAATCCCCCCCACCCCACGTGAGTCCCCAAGTGGGTCACACCACACATTTGAGCTTACCTTATTCTAAGCTTGAGTTTAGAAGAGTCTTGCTCTTATATTTATATTTATATATATAGGGGTATTCAAGTGAGGGATTCTCTTACCATGTGTGGTGGGAACTCCCTTTTTGGGAAGGTTTTAAGTACAAAAGGGTGTACTCCTTTCGAGTACAAAAGCCCTTTTGTACTTGAAACCTCCCCAAAAAGGGGAGTCCCTCACCACACATGGTGAGGGAATCCTTCACTTGAATATTACTCATATATATATATATATATATATATATATATATATATAAGGGCGCATTTATGTAACGCCATGGGTTTCCTCCCAAGTGAAATTTTTTTTTTTTTTTTTGGGGGGGGGGGGGGGGGGGGGGGGTGTCTTTCCCCATTGTAAGAGTGAAAACAAAGGCTCTTTTTCGTAATGATCTGTGCAATGCGTTGTAACCGTGTAAACAGTAAAGAAGAGGTTTCTCTTAGGCATATCACTGAACCACGTAAATTCCTTACGTAATTTCTCTCTTTTGTGTTTGCTCTGTATAATTTGATTGTTGACTGCACATTTTCGCTTCCACACATGCACACAACACAAAATAAGACATTCAAGAGATCAAGATGATGCTTAGTACTCGGGGAAAAAACCGCAATACAACAGATGAACGTGTACTCCCATCACACTGGGTTAATGCAGGGAGGATTGCATGAGGGAAACTGAGAGAAACCCCCAGAGACTTGAGGGTGGCATGCAACCAGGATCTTTTGTTCGCCTTCAACAGAGGAAAACAATCCATTTTCATTTCCCATTGTGATTCTCAAAATGGGCACAAGACATGCATTCAGATAGTACCAAACTTTTTTTTTTTTTTGGTGAAAGGTAGATAGTACAAAACTTAATCATGTAAACTGAGCTCTTCTTAACCCAGCACATGAATAATTCAGAAATGAATCTAATCAGGGTAGCATTGAGGAGAACAAAAGTAAACTGAGCTATCTTAACCCAGCACATGAATAATTCAGACATGAATCTAATCAGGGTAGCATTGAGGAGAACAAAAGTTTGGCAAACAGAATCCCATCTTGTGGAGAGAAAATGGGCCCCTAAAGGGCTTCAGCTGGGCACCGAGGGATCAGTTGAAATTTCAGCCCTTGAAATTTCGGCCCAGGCAACCCACAATGAACTTGTGCTCCTCCTAGAGCCCTGTAGACTGGCTTAGGGATACTTAGTATCTATAAAAGACCCTCTTCAGTGTCTAGCTTATGTCAAAACAGTACCGGGCTAGAGTAAGTACATGGGCCACCAATTAATCTGGGGTTGGGCTGTGCCTCGTCATGCAGGTGGCGAACTGAGATGGAGGGTTTTACTACTTGGATGCGAAGGTCACACTGCCCATATGAACCAAGCAAGTTGTGTAAGTCCCCTCCTCTCAGCGACGCGAGGCCAGCTTGGCTCAAAGCTTTTCCTGTTACAGCCTGCTTAGTAGTAATCAATTACTGCTCAGTTTTTCAGTCAGATAAACCCATAGTAATTAGGCACCCTGAGTTATCCAGTCAGTCATTTATGCAGGATTGGCCAAGGCCTAGTACCCTCTGCAAAGCATTTACAAAGACCAGGGCACTGCCTCCCTGCAGGCCTACAAACTTGCTCCAAATCCAACCTAAATGGAACCGGGGTGGCCACGCCCAGTCGCAGTCATAAGATGAGCTTTTTCTCTTGAAAAATAAGCAAGCAATCCAAGGAAGAATCAGATATCCTGCAGTCAAAGTCCTGATCGCTGCAAATCCTGTTCCATTTAATGGGACAATGCTTCTTTTTTTTTTTTCTACTCCAGCAATTTTGTGACTGCTACAATAATTTTCCCTTTCCTCATTCCAACCAAGAGACCTGCATATCCTAGTATGCAAAGATGGTGACCAATATGTTGTAAAAATGAGCAACTTACCCATGTGGGACACAATGGATATGATGTCATTCTGAGTTCTTTGGTGATTCTTCAATTAATAGTATAAACATTGTTTTGTAGGCGTAGCTGATAAAATGTTACTAACACATTTTTCATAATTTGAGTTCGAATAAGATTCTACAGTGCTGATTCCATGATTATTTCAAGTAAGATTTGTACAAATATTATGGTTGTTATTGAGGATATTAATGAATAGACACTAACATTATTTAAATTTGTTTAAATATTATGCTGAATTCATGAATTTCATTATTTGAATTTGCCTAATTAGGCACCTCGTAACAAGATAAAGTTCTTGATTTTAACACCATCTATGGATTTTCTCCATGAAGGTTAGGAAACCCTAAATTCAGGACGAGATACACTACATAGAGAGGAAACAAAGTAATAGTTGTTGAGATTATTAATACGCTACTTAAATTTATAAAAAAATCATGCCAACATCAATTACAGAGGATTTTACAGGAAAAAAAAATCCCTAAGATGCTTGGTGCATGAAAAAGGACCCAATAGATCCTCACAAACAGAAAAGGCCTTCTTGTCACCTTTTGTTTTGTACAGCCTGAGTGTCGATATCGGCACTCTACTGCTGTAATGATTAATGAGCATTGATATGGACGCTTAACTCAGTTTGTATTATTCTCAGTTGAGCATCGATGCTCAGTGCATGTTTGATGCTCGATAAGAATGGGAGGCTACAACCCCCCAGGCTCTCTCTCCACCTAAGTAAGAAAAGGAGGCTTTGGAGGTCTAAATATTCTCTGGTCTCAGGGCTATTAATCGCAATAAAAGAGATACGCCACTTCTGGATTTTGCAAAGATGGGTTTGAAGATGGGAGAAAATAAAAGAGGTGGGCATCTAAGACCAGGGAACTACAAAGACTCAGATGCGATTGACATTTCTTTTAAGGAGAAAATGTGGAGGAGAGATGCTTTTGAGTATGGAGTTCTCTTCTTCTTTTTGGTGTTTCCACTCTGGAAAGGACATTTGAGAGAGAGGGCGAGAGCCGAAATGATGATTTATTTAGGTGATGGCTCTTTTCCTAGTAGGTTGCCTCGACCCTCTCGTGCAACTGGGAAAACACACACAAAAAGGCGGCAGTGTGAGTTGAATAGGGTTCTTACATGAAAGACCCTGAGTTGGAGGAAACTTCCAAAGCCACCCCAAATACCCCCACTTTGTATGGTGTTGCTGGCAAAGGCGTGAAGGTGCCTTGGTACCTCTCAAGACCGTCTACCGGCAACAATGCCGAGGATGGTGATGGACAATGTGCCATTAATGGCAAACAGGCGGAGAGTAGCAGGAAATCATTTGGGAAGAAGACAATGGTGGAATTAAGGGAGGAGAGGACGAAGAGAGAGAGGTGGGAGAAAGAAAGGGAACGGGCTCTCTTGTCGGGGAAGAAGAATAGAGTAGACCGTCGATATCGACGCTCAAGAATAATACCGAGATCAAATCCGTGTTGAGCATCGACTTTGACACTCAACTAAGATATTGTAATGAGCGCTGATATTGATACTTGGGAAAACTAAAACAAAAGTGATGAGAGGGCCTTTTCTAGCTGTGAGGATCTATTGGGTCCTCTTTTGTGCACCGGCCATCTAAGGGGTTTTTTCCCGTAAAATCCTCTCAATTATATACTAGCAAAAATGTGCCCTTGCTTTGTATAAAAAATTTGTTATTTCAGTTTTTCATATTTTTTAATATTTTATGATATAAATAAATTGTTTATTTTGAGTGATTTAGAGTTCATAAGTTTGGATTATCTGAAATCTAGAATAGCATTCTTTCTAATAAATATAGGCTTGAAGTTATAATCACCAACACAGAGGAAGCTACAGTTTGTGAGTTGCATTGCACCATTGTCACAAAGTCCTCTTTGGCAAAATTATAATTTTGTCTAGAGTTTAATATACATCTAAGTATACTCATGACCTTGAAATATGTTTGGCATCGTTGTCACCCATATCAAAGTTATAACATTTTCATTGTAAAATAATAATAATTAGAAATAAAAATGAATTAGATGTTTTGTGCAAAGGAGATACATACTTCTATTATCATGTTTTTATTGGTAATCTCTTTGGCCATTATCATCTCCTTAGCAAGGTTTATACTGTGATTGCAACCCAAGACTCATAATCTAGGGTGTTTTTTTATTCTTTTATTTTTTATTTTTATTATTTATTTAATGATGGACGCATTAAGTCTCAAAAACAGTACAATATAGAAATAAAAGAACTGACTGTGGGAACTAGATTTTGAACCATGTGGAAACTCATAATCTAGTTCCCACCGTTCTTTTGACCCAAGCAATTGATTTTGACACATCAATTCGGATAGAAAGTTTAAAAACTTAAAATGGAAAATTATCTTTTTTCTTAATGGTAAAATGGAAAATTATCTTATCAACCCAGATAGATAGTTATTTTAAAATAGAAAGTTATCTCACTTACCTATTTTAACTTTGCAATGAATTGAGAGATTCTTCGCCTATGCTCACATATCTCGCTTGCAATTTAAGGTAACCATCTGTGTGGGGCATCCCTTAATGCGCCAGCTAAGCAAAGGACAACGATGGTCCCACTGGAGTTCCGTCTCGGCTGAAGGGGTCTCGACACGGGGGCAGTGGCACCTGCCGAGACCATACCGAGACCATACCGTCTCGGCAAGAAACCGCACCAGAAAAGGGCATTCATTCCGGCCATGGCCAAGGTAAGGAGTTCTACCCAAGGCAAGAATGGACAGCCGCCCCAGACATCCGAATACGAGGCGAGGTTTGGGCACGCGCTGATGGGACATACACGCCATCCAAGCCATTCATTTCCACTCACTCTCTAACAAAGCCACATCTGATGGCTACAGCCACATCGGGGCAGGGTCCAAGAAAGGATCCGATGGGACCCCAGCCGCCAACAAGTCAAGGTGAGATCAGGCCCAACATGACTAGCATTTAATGCAGCGTGGGCTAATTGAACCTTCATTTAATGCAATGTGGGCTATGATTGGGGCCCCATTGATGGCTCTATGGGCTAATATATCCCTAGCAGTCAAATCGAGAGGCCCACCAACAGGTACTCTGAGGCCTCTCCCATATAAGGAGACGGACCACCCAAAGAAGAGGTACGCACACTCACATGCATGCAATTATCCTCAGCTCTTTCTTCTCCGACTAGCTCCCTGCACTAACTTAAGCATCGGAGAGCCCTGTGCTGCCCACAGCCAGGGTCCTCTGACTGTTTCTCTTCCCCTTTCAGGTCCATAGATCGACCAGCTTTCTCCGGTCATTTGGATAAGTCCCTTGAGGCACTTCCCTTGATCTCGTGAGTTATTTTCAGCACTTACAATTGGCACCGTCTGTGGGGAACGATTTACAGTCCTCCCTAACGTCATGACTAGGAGAGCTGCGAAAGGCGGAGAAACGTCCAAGACACAACGTGTGGGACCGTCCTCCGACCTCCTTCCTGCCAAAAAGAGGTCTGGGAAGAAAGTTGTTGTTGTTACAGGAGGCTACGACGAGCGTGACTTCGTTCAGATCAACGTTCAAGAGCATAACCCCCGCTCGGAGTCGCATTCGAGGGGAGCAACGACGTCTCTCCGGCGGAGGGACTCTCGATAGCATGTTGGAGATGGTCTCTCGCTGGGTCGAGTTCAACGAAGCAAGTCTCCAATGGTGGACGGACCAGTCTTCTCTGATCATCCAGAGGACGATGGTGACGAAGATTACAATCCTAACGGTGACTTTGATTCCACCATTGAGGAGATTCGAGCTCAGAACGCCACCATTGAAGAGAAGGACGCTCTGATCCGTCAGCTCCAGCAGCAGCTGGAAAGAGCGGCGGGCTCGGCCAGGCAGCAGCAGTCGCGGCGACAAGACGAAGAAAGGATCTCTCGTAGCAGGCGCACTGATAAAGACTTGAGGATTCATCTAAATGAGAAGAGACGCGACCAAACTCGCGATGAAGGCTCGAGCACCAGCCGCAGCCACTCTAGGAGGGTGTCAGAAACTATTCCAGAGAACAGGTACGACAGCCAGGAGTGGTTGGACGAGCGCATCAGGCGGACGGTTCAGCGCAACCTGGAGGTGGCCGGTCTCACCCGAGACCAGCGGGATGTCTGTGATTCTATTGACCTCGGCGCGTCCCCCTTCTCCCGCAGCATCAAGAATCATCCCCTTCCGAGGAAGTTCACCATCCCGAGGTTCGTCACTTACGACGGGACCTCGGATCCGGCTGCCCACCTGCGACACTTCTCCCAGAGAATGTCTGTTTGGGGGGACGAAGGCCACCTGAACTGTCGAGTCTTCTCCTCCAGTTTGGGTGACCTCCCCTTGAAGTGGTTCTGCGCGCTTCCAGAGGGGTCTATTTCGAGTTGGCAGCAGCTTCAGCAGTCCTTCATGAAGAAATTCCAGGTTTACATGATCATGCCGAAGACAGATGCAGACATCATGGCCTAGAAGATGAAGCGCGAAGAGAACATCACCCGCTTCGCCAAGCGGTTCTAGACGGTCTACAGTCAGATCAAAAACTCAAAGGACGAAGTTGCAATCTTCGCATTTCAGAATGCCCTGCTCCTGGACAGCGATCTTCGTAAGGATCTGGCTCGGAACCCGGTATCCTCCATAGCAGCGCTGATGTCCATAGTCAATCGCTACATTGCCCAAGAGGACGACCAGATCCGAGCTCGGGAAAGCTTCGGGACGATGCAAAGAGACCGAGATAGCAAGCCCTCGAAGAAGGACAGGGGATTGTCCCGAAAAGAGGAGTCGGACAGACGCTGGACTCCGGCCGGTTCGGCAAAGGCCCCTATATTCACTTCGGGTGGAGGCAAGAGGCCCAGGCTGTCAACAAACCCGTACCAAGCGGTCAACACCATCTTCAAGGAGCCCATTCACAAGATCATGAATAAGGTCAAGTCCAAGCCGTTCTTCAGCTGGCCTCAGCCCATGAGAGGAGACCCGTCCTCCCGGGATCAGAGCAGATTTTGCGCCTATCATAAGCAGAGCGGGCACAAGAGTGAGGAGTGCAAGATCCTCAAGTCACACTTGTGTAGAAGATAACAAGGCCCATTACAGCCAAGGCCTAAGGCCCATTACAGCATCCCACTCACGTGGGTTGATTTTGTCAAAGATTGTGTATATATTGTATTCCCTGATTTATTTCTGATTGTATTCCTTGTATAGATTAGGATTGATTCTTTCTATTCTTTTATATTCTAATTTGTACACTTGACATACTTAGTGCCTTGATTAAGGCCTAACATGATTATAAATAGAGCTGTGGATCATCCAAGGATGGATCAAGTTTTCTCTCCAAGCTTTCGTCTCTTCCTCTCTCTCATTGCATATTATAACATGGTATCAGAGCTCAGCCGATCACCTGTGATCCTCTCCAAAGACATCTTCCAAGCATTGGAAGCCCTCTGAGATAATCTGTGATCATCCTCTTCGGCCAGATCATCTCTGATCATCACAGATCACCCGTGGCCCACCAGAGATCATCATACCAGAAACTGCCGGAATCAGTCACCAAGCTCGCCTATTATTCCTCTTATTTATCACAATTTTTCCAGCATTTTTGTCTCATCAGAGGTAGGCCATCTAGCATCTTTTGTGATATTTCAGTTTTATCACAGTTTTCATCACAGCCATCCAAGATTGTGGATTTTGATCCGTTTCTAGTGGAACTTCTTCCAATAGTTACGAAAAATCATTGTTCTTTCATCCCCAACCTCTGATCAGATCTCTGATCACCCTCTGGGGCCCACGTGGACATCTTTCCACTGACGTGTTGCACGTTTCTGCTTCTTGTTGCTGTTTTCTTCTTCCTGTTGCTGTTATCATCTTCTATTTATTGCTGCCTGTTGCTGTACTGCTGGTTCTGGCTGCTGCCTATTGCTTACTGCTGTTTCTGCGTGCTGTGTTACTGCTGTGCCATCTTCTTCTCTGCCTCCGACATTTTTTTTTCACTGGGTTACTATTGACCTGCTGCTGGTTGCTTTCTTCTTCAAATTGCTACTGTTTTTTTTTTCTCTCTACACTGTGCCATGTAAAAGTATGATGTTATCCCGATCAAATTTAACGGGCAGAATTATATGTCCTGGTCTTTCCATTTAAGGAACTTCGTTGAAGGACAAGGGCTTTTTGGTTATCTTGATGGGTCGATCACTAAACCAAAACCTACAAGTACCACTGATTCCAAAAACTTAGCCACCTGGTCCAAAGAAAATGCTAAAGTGATCACATGGATCCTTAACTCCATTGATCCATCTTTTGCTGTGGCTCTTCAAGCCTACACCACTGCTGCTGATATGTGGGCTCATCTCAAGAAAGTCTATCATCAAACAAATAAGGCCCGGAAGTTTCACTTGGATAGTGAAATTGCAAAGTACAATCAAGGGGATAAATCTGTGCAGGAATACTTTAATGGTTTCCTCACCTTATGGACTGAAAGAGATTCCATGTTGATCCAAACAGTCTCTTCCGGATTTCTATCTGAAGCTCTCAAGTTGCAAGAAGAAACCCATATTAGCCAGTTTCTTATGAATCTACGACCCGAATTTGAATCTGTCAGGTCGGCTCTCATGAATAGAGAAAATTCTGCTAATCTTGATACCTGCTTTCAAGAGGTCCTTCGCGAAGAACTTCGTCTCTCCTCCCAACGTACTATTCTGGAAGAACCAAAAGCCTTCCTTGCACCTCTTCCCGCTGACTCGGCTCTTCTGGCAACCCCAACTCCGAAGCAGACTCAATGTTACGAATGCAAAGGCTTCGGACATATTTCCAAAAATTGCCGCAAGAAATTGGTTTGTAGATATTGCAAACGGACTGGTCACCTTATTGAGGACTGTCGCAGCCTACAGCGACGGAATGAGACACAGCCTAAGAAGCCTCCCTCTAATATGCCCCGACAGAACATTCCTGCAGCATTTCAGGCTCAAGCACCCTTATCTGATACAGGAAGCACTTCATCTGGGGCTATATCCATGACTCCAGCCCAGATTCAAGAGCTGATCCAAAACACAGTTACTTCTGCTTATGCGTCTATGGGCTTTTCTGGTGGTCGGTATCAAACTCATTCCTCTATAGCTTTTCCTGCATTCCATTCTTCTGCCTCTCTTTCTTCTCCTATCACCTCATCCACATGGTTCTTAGATTCAGGAGCTTCCAATCACATGACATCTGTAGAACATAGCTTTACAGATTCCCACCCTTACGTTGGAAAAGAGAAAATAACCACTGCTAATGGTGATCAACTACTCATTTCTGGAGTTGGTACGATTACCTTATCTAGTGTCTCTGGCCAATCCATCACCCTTCCCAATGTTTACTTTGTTCCAAAATTATCAGCCAATTTACTTTCTGTAGGACAACTTATTGATGATGGCTATCTTGTTCACTTCTCTTCTTCTGGTTGTGTTATACAGGGGCGACAAACTGGGAAGGTGATCGCGACGGGGAGTAAACATGGACGCCTGTTCTTGCTGGACATTGGACATCATTCTTTCATTGCTTCCTCTTCTTCTCAAAATTTCAATAAATTGTGGACTGTTTGGCATAACCGTCTTGGTCATGTAAACAATGCCCATTTGCTTTCCTTATTTAAGATTGGTTGTTTGGATTCTAAAATTGATAATAAAATGATGTCTTCTTTCTCTCAATCAAAGTGTGAAACTTGTTGCTTAAGTAAAAGTCACATTTTGCCTTTTCCTGTTCATAATTCTCGTGCATTAGCATCATTTGACATTATTCATTCTGATGTTTGGGGTATTGCTCCTACCTTGAGTAGGACGGGATTTCAGTACTATGTGACCTTTATCGATGACCATTCTCGATACACTTGGATTTACTTTATGCGCTTGAAATCTTAAGTCTTCTCCATTTTTCAAAAAATTTATAACATGGTTCAAACCCAATTTCAGAGAGCTATCAAGATTCTTAGATCAGATTCTGGTGGAGAATACATGTCTCATGAATTCTCTGCCTTCCTTTCTGATAAAGGCATTCTTCATCAAAAATCTTGTCCACATACCCCTCAGCAAAATGGAATTGCAGAACGGAAGAACCGACATATTCTTGGAACTGTTCGTACTCTTTTAATTGCATCCTTAGTCCCTCCCAAATTTTGGTGTGATGCTGCTCAAACTGCTGTGTATCTTATTAACCGTCTTCCCAGCACTGTTCTAGGAAAGACTACTCCTTACGGAGTTCTTTTTGGTAGTACCCCTTCATACTCTCACTTACGTGTTTTTGGTTGCTTGTGCTTTGTTCATCTTCCTCCTACTGAGCGCTCTAAGTTATCACCACAGGCGGCCAAGTGCGTTTTTCTTGGCTACAGTAATGAGCACAAAGGTTTTCTGTGTTATGATCAGTTCGAGAAACGCATGCGCATATCTCGCAATGTGATCTTCTTGGAACAGATTCCTTTCTTTTCTTTACGCTTGGATCATCATCCTATTACTGTGTCCTATTTCCCACATTTTCAGGAATCGACTTCTCCATCCTCTGTTCCCAAAGTCTATGTCCGGCGCAACACGGTTCCTCCTGTGGTGACTCCCTCTCCTGATCCTCCCCCAGTGACGCCTTCTGAACCGGCAGGTAATAACGCTCCTTTTGACAATACCATCTCTCTGCGACGCTCTAGTCGCCCATCTGTTGCCCCTGACCGTTATGGATTTCCTGCTCTCTTTTCCTCTTTAGATAGTGCTCCTATCCCCACTTCCTATTCACAGGCCTCCAAAATAGCTTACTGGCAGGATGCTATGAATGAGGAATTGCTCGCTCTTGAAGCAAACCAGACATGGGATTTGGTACCGACTCCTGCAAAAGCCTCTGTGATTGGCAGCAAATGGATCTACTCTGTAAAAGTTAACTCGGATGGGAGTCTTGATCGCTACAAAGCCAGATTGGTTGCGCAGGGTTACAAGCAGGAGTATGGCATTGACTATGAAGAGACATTTGCACCAGTGGCCAAAATGACCACTGTTCATACTCTTCTTTGTGTTGCTGCAGCCCGCAACTGGCCTCTATGGCAAATGGATGTCAAAAATGCCTTTCTTCATGGCGAGTTGAAAGAGACTGTCTACTTAAAACCCCCTCCGGGATATGCTTGTCCTCCTCAGCATGTTTGCAAATTGCGGAAATCTCTTTATGGCCTCAAGCAGGCTCCCAGGGCTTGGTTTGATAAATTCCGGGCCGCAATACTTCAAGCCGGCTTTCGTCAGAGTCATTCTGATAGCTCCCTATTTCTTCGATGGACACCAAAGGGCTACACATTCCTTTTGGTCTATGTTGATGATATGATCATCAGTGGCAATGATACTACTGGCATTACAGATCTCAAACACCATCTCACTCGCCACTTCCGGATGAAGGATCTTGGTCCTCTCACCTACTTTCTGGGGCTTGAGTTTTTGCGTAACAACTCAGGCATTCGGGTTCATCAGCGTAAATATGCTACCGATTTGATCACTTCGGCAAGACTTGGCGATGCTCACACTTTTGATACGCCTACGGAACTTAACAGCAAACTCAGTCTGGATGATGGTCCTCCTCTGGAAGATCCCTCTGTGTTCCGGCGGATAGTTGGGAGTTTGCTCTACTTAACTATGACTCGGCCGGATATTTCTCATGCAGTTCATACGGTTAGCCAGTTTATGAGCAATCCTCACAAACCCCACCTTGCTGCTGCTTTGCGCATACTCCGCTACGTTAAAGGCACTCTTAACCATGGTCTCTTCTACCCTTCTATCTGCGCCTCTCGGCTTATGCGGATGCCGACTGGGCTGGTTGCCCTGATTCTCGGCGATCCACCACTGGCTGGTGTATGTTTCTTGGGGATTCTCTGATTTCGTGGAAGTGCAAGAAGCAAACTATAGTTTCCAAGTCTTCTGCGGAGGCCGAATATCGCGCGATGTCGTCTGCTAGTGCTGAAATCATCTGGCTACGCCGTCTTCTCTGTGAATTCGGTGTCCATGTTGGTAGGTCTACACCTCTTCATGGGGACAATACCAGTGCTACCAGGATTGCTAACAATCCAGTCTTTCATGAAAGAACAAAGCACATTGAGATTGATTGTCACTTCATCCGCCAACATGTTGTTACTAAGAAGATCACTCTGCCTCACGTCTCTACTCTTAACCAATTGGCAGATATCTTCACAAAAGCTCTCCCCAGAACACGTCATCAGGATCTTACTAGCAAATTGATGTTTTCTGTCCTACCACATCAATTTGAGGGGGAGTGTAGAAGATAACAAGGCCCATTACAGCCAAGGCCCAAGGCCCATTACAGCATCCCACTCACGTGGGTTGATTTTGTCAAAGATTGTGTATATATTGTATTCCCTGATTTATTTCTGATTGTATTCCTTGTATAGATTAGGATTGATTCTTTCTATTCTTTTATATTCTAATTTGTACACTTGACATACTTAGTGCCTTGATTAAGGCCTAACATGATTATAAATAGAGCTGTGGATCATCCAAGGATGGATCAAGTTTTCTCTCCAAGCTTTCGTCTCTTCCTCTCTCTCACCTCTCTCTCATTGCATATTATAACAACTTGGAGAAGCTTGCCCAGGACGGGCACCTACGGGAATACGTCAAGACTAGCGCAGATGATGACAACCGGGCCCGGCGCCGAGATGAAATAAGCCAGGACAGTGATGGGTCTAAGAAAATCATTAACGTCATCCATCTAGCTCCTCCTCCCAAAGGGAGTAACCGGGCCCGTGCCGAGTTCAGACGATCCTCCCACGGTGAGCAGGTCATGGCTGCCGAGCTCGGCTCCACTCCTAAAAGGGCCCGAAGGGAGCGGCCCAAGATTTGGTTCTCGGACGCGGACCTGGAGGGGGTCCAGCTCCCCCACAACGACCCGCTCATCGTCACTCTGAAATTAAGCAACTGTACTGTGCACCGGATCCTCGTCGACTCCGGCGGTTCATCCGAGGTCCTCTATTTCGATTGCTTCAGGAGGATGGGCCTAACGGAGAAGGATCTGCAGGAGGCTCGGACACCCCTCATAGGCTTCAGCGCCAAGCCTGTATACCCCAAGGGAAAGGCGACCCTCAAAGTTAAGGTCGGCGGAGCTTGCGTTGTTACAGATTCCCTGGTCGTTGACGCGCCCTCGCCTTACAACGCCATAATGGGCAGGACCTGGCTCCACAGCTTGGAGGCAGTCCCTTCTACTCACCACCAGAAGATGAAGTTTCCATTGGAGGGAAGGGATGGCAAAGTGGAAATAATTACAGTCAGAGGAGACCAACAGGCAGCCAGGCAATGTCTGATGGCCGTGGTGTCGGGGGAGCGAGAGTCCAGGCAGGTCAACATGGCCGAGATGGAGAAGAAGCTAGACGAGGTCGGCCAGGCCCCAGAGGCGAAAAGCATGGAGGACCTGACCGAAGTCAGGATCGACCCAAGCAACCCAGAGCGGTTCTTCCTGCTCGGAAGCCAGCTTGCAGAGCCAGAGAAGTCCGAATTGGTCCAGTTCTTGGTGCGGAACAAAGAAGTCTTCGCCTGGACGCCCAAAGAGATGCCTGGCATCGACCCCGAGGTCATGTACCACAGGCTGAGGGTAGACCCTAACCACAAGCCGATAGTGCAGAAGGCTCGCCGAACTGGGGTGCCGCAGACAGAGGCCGTGATCGAGGAGGTGGACAAGCTGCTAGAAGTCGGGGTGATCAAAGAAGTCCAATACCCGTCCTGGTTAGCTAACACAGTGGTGGTCAAGAAGAAGACAGGAAAATGGAGAGTGTGTGTCGACTTCACCGACCTTAACAAGGTTTGCCCTAAGGACAGTTTCCCTCTCCCGAAGATTGATCAGATGATCGACACTACTGCTGGCCACGATAGAATAAGCTTTTTCGATGCATACCGCGGTTATCACCAAATACCCATGTATGGGCCCGACGAAGAGAAGCCAGCTTTCATAACACCCAGGGGCACTTATTGTTACAAAGTGATGCCCTTTGGGCTGAAAAATGCAGGAGCCACCTACCAGCGTCTCGTCACCAGAATGTTCCGGGCTCAGCTCGGCAGGACCGTTGAAGTTTACATTGACGATATGGTCGTCAAGTCCAAACAAGCGCAGAGCCATTTGGAGGATTTGGCTCAGGTCTTCGATGTTCTGAAGAAGTTCCAGCTCAGGCTTAATGCTTCTAAGTGTGCATTTGGTGTTGGTTCCGGCAAGTTCTTGGGGAGTTTGGTCACACGCAGAGGAATTGAGGCGAATCCGGACCAGATCTCGGCTATCCTCAAAGTGCAGAGTCCCACTTCGGCAAAGGAAGTTCAAAAGCTTACCGGAATGGCGGCCGCGCTGAATCGCTTCATCAGCAAATCTTCAGATAAGTGTCAACCCTTCTTTCAGCTTCTTAGGAAGAATTCTAAATTTCGATGGACTCCGGAATGTGACCAGGCCTTGCAAGAACTCAAGGCCTATCTTTCTTCACCCCCTCTGCTCTCAACTCCTTTACACGGAGAAATTTTGTACTTATACTTAGCAGTCTCGGATCATGCGGTGAGCTCGGTCCTCCTCAGGGAAGAGGACAAGCTTCAAAAGCCCATATACTATACGAGCAAGACCCTCATCGATGCCGAGACCAGATACTTACCCTTAAAGAAGCTCGCGCTGGCACTCATCAGCGCCTCACGGAAGCTCTCACGCTACTTCCAGACTCACACAATAGTGGTTGTTACGGAACATCCACTTAAATCTGTTTTCAAAAAATCTAACTTTTCAGAAAGAATCTCCAAATGGGTCGTTGAACTCGGGCAGTACGACATCCAGTTTCGGCCCAGGACCGCGGTCAAGGCCCAAGTGTTGGCAGACTTTCTCGTGGAATTCTCTACGAGTTCGGCACCAACCCAGCTCCGCACCGAACTGGGGGGCACGGGGCAGGAAACACCGACAGGCTCGTATGAACAAGGCCAGATCCCTTGGAGAGTCTTCGTTGACGGATCCTCCACTGCAAGGAGAGCCGATGCAGGAGTTGTCCTCCAATCTCCAGAAGGGTTGGTCATCGAGCAAGCTTTGACCCTGGATTTTAAGGCGTCAAACAACGAAGCCGAGTACGAAGCTCTGTTAGCAGGACTGAACAGCGCTAAAATCCTAGGAGCTCAGCAGCTCGTGGTCTTCAGCGATTCACAACTGGTGACGAACCAGCTAACTGGAGACTATCAAGCTCGTGACGACAGGATGGCCGCTTATCTAGCCCTTGCAAAGAAGATGCTCTCCCAGTTCCAGACAGCCGAAATCAGACAGATCGGCAGAGAGTGGAATTCTCACGCCGACGCCCTTGCTAACTTGGCTTCTGCTGTCGAAGCAGGAAAGAAGAGAAATATTGAAGTGGGATCGTTGGCTGCGCCCAGCATAGAGCTCCATCCATCTCGGGAAGTACTATGCCATGATCTCAGCCCGAGCTGGATGGACCCCATCATAGCCTACCTTAAGGACGACAAGCTTCCCGAGGACAAAAGCGAAGCCCATCGAATCAGGCTCAAAACAGCCCGGTTCTGGTTGTCTCTAGAAGGCAAACTCTACAGGAAGTCGTTTACAGGGTCGTACCTCCAGTGCGTTCATCCGAGCAGAGTCGAAGATTTTCTCTGCGAAATACATGAAGGGATGTGCGGAAGCCACATTGGGGGAAGGTCCCTAGCATACCGAGCCATCAGCCAAGGCTACTGGTGGCCATATATGCAGAAAGATGCGCAGGTATACGCCAGGAAGTATGAAAAGTGTCATAAATTCTTCCACTCTATCCATCAGCCATCGCAAGACCTCAATCCGCTTTCCAGCCCATGGCCATTCACCCAATGGGGGCTCGATATTGTGGGACCACTTCACCGAACTCCAGGGAATAGGAGGTGGCCGATTGTGGCCACCGACTACTTCACCAAATGGATCGAGGCGGAGCCACTGTCTTCCATTACAGAGCAGGATTCCAAGAACTTCGTGTGGAAAAATATCGTCACAAGGTTCGGCGTCCGTAGAGCTTTGATCTCGGACAATGGAACCCAGTTCGACTCCAACCTCTTCCGAAACTTCTGCTAGGGGCTCGGCATCCGCAATCATTACTCCACCCCGGCATACCTACAGAGCAATGGTCAAGCAGAAATTTCCAACAAAGTGGTTCTCGATGGGCTGAAAAAGCGACTGGACAGAGCGAAGGGAAGATGGGTAGAGGAGCTTCCGAGCGTCCTGTGGGCCTACAGAACGACTCCAAGGCGCTCCACCTCGGCGACAGCTTTCTCCCTAGCCTATGGGATGGAGGTCGTCATTCCCTTGGAGATTGGCCTTCCTACTCTGAGGTCCGAACTCTTCGACCAAGGCCGAAACGAGTCACACTTAGCTTTGGAGCTGGACTTGGCCGATGAACGGAGGGAAGCAGCAGCAATTCGGTTGGCCGCCTATCAGCAGCAGCTGGCTAGGGGCTATAATCAGAAGGTTAGAGAAAGAAAATTCTCAGTAGCCGAGTTGGTTCTGAAAAAGACACTCTCAAACGATAGAGACCCCGACCAGGGCAAGCTGGCGCCGAATTGGCACGGACCCTTCAAGGTGATCTCCGTTGCCGGACGATCAGCCTATAGACTCGAAGACATGGAGGGCAGACAGCTACCTCGGCCGTGGAACGCATCTCATCTTAAGAAGTTCTATTTCTGAAACCTGTACTCTGTACTTAGAAGATTTTAGTGAAAGAAAATTTCCTATTCAAAGAGCAAGGCGTCCTATATCAGCAGTTCGGCCACGGCCAACGATGAGATCGCCTCGGGTCGGCCCACGCGCCACCCAGGCGTGAAGCCATTACGGCCAACGATGAGATCGCCTCGGGTCGGCCCACGCGCCACCCAGGCATGAAGCCATTACGGCCAACGATGAGATCGTCTCGGGTCGGC
Organism: Cinnamomum chago; assembly: GCA_038049695.1. Lineage (NCBI taxonomy): Eukaryota > Viridiplantae > Streptophyta > Magnoliopsida > Laurales > Lauraceae > Cinnamomum > Cinnamomum chago. The sequence goes on from CP142461.1 coordinate 32,931,626, forward strand.
CCACGCGCCACCTAGGCGTGAAGCCATTACGGCCAACTATGAGATCGCCTCGGGTCGGCCCACGCGCCACCCGGGCGTGAAGCCATTACGGCCAACAATGAGATCGCCTCGGGTCGGCCTATGCGCCACCCAGGCGTGAAGCCGTTACGACCAATAGCGAAATCATCTTAAGGGCAAATCGAGCCCCACCCCCGCGCTTAGTTGTTTCAGCCTTCCAGACTGACCTTCCCGGGGTCACTAGCCCTGCTAACGTGATTCCAGCAAGGAGGCCGATGCGTGGCTTCCTGCTGGGGGACAATGCCAAAGGGTTAAGGCACTCCAAAGTCAACCCTAAATGTGTGACTAACTTATTACAAGACCTATTGTGTACCAGCCTTATTACATCCCTTATGGGCAGGGCCAATCATGGCAAACAATCCGTTCTGTATGACTTCCTAGTTCGGCTGAGCCCCCCAACACGGGATACACCAAGCCGAACCCTAACACTTAGACAAAAAAAAAAAAAAGAGAGAAAGCAAAAAACGAGCAACAGCGCAGGGGAAATACAAGAGCACCCTAGGGCGCGGTTGAAGACAAGACTCCACCACGTTACAGTCACTCCGTTGCACAAATTCAGTTTGGAAAAGAAGGCTCAATTTATTGATCCATTGAGATGATACAATCTGAACAACCAAGTCTTTTACAAAAGCTACGAGAAGAAAAGGAAAAAATACAATAGAGAATTCAACTGGCAGTATTAGTGTTGGCTTCATCGGCGGGAGGATCTTCGGCAGGAGGGACTTGGACTGGAGTGGGGGCAGGAGCAGACTCTGATTCCGGATCCGGGAACTTAGCTGGGTTCGTGTAGGCTGGGTCGTCCTCGGGAACGCCCACCTTGTCCAGTGCGGCGTACCAACCGAGTTCCCACGCTTTGTTCCGGATGGCCACGACTTGCTCTTCGTATTGAGTCGTCGCGTCGGCCACCCCCTCGTCGAAGGCCCTCTGGACCTCAACCTCCAGCCTGGCCTTAGCTTCGTCTTCCTATTCGGCAATCTTTTTCTTGTATGCCTCGACCTCGGCCTTCAGGGCTTCCGTCTCGGCAATGAAACTCTGATTCCGCTGCTCTTGCTCGGCTGCCTTGTTTCGGCTATCCTTCAACGCGGCCTTCAAAGCCCGTCTCTGCGCCTCTGCCTCGGCCCTTTCTGTGGCCCTTTCAGCGCCGTTCTGCCACGCCCTCTCCAGCGGAACAAGGGACCTCTGCACCAGCTGCAAAATAAACAAGCCACATTGGGAAAACCATCTAGCAGGAGTAGATGTTAACGAGAGACTAAGTTCTGGGACTCTTACCAGAAGCCCCGCCTGCATCGACGCCCCAGCCAGCGCTGCGTCATCCTGCTCCCTGTGCCGGGCCATGTCCCTGGGCAGCGAGCAGGCGGCGGACAGAGCTGCCATCACTAGAGGATTCCCATGGACCTGGTCCTCCACTGATACGGGCCTCTCGAGACCCACTAGTAAGGAGGGTCTCCAGGGAGTTGGCCAGGGTGGAGAGACCATCGTGGTCTCGGGGGCATCCTCTGTCGCGGGCTCCGTCCGAGGCCTCTTCCTCGGCCCCGATTCCTCCTCAACCACGGCGCCCCCGGGTTGTTGCTGACTCTCCAGATGAGGGGGCGTGCGGGCCCCGTCGATTACCGGAGCAGGGGTGCGCTGGGGAATCCGCCTAGTGCTGCCGAATGCCAGCAGGCTCAGGTCTTTCACTACATGCTGACGACGGGGCGCTATCTCCTCCTCCGATGCTTCCTCAATCACGATCGGGCGGCGAGGTCGCCTGATGAGCGGGCTCTCGCTCGACTCGGCTTCGGAAGTAGAGGCCTCGGCGCCGGACGCGCGCCTGCTCACCTCGGGGGCTGTCTGAGGTTGAGCCTCGGCTTCCCTTCTATCCGGGCTCCTCCTTTGTGGCTCGGGCGCGACCTCGGCCCTCTCTGGACCGGCTTCCGACCTTTTGTAGTAGCCCCTGTATATGGGCTGGTAGCCGAGCAGCGCCCACGCAGCCCGGTTGGAGAAATCTGTGCACCTGGCGACCCGCTGGTGCCAAGTGTCGTTCCTTACCCAACCTACGAACCCGGCCTTCCTCTCTCGAGCACCTGAAAAGCCAGAGAAGAGTCAGTTCGGGAACATACAAGAGAATAAAGGAAAATTAAAATAAGACTGAAGAATTTCGTACTTGGGACGACCCCGGGCTGACGAGGGATCTATAAGCCCTGACCTCCTCCTCGGGGCCGACTCCCAATTCCCCGCAACGGATATGAGGCCGTCCCCAGCATATTTGTTGGAGTCCTCCAGCGCCGTGATGAAAGCCCTTCGTTTCGGCTTAACACGGAGGTAGTAAGTACCCTCCTTTGTTTTACAGATATCGTAGACATCTTCTATGTCTCGGACACCTAGATCTATGTGGAGATGCTGGTTCAGCGCCACGGTGCCCATAATGATCTTGAAGGCGTTCGGCACCAACTGGGAGGGGGTAAGGTTCCAGGCACAGAGGCAGGCCCAAAGTAGTGGGTGCAACGGGAACCTGACCCCTCCCTCGACGACCGCTATGAGCGGGATGGGCATCCAGCCGTCAACGCATGATCGGCGGACGTGGTCCACAGGGTCGGCCCTCCGGACGAAGACATCGTTCGGTACCCCAAAGGCGGACCTGAAGCCTTCTATGGCTACTGGGGTGTCAATCCAGTGAGTGTAAATCCCCATACCTTGTTGAAATGGGAGAGATGAAGAAGAGAGGGGATCAGACGAGGACTGGATGAAAGAAACAGAAAGAAGTAAGAGACGCAGAAGACTTACTAACACAGGAAACTAAGACAGGGGCGGGCAGGGAAGCTCTGCGAGAAGACGAGGGCTCTACTCCAAGTACTTAGCTCTGGTTCTTAGGATTCTCAAAGGCGTCCGTTCGAAAGTGAAAAGAAAGGGGAAGAAGATGAAGGCGTGCCTACTTATAGGGCAAGGACACCTCCCTGTTAGCGCTGTTTCCGAAAATTCAAAAACGTCTCTTCGAAGACCATGCGCGTGCCCCGCTTGACAGCGTGGCCAACCGGTTGGCGACGCGTGTCATCAACGGCTCGCCTCCTGTAATGATTTGAGCATGCCATTTATGGCAATTAAACCGCCCCTGGCGTGCGAGGAGAAGCTAAATGAGCGCCACGCGTCAGTTGCCAATATCAGAAAGGGAGCCTGCGGCGGTCCTTCGTAATTATAGCTCCCGACCCCAAGGAGTTCGGGATCCTAAGGAGTCAGAAGCTATGGGGCAATTGTGTGGGGCATCCCTTAATGCACCAGCTAAGCAAAGGACAACGATGGTCCCACTGGAGTTCCGTCTCGGCTGAAAGGATCTCGGCACGGGGGCAGTGGCACCTGCCGAGACCATACCGAGACCGTACCGTCTCGGCAAGAAACCGCACCAGAAAAGGGCATTCATTCCGGCCATGGCCAAGGTAAGGAGTTCCACCCAAGGCAAGCATGGACAGCCGCCCCAGACATCCGAATACGAGGCGAGGTTTGGGCACGCGCTGATGGGACATACACGCCATCCAAGCCGTTCATTTCCACCCTCTCTGACAAAGCCACATCTGATGGCTACAGCCACATCGGGGCAGGGTCCAAGAAAGGATCCGATGGGACCCCAGCCGCCAACAAGTCAAGGTGAGATCAGGCCCAACATGACTAGCATTTAATGCAGCGTGGGCTGATTGAACCTTCATTTAATGCAATGTGGGCTATGATTGGGGCCCCACTGATGGCTCTATGGGCTAATATATCCCTAGCAGTCAAATCGAGAGGCCCACCAACAGGTACTCTGAGGCCTCTCCCATATAAGGAGACGGACCACCCAAAGAAGAGGTACGCACACTCACATGCATGCAATTATCCTCAGCTCTTTCTTCTCCGACTAGCTCCCTGCACTAACTTAAGCATCGGAGAGCCCTGTGCTGCCCACAGCCAGGGTCCTCTGACTGTTTCTCTTCTCCTTTCAGGTCCATAGATCGACCAGCTTTCTCCGGTCATTTGGATAAGTCCCTTGAGGCACTTCCCTTGATCTCGTGAGTTATTTTCAGCACTTACACCATCAACATACACTTTAGAATTATATAGCTTTCACTTTGACCAAAAAAGCCTTGAGAAGTATGTAACCTTATGGGTTTTCTTTTTTTAGTTTGTAAATGGGGTCATACAAATAGTCCTTCTAAAGACTTGCATTTAAAGATAATGACCAATATCCTCTACAATCATATAACTTCTACGTATACCAGAATGGCTTAAGAATTATGCACATTTTATGTTTATTTCTTATTTTATAAGTGAGGTCCATAAATTAGAGAGGAATTTAACCATAAAGAGTCTCCTTAATTGGATTTTTTATGCTTGACAACCCACCTTCATAATAACAATATTTTACATAACTCATAACTCTCTACATTTGACCTTGATCTATTCAAAATGTAGGCCACAATTCATGAGAATCAAAATTTTAAGTTATGAAATTGAATCAATGGTAAAAAAAAATATTGCTTAGGATAGATAGGAATGGAGAAACATAATTCCACATAGTTAGGACAATGCTTTGATGATGATGACGACGACAACCACGACCACAACGAAATTGAATCTGTCTGTAAAATCATGTAGATTTTTCATTTTATAATATGACTCATAGAAATTAGAGAACTGAATGTGGGAACTAGTTTATGGGTCCCGGGGCTGCAATCGCAATATTAACCTTGCTAAGAAAATGGTAATGGTTGAAGAGAATACCAGTAAAAAACTATGATAATAAAAGTATGTATCTCCTTTTTACAAAAAATCTAGACTCATTTTAATTTCTAATAAATTTTTTTTACAATGAAACCGTTGTACTTTATTAAGTACTTCGATATGGGTGAGAACAATGTCAAATAAATTTCAAAGTCGTGAATATAATTAGATGCAAATTATACTCTAGACCATTTTGTTGAGAGTTACTTTGTGGCAATGGTGCAATGAAACTCAAAGACTGCACCATCCTGTGTGTTGGTGATTATAGCTTCAAGCCTACATATATTTTTTTAAAAGAATGCTATTCTAGATTTCAGATAATCCAAACATATGAAATCTATATCACTCAAAATTAATTTCTTATTTATGTCATAAAATATTAAAAGTTTAAAGAAAAAGTAACAATTATTTTTCATATGACTTATATTGTCCGTGCTTAGGATGGGCATGTTTTGCTAGTAACTTTATGATTCGAATTGCTGAATCAGACACCTTGTAACATTATCAGATACCAAAATACATCTGTACTCATGCAAGTTAGAAATCTAGGACTCCCTCAACAATGTGGGGGTAACTAGTATTTTTCATTTTTCTTTTAAATTTAGAAAAGGTGTATTTGCATCATAATGTTTCTATTTTATTGTTAGAAACTACATTGCAACACAGAAGGGACCGATTGATAACATTTTGAAAAGGATTGTTAAGAAGGCTAGGCTTGGGACATTCCCAAATGATAAATGCCTTTTTTTTTTTTTTTTTTACCATATTTGTTGTTGAAGAAACTGTATTTCCAATACAAGGAAACTCTTCAAGTAAGTTTTAATGATGCAAGTGTAGGAAAGTATATTCCAATACAGAAAAATATTCAAGATGTTCAATATTCCACCTTCCTACACCATATGGTCAATCGGTCTTGCTTAAGCATAATAAACTAGAACCTCATACAAACAGCAATAGAATAGAAGATAGAACAATGAGAAAGTAAACAATTGCTGTTAAGGGAGAAATACCGGAAAAAAGAAATTGAAGATTGTGGAAAGGAGGCTCTTTCTGATTAGTCAGCCCTAGGAGGCTTTCAATACATCCGAAACTTCTCCTTGGTCTTCTCAAAGACCTGCTCAGCAATGATGGCGCCATTCCCATCAGCTCTTACAATCTCCAAGTGGGCCTTCTGGTAAATTGCAGTACCCCTTAATGCATCAGCAATAAAATCATCAAATCCAATGGCTATTGCTGCCTCTGCCTTGGCTCCATACACCAACTTCTGCAACATGTGGACAGAATATTTAACATCCGGAAAAAAAAAAAATAGAAATAATAAGGTATAATGGCTATTTAAAAAGAAAAGTTAAAACAGACTAGGGTACCTTGACTCTTGAAAGATGGATTGCGCCGAAACACATTGGACACGGCTCACAAGATGCATACATTTCGCAATCAGAGAGCTCAATTTTTTTGAGTTTCTTGCATGCCTAAACAAAGAAAATGAATCACACCATGCACTAGATCAAATGGATGCCAAAGAAGCACTAGTAACTTTATGTACCTTTATTGAGCCCCATACATTCTCTTAAATGTAACACGTAAAATTCAACATAGAAAAATAAATCTACATGTAAATACTGCACAGATCTCCATTAGTAGAAACACAAAAATGCTCTTTACAAGAACTAAAAGTTATTTATCAAAAAGCATACGGCATGGTGGCATTTGACAGCTTAGCAATTAAAGAGTAGTCATGATGCACCGTGAGGGCCACACAATTCAATCCATAGGTCCCACTTGGAAGGCAAACATCCAAAAAGAAGGTTTTTATGTTCTGCAGATTAAAAAAAAGGTGCTGGATTTACATTATGAGTTGAATGTCATTTTCCTTCTTAGTTGAGATGAATTAGAACTCATATGCTGTTAGATCTTTCGTTAGGAAGTCTTTGAGAAGTACGTGTCACATTAACAGTCTCAAGTCCGATTGTTTAGTAGATCCAATCTACTGTGAAGAACCTTTCTGTTCTGTTTACAAATTAGAAGCAGTTGGTCAAATGCTAGCATAATAGGAGCCCTAGCCTTAAGTATCATATGACAGTCGAGATCTTCATGGATTCAAGAGATCTTCAGCAACTATCTAAATGAAATATATAAGATTCTATGAATTATCAAATGGGCTTTCCCATCATACAGGTACAGTGTGAGTCCAAATCGACTCATATTGTGACAATGAGAGATTATCCAGCAGTTTGAAGACCAAGTACGACTTGGAAGACCCATTGTGTACTATAAGGATAGTGTTCTGTGCATCCAATTGTAATGGTCCATATACTGTTCCAGAGGATGATGCAGATTATTTAGCCTTTTCCTGAACCATAGCCCTAATTTTCTCTTAACTGTGCATTTCTAGCCCCACAATGAAGGGCAAGGACCTTCATATATGAAAGAATGTTCAACCACCTGCAATCAAGAGTGACATTCATCTGTTAAATGGTTTGATCACCAAACAATATCTCATTTATCCAAGTGAGGGCATCATAATGTCATACAGGTCTGGATGTATGATAACCTTATAATACATTATGACATCTAAAACTTAACCAATTTTTACTGCCAGTCCCAAAAGCCCAGATAAAGGAGGGTTATCTAGATAGGTTGACAGTCAACATAAAATTTTGACACAACCCAAACACATGAATCTGAGTGGAGAAACAGAATTCATGTAGCCAACCCCAACAAAGTTGGAACAAGGCTTTGATGATGATGATGATGATAAAAACTCGGTACTTCTCCAAGCATTGCATGGAACACAGTAATTCAAATGAGGTGGTCATTTTGAGCAAGACAGTGTACTTGAAGTTGAACTTCAGAAAATCATTACCTTCCATCTTGAACTGAATACTTCAGACCTTCCAAAAGATCAACATTTTCAAAATGTGGTATGTTATCCAGACTAGGTGAAGCATATGTTTAAGGAAGCCCAAGATACCATGTATTACTGTGAAGTAAAAGAAGAGAGATGCCATTGAAATACATGCAAAAGCTTATATCGATAGAGGGGAGAAGAGTATATGCACGTCGTCTGAAGAATATAGTCCATTACGATACATAGTAGTATGGTGGGGAATAAAATAAAATGAATGCATAATCTCCTCTAGCTGTGAAGTAAAAGAAGAGAGATGCCATTGAAATACATGCAAAAGCTTATATCGATAGAGGGGAGAAGAGTATATGCACGTCGTCTGAAGAATATAGTCCATTACGATACATAGTAGTATGGTGAGGAATAAAATAAAATGAATGCATAATCTCCTCTAGCTGAAGATATTTCCTGAATCTTTGTGTAAAACTTGTTGAAAACTGAGTTGAAAGATCCACGTTCAAGTTTCTCTCCTTAAAGATGTTATAGGGTTCATGTTGGGGGTTAGCTTTTGGCATGATGAATGGTGTGGGCAAAATGTGTTGCATCATCTCTTTCCTAATCTTTATTTGTTGGATAGAAGGCCAATGGGACTGTTGTTGATCATTTTGCTTTTACAGGAGACTGTATGCCTTGGGATTTTTGTTTTCGGAGGCACTTGACTGATAGAGAAATTTCTGACTTTACCGGTTTGCTTGGTATGCTAGATAAGATTTAGTTATCAGTTGGGAGGGGAGATAAAAGGGTTTGGAAGCCTGATGTTAATGGTAACTCTTCGGTCAAGTCTTTTTTTAATAGCTTGACTGAAAATTCTAATAGAGTGGCTGGTTGGCACAGTTTTTGGGGTCCTTCCGTTCCTCTAAGAGTTTCAGCTTTTTGCTGGATTGCTAAGTGGCATAATTTTTGACAATTGACAAACTACATCAATGAAACCATATTATAGTTAATGGGTGCCCTATGTGTTTAAAGGATGAGTCGTCAGTGCATCATCTGATGATCCATTGTCCTTTTCCTTATAGAGTGGGGATCGATATCCTTGACATGTTTGGTATGCAGTGGGTCATGCCCAGGGCAGTTGATGACCCTTTCATCAATGGCGATTTAGGAGCAAGTATATTCACGGAAGAATCTTATGGAAATTAGTGTTGTATGCTACACTCTGGAAGCTTTGGTTGGAGAGGAAAAATAAATTATTCAGAAATAAAAGTAGCTCTATGGATGAGGATTGTTTGGTCTGTTTCGGAGTGAGTACGGACAAAAAAGGAGTTTGAAGGTGTTGATATGAGTGATCTCAATTTATCTTGGATAGAAGTTTTAAGAGGAGGTTGGAATGCTAAACTTGTGAATAGAGTGCTTTGTTCGAATCCTCCATGGGGCATTCTAAAGCTAAATTTTGATGGAAGTTTTGTTCATTCTCCTAGTAGAGGTGGAATTGGGGCTGTTATTAGAGATTGGTCTGGCATGGTTGTTCGAAGCTATTCAGGACCTATAGATTCACTTGATGCTAATGAAGCTGAACTTTTTACTCTTTTGATTGACTATCGTGAGTTGTGTACAATGCGATGTGTCAATGTAATTCTTGAAGGCGATTCATTTTCAGTTATTTAGTGGTGTTCTGGTGAGTCTTCTTTTCAATGGAGGCCAGCGGATTGGGTAAAGGAGGTGCAGGATATTTCTCTTGAATTGGGTGCTTGTTTCAATCATATTTTAAGAGTAGCTAATGTCATGGCAAATGTTGTTGCAAGGGAGGGAGTTTTTCTTTCTTCTCTTACTTTTGATGTATAGTATCACTTTTGTTTCGTAGTTCCCCCTTTTGGAGTTTTTGTTTGGTTGTGGCTAGGTCCTGTTTTGTTTCTTTTCGTTGCTTAATAAATTTTTATCGTTATAAAAAAAAATGTATTGAATGACTCACCCAATGGTTTCAGCTAAAGATCAGGAGATCTGCCATAGTTTTTATTTTAAGGAAAATTTTCAAATAAGGCCTTAAGTTTTTGCCTTATTTAAAAAAAAGGACACAAGTCTTAAAACTTTTCAAATTGGTCCTTAAGTTTTTCAAGAAGTTTTCAATTAAGGACATTCATCCATTTAAAGCTATTTTCCGGTAACTTTTTCCCTCAAAAATTTTAACTTACCCAAATCACCCTTCATTGAAATAAAATCCTCCTTTACTTTTGCTATATTCTCTTCCTTTTCTTCACCGCATCCTCATAGTGATGGAGGGCAACTAGCATCTCAACGATGATCGGTTGAATGTAGTGGCTGCTAGAACCATGTCATGGCTTTAAATGAAGGGTACTTTGGATATCTTAAAAAAATCAAGGGAGAAAGTCATAAAAAAAAATTCCACTAAATGGTTAGATGTCCTTAATTGAAAACTTACTAGAAAACCTAGGGACTAATTTTAAAAAGTTTTAAAACTTGTGTCCTTTTTTGAAATAAGACAAAAACTTAAGGCCTTATTTGAAAAATTTTCTGATTTTAATGAAAAAATTTCTCCAAAACCAAAGTTGTTTATGATGAGTCTATTGTGTCAATTTTCAAAAAATTACCCTTTAACTCTTGTTATATTTCTCAAGGACCAACAGTAAAATGTAGAAGATAACTCATAACATAAATAGGCCCATCTAGGCCCAAGTAGAATATCCCACATGTGGGACTGTATTGAGTAATGTACAGCTTGTCATACAGCTTGTCAAGTAGAATATCTCATAGATTTACTTCCATGTATAGAGATTTACATTCTTTATTCTTTATATTCTGATTGTAATTACTGCTGATTGATAGCATGTGATTAGGGTTAACATGATTATAAAATGGTTGCTCGATCCTCAATTGAGTGAAGACTTTTCCTCCAAACTCTTCTCTTCCTCTTTCTCTCTTTATGCTCTTTTATACTATTTCAGAAAACTCATTACACATTAGGTATTAGATTACTGTTTTCACTGAATTTAGAAGGCTTGAAAAAGATAAATGCATTACCTGTTGTAGTAATAAAAATTTTACTCTTATGCATCAAATACTTCCAGTTATTATAAAGATATAGCAGAAATATGTTATCCCAAAAAAAAAAAAAAAAAAGATATAGCAAGAGCAAGTTGCCAATGGCACATTCATTCGGACCCATGTCCTAGATTTTGAGAACAGGACAATTTATTCCTATTCCTTTTAATGTTCCTTAACTTCCATAAGAAGATTGACCTAATAACAAAACCCTAAGGAAAAAATGTACTGAAAACCCCAAAGAGAACTGAATCTCGTCTCATTTCGATAGGAACATAACAATGCCTTGTATAAACTCAAAACCCTATCTTTCTCAAAATAATATAAATTACCAAAAATAGGGAAAACCCTAATTACTTACCCTCGAACAAAACTCTAAATTACTTTCTAGGACCTTTCAAGAAAATTCAGTCTCCAATTGACTAAACAACCCCTAAAATAAGAAACATAGAAAATTTATAGTAAATAGTAAGTTCTGCACAAAAGCCGCATTTTGACCTTTGAAGTGGGGCATCATATCGCCTTAAAAACTACCACCATCATAGAGCATGTCGATAGCTTCGGAATGAGTACTGGAGTGTGTCGTGATGATGCTCGGATAAAATGTTATCGTTGTTTGAATTCAACCCGTCCGGCTTGATTTCTTTTGATCTTGACGTTTTATCTGCCACTAGCTCTACATCAGTATCAGTGTCTGCTATGTATATGTTTGAGCATTGCACCATGAAACCTCTCTTGCTTCTTCCTCACTAGGCTTTAGAGTTCATACAACAGTTTCCCAATTGGAGATGGAAGTATTCTAGATAAATAAGCAATTTCTCGGGAATCATAGAGCTGCCGCGGTGGATAGCACGCTCGCTTCCACAGCTCCACGCAGGGATCGATCCCCGGGTGGGCAGGTTTACTTCATATCTCCTGGCCACTGGGCCAATTGGCAAAAATAAGAAATAAGAAATAAGCATTTTCTCTAAGTGTGGTTAATTCCATGGGGGTGGGGTTGGGGTAGGGTGCTGTTGATTATGTAATCTTTTTTTATTGGGAAAATTTAAAATGATGAATTATATTAGATGTTATTAGGGAACAATTAATCCATAATTTCATTTTAGTCATGTGAAACTGTTAATGAAGCAATATGATTAGTGGCAACAAGTACTCAAATATCTACCAAAAGAAGAAGAAAAAAAGCAGCCATACAAACTCTTACAAAGCAGGAAGACAGTGGTCAAAACATCATAAGACCATCCCTAAGTATTCATGTTTCATGTAGTTGTAATTTTTTTGGTAAAATATAGTGCTTTTTCACTTGTTGCATCTGCAGACTCCAAATCGGCTTCAAATCAACTACTGAGTCATCGTAAATAATGATACTCCATGAATACCAAAGTTCTATTAGAAATTTTGTTTTTCATCCTTCTTTTTTTTTTAAATGATAGCAGAACTTTACATTAAAGAAGGAAGAACTACAAAACCAAACAACAAGACAACTTGAAAGGGGTATAAAAGCCGTATTATTTGTCTGTCAGTGAAAAGGTTCCATTTGGGCTAATGTTAGAGAACTGAACGCCAAAACCGGCAGTTGCATTTATTGACTTGCTAAAAGAATTCCACTGAAAGATCTGAAATTTGAAGATATAGAGATGTCTGGTAATCATAAATATCAAAGACAAAGGGAACAGTATAACGAACAACCAGTTGGGAGTTAATGGAGAGGAAAGGACCTTTGAAACATTTACATTCAAGACATTAAGGACAATGCAAAAGTTAAGAATGGATATGGAAAGCCCTTTTCTCTTTCAAAAAACTCAAGATTCAATAAAACAACAAGAGGCATCCCCAATTCTTCCCATAAAAATCTGTTTTCACAAAAATACCTCTCTTATAGCTGTCACTTCAGCATGGGCAGTCGGATCCCTATGCTTCAAAACCATGTTATGACAGCTCACAACTATCTCATTATTATGAACAACAACTGCACCAAAAGGACCTCCATCTCCACAGTCAACCCCTTTATATGCTTCTTCAACTGCTTTTGATAAGAATTTGTGATCTCTATCCTCAACAGCTGAACAAAGATTAAATTGAGGAAAGTTCAGATATCCTAAAATAATCCAGAGAAAGACATCAACCTTATAAATCATTACTCTTGACATCAACCTAAAAAACCATTACTTTTGTTTCTGCTCCAAAAAATAAAAGACACTAAATTTGTTTTATTAATAATGTTACAACATGAGACAGATAAAATAAATGAAAAATACATTGCCCATTACCTTCTGTATGACCAGGAAATGCAGAAGCTACAGCAATTGCTCCATCCTTGGTTTCCAGCACTTAGAAAAGAACACATAACAGAAATAAGACTGATATTCAAATATCTCAATCAAAATATCAATCAAAGAACAACAACTAAAAGAACAATGAAAACAATAAAACGATGAAAGAAAGAACATACTGGGAACCTCAAATATATCAACAAAAATCCAGAAAAGAATCTGACACATATAAGTATATACACTACTACATTCGCAGACAACATAATATACCTTACTTTGGAATGCTCTGGGGAGGAAATCATCCAAACCTAATGAACATGATGGATCCAAAATCATGAGAAAATTTACTTCTATTTCTGCAGAACTCTCAAAATAATCCAACAGAGCCCATGGAAGATGGAGAAACAATGATGAAAGCATGAGGATTCAGGATAAAGAAGAAACATGTATAAGATGCATAACTCAGATCGCCTGCGAACGCCTCTGAAGAGGATTTGACACCTAGGAGTTTTAGAGGTGTCTTAGTAAGTGATCATCTAGGCGATTGTCTGCAGCTAAGAGTGGTTGGTTGTGCTCATAAAGAATAGAAATCCTTTTTCCTCTCAAAAATTGGAAAATGATTGCAGGTAGAGATTTTACCATTTCTCCAAAGTCTTAAGCCCTAAAAGAACTTAACTCTCTTGTTCATTTACCGATGGAACCATAGTTGTTAATTCTGTTCCGCTCCGGAATTAGCCTTGGGTGGAACAGAATGGCCCCCTAAAAGTTTCTGGTCCCGATTCCAGTCATTCCAGCCTGTTCCAGGAATTCCAGACCAATTCTGCCCCATTCTGGCAGAGGTTTCATACTTCCATTCACATGTAGTGAAAACTAGAAAATGGTCAGTTGTAGAGTGTAGTTTAACTTAAGTGATGTAAGTAAGTATGCATTTTTAGTATTATTTTAGCATTCAACTTTTTTTTTTTTCAATTTTAGGTATCCTTTTATATTTGTTTCTTCATTTTTCAATCGCATCTTTTTTGAAACGGAATACCAAAATTGACAGGAATGCCAAAACGTTCCACCACAGGGTCAAACCCAGAATGGCATTGGCAACTATGGATGGAACTAGTAAGTTCCTCTGAATCATGTATTCATGTGTGGCTCTGTCTTGATATTTTGTCTCTGATTTTGTTTCTAATTTTGGGTTTTCTCATTCGCTACCCACATAGTCAGATAATGATATAATAACATTAAGAGTAAACACTTTCTAATTCACAGATATAATAAAGATTTGAACCTCTTATAGCAATGTCAAAATACCCAAAGAAATATCGAAAAGAAAGCTGAGTACCCTTCTAGAGAAAAGAATAAACTCAGACAAATATCCATTAGAGAATCCTCAATCTGCATTTTGCAAATCACAGAAATAGGTCTTGTGGTTACAATCCTTCAAACTTATAGAAGCAAGTACAAATCCGGAAACCTTAAAAAATGAAGTTAAAAGAATACCAAAAAAATGATAGAAAAAAAAAGGGAGAAAAGCTGTGCCTAACCATTTGAAACTACCCACTTCAAATCCTACAAGTCTACTACTGGCAAAAAAGAAGATCAATTTCACACTCATATTCAAACCTATAATGAAAATTCCAATAAGAAATGGCATAAAAAATACTTTTCACCCTTTCTCCTCCAGAAAAAAGTAACTAGTAATTATATTTCATATACAACAATACATATTCAAGTTCTATGTCAATCATCCAGCAGGTACCTCTGATAAGTTGTACTCTAAAACAACACTAGCCTGACCATCAAAACTATTCTACTTGAGATCTTTGAAAAATTAAAAGGTATTGTTGGGCAGATAAAGTCAAGAAAGTTGCATTAACCAACCACCTTGGTTTCCTAAAAGTCAATTATAGCTTAGGATTGTCTGGTTAATGTCAATCCTGGTTAATGTCAATCCATGTTCAGTCCATAGTAAGGCTTTTCTGTTGAATGGATTGGATATAGTACACATGCACCACATGAATGACAATAGAAACAATCAGAACCCAAGTGAAGAATGTGACAACTATAGATTTTTCTCATATTCGAAAAAGGAATAAAGAGAAGGAAAATTCACAGTAACAGAACAATTGGCTTCTGTAATAGCTGAAACTAAGCTCAAAATACCCAAAGACTCAACCAAAAATCGAAGAAAAACAAAAAAAAGCTCCTATGTGTTGGAAAGTCCCACCTCCCACATCGCCTAAGTAATCGGCTTGACATGTCTTAATATACCTGAATGGGCCATTCACCTTAAGCTTTTGGGTTAGTATATGGTTTATTACTTGGTATCAGAGCGGCTTCCGATCCCGTTGTTCTTGTGTAGCCCACGTGACAGGCCCGTATGTCTTAATATAGTCCCAATGCAATGCATTAACATGGTTTATCTCAAAAATGACAACTTTCTAAAACACACATGAAGGTAGTTAAAGGATGATTTTCTCCTCTGCTCCTGCCATCTTCAGTCCATTCCGACAGTGCTGGGCTCACCGTTGAACGTTCTGCATGCAGGAGAAAGTTTTCCTTGTAACTTCTCAAACTCAGACAAGAAACTAACTTCCTAAATTTAAACACAACTAATTCTCACTTCATCACTAACCTAACCACCATAACTACTCAAGCAATAAATTGTAATTTACAATAAAAAATCACTTTAAACATGAAAGAGTCCATTCTGAATTCTCATTCCCAAAAACACAGAAGTAAGGGTCAGCAAATCCAACCTGAGCTCCTAATTCCCTAACCTAGAATCTAAGTCTGACCTAGCAATAGTGCAATACTACAGACACATAAAACAGAGTAAAATACAATCAATACTCCACCAAATAAACACAAGATTACAGCCCATCTGAGATTTACCACTCTAAATCCCAAAACCCAATAAAATAAAACTATGTTCCTGTTCCAATCTTCCAACATATTGGGAAAAAAAAAATCACACCCATGTGAAAACTACAACTCCAAACTCCGTTTTAGTACTTTTCTATGCAGTCCCACATACGCCCATACTAAAAATAGAAGAAACAAACCAAAACAACAGACCCCATACAATGCAGATCAAAACAAAGCACTAAAGACCGACAAAAGCAAGGAAAAAGAATAAAAAAGCATACCCTTAGCCTCTTCCATGGAGAGTTCCTGAGATGGGTCTGAAGGAATTCAACGAATGGAAGGCAGAGTAGAATGAAAGATCGAATTTTTCGAAATGGGTTCCGTCGAAAATGAGAAGAGAAAGGAGAGATGATAAGTTGGTTCACAAAAATAGAAAGGAAATTAGTGAAAGAAAGTGACGAAAGCGAAAGAAAAGGCAGAGAAAGAGAGTGGTTTGGATGCTTCTTTCCTTCCTTTTGGACTTTGGAGAATCTAAATCCGACGAAAGGGGAGAGGAGAGGTTGGGATCTTGAATGCCATATGTTTAGCACCATTCGAATCTGTGTCCATGTTTTGGAATATCTTAGAAGATATTGGAGCAATTACAATTGCAGCTCGCTTGAATGTGACACATGTTTGAAAGCATGTGTAGAAATTACCTGGCCTGTTAAAACAAATTGGGCGGATAACAATATTAATAAATCTTTATTTCTCTATATTAACTTATATTTAATAGAAATTTTTAACAAATCAGACCGTGTTCATTTCTATACATCTATACACCCCTATAAAAGAGAACAAATGACGTGCTTGTGACTTTATCTACACACCCAAGCGGGCTCCACTTGCATGCATCCTAATCTATGGCTCAACTGGTAGGAGGGACATGTGTTGGTGCATGAATCTAAAAGCCTTATAGCTCGTTTGGTAATTTACTTTTAAAATAAAATAAAATATAAGTGAGTTATGATGATATTTTAATTTTAGTTGTTTATGTTCCAAGGTAAAAATTTCGCTACGAAAATCCTTTTTTTTTTCTCATTTCTCCATCTTCGCTGCTTGTTATTTGATTTTCTTAATTTTTTTAATATGATGGAATTGTTTTCTTAAGAAGAAGTGTACTGCTCTCCCAATTGAGGGGGACATTCTCTTAAAAAACAGAGTAACTCGAAGAACTAGTTACTTTCTCATCTCAATCTTCCTATTCTAGACAAGCTAAATCTTGGCATGTATGATCTTGATTCGGCTCCGGTAAACGCCTCTTGAAATTAGTGTTTTTTTTTAATTTATTTGATTTTACTCATTGTTTTTTGTTCTAAGTTGCAATAATACGGAGGATTGGATCTTGACAAATTGATTGAATTTTTTTTTTTTTCTTGGGCTTAGTTTGGATAGGAGTATTGGGCTAGGGTAAGAACTTTTCACACACACACACGAGGACATATGCATGACTATTGATATACAACTGCACATTTATTGATGAAGTGAGTTTTACTGCTCGTTCAAATGTTTAGGTTTGAGAGTTGCATAGGATTTTTGGGTGGTTCTATGCTATGTATGCATTTCCTCCAAACCATGCAACTCTCTTCATTCTGTTATTGAATTATTACAGTTCAATAGAATTGGCATCCACAATGTTAAAGAAAAGGGTCTTTTAACTCATACATTGGGATGCTAATATCATATGCCAAAAATTGTTCATTGAAGCATAAGAAATCTTGCATGCATTTTGTAATGTTTAATTAAATCTCTGCCCAATTCTACTACAATAGCCAAATGGGTCACAGTCATGGAAGGGTGCAACTGGTGGTCCAAGTTCTAAGGAGGAAGGTTGGAATAGATATAATCCCCAACTGCAAGAGGACTATGAGGAAATGGAGACAGTGGTGAGATTAATTTCTTGACTTTTCATTTTGTCACTGTATATGGGAATTGTTTTTTAGCAAATATATTAAATTATAAATCAGTTGACTTTGATTGTTTTATCAAGACAATGAAAGCCTAGGAAACTATATGAAACTCATGTTTTGTATGTCATAATCCTTATATTTTCATGGGTCCTGACTAAGATCTGTAACATCAATGTTTTCCTTTCTATTAACAATAACTTTGATATATTTGCTGAAGTCAGTTTCGTGACTTTCATATAACTTATTTATTTAACCCCAATGAGTAGTTCAGTTAGCCTAGGACTACGGTTTGCACCCGAAGGTTGTGGATTCGAAACTGCACTACTACACTGGATCACAGGAAAATTTTATCTGGCTTTCTCTCCTGGTTCCGTAGGAGTTATTCTGGCCCAAAGGGCTGGGAACTTGCGTTATATATATATATATGGGATTTGTTCAGGTGAGAAGGCTTCTCACCTAATGTGTGAGAAGTTTGCTGACAGCCGTTGGATCTGTAAAGTGGATCCAACAGCTGCCAACAGTTTCTATATAACACTTGTCTTTGATGAATGGGCGCCATTTCTCTCCATTTCCCTTTTCGTTTCCCTCTTCTCCTTCGAACGAAAACCCAACCCTCCTTCCACATCGTCTCCTCTCATCTCCTCATTTGGGCGTCTCCATCGTCTTTCTTCTTCTCGACCATCCTTCCAAGTTGCAGCTCCATCACCGGAGAGAAAAGTGCTCATCGGACCCTTTTCGAAAGCACTCCTCTCCAGCTCCAACGCTGCCCTGTGCTTCGTCTCCTCTCCATCAACATCTCTCCATCATCGTTCCTCGCTGCAGCACCATCGAAATCGGCAGATTCTCGGGTGCCATTGCAAAGTTTCGTTTGAAGGGTTTGCTCTCTGTCTCTCTTTCTCCTTTCTTCTATTCTCCTCATCTACCAGTCTACTCTTTCTTCACCTCTCTCTTCAACAGAATCCCCAAGAAAGAGGGTTTTCATGGCAGAATTATTTTATATGCTTTGTATGCATTATTCTTGAGCCACCTGTTGTGCTCTGCCCTATGTTCATGTAAAGAACAAATCTGAACCGTCCAAATCATAAGGGATGTATGCTTTTATATGTGAAAAACCCTCTGCCGCTCTGGTAGGGTTTGCAAGGAAACAGAGGAGAAGAAAGTGAAAGTAAAACCCTAAACTCTTCTTTCTTACTCTAAAAAACGCTTTATTTCAACGCTTTCAATTTCTTATTCATATAGCTCCTGAAAGAATGTATGCGGATTTTTGTTTTTTTTATTTTCTGTGTTAGGGTTTTTTTATCGTATTAAAAAAGTTCTGTTGATTTTTTTTTTTAATTTTGATTGCTCATATCATCACATGGGAAAGATTAGACACGCTTAAAAATGATGGTATCAGAGTCTGGATGGCCCCCAAGGCAAATGGTATCACCTACTTCATTTTTTAGATTTGTGGAGTCTCAGATCTGTAGTGAATTGATATGAGATAGTGGATATTTTTAACAGTTGTATTATTTCCCTTAGCATAGAGAAGGTGTAGAGAAAAATAAAGTTTTTGAGAAGGAGAGGAGAAAAGTCATCTCTAGAAATAAAGGTAGCAGTCAAAACCTCAATTCCTTAATCACAAAAAACCTGATGTGGTTATATCTTCTCCACTTCTACTGGCTCGGTGGAAATAGATGTCAATGTTATTTAATTTGTATACATACATGGCAAATCCAAAGAACTTTCCGTTTAGATGGAGAGAAAGAGACCCATCTATAGTGTCTAGTGTCTAGTCATTACCAAAACTCATATTGAAACAAAGACGCAACTGAAACTTACTATTGCAAACGTCTAAATGGTCCCCTGTTGTCCTATCCCTCTTTATAATTTTGGACGGATAAAACTTTAGAGCATAATATAATGCATTAATGAAAAAAGGAAAGTGAATAATAATGCATTGTTGGCTGAAGTTTTATAGAGTTTGGGACCAAGTTTTTTTTTCTGCAAGATTGTACATTTTTTTTATAGTTCATCATCTGTTTTGTTTAGGCATTCAGGTGCACACAATTTTTATTTATTTCTTATATAGTCTCATAAACCACTCAATTTTTGTAGGTCGAGAGCATGTCATCGTCGTATTCTATTTCTAGTGATTACGTGCCAAAATGCTCATGTGGAGAGATGATTTGCCTCACCTCTCGTACAAAGAATAATCCAAATAGGAAGTTTTGGAGATGTCCCAATTGGAAAGATGAAAAGGGTTGTGGTAGATTCATATGGAAAGATGAAGTTGACTATGAGAAGAATGTAGTAGCACTTGTGGAGGAAATGACGAAGACGGTAGAGAAACTGAATGAAAACGTATGTGATGCAGTTGAAGAGATGAGACATGCTACCGAAGAAAGGAAAAAATCAAACAAATTTCTGTTTATAGTAGTGTTTGTCAGTTTTCTTGTAATTTTGATCTCCATGATGAAAAATGTGTGATATATCTTTTGAAATCTAATGAATGTGTGATGTATCTTTTGGGTTCATTTTAATAGGAAAGCGATGGACCTCAAGTGTGATTCAGGCAAAATGTGCTCTTTTAGTCTATACTTACTCCTTTAATCATGTATTTGCAAGATAGGGATTGCAAGGGGACCTTGGAAGTTCCTCCATAAGTTTGATTGTTTGTATCATTTCCATTAATCACTCTATTGTTATGTTGAAAATATCAGCATTTGTCCAAGCCCATTGTATAATTTTTGAGCAGAGGATGCTGTTTTTAGGCTTTTTTTCTGTGTATGTATATAGATGATATAACTTTATATCATCCCTGAGAATGGAAATAGAAGAGAGGTGTAAGAAGCAAATACAAATCAAAGACAAGACAAGTGCACATCAGAGGTTCCTATGCATCTCTGGTATTTTTGTTTGTTTATAGGTTATGGCCTTTTTCTGTGTATATATATGTAGATGATGTAACTTTAAATCATCCCTGAGGAGGGAAACAGAAAAAAGGTGTAAGAAGCAAATACAAATAAAAAACAAGTACACATCATAGGCTGCTGGTTTAAAATGATCACTTGGGTGGTGGTAGTTGGGCAATCCACCAACAACGTCAGGAGAATCTGGCCCTGGGAGTTCAAGGAAACTGACAGTCTTCAGGTAGCCGGAATCTGAAAAGAGTATATAGTCGAGAGTTCCAGTGAAACCTGGAGTGCAGTTTGTGAAAGGTGGCTCCCCGCCAATGAACGCATAGAGACTACACAATGGTATTGCTCTTTCTTCGCCATTTTCAGCAACTGACATTGCAGATGAGTTTCCTGATACAAGGTACTGATATAATAATTCATCCAATAATTAAAAAAAAAAAAACCAGCCCTCATGTTGGAGCAGAGCAAAAGGAGCTAAACATCCTTAATTAATAAGGCAACCAAAAGGACTCAACACTCCTTCGAAGTACATAGGCAAAGGTGAGATCAGGGCATGCAGCCATTTTTGCCAAGGGTGAAGTCGGTTCAAAGAAATTGGAGAGGCACTCATGATTTTCACAATTTCACCAGTACAGCTGCAAGATCTATTAGGAACAGTTTGAAGGAACTTATAATGATATGTGGTCATGGCATGTCCTTAAGTAGGGCCACGAAATGATATGTGATCCATTCACCCAGATATGTGATCCATTCACCCAGATTTTTTTAGAGCATCCAAACCATGTATCTGCTGGTTTAAAATGAACCCAAGCACCTGTCTGCAACCTGTATAATTCATTCATTCATCAAGAGACCCAAACAAATTCATCCATTCACCTAGATTTTTTTAGAGCATCCAAACCATGTATCTGCTGGTTTAAAATGAACCCAAGCACCTGTCTGCAACCTGTATAATTCATTCATTCATCAAGAGACCCAAACAAATTCATCCATTCACCTAGATTTTTTTAGAGCATCCAAACCATGTATCTGCTGGTTTAAAATGAACCCAAGCACCTGTCTGCAACCTGTATAATTCATTCATTCATCAAGACACCCAAACAAATTCATCCATTCACCTAGATTTTTTTAGAGCATCCAAACCATGTATCTGCTAGTTTAAAATGAACCCAAGCACCTGTCTGCAACCTGTATAATTCATTCATTCATCAAGACACCCAAACAAATTCATCCATTCATTAATTCATTCATTTTCAATTCAAACCTGTATTATCAAAACATAACAACTAATACATCAAAACTGATCAAACACATCAAAACAACACATCAAAACTGCACCTATTTTAAACCAATATCCACTCATCCATGCACCTATTTTCAAAAGTGCAATATCCACAAGATAAAAACAGCTAGAACTCTAATACATCTCCAAAGACTCTGTTCACAAAACAAATATTGAAACAGCCAGAACTCTAATAGTTCTGAACCACACATCAAAACATAAAAAAGGATGGTCAGTATGATAATCCAATTAATCCTGGGAGAGAGGGAAGGACCCAACATGAGCATCAATTAATCCTGCGTTCAAACATGTAATGATCAGTATGATAATAGTAATTTACAGAATCCAATACTATCAGAATAATTTTTTTTTAAATGGACTGATTAATTAGAAGGGAAAAATGTATACCTTCTAATTGTGTCAATGTCTCGTCCTCAGATGATCTCTCCGATGCCTCATTTTCATTTAATGGCTCAAGTTGTCATGTGCAATACTAAAAAAAAAAAGAGGCAAAATTAAACAAAGCTTGTCAATGTATATTAAATTAAAAAAATGCATTGGTAGGAAAAATTCATACCTCTTGTCAAGCCCAGGGCAATTGCGTCTGTCATGTGCAACCCCACGCTTGCCACATCCGCGGCAAAGTCGATCTTTCTTCCTGGCTTTTTCCTTAGAGGACTTCAATCTCTTAGGACGACCCTTTGTAATTGCTTGCTTCGGTGGAAGATATCTCTCTGTAGGGCTTGCATTTTTCTTTCTTCTCTTTGGATCATCTTCTGCCATCACCGTTTTTTCATTTATCTCGCGAATCCTTTTTTTAAGGTCTTGTAGAACTGATTTTGCATGCTGATATGCTTCCTTGGACAATGATGCTTCATCAATGATATTTGCAGCATCATATGATAAATCACCGTGTCGTGCTAGCAATGACCTGTCAAATTCAGAGCATGTACTTTTACCAGAATCATCATCTACCCTCGCATACCTTGTCCATCTTTTCAAAATGTATTGCTCAGGCAGTGTGTATATTTTTTCTTGTTTCAAAACGCAGATGATGTGTCCACATGGAATGCCTTTGAATTCAAATAGTTGACAAGAACATTTTGCATATTTTTCATCCTTTTTGAAAATGATGACCCTTTCAATTTCTTTGTTATCTTTGAATGATGAAACATTATATATTCTGTGTTCCATAATATCGTTTACAATCTCAGCAATGCCGGATGTTATGTACATGAATTGATCTTGGAACTTATAAAACAACTTCTTCGTGTATATTTGTGACATTTGCCTCTCCATTGGCAAGTCCGTCATCAATTTTGGCCTTCCATTAGAAGTGTCGTGAATTGCCTTCAATTGACGGTACTTTTGAGTTGCAATCCCTTGGTTAAATCGAAACATAAAACCACATAGACCATTCTTTTGTGTCACATATTGCTTTACAAAGGCATTAATACTTTCACTCCTTCCGGTTGTTGACATCCCTCCAAAGAAAAGGTGTCTCATATATATAGGCACCCACATATCACGGATATCGTACATACCATTTAGCCAATCGTTGTTTGCAACATCCTCTTTTATCAACATCTTCTGCCAACCCGATTCAAATTCCTCAGTTGTCAAAGAGTTGAAAGCGATATTTTTAATTGTTGGGATCAAATCATTCTTATGTATCGCAACTCCACCTAAATTCTTTTGTAAATTTTCCATGATGTGCCACAAACAGTAACGGTGGCTCGTAGTTGGAAGAACAAACCGAATGGCTTTTGTCATTGCAAGGTCCTGATCTGTCAAGATGGACTTTGGTGGGTCTCCCGGCATTGCTTCAAGCCATTTATTGAAAACCCAAACAAATGTATCAAAAGTCTCATTTGAGATTAAGCAACATCCAAAAATGATGGACTGATCATGATGATTAATTCCAGTGAATGCGCCAAAAATGAGACCATATGTGTTTGTATTGTACGTTGTATCAAACGAGACAACATCACCGAACTCCTCATATGACTTCTGAAAATAATAATCAGCCCAAAACACATTTTTTATGTGGTCCTCATCATCTTTCTCAATAGCAAAAAAATTCCTTGGATCTCTCTCCTTCCATTGTCTAAAGTGTTCGTAAAACATATCACCATCATTGTCCTTTGTTTCCTCATTTTTGTCTCTAATATGATTTCGAAAGTCTGTCTCTGTGAAACCAACTTTATCTCTCCCACCAGCCTGCAACACTAAAATCCCCATTTGTTTATTTGGTCTAATATTAGCAGCCCCATAAGTTTCTATCAATTTTTTTTTTTGGGGCGTCAATCAGACGATGTGACCGTAGCATGTGGGTCTTTCTAGGGGTACTTAATAGATGGGAATGTTCCACAACACTTTTATATACAATCCACTGCCCATTTTTAATTTTTTTTAACTGAAGACATGCACCACAATTCTCCCGTGTATCTGAGGTCCTTCTTTCACCGCCAATTCTTTCTTTCTTATGACCTTCTTTAGAGCAGACAAACTTTTTTCTCACTACTTGGTTATTGAGCCTCGTCTCCGAGCTTCGTCTAATGCTAAAACCCGCTTCTTTCGCATAAGTGTTGTAAGCATTGTAAGCATCCTCTATATTTTCAAAAACTTGACCTACTCTTGGTAAGTTCTCTTCATCAACTTGTGGCACAAATGTTTTAATTGGCAAAGATGCGACATTGTCAATCTTTTGTACGTTTTAAGCACGATATGAGCATCACACCATGACAATACATGCAAAATAGAATTAAAAAGAAAATACGAAAGAAATCAATTGCAAGTTTTAGCAACATATTATTTTTCTATGGATAGAGATGTTGAGATGGGAGAGATATAGAGATAGTAACCTACTTGGCTGCTAGCAACTTCACAGGTGATCGGTTGCGATGAGTTTGGTGCTTCAAATGGGGCTGGGAGCTGCGAGGGCATTAGAGACTGCGAATAGATCGGATGCCAAAGTTGCAAATCGAGAGGTGGATCATGAGATGAATCTTTGTCATCCATTAGGGCAAATATTGCATATATACTGCATATGAAAATGCCCCTGAATATTAATTCATGAAGAGGAAGCAACAAAGTGGGTGCCGACTCATTTATAATGTAACAAAATCAAACCCATAAATGTCACATGAGAATAGTACAATGCCATAAAATAAATAGAAAAAATATCATAACATATTAACCTACTGACAAAATAATCATCAACCCATTTATGAAAATGGTTCCACACTTCATAACATATAAATCATAAATAAATAAAAAAACATACTATATCCATGCTACAAATATAGGGACTACTCCAAGAGAAAATGACACCTCTTTCAATCACACCCTCTCCACATTAACCACTGTTTGTAACAAAGCAATTAACCTGCTGAGTCAATGGCACATCATCACCAAATTGGTGTGAATGGCTGCAAGTACTACACTAAGGTTGGTTGGTGCCTTCAGAGAAACCATATCTCTATTTTTTTTTCCATGAGATCTTTGGAATCAGATCTTTTCCTCAAATGGGTGAAGTAGATTTCTATCAATGATCACTTATTTCTCTTCTTCTCCTGGTTTAATTTGTTGGGTTTTGACTACTTTTACTCTTGTTTTACCACACCCCAAATGCCAATTTGAAAGGATTGTGAATCGGTTGCGATTTTTTATTAATGAGTTCTTTGATTGGAAGCACAATGAAGCTTTTTAATCTTCTGGGGTTTTGTCAAAATGTAGGATTTTAAGGGAACGGTAGATCCATTCAAAGTCAATACAGTGGATACAACAGGTGCTGGTGATGCATTTATAGGTTCCCTATTAAGCAAGCTAGTGGACAGCCAATTTGTCATCGAAGTAAGTGATTTAATCTTCAATAGAAATTTACTATTATCAATCTCTGCTGCTGTTGCTACTGTTGTGAGATGAGGCAACTTTTTTTACATTTTTCTTTTCTTCTTATGAATTGCAGGATGAGGGAAGATTGGGGGAAGTATTGAAATTTGCGAATGCATGTGGAGCAATCACTACAACAAAAAAAGGAGCAATCACTACAACAGAACTTTTTTAATACGATCAAAAAACCCTAACACAGAAAATTAAAAAAACAAAAATCCGCATACATTCGCAAAGGAACTATATGAATAAGAAATTGAATCTGAACCGTGGGGCTTTGAATCAGAAAATGCCCCAAAGTTGATACGAATTGAAATTGAATCCGCATACATCCTTGCAAAGCCTACCAGAAATTGAATGCACAAGGTAGGAATGCACGGTTCAGATTTGTTCTTTACATGAACATAGGGCAGAGCACATAGGGCAGAGCACGGTTCAGATTTGTTCTTTACATGAACATAGGGAAGAAAGGAGAAAGAGAGACAGAGAGCAAACCCTTCAAACGAAACTTTGCAATGGCGCCCGAGAATCTGCCGATTTCGATGGTGCTGCAGCGAGGAACGATGATGGAGAGATGTTGATGGAGAGGAGACGAAGCACAGGGCAGCGTTGGAGCTGGAGAGGAGTGCTTTCGAAAAGGGTCCGATGAGCACTTTTCTCTCCGGTGATGGAGCTGCAACTTGGAAGGATGGTCGAGAAGAAGAAAGACGATGGAGACGCCCAAATGAGGAGATGAGAGGAGACGATGTGGAAGGAGGGTTGGGTTTTCGTTCGAAGGAGAAGAGGGAAACGAAAAGGGAAATGGAGAGAAATGGCGCCCATTCATCAAAGACAAGTGTTATATAGAAACTGTTGGCAGCTGTTGGATCCACTTTACAGATCCAACGGCTGTCAGCAAACTTCTCACACATTAGGTGAGAAGCCTTCTCACCTGAACAAATCCCTATATATATATATATATATATATGAGGGAGGCTCTCCTCAACTGCAGTTGAGGAGAGCCTCAACTGGGCACGTGGGAAACCCCCGTGTGGGTTGATTTCTGTTATAAGTTGATGAGATTTCAAAAGGCCCGCTTTTTTTTTTCATTCCCCCTTTCTTAGACTCAATCGAGCATCTCTCTCTCTCCCCTTTCTCATCATCTAATCGAGCCTCTCCCTCTGTGGGTTCTCAGCGAAACTCTCCTCCTCTCTCTCCCTCCTGAATTAGCGACCAAAAGAAGCTTCTCTCGGACGTCTCTCCCTCCCGAACGGCTCCCTCTCTCGTCCCTCTCTCCCATACCGGAAGAAGCTTCTAGCAGAGGGTTTTTCTCTCTCTTTCTCTCCCCTGTTTTTCTCTCTCGCCCCTCCCTCGCTCCCCTCTGCAAATCGCCTCTCGAGTTCGCCTCTGTGCCTCTGGACTGCGCACAACCCTTCTTCTCTCCTCTCTCGACTAGACCAGAGAAAACCCATTCTTCTCCTTTAAGCACTCTCTCCTTTCTTTTCCTGTTCTCTCCTTTCCTCTCTGGTTCTCTCCTTTCCTCTCTGGTTCTCTCCCTCCCTATCTCTCTCCCTCTCTCTCTCCCTCCCTGTCTCTCTCCCTCCCTCTTTCTCTTTCAATAGTTTTTCTTCCTTCCCCACAAATCCTGATCTCAAATATCTACTCACAGATTGGGGTTTGTATTTGGATTTGGGATTTGGGATTTTAGGGTTTCTTATGGGAATTTGATTTCTGTGATCTAGAGTTTCTGTTGCAGATCATGTGAAAAAGTTTCAATTTTTCTCAGTTTTAGAAGCCCGTTCTAAATTTGATATGTATTTTGATGGTTTGATTTCTCTACCATCGGTATAAGAGCATGGTTTGATTTCTCTGCGATCCTTTGTACCATTGCTCACAAATGTGGTGTTAGGCAATTGAATGGAATAAGAGGGCAGTTTGAGAAATCAGCGGTGTACACACCATTCGACTGCCCAAAGAAGTGGGCCTGGAGGAGAGCCCTGGTGATATCGGTTTGGGTTGGAAAAACAAAATCAAAACAGCATCCCATCTAATAGCATCCCATCTAATGTAATATTTGATTTCAAGTCCTTCCTGATGCAAGGTGGAATGGGTAGTCATCCATTTTGCCCAAATATTATACAGCTACCATAATGAGTATGTGCAGGGCCAATTTGGAATTGTCATGTGCAAGGAAATATTTGGAACGGTATGTGGATTCCATGATTCGGTTAGCTATAATTTATTGCAATGATCACTGATACCGGTTCGGTTTGGGTTGAAGAAAAAAAGTCAAAATAGCATCCCATCTAATGTGATATTTGATTTCAAGTCCTTACTGATGCAGGCTCTGATTCTGAAATGCTTGGATAAAAAAATTAGTAAAGTTAAGATGCCTTTTTACAATTTGGATTTCACTATTGTATTTGTGAGAACTTTTAATTTTCTAACTTTTGACTTTTGTGGCTTCCCCAAGTTGTGAAGGTAAAATGTCAACAAATTGTGCAGGCTTCAGAGCATTCAAGCATTGGAAAAGTGAAGAATTTTAGGGCCTGGGTTTTGTTGGTTTTGTGATTATGGATGTCTGTTGTGGTTGCGAACTTTTGAGTGGTGTATATGAACTATTACTTGGTCACTGTTCACTATAACAGGAATGCATGAAGAAAATGTGGTGTCCTATGTGTGTTTATGTTGACAAACAAGACAACTGGAGATTGTGGGTTGTGATTTCTGAACTTAACTTCATCAGTAGTGGATAATTCATGAGGATGGGTTGTGATTTCTGAACTTAACTTCATCAGTAGTGGATAATTCATGAGGAGAATGGGGTTCCATAAGTGGGTTGTTTTTGTAAGTTATGAACTATTAGTATTTCATAAGTGGGTTGCTTTTGTAGGTCATAAGTGGATAATTTATGTTGCCTATACAAAGTAAGACGGTTCAGCCCATTAAAACCTGTAACCCCGAAATGCTGGTCGCAAATGAAATTCAGGGCACATTAAAACCAGTTACCCCTGATGATACACCCAGAAAAGTCTGAACGTTATATTCTTTCTGTATTATGAAATTGGGAATGGGACAAGGACCCGGACAGTTTTACTAAGTCTAAAAGTCACACTAGGTCATCACCTCATCATCGTCTTAACCCCTTGAATGGGTTTGGCCAGGAGAAAAACAAGTCAGATAGAAGAAGACAACCAAATTTAACTATAGAACACCCTCAGATTGAATAATGCCTTTAAATGAATATGATTATCGTCTTGTGGGACCAACTTCTATTTGGGTTAAAATTTGAGGACATGCCGCACTTTTTTATCAGCTTTGGGTTTCTATGGGCGGGCCATAACCTGGAATCGACAGTGGGCAATACTCATCAGTGTTGTTGACAGAACACTTGATAGCCATAACCCGGGAAAAGTCCACGTTCTATGTGCTTATTATAATAGATTACAATGATAAATGTATACTTACAAGCACTACAAAGCACACATTTTTTTTCTTACCATCAAAATGTAAAAAAGTTAATTCATTTTCTTACAAAAGCAAACATAACCATTAAGCATAATAACTACATCAACTCCAAGGGACTGTCACATCTATTTTTCAACACCAAATATATGCAGCAAAAAACGAGAACAATGACAAACAATGACGAATATCGATTTTTGCATTGCATCTCATTTAGAGGCATTGTAATTGAGCTTATATTGTATCTCTTAAAGTGTTTGTATAGACACTTTCTTTGAGAAATCATATCTTGTAAAGGTTATTGCTCAGCCTTAGAAAAGCATAGTGTAAAGGTTATTGCTCAGCCTTAGAAAAGCATAGTGTATAGGTTATTGCTAAGCCTAAGAAAAGCATAGTGTTAGAGGTTATTGCTTAGCCTTTTAAAAAGCATATATAGTGGAAATCCGGTGGGGTGTTGGATCACAAGCCGGTAGTGGATGTAGGCATTAAGGTCAAACCACTATAAATCATTGTGTGATGGTGAATGCTTTGTGATGATTATTTTTATTAGCTTCCGCATTTTAGTTCTATATCATCACTTGTGACTAATTGAATTAAAGAAGTTTAAAATTTGTCATAATTTGTCACTAATTTGAAGCTCACCCTATTCACCCCCCTCTCTAGGGTAAGGATCCCAGACTTTCAGTATTTGATGACATAAAAAGCCTCTTCAGCCTTGGCTTAAGTGGGAAATATCTCACTTGCTTTGCTGCCACATGTTTGCCACGATTGATAACACTTGTAGAACTATTCTGACGATTGTAACCAACCCCGTCCTCCTTCCATCTCGAAGTCTGACACACAATGCACATATCAAGATGGGCATTCTCATTCCTAAACAACATACAATTGTTCGGACATGCATCCAAAGTCTCATATGTTAAGTTTAAATTTTTAGTTAACTTGCGAGCCTAATAGTAGGACTCAACAAGTTTTGCATCGGATGGGAGCACTCGATGCAACAATTGGAAAAGCATATCGAATGACGTGTCAGACCATTGATTCAAAGCCTTCAAATGTAACAACTCAACAATAAAGGACAATTTATTGAAGTCCTTGCATCCAGGATACAATTCTGTCTGTGCATCATCTAAAATTTCAAAATATCTCAAGGCTTCTTCATTGGCACCGGAGTGAGGATTACTCCCACCCACCCCCTCAGTCTCATAGCTTGTGTATTCGGGTGCCAACCCGCACGCGAAATCATTTAGCATCGCGATCATCGGATCAGTCTTTGACATATCATCCACCTCAATTTCATCTATTTCCACTCTGCGATAGGATACATACTCTTCTCCATGTCTTATCCAATTCTTGTACTACTTCAAGAATCCATTCAGAATCAGATGCTCTCGGACAAACTCTCTTCTGTAATAATACCGATTCGCACATTTTCTGCATGGACAATTGATGAACTCATCGTCAAACCCATTGGTAAATTTCATGAACTGGTTAATCCCCTCCATGTATTCCCTAGACATCTTATTCGGTAAATCAATCCAACTCTTGTCCATCTCGGTAAGTGTTTCTGTGGAAATCTAAAATGAGCAAGTACAATTAGCCCCAGATATCGTGCATCATGCAAGTCACCTATCCATAAACTACAAACTCCTTACTACAGGGTGGTTAGTCCTATCCCATTCGAGAATGCACGATCCAACTTGCACTCAACAACTCGAATGCTTCGTCCCCTAGTCAGACATAATTTCGGCAGTATGACCGCGCGGTGCTTCAAGTACACGACACAGATACAACATCAGTCGTACCTATGTATGTACCCAGAGAACAATGGGACATCAATCAAAACTTTATCTAACATCGGACTTGCATGAGTTATTGAGTATAAGATGGATAATTGCATTCCCAAACTGTCCGAACTGGACAATTCAAGAATCGCATACGACAAAGTTCGAATGTACATCACAAGAACAACAAATCTAGTCAAAGACCCAATCCGTCGCGTCAAGGATTACCGAACAGATGTTACACAATTCTCGAACGGGTTTAAGTTTCACTAATGCATGCAAATGAATAAAAGTTGCAGTGGAAGGTTCACAACCAATGAAATCTTCAAATATAAAACCATCTATAGCAATTATAAGTTTGTTTATACCATTAATTAACCTAATATTTAATGTACTTAAATAATAACTATACTTTCTAATTTTAGTCATGTCACTTTGTTTTCTAATTTGTTTCTAACTTTTAGTGTTTGTTATTAGTTTATCTATTATCTAAAGGATTTGAATTTGGATAACAACAACATGTCCTTCAACCAAAAATCAGCCCTCTCCAACAAATTAATGAAAGATTTTTAAATTAATGAGTTTAGTAGAATTATAAAAATCAATAAAGGGGAGGTTGAAAATGAATACTCGGCAAACACCCTAGTAATTCAAACCCTAGAAAAGTGAGGGTTGCAGTGCATCTCATTTTGTAGCTTATATATGACTCACATCATACTTTCATGAATCTGGATCCCTTGTTTGGACCAAACAGGAAAACCTTGTTTGGACCAATCAGGGGATGACACATTGTTTTGTACTTTAAAGACGGGGCTGACTTTTAAAGACATCGGCAAGTTTTAAACTCAACAAGTTCATGTGTCACCCGCAAATTGATCCAAACAAGGACCCGAACTCTACTTCCAGCACTCACCTCTTCATTAATTCTTAGATAAAGCTCTTTTGACCTTGAATTCCAATGTAATCAATTCCTACCTATTCGGAAAATGCAACACAAGACACCAGTGTCTACTTGAACGACTTAAAACTAAGGGATAACTAGGATCATTTTATCAACTTGATGCTTTAAATTCCCTTAATAAATGTCCAAGCATTTTCATCGTTGTGACTCGCTTGATTTTCATGCATCTAGGTGGGACCCACAGTATACGGGCATTTTTTGAAGGAAAAACAGTAGGACACTCACGCTAGAGCATTTGCTCTATATGATTTGGGGGACGTGCAGATGATTCAGAGGACTTTTGAACAGGGAAGAGGTGCATGTCTCATTAAGAATTTAAAGAAGGGAGTTAAAGAATTTATAAAAATTCTTCCATCTCTATTTTACGTTAAGAAAGGAGCAGAACTGTAGTTCAGCTATTTCAATAGTACTATCGCTACCCCACATCCCCATAGGTGACTCGTCAGGTATTGATGGTTAAGGGGACAAGGGCTTCTATTTTGAAAAAAAAAAAAAAAAAAATGCTTTTGATGTCATGGGATGTGCTGGTCATCAGGTCCGGTGGTCCTCTTGGACACTATATTATTGTTTCTCTGGGACTTACAGAAGTAATAACTCTCATACTCTCTGACAATGCTTAAATATCCAACTGATCTTAGGATATATAAAGTATAGAAGCTATAACAAGACCATTAACTTCAAATTCTTTCTACGTAAAAAAAGTTCCCCGCCCTCAAGGGTCGTCCTTGATTCTACAGTCCATGTAAGCCATCATTCCTTTGCCACTAATGAATAATTTTAGCAGATTGAGCCATTCCAAACTATTAATCGCAATGAACTTGATGATGAACAAAACAATTGATCGCATGGACTACTTAGCGAACAAGCCGAAAATTCATTACATTCTGGTGGAGGTAGACGAACAAAACAAACAAAACCAAAGGTATGAAGATTATATATTATGAAGATTATGAAGGTTAACTATATATATTTAAAGAAAGAATCCAATGAACTAAATTCCAGTGATATAAACTATATTATTTGGGATTTTGGGGATTTAAATTATCTTCCCTATTTGAGAGAGAGAGAGAGAGAGAGAGAGAGAGAGAGAGCGCTTTTTTCCCTAACAAGCATATGTAAATAACATTGGAATTAGAGAGAGCATTTACACAGGATTCATCTGAAATTGGAAATTTAGGCATATTTTGGATCAACAAATTTGAAACGAAACATGGAATTCGACCGAATAGGACCAAACTTCAGACGAAATATTTTATTGGAGAGTGGGAGGGGTTTGTTCGGTTTAGTACCCTAATCAAACTAAATAGTTTTGGCCAATTCAACCTAACAAACTGAAATTGAATATTATGATATAGGGTCGAGCTAAATAGAAGATACAGCGTGAAATGGTGATGACTTCAAGACAATGATAACATACACTAAAAAGCTCAGTGGGTGTTGTAACAAGTGCAACAGCAAACTCATTGACAACACTTGTGAACTGGTGATGTGATCCATAGGATTGTGTGAAACATGAAGGCTAAAGAAAGCCAATCATCATGTGATCCTTTCTATATTATGTTTTGCATCCTTTTCACCTTTTTTTTGTTGAGAGACAGAGGACCCTTTATTCTCTTTTATAAGGTATATATATGTTTGGTGAGAAAAATAGATACTTGAAGCTATTGTGATCCTTAATTTGCAAGTGAAGAAGCTCCTTTGGTTGTCCAGTCTACATAAGAGAATCTCTTTATAAACCAGATACATCTCTTGTCTCCTCTTTTTGACTTTTGTTTAACAATTTTTCCTTAGATATATACTGATTGTGAGCATGGTTATTTTAAAATACTAGTGTCCATTTTGATCTGAAGCAAAAGTATAGGAGTGGGGCTTTTTTCAATTTTGCTCAGACAAGAAATGTCTTACAATGACAACATTTCTGTTAGCAGGGTAGATGCATATCCATTTGAAAACAAAAGCACCCTAAACATAATTTGCAGACGAGACTAATGCATATCCCAAAATAAGCAGCACCACCCCAAGTAAGAATCAAATCTGATGGAAACCTGCAAACCGGTTTCAATGCATATTTCACACCACAGAAAATGTACCAAACATCCAAACCCAGCATAAAAAGAAAAATCCAGATTACAAAACAATAGCCCTACAAGTATAATATAATCAGAAGCGACTGTCAATCCAAAATCAAGAAACACATGCCAACAAAAAAAAAAAACCCAAAACAGATGTCATCATCCCAAAAAAAAAAAAGGGAAAAGTAGCGAGATCTGCATGCAATTACACACCAATTTCGACTCTGAGGCCTTGCATCACCGATTTTTCTCCATCATTCATTCTACAACATTAACAAACAACAACAAAAAAATCAAATGAAAAAAAATAAAATAAAACATACCAGCAGCTGTAGCAAGAGTGGAAATGGTTGAGATTGAATGGTGCGAGCTAGGGTTTCCTACACTCAATACACAAAAACAGCAACAGGAAATTTTTTTTTTTAAAAATCTGTAACTGTATACATATATAAATCGGGAAAGAGAGTGAGAAATAGAGAGAGAGAGGGAGAGGGAGGGAGAGAGAGAGAACCGGTTGCGGTTCCGGCGCAGGGAACGAGAGAGAGAACCGGTGGCAGCTATGGGGCGCGGGAGGGCACAACGCAGAGCGAGAGGGAGAGGGAGGGAGAGAGAGAGAAATAGAGAGAGAGAGAGGGAGCGGGAGGGAGGGAGAGAACAGGTGGCGGCTCCAGCGCAGGCGGCCTCCAGCAGTGACGAGGCTCGTGCGGCGGGAGGGCTTGGTTTGGGCGCGGGGGAGCAGAGCGCGGGAGGGGAAAAATAAACAGGAAGGAAAAAGTGAAGAGGAAGTGGGTTTCGGCGGGGAGGGGGGGGGGCGCTAAAAATGACTTTTAGCGACCGCCTATGGTTTTGCGACCGCCATAGGCGGCTGACCACATTCTCCACCGCCAATAACTAATTTTCTAATAGTGTGTGTAGGTAGCAGCACTCATATATATATATATATATATTTGGGAAATATTCATGTGCATCTATCCCTCGCCACATTATGGTGAGGGACAATATAGTGGGACCACTTCATGATTCATCCAAATCATCCACACAAATGGAACCCCTTAAACTACAATGGATCAATTGAGTTTTCATTAATTCGATTGGATTGGACCATTGGATTGAGGGTCAAAATTTTCCTTTAATATAAAGTTGTTCAATATGTGGGTCACGGATGAAGGGGTTAGAGACTTGGGATTGACCTCAAACTTGATATATGACCTCATCTCATATAACTCTTTCCATCCCCCCAAGTCCCATAATCAATGGGGCCCTAGGTGGCCTCCATTGAGTTGTCCATCACCATATGGTGAGGGAAGAATGCACATGAATATTGTGCCATGAAATTGACCCAAAATTTGATAAATGGTCTTATCCAAGATGTCTCTTTCGATCCCACACAAGTCCCATGATCAGTGGTTCCCTAGGTGGGCCCCATTAAGTTTATCCCTCACCATATGGTGAGGGAAAGATGCACTGGAATATATGGGAGATGATCCTATGAGAGCATCTCTCACCTTCCTATGAGAGATAAAGTGAGGGCGCTCACATTTAAGTTGTTGGTATTAGATATAGATGTGAGGGCTCCCACCCAATCTCTCATATAAGGTTAGAGATATCTCTTATAGGAGCATCTCCCTAAAGCTTAGCTTATCCTAAACTGAAACAGTGCCGGTCCCACAAATCAAAGTCGATTATCATTATTTTTTGCATAATGATCGTCTTCAAAATCAAGATAAATCCAATCAGAACTAAGTTTTTCTATTCCATCATGTAAAAAACAGATATAATCAACTTTGATTTGTGGGACCCACACTATTACGACTTATGATAAGGTAAACTTCAAATTAGGAGAGCCCTGCTCATATATATATATATATATATGAGGATCCCTCTCCTCGGCTCATGCTGAGGAGAAGGTCCGCTCAGCACGTGGGAGTCTTGCGGTTTGAAAAGTCTTCATCCAAACATCATTTGATGGCCCGCCAGAGAAATGTGATGTCACGTGGACCCCGCCCAAAGCATTTTCGATTCCCCGCGCTCCATTTGAGGCCAAATAAAAAAACGAAATCAGGGCTCTCCTCTCCTCTCCATTCCCCATTTTCGTTCGTTGGCTCTCTCTCCATTCTACCAGGCTTCGCGCGATGGAGAGTCTCCGGCGAAACGATCCTCTCCTCAGGGAGAGAGGGGTTCTCTCCAGCGATCGATTTGGCCTTGGCTCTGCTCTCTCTCTCTCTCAATTCCCCCATTTTCCGTTTGCTGGCTCTTTCTCTTCTCTCTCCATTCTGGTAGCTAGACACGATCCTCATCCTCGCACGATCAATCATCTCCGGCGAGACGCTCCCCTCCTCAGGCTTCTCTCCAGCAACTTTTCCCTTCCCCCATTTCTCCATCTCCTCTCCCTTTCCATTTCGCCCAGCCATGAAACCCATTTTCTCCTGCAAGGCATGGATTTCTCTCCAGGAATTTACCACTGTGTGAACCTAACGTTAACCTCCATCTTTCATTTGATATTGTGAATATCAATGCATTGCAGCAAGCAGTATGACTGTTTCAGTTGTTAGATAGCCCTAGGCCCAAGGTTCCCTGTAGCTCCGGCAATCCCATTTTCTGTTCTACTTTTTCATAAAATGGAGTTTTGTGGCATTCACTATGCCTTTCTTGGCTTTGGATGTGGTCTTTTATTGCCTAATTGTTTTGCCTTTCTTAACTTTAGATGTGGCATTTTAAGGCCTAACCATGATTTTCGTTTTCTGTATAGGGTTAAATTATTCTAGAAATTTATCAAATACTTCATTTTTCACACATTGAATTTCATTTCTTTGCCTATTATGGTTTTGGATGTGGTCTTTAAAGCCCATCCAAGATATTCATTGTGTTGGGATGCCACTAGGTTTTTCATTTGGGTATATATTCTTTCTTTTTTTTCCATGTAGATTTTCATCTTGTGAGATGCCCAATACATGGATATCCATTTTTTAAAATAATGTTTTTCTAATTTATTCGACCTTTTAGCTGCTAACTAGCTGG
The DNA here is from genome assembly GCA_038049695.1 of Cinnamomum chago. Lineage (NCBI taxonomy): Eukaryota > Viridiplantae > Streptophyta > Magnoliopsida > Laurales > Lauraceae > Cinnamomum > Cinnamomum chago. The sequence continues at coordinate 32,968,752 of CP142461.1, forward strand.
TTTTGTTGTTAATGAATTGATTGTGGTGTGTATTTGGGTTTTATTTTCTTCGTTTCTATTTTCATCATGACATTCATTACATGATTCATTTGAAATGTTCTGTTTATGTGGGCATCGATGGCATTGGATGTCTTGGGTTGAGTTTTAGAGGTTATTATTTTCCTCTCTGTTTTGATTTTTTAAGTTGCAAAGCAATGCAATTTAATGATTTATAAGGTTGGAGTAAAGCGGTAAAGTAGGATCTCCAGATTTAAATGTAGGAGTCTATACTTTTCAAATCCATCTATTAAATTATTTTTTTGCTCTAAATTGCTGTTGTGATGAATTTGTTTGCAGGGACAAAGTGGTTGTGCAATTCATTTGGATGGATGAAATTGCGACATTATATATACCAATTCCAAATTCAGAACGAGGACAAAATGACGTTCGAATTGAAGAAATAAAAGCATCCTTAAAGAGATAAAGCAGGGAATTTGATTTCTAAGAGATAGTATAGAAACTCAAAATATGTAGAAACTGCGTGAAAATGATTAGAGACTGGTTGATTGTGTTTATGTCAACGTTGTAGCAGAATTTCTGCAATGTCGTGGTTCAATATTCACTGGTTGTTATGTTGTAAGAGGGCCATTGATTGATTTGTATACTTTGTATTTTAGTAATAACATTGTATGTTTCATGGTGTTGAACATTCGAGATGAAATGAAATGGGTGCATTTTAAAATAAAATGGATGCGTTTACAACAGGTTGAATGTGTTTAATATTGTTGTGTTGATATGTTAAATACTATAATACTTGAATGTTGACAGTTTCAATATAGCATTACATGTGCAAACCTACAACAGGGTGCATTTTCACAGATTGTCACCACTAATCTGAACTCATCTATTTTCAACCTCACTCTTTCATAGTACTTGACAATATAAATTTCTAACATTGTTTTTGTTGGCAAGCATTCCAAGACATGAAAATGGTGGCAAAATTAGGTTGATTCATGGTTTGATAGAGACCCCATAGCACCACATTTTCCTGAGTTTTCTTTCTCACCCCTTTACACTATGTCAACTATGATTTTTGATAATTGATAGTGCATCCCGAATGATCTCCCTCACCGACTCGTGAGTTAGTTGACTACTAAACTACTGCCTAACTAGCTTGAGCCTGACATACTAACATGGAAAAGTTCAGCTGGATTTTCTTTGAAATCAGAATGGGATAAGGTGTGAACAAGAGCTTATCCTGTCTCCTGGGATCACATAGTGTGGAGCAATTCACTTTTTCCCAGAACATCATGCTTCATCTGGGGGTTTTGTATAGGAAAACACACCCAAATCTGGGCACAGTCATTTGAAGTTCAGCTTGTTTCAGGTTGTTGCCTTTCTAGTTTGATATGGATGTTTGAGGCCCTTTTTTTTTATTCTTTTCTCCTTATTTTTTTAGGCTATTAGCTAGAGCCACTCTTGTAATGTACCTGGATCTTTTTGGGACCTTCCAAACTCATGTATTCTTTTTCTCTTTCAAAATACTTACCATACAACCAAAATAAAAAGGAGCCAGAAACATTCCACGTTCATATTAAACATTTTGCCCACAGAGATGCCACATCCATGTCAAGAAATCTACATAGTGTATATAATGTCGCAATTTCATCCATCCAAATGAATTGCAATTTCATTTTGCCCACAAACAAGCCACATCCGCATCAAGCATTTTGCAACCTCTGATAGGTCACGGATGTTTTTGCACTGAAATACACAAACATGATACAACCTGCGTTACAGGGACATGTACAACTTGTAATAGAAACATACTACAACTTGGAATTCCACAAATATGGAGATTCACCCAATTCACAGTGTATAGACACAATAAAAGTAGAATACAATCTCTAGATCCTTCACATTATAGAACATTGTCTACATTAACTCTATTTACATGTATTCCACTCAAAACATATGCTATAGAGTAGAACAACCACAGACAGAATTGCACAACCATTTTCATGCAATTTTTTCAAGTTTTTATTTTCTATACAATCTGTTTGCCTTCTTTATCTCTTGAAGTGATGCTTTTATTTCTTCCACTCGAATGTCATTCTGTCTTCGTTCTGAATTTGAATTTGGTATGTATTCTGTCGCAATTTCATCCATCCAAATGAACTGCACGACCTTTATGTCCCTACAAACAAATTCATCACAATAAAAAATGAATAACTTTGATAGCCCCAAACCAAAAATAACTTTGATCATCAAACAACTATCTCAATTTGAGACCATCAGTCCAGATCCACTGCTATATATGTTGGCACAATTTGGGCATGTGGCAGAAGTAGTCGGTAAGCATTTGGCCACTAAACATGTGGCGTTTGGCCATTATTTCTAGAATCTATGGTGTGAGAGCATTTTTTTGTTTGCATTAGTGACCTACAAAACCTTAGGTTAGGTGGATGTCAGATGTGAGAACAATGAAGAGCTACGATTCCTGTATTTCGTATCATTAAATCAGACAATTGTGATATTCATTCAATAAACATCTGATTAAAACAAAAGCCCACAAGATTCTAATTGACACTGATCAAGTAATAGTTTATCACAATCTCAGTCATCCATTTGCTTCTTTCATATTAAAACTTGAGAATCAATGGTTCAGATTGTCAAATCAGAGTAATTAAAGCTCAAAAGACAACATTATGTCAGAACTAATCTCCACTTTGCATAAAACTCAACATGTCTAAAAAACTGATTGCATATAAAAACCCCCAACCACATTGCATACGAGTAACACCAATACAAGGTTTTCATATGAAAACCCCCAGAAATCCCACAAAGCCAAAAGACCCTAACAACCAAAACCCACTTCAAAAAGGTTTTTTTTTTTTTTTCCCACCTTTCCCTTTCCCACTACATAGAGATGAAAAGAACCGAAAACCCCAGAACCCCACTCTCCCAAAAAGAAGAAAAAGTAAAAGAAAAGTAGAATGAGAAAATAGCTTTCTATCCATCTAAATAACCAAGTTAAAAAGGCAAAGAGAGGAAAGGGGAGGGAGAGTACAAGAGAGGGAAGGAGAGAGGGTGCTCACCTGGCCTGCGGTCGCGGGAGAGAGAGGTGTGGTAGGGAGAGCTCGGGATGGAGGGAGAGATGAACGGGGGGCCGGGATTGTGGACTGGGGGACGATCGTAGGAGAGAGAGGTGCAGGAGAGAGATCAAGGCTGGCAGACGTGGCGTTGGAGCCAGTGCCTGATAAAGGGTTGAGAGAGAGAGGCTGGCGGAAGGCAGAGAGAGCTTGGTGTTGAGGGTTTCGTGAACTGACAAAGAGAGCCTGAGAAGGAATGGGATGGAGGGTTTCAAAATGTTTTTGATACCATATGGGCGGGCTTTGAAATGATTTTGTTACATTTGGGCGGGCTTTCACTACTACAGGCCGTCCACGGTCCACACAAACACGTGTTTGAGCGGACCTTCTCCTCAGCATGAGCTGAGGAGAGGGATCCTCTATATATATATATATATATATATATATATATATATATATATATATGCTTTTGTAAGAGACACTCTCACCTTGCTATGAGAGATAAAGGTGGGAGTCATCACATTTAAGTTGTTGACATTGGATATGGATGTAAGCCCCCCCCGCCCCCGCCCCCCACCTTATCTCTCATAATAAGGTGAGAATGTCTCTCATAAGAGTACCTCCCATATATATATATATATGAGGGTTGCTCCCCTACACTGCAGCCCTCCTTAATATTAGCTGCAGGCATGTGAGGGGAGCAGTGTAGGGCATGTGAAGGCATGATTCACATGCCTGCAACTGATATTAAGAAAGACTGCAGTGTAGGGGAGCAACCCTTTATATATATATATGTATATATATATAGGGACATTTTCTGTACGGTCACCTACAGTAGCACATATCCCTCTCTTGTTACCAAAGTTCAACATATTACCAAGACGTTCTCCGTACAGCCCGTACCGCTGGAAAGAGCACAAGCTGAGTCTTTTTTGCGATATCACAACATATATTGCGATACCGCAAGTTTTTAATTTGTGATATCGCAAATTATTTTGCGATATCGCACCTTTTTTAAGTTGCGATATCGCAAATTATGTTGCGATATCGTAAAAAAAAACAGGTTAAAAGTCAACGAATGCATTTCTGTTTATAATTACTTTCCGTTCCGTTGCTTTCGTCAATCTCTGGCTTAGGTTATCTACTTCTCTGCTCTTTTAAGCGTTGCTTCTGCCACATATTAAGTGATTTCTTTTGCATGCCAACCTTAGGCCATTATCATAAATAGCAATTGAATCTCCTGCCACATCTTTGTCTTAGGTATTTATTCCATGTTTCTCACCTTGTATGTATCTCCCTCTTATTTATTGTATTATTTTTTTCTTCTTTTGTGTCTTTTGAAAAAAAAAGTTAGAATACAAGGAATCCCACTTGTAGAAACATTTGAAATATTTTGTGTAAATATTAATAGTGACCTTAGGTTGGACTTGTGGTGCCTCATTTTTTTATGAACATCCTGTTGTTAATATATTACAAAATGCCCTTGTTCTCATCATGAATTACCAACATCTGGGTTTGGCCTGGACGTCTAGTTGCAAAAAACAATGAGGCATGTCTTGTTCATCCCGTCCTACGGTGGGCCCCAGCACAAATTCTGTATAAATGTCCACATATTCTTTTAGTATTTGCCTGTTATTGTGGCATTACAGACATCATTTTGATCATTATCTTAAACTGCTAATGATTTTTTTTAATGCTATATATAAGTAAATGGTTTAGATTCTTTAGTAGTTATCAACAAATGGTGATATTCATTAGATGAACGGTCTTGATTGATTTCACAATTATTTTATTTAAATGGGTGTTTTATGGTGTGTATATATATACTTTTGCTAAATGTAGAGAATTAGTACCAATGAGATGTAAAATAAATTTGCTAAAATATCTAGTGTAGAATTGATTAAGATAATGCATTTATTTATTTTTTTAACGGACAATGCATTGTTATTTGTTTGATAATGTTATAGAAATATGTAGCTTCATGATATCCTAAATGTCAATGCGTAGATTTTAACTTTTTTAATTTTCCATGTATGCATATAGTAGTTTTTTATTTTACATATAACAACCTTCAAATCGTAGTAATTCCAAACATTCATCTTATTTACTAAAAAAATACTTATTCCGATATTTATTTTCAGACGTCAAATCTTCATGGATTATATGGATGTTTGTAGGTAACTTCAAAAATATTCAAAAGTAAATCTTATTATTCGAAATTTGTGTTCTACTTCGTAGGATGGATAATACTGAGATATGTATAATATGCCATTATAATGGTATATTAGACGTAAGCAATGCACTGCCAGTCTACATTGGCGGTGAGCAGAAGGTAATATGGGTTGATGTCAATATAACTTTCAATCAACTACTCGGAAAGATAAACGAAGAAACTGGTTGAGAGCTTCATGATGAGCATATAAATATGCAATATCAGTTTCATAATGGCCGAAGCTTCACGTTCATAACCATAAGAAGTGATGATGATCTCCATCGGATGTTTAGATTATTCCAAAATGGAAGTCAAGCTATATTTATGTATTTGCATTTAAATAGTGAAGCAAGTGCAAGTCGACAACCATCACATCTAAGGTCTACATACACTCGGCCTAATAGCCCGCGAGGGAATAGACCGTCATTTAATTTGAACAGGTGCCACCACAACCCATCATAACAAATGTAGTAACTGCTGATCTGTTTAATATCTTATTTTAGTTATGTTACTGATTGTTTTATGACATGGTGATTCACGCAGGGGGAATTTGATGACATATACAAATACCACAAACTTTTCCAACGGTGAAAAGGATACAGGTGGCCCTTCAACAAGAGAGGATGTTTACAGGTTTGGTTCGCTATACATCTAATTTGATTATATTATGTAATTTATATATGATTGACTATTTGCCATGCAGGTGCGACGTCTCATCTTATCCTGTTCGAAGCCAGTTTGACCTGAACACGCCTGTTGTACCTCATGATAACCCATTTGTAGACGCCATGCTTGAAGATTTAATAGCTCCCATTAATCTTGCAGAAGATGAAAATGAAAAATTCTCTAATAGAAGGGATGAAGTTGTCATGGATTGGATGGAAACGGAAACAGTATCCAAAATTCCTTGTTTTGATGGAGGGTGCAATGTAGTGGAGGAGGGGGCTAAAAATGATGAAGATGATTTTGATATTGATGTTGACCCTAGAGAATATATATTGCAAAATGGCATAGGACCAGGAAGAACATGGCATGCACAAGAAGGATTGGGTCATGCATCAAATGTTGTGAGTGTAGAAGATGTTATTGATACTTTAGTTCCTGATGATGACCATATTGGTGTGGATCACCATGAGGCATTTTTTCGTGAAATGTGGAATGGAAGACGGTTTCAGACTCGTGAATCATTTAGGAATGCATTGAGAAAATTTGCAATGTACAGTAATTTTGAGCTTCATTGGGTAAAAAGGTCTATGACAGAATTAAGTGGAAGGTGTGGTGATCATCAATGTCCTTGGTGCATCCATGGATCTATCTTACAGTCCGGCCCTGAGTTTATTGTGCGAACTTATTCAGAAAAACATACTTGTTCGAAGCCAATGATGGGACTCGCACATTCTCAGGCCACATTGGCGTTGATTGCCGATTGGATAAAAGAACGGTTGCGTATCCATCCAAGTTACACTCCAAAAGAAACTGCGACAGACTTTCAATTAGAGTTTGGCATCCATATCAACTACAGGAAAGCTTGGCTAGCAAAAAAGAAAGCATTGATTGACATACGTGGTTCTTATGAAGATTCATACAGAATCCTGCCTAGTTATTGTATTGAACTAGAAAGGACAAATCCAGGCAGCGTGTCTCATCTGATCAGGGAAGATGATGATTCATTCCAGAGGTTATTTTGGGCTTTTGGCTCAAGTATTCGCTCTTTCAAGAGTTCATTACGCCCATTAATAGCTGTTGATGGTGCCCACCTTCGTGGAAAATACCCTGGAGTTTTGTTTGTTGCTGTGACATATGATGGAGACCGTAAGTTATTTCCAGGCGCCTTTGCCATAGCCGAGATAGAAGATAGAGATACATGGGAATGGTTCCTTGCAGAGTTGGATGTGAACTTAGGGCCCTTTCCAAATTTAACCATTGTATCTGATAGACAAAAAGGTCTCATACGAGCCGTTCAAGAGCGTTTTCCTCACGCTAGTCATACCTACTACATGCGTCATATATCAGCAAACTTTAAAGAGAAGTACAAGAATGAGGCTCTGATGGTTAAATTTTGGAATGCAGCAAGAGCATATAGGCGGGTTGATTATGAGAGATATATGGCTGAAATAAAGGATCTGGATGAAGGTGCATTCAAATGGATTGAAGACATTGGGCCGCATCACTGGGCAAATGCATTTGTAAAAGGGCGACGGTATGACATGATCACAACCAATATTGCGGAATGCACGAATAGTTTATTGAAAGAGGCTAGGGAGTATCCAATCACAAAACAAGTTGAGGCCGTACGGTGTAAACTAATGGAATTTTATGATGTACACCATCGCAGTTCACTTGGCTTGCGTACAAGACTAACTCCATATGCCGAGAAAATACTGAGCAAAGAATCTGAAGATGCCCGTCGGTTGGGAGTCCGACCTGCTAGCCAATTCGAATACCAGGTTCACTCTTCCGAATACATTGATGTGGTGCATCTTTATTTGCGATCTTGTTCTTGCCGGAAGTGGGATGTCTTAGGTATTCCATGTTCGCATGCACTGGCAGCAATTCAAATGAGAGGAGTTGATCCATATGATTACTGTGAGCATTGGTTCTCGAGCGATGTTTATCGCTCAACATATAACGATATTGTCCATGCGATCAGAGACATCCACCAATGGGAAATTCAGAGCAATCTTCGCGTCTTACCTCCACAGGCACGACGACAAGCTGGCCGACCTAAAAAGAACAGAACTCGTACTGAGGACAGACAAAAGCGACAAGTCACGTGTTCCAATTGTCGCCAGATTGGGCATAATCGAAAGTACCCACCTGCCCGTCGCCTTTTCACGTACAGTCTTGAACCATTCATCCATCATCTGAAAATAGTACCAGGTGACTTTAGAAGACTAAAGTAATGGTTCCAATGCTTTTTAAAAATTACATAGGAACATATGCGGTTTCTTACATGTGTATCCATCCAATTTGATCATCTTACTAGACCTGACTTTATGAGAGAATTAAATGCCCATTTGATCATATTCCTTAGTTCTCCATAGTTCCATAGGAAAGTAGAGGTGCTCATGGACAATGCAGTCAGAGTCTGTAGATGCCCGGCCCATATTTGACTGGACTCTGGCTTGTTGGGCTCATAGTTACATGGGTCCGTCCTAGGCCTATATATTGTTTTCCTCAGCCCAACATGATTAACACAGAGGTTTATATATTTAATATTACAAATGGGTTGGCCTTTAGACCCATGAACATGTAAATGAAGATACTGTGAGAACTAAAAGGGCCATTTTCTTCATTTTCCTTAGCCACAAAGAAAGAACCTCTCATCATGTCACATGGCCTCACCAAGGCACTTCATCAAAAACACCCCTACCTTAGAAATGCCCCCATTTCTTACTTTACAAAAGAACAAGGCTGCATCTGACTTTTGCACCCCTTAAAAAGAAGATTAGTGGAACTAGTAGAATATACTAGTTTCTTGTTTAGAGCGGTTGATATTTCTAACCAAGTTAAAGGTTCTCAAAGTTTAATTGCTTTTATGATGCAAATTTCTTGTGAGTCTAATAGCCTATAATAGTTGAACCAATGTCAACTGAGATTAAGGAACAATACTAATTCACCTGAGCCATGTGAAGGGAGTATGTTGATCATGGAAGAGCTTTGCCTTCGAAAACAAGACTGAGGAGTAAGGAAAGGTGGATATTCTAGAGATCTCTAAGGAGTAAGGATCAATGGAAGACAAAATCACATGTAATTCAATTTCCACGTGAACCCATGGCCGGCAACACAACCAATTTAGATGAGCCAAACAGGGCATAAGTAGCAGTTTGCCTTAGTTTTGTAATGATCATCATCAAGTCTATCACATGACCCATTCACTAGGGAAACCAATCCTTGGAGATATATCACCAAACACTAGGTGATTATTCTCCTTTGATTTATGCTTTTGGCCACATGGCCACCATTAAAAACCCTAAAATTCTTATCAAAGATGGCAGTAAATGAGGGGCACTTTTCTGCAGATAATGCCATTTTTTCCTTTTAATGTTGCTTCATGAGTGCTTTGCTTCAAAAGACATAAGCAGCACTGTCATTTGGATCAATACAAAGCTGCCACTGAGATTGAAATGATAGGCGAAAAAGTCAAACAAATTTTTTTTTTTAGACGCATTTCATGAACGCCCAATCGGCCAAAATATAACTTTGCCAAAGTAATTCTAACAGTTTATCTCCTTTAATCAAAGTGGCACTAGATGACCACACTATTTGACTAGATTGTCTTCACTTTGCACACCCATTGCTCCTAAATATCAAAATCTATGACACAATGCCCTAATATTAAACTTTGAAAAGCTCATCTTACTTATTCCTAGATCCACTGAACCTACACTCCATATATTATTATCTTTAAACTGCTGAAGCACTAATTTTCAGCTACCACATCACTAACACCCAAAAACTTCATCTTAGATATCAACCATTAAATTTGTCCATGATAAAGGCAATTCAAGAAAGACCCAAAGCAATCCAACTCTAACAGGGAATTAACCATCTCCCCACACACACAATTCTCATGCTCATCACTTGCCCTTTCTAAATGCCTTGTGTAATTTTGATATAATAATTCAAAATGAATTGTAAGTGTTTACCAAATTAAATGCCTAAACACTCTATTAGAAGCCTTTTTTAAATCAATAAAATTATCTGCAGAATTTTCTTTGATCCGAACTTCTACATGAATTTCATGACCAGCAGAAGTACTAGGATATAGATTTAAATTATTGTATTTATGCTTCCAACTTTCTAAACAAGTCAATTCAAGGAAACAACTAAATGTAAACTCACGAGATCACTTACATTTATGCTTCAGTTGTTTGCCAAGTCATGATCATAGTGGAAAAAAGATCCAGACCTGCAAGCAACGGACCATCCTTCTACAAACCACCCTTTGACAGCCTAGTTTTCATATATGTTGGCCCTCCAATTTTTTCTTTGGTAGCCTCACTATCCCTGAAATTTGTTCGAGCTTTCCACATTTACCAACCATAATATGACTGACTTCAACCCTTACGCAAAACCCTTCGACTCACTCACAAAAAAATGATGCAAGACTACTTCTTGAACCCAAGGCCCATGGACTAGGCGTAGGCTACCAGCTTACACCGAAAGGCCCTTGGACCCAGGTCCTGTGAGTTAGGCCATGCTAAGATATGATTAGAATTAGTATTGGTTAACTTATTTCACTCGTTGGATAAAGATTAGGGCCTAAGGATTCTGTAATTAGAACGAAATACATTGTATTTGGAGGATCTTATGACAGGATATATATATATATATATAGAGAGAGAGAGAGAAAGAAGGGGATTTGGTAATAAACATTGTAAAGGCCTAACGGCCTCTCTATATAGAATGAGCTCTCTTGTAAAAGTAAACTAGATTGATACTGAAGAGAAGTTTTTCTCCCAAAAATTTGGGGACTAGGGGATAAGCATTGTAAAGGCCTCGCTAAATAAGATGAACCCTACTGTACAACTAGACTAGATTGGAACTGAAAAGAAGCGCTTTTCCTCAAAGTTTGGGAACATAGGGATAAACATTGTAAAGGCACAAAGGCCTTTATAAATAGGGCAAACCCTCTTGTACAACAGGACAAGATCGTAGTTGAAGAGTAGTTTTTTTCTCAATTTTTTCTCCTTTGTTTTCCTTGGTGAACCTCTTGTCTTGGTAGTGAAGCCAAGATGATCTAAGTCCTTGCCTTGACATCCAGTCTACTAATGTGGATCTCCCTTTTCCATGACGCATCAACCCCCTCCCCTAACCCAAACCGATCAATGTAGTCCTACTTCAGGCATTCACACTTACTAAAGTTTTGACCTTTGTTCACCCCACAACCATTCCTGCTCTGGTGCTCGACGCACCCAAATTCTACAAAATTTCAATAACATCTCATTCATTCAATAAGCCACAGAGTTCCAGATGCACTCCAAGTGAAAGAAACTGCATACATCATAAAGGACCATAACCCAACATACCGTTGAAGGGAAACATAGCCTCAAGCAGCTAAATTATCTAGTATTCTGATTAACAGCACTAAAACTAGGAAAACAGAGGCATGCCTATCAGAAGAAAGAAAATTCTCACCTCCCAGCCCACCCATCAAATGGGTGACACTGAAAAAGGAAAATCCTAACAACCCAATGCATTCGAGACGACAAGAACACCATAGACTAGAATGAGGTCCTGATTAATGGCCTCAAAGCCTTCAAAAACCAGCAAAACCTATCGACCTTCAACTTAGAGGTGAAGATGATGGTTATGAAGAATAGGAAGATAAAGAGTTCAAACTGATAAAGAGTTCAAACTTATAAGGTAAAAAATGGATCTGCATTGATCTGGCTTGGACAAGCAAATAATAGTAAAACAAGCTCGTTCCATTGATCCATACATTATTACTTACATGGATGAGTATGCAGACGATGGAGACGATGGACCCGTACCGCTGGGGAGATGAGGATGGAGACGATGGAGATGATGAAGCTTTGTCGCCGTCGAATGGACGTTGGGACCTTGCGTATTTGCAAATAGGTTGGCGAGGGAGGAGGATGGTGAATTTCGGCTGAGGAGAGAGTTACCGTCGGTGAAATTAGGGAAAGTCGAACAGGGAGGGATAAACAGATGAAAATGGGCTTTTTTGTGTTGTGATATCGCAACATAATTTGCGATATCGCAACTTAAAAAAGGTGCGATATCGCAAAATAATTTGCGATATCGCAAATTAAAAACTTGCGGTATCGCAATATATGTTGTGATATCGCAAAAAAGACTCAGCTTGTGCTCTTTCCAGCGGTACGGGCTGTACGGAGAACGTCTTGGTAATATGTTGAACTTTGGTAACAAGAGAGGGATATGTGCTACTGTAGGTGACCGTACAGAAAATGTCCCATATATATATATATATAGAGAGAGAGAGAATATGCATGCATGTATATACATGTATTCACGCTTTCCTTGAGTGTGCTTTGCATCCATCCTTCACCAAAGCATATTATGCGCTTGACTGAGATGCCTCCTGCCCTGCGCTATCTCGTATTTCTCAGCTGTTCTCTCTTAACTGAGTTTGGAATGTACCACTGTTGTCCGACTAGGCGAGGGTCAGTGTTGTAGGTTAAAGTACCAAAGTTCTGATTGATTGAGTTGGATTTGGATTGGTTTAGAAGGTTGATAACATGATTGGACTCAATCGCCTACTAGACTTCTCATAATGTCAACCCAAACATGTAATTAATTGAATGGATTATTGTCAGCTAAGGATATTGCCACCCATAGTTCAGAGGGTCCAGGACACTTTTTGCAATTATATATATCGACAATTATTGAAAAGAAAAGTAAAAAAAATTCCAAAAATCTTGGCATTCCATATTTTTCTAGTATTGGTTTGCTCCTAGATCATAGGGTGCTACATTAATTAGCATCCATCTCATAGAGGGTCGACGTTTGCCTTTACGTATGGGATAGTAAATTAAAATGGATTTTACATATGAAAATGTTACATGCCTGAAACGCATTGCCATGTTTATCATAATCACCATTTTAACATGAGTACGTAAATGCGTACATCCAATAGTTTTAGATGTGTTTGGGTTTTTTTCTTTTTTCATAAATTCTCTCAAAATACTTGAAAATTTATGATATGAAACCAAACTTCTTAAATTTTATTATTAATATAAGAATATTGAATGGTTCAAATCATGCATTGAGGGCCCACAAGAGTGAAAAAAATATAAATATATAGGTTGACATTTTTTGGACTTTTTCACAAATCGCTCAAATTAAAGTCTATGAAGAATTGAATATAACAAAATTAAATATCTTGAAGGTTATTAGTTTTATAAACAATTGTGATCACCAAATGAAGACAAATAGCATAACCAAATGCGATCACCAAATGAGGACTTATGTCTTCGCCTTTTTGCAAGTGGGAAGTGTCAAGGTGTTTGTTGGATGTGATTTAAACCCATGACTAATAGCATAACCAAATGCAAGACTTGTATGTTTGCCTTTTTGCAAGTGGGATATATCAAAGTGTTTGATGCCCAATTTAGGTGTAAAAAACTTAGGAGAAAAATGGCCTCATTACATGCTATTCTCGCACCTAATTTATGTGTCGCAAGCACAAATGGGCACAAACAAACACGAAGGTGTGAAGATTTTTATGCAAAAATTGCCTCAATTAATTTATAAACTATGTTCACACCTCATTTATACATCACGCATCACAAGCATAAATGTGCGCAAATAAATGTGGTGGTGCTTATCAACTACACATGTCTTATGTAAATAAATAAATAAATAAAACCCCCAAAGATCAACTGGAAGTTTAATTTTTTTTTTTGGTACCCAGCCGGAGAGGAGAAAGTCCACAATCATGGGAAAGCCCACATACGTGGAAAGAGACGATCCATCCATAGGCAAATAATGAAAAGAAAAGATGCAACGCAACTAAACAACCGCAGCTTGTTCTCATATTGCAGTTATATATATAGTATATCCGCATCCATGCAGTTGAGGCCGGTTGGCAGACTATGCTATCCAGCAAATTATTCAGTTTCTAAAATGTCTACTGTGTTTTTCTTATGGTCTCATGAGCTACACACACATAAAAAATGAAGTTTGCCAACTCCAACATTGCCACAAAATACACCACATGCCAGCACATTCTTGCCATCATGCCCCAGCAAGGTAATTGAACATATGAATCAACATCAAACTTCTAGCAAAAAAAAGAAGAAAAAGAATCAACATCAAACATGCGTCAGAAATATAGGTTGCCCTGCGTCAGTGTCCAAGAAATAGCCCAAAGCCCAAGTCAAATGTCAAGACAACGGCAATCGATAGGTGCAGGTGCAGCAACCATATATATCAGGGACACACATGACATGTAAATATAACACAAATGTGCAGCATATGGGGATCTGGGTTGTTGACTGCGTAGTCCCCTATGTCTAGCTGAATAGTTCAGGCTCATGCTGGTGGAGTTGAATTTGTGAAATAAGCGAGCAAATTGGATGCTTCAAACGAAACAATTTCCTTAAAAGTTTGTTTGTCTTTTATGCATGAAATATGTATATACAGTTTACACATAAATGATAAATATTTATATTTTAAGTATGTAACATTTCCATATGTGTTTTTTTTTACAACATTTGTCTAAATCATTTACACATGTGATTCATTTTTCTATGTTTGTTTCAATGATATGTGTATATGTATGAAACGATTTTGTAAATGATACTTATTAATCATTAAATTATATTTTACTATAATGATATGAAAAGGAGACAAACAAGATCTGATTTATATCAAAGTTTTCATTTGCATTTTAGATCCTTAAAAAAGAACATGTCTTTTAATATGAAATATATTTTTCAAAAATATACATTTCTACCGATGATCACCTTAAAAAAAATGCATTCCAACATGTTTGGTTAAGGAAATATGAGTTTATAGTCTGATGGTTAAGAAAATAGGATTATTATTAATATTTTTATTAATTAATATTTAGTTTAATATTATCTTAATTCATTATTCAATTTGCATAAAACTTTACCCATGCATCTCACCGGCTTCATCCTAATATTAATCAATTCTAGAATAGATTTTATAAATTTTTATTTTTTGGTATAGCAAGGCAAGAGAGAGAAATAGAGAGGTTACCTTCATAAAAGGGGATGAGATGTAGGGAGGATTTTCATTCATAGGTTTCATACGCATC
This sequence comes from Cinnamomum chago, assembly GCA_038049695.1. Taxonomy (NCBI): domain Eukaryota; kingdom Viridiplantae; phylum Streptophyta; class Magnoliopsida; order Laurales; family Lauraceae; genus Cinnamomum; species Cinnamomum chago. Next base: position 32,983,807 of record CP142461.1, read on the forward strand.
TTTTATTATTATTATTTTGTAAATGCGTTGGAGGGGAGTTTCGAACCCAGAACCTCTTTGATGAAAATGTCTCTTTTATTATGATTATTCTAAATGCATTGGAGGGGGTTTCGAACCCAGAACCTCTTTGAGAGAAATTGTTTCAAAACCAAACCGTCAGCCTCCAACGTATATTCTTTGAAATCACATGTGGCTCTTCGTATTCTCTTTTCCCATGTGAACAGGTGTTCAAATCTTGGTGTGAAAATGAGCTCATTTTCGCACCATTTACACATTTGATTTACATACAAGATGTGTAAATACTTGTAAACAAACATGACTGATGTGTAAATATTATGCATATTCACCATTTACATACGTAAATAGATGTAGACAAACGACCCTTAATGACCACCCATAACTACTTCAATTAAATGATGGTTGGGATGAGGTGCAATTCCTGATGACACAAGAACCCTTTGGACAAACACTATAAATTAAAGTTAATGACCACCCATAACCACTTCCATGGCCGATTCAGCTGAATAAGGAGCTGGGTCAACCCGGGCCAGGCAATAAGCTGCAAAACAAAGACCTCTTCATAAATGCCTACTTTCTTCTCAACTTAACTGATCTGGAAATCTACATGAAAAAACAGTCAAAAGGCAAGTTGTTAAACAAGAAATGGATCTCAAACTTGAAAGGGCTATTTATTACAAGGTTTTAACACCTTTTCTTTATGTGAAATGCTTGATTATGAAAAGGGTTTTCTCAGAAACTGAAATGCAAACATTGGATTTCATATTTTTGAAAATTTCCAAGAACTAATTAGATCATATTTTTGAAAATTTCCAAGAACTAATTAGAACGCGGATGGCTGGTGGATTAACATTTGTTGAACCAGTAATTTTCTTCTGGACCAAAGTGGCTTGATGTTTGGTGTAGTGAAGATGGACAAGTGCACTTACCCAATTCTATCAAAAATAAAATAAAAAATTACATGTTGTTTTTATGACAAGTTAAACCCCACTCAGATGGAAGGATTCCACATATGGACATCTTACTATGAAAGCAGCTTGGAACCTCATTCGTTCAAGAGCTCCCACTCTTGTCTGGCCCCCTTACATCTGGAATGCCATCTGCCTTCCCAAAGTCAGCTGCTTTGGGTGGCGTCTCTTGCACAACAAGACTCCAACAGAATCTCGCCTGTAGAGACTGGGGTTTTCTTTAGCTTCTAGATGCAATATCTGCTGCAAAGATGAGGACTCCTCCAGCCACCTCTTCTTCACCTGCGATCAAGCAAAAGCTCTCTGGTCCTGGCTCTATCACTCAACCAACATAGCCATTCCAAATTCCTTCTCAGCCTCCTCTCTCTGGGCAGCTCTCACAAGAGGAAACGATCAAGCGGGGAAAATTCACATGGCAACCATCATTTTAAACGTCATCTACTTCCTATGGAAGGCAAGGAATTTTGCTACCTTTGAGGGCAAGAAGCTTCCTTTCTCTTTGATCCAGCAGTAGCTCCAGGAATTCTTTTCCTTCTCTCTGGGGAAAATCTCCAAGCCTTTCTGCAGTTTTCAGCTCAGATCACTTCTTCTCTTCCTCAATATCCCTGCTGGGTGACTCTCCCCCTCAGGCCTCTCCCCGATCCGCCCCTCCACTAGCAGTCTATTCTTCAGGTCATCTCCACAAGCAGTCATTCCTTCAGGGCTCTGTAGCTAGGCGTCACTCGGGCAAGCTCCATCCCAGTCTGCCTCCCTCGCCTGTGCAGATTCCTCTTCGCATGCCCCTCGCCTGTGCAGTTTCTCCTCCTTTCCTCAGGGCTCCATCCGGGTTCCTTCTCCGGCAGCTTCCTCCATCAGCAGCCCCTACAGCTTCCAGCTTCCCTCGCTTCCTCCGATCAGGGTTCCAAAGCTGGGCCTCGTTAGCTCCCCTTTTTGCTCTGTTTCCTGGTGAAAGCCCCTCTGTTTCCAGCTGAAAGCTCCACCTCTTGGGGCTCCTCTGGTTCAGTCCGTCAGCCTCGGCGCTTTTCCTCCCCGTCGTCCACTCCGGCGAATTTTTCTCCCTAATTTGGCATCTTTTCTCCCTATGTTTCGTTGCCCACCCTGGGTTTTTCTCTTCTTTTGTTTTTGCTTTTTCTCTTCCCTAGCTTTGAGCTTCTTTTGGGGGTCTTTTGACCCATGTATATCCTCCCTCTTTTTCTAATATACTTACCCTTAAAGCAAAAAAAAAAAACCCGGAATCAAGGTCATTCATTTTGGGCTGGACACTGGTGCAGGCCGGGCCTGTGATTCGCTCCAGATCGAATTCAGCAACAACAGATTTGGAATGTCTAATCCAATTATGTACTCAGGTAATGTTCGCTCGGGGATTCACCCCTTATATTTTTGGATCGAGTTCAGATTGAGTTCATTTTCTTTTCAACCCTCCAACCAGACAAATCTGATCGAAAAAATCTGTGGGTCTTGATTGACCTTTTTGACTTCTCAGTTGAGTTCGAGTTGGCTGAAGCCTATTAATAAATGCGCTAGGATTTAGTTCGAACCGATACATACAAGTTACCCATCATGCCCAATCCAACCTTAACCGACCCGACCCAACTTAATGATTCCCCTCTTGTAGGGTATATTTGGCTTTGTGGTTGGGGATTGAAACTCTCGCATTCGATTTATCCCATTAATTCAAAAGGGTACCGCTTTACAATAATGGGGATTGAAAATCCCACACCCCAGTGTATGTGAACTCTAATGTAAGAAAATCTCGGCTTGCCGAAACCATGTGGCCGCACTTTAAATAGGTTCATATAGGATGAGAAGGGGAGTTTTATTTAGGCAGTTCAAGACTTTACAAGAGGCTAGGCGTGTCAACTGTTACTCCATATCTTCCTACCAAAACCTTAAGGCGTGAGTAGAGGCAGTGGAAGTCCGGCGCACTTTTGGCGACACGCATTTTTTTATCTTTTTTGTGCCGAGTCATTCCTTTTAGGATTCGAACTCAGAACCGTTGGCTCTAATGTCATCTTAAATTTCTTCAGCTAACCATTCCTACAAAAACCTCAAAGGATAAGTAAAGGCTGCGGAAATACTTTTCAATATTCCCCTTAAATGGAGCCCACTCCTCATTATATCATACCTGTTTAATTGCAGGTATCCACACCTATCTAGCTATGACAGAAATTGGAGCGGTCGGTAACTATTACTATTAAATAGAAGAAAGACACTGCCACTGATGGTGAAAGTATTAGGTAGAGATACACATGAATAAATTATGACATAAATGGCCAAATCTCTAATAGGAATAGATCATATTCATTATAAAAATATTGAAATCTGATCCAAACAGATCTCTACCTTGACTCTTCGCTGTTCCCCACCTTCTCAATCTTCACTAGTTCTCCAGCAAAGAACAAGTTCCATTTTTCGTATTTACAATAAAAAAATTCCCCCTTTTGGTTACATACGATGACGGCCACTTGCCACCAGCTCTTCCAATGTAACAAGGAGTCCAGGGGCTCTAACCAAGAGAAATCACGAGGAATCCTCTTTTTTTTTTTTTTAGGCTTTTGGTCGGAGGTCCCTCAACTTTAATTTTTATTGCAAATAGTCTACATTCTTTTTCTGTAGACCCAAAGGTCCTTTTTCAAGTTTTAAATGATTAAAATGTCCAAAATGCCCCTCTTAATACACTTTGTGCTGTATACAAAAAAGGAAAAATGATTTCGTTAAGAGTTTTATTTGGAGAAAAAAAGGGGAGAAAACCCGTCAATTTTGCGAAGATTATTTGACTACACAAATCAATGATTACGACAGATAAGAGAAAGAAAATGAAGAAAACTGATTTAATGAATGAGAAATCATCCAAAAAATTTGCACCTGGGACTGGGCAAAATTCAGATACATTTATCTGAGAAGGGGAAATAATCTAGAAAATCTGCACATGGGACAGGGCAAAACTAAGATAAATTTTTTTCAAACTCTGATAAATTTGTTCCAAACTTGGATAAATTAGGTCCAAATTTAGATAAATTTCTTCAAAACTCAGAAAAATTATTCAAAACTGAAATAAATTTGTCTGAGTTTTGCCAGAAGTTCAGATAAATTTATCTGAGTTTGAAACAAAACCTTTTGAAAAAAAACTAAGATAAACTTATATATCTGTTCAAAGAGACTCACAATAATAAAAAAAAAGATTTATAGTAGCCACGTTAGAAAGAAAGCTACAAAAGATCACAGAAGCTCTCGTGCACGACTAGAATAAACCCATTAAAAGGAGTCAATACTGATCTTGTGTAGGGCAAAGATCAGTTCAATACTTATGATATATCTTGATGCAATTCTTTTCATATGTCTTGTGAGGCAACGATAACGGAAACTCCTCAACAATGAGGTGGGGCAAAGATCGGTTGGAAAAAAATAGGTTGATTGTCAGATCTTGGGGCATGGTTATCTGATGATTGGAAAGAAAATCCATGAAAGCTTCTGCAAGTAATACCTCTGCGACGAATCGTACATTGGTGTAAGAGACTTGGAATCGTTCCCTCCCATTTGAATTCTGAAACTTGATATATTTCATCTCAATTGAATTTCAAAACCAAATCCAAAACTATGAAATAAAATCCATTAGACAGCTTGAAGCGTTTAAATGGGCAAATCAACCATTAAATATCATGTTAGGGAGCTTAAAACTAGAGATTAAATGCGTGACATAACTTCAAATTGTTAGAAGGGAAAATTAGTCATGCAAATGTATGATTTGGCATACTTGGGGACCTCCGCTGCAAATCCTGTGGATTAGAGGCCTTAAAGGATAGTATTTAGGGACAATATTTCAGTACCTTTGGCTAATTTACCCCTTTTTTTTAGCCGGAAATCCTGGATTAGTAGAGGCAGCGGAAATAGTATTCAATATTCCCCCTTGAATGGAGCTCACTCCTCAATACTCCCCCTCAGGTGGAATCTGGCTGACGCACTTTTGAAGACACGCATTTTTTTTATGCTCTGAGTCGTTCCTCCTGGGATTTGAAATCAGGACCGATTGGCTCTGGTGTCATTTTTACATTTCTTCAGTTAATCATTCATACCAAAACCTCAAGGCATTAGTAGCGGCAGTGAAAATACTTTTCAATATTCTCCTTGGGTGAAGCCCACTCAATATATCTGACCAGTTTAATTGCAGGTATCAACACCTTTGTAACTCTAATAGAAATTGGAGCGGGTAGTAACTATTACTATTAAATAGCAGAAAGGGATGGTAAGAGTATTAGGTAGTGATACACATGAATAAATTATGACATAAATGGCCAAATCTCCAATAGGAATAGATCATATTCATTATAAAAATATTGAAATCTAATCCAAACAGATCTCTACCTTGACTCTTGACTGTTATCCACCTTCTCAATCTTCACTTGTTCTCCAACAAAGATCAAGTTCCTTTTTTCGTATTTACAATAAAAAATTCCCCGTTTTGGTTACATACGATGACAGCCACTTGCCACCAACTCTTCTAATGTAACAGGAGTCCTGGGGCTTTGACGAAGGGAAATCACGAGGGTTCCTTTTTTTTTAGCCGGTGGTCAGGCTTCGAATCGTTTGGTCGTTTGGGGTTTATCGGTATACAGTCCTAGTCGGTGGTGTTGTGTACATGAAGATTTATAAATAATCAACTGTAAGAGGTGGGAAAAAAAAAAAAAAAAAAGATCACGAGTCTTTTCTTTGTTGGTAAGTAAGGGAAATTAGGAGTTAAAAGGAGTGAAACTCTGCAATGGAGCTCACCTATTCAAACCCAAATCATTAAAGTAAACTCCCACTAGGAAGAGGGATATCATTGATTTTCACATCAATTCGAGTTTACCGGATTTTGAATAAAAATGTGATGATGAATATGCATAACATTGTGTTATTCATATATATATATATATTTTCAAAATGGTCGATCCAACTGTAGACAGAACTTAGATCGGCATAAAATTTGGGGGTATGCTTTATAGCTCGAGGATGTTTATTTTAAGGGATTTTTACCATACGAGATATAAAAGATTATGAATTCTTCAAAATGGTGTTGACCAAAACTATGTCTCAAATGTGGATACTATACATGGGACCCCAAAATTTTTTTCTAATTCTACTCATTTTGTGTGATATTGCACGATATATCGCACAAACTGTTCCATCTCCCTCTTCTATTTCCCTTCGTTCTCATCTCCTAAAGCACTAAACCTCCTTTTTTTTTTTTTTCCTCTTATGACCTTCCTGTTCCTACTACTTTCTCGATCGTTAAAAAAGGTTCACAAAAACAGTAGTTTTTCATTCTCTTCACCTAAAGATAATTCATGAGAAGCAGTTCCCAAAAGGCGTACATAGACCACAAAATTTTACAAGGCATTGATATTGTGGATCTATCCCTTGTCCTCATGTAAAGTTATCACAACAGGACAATGACCAAATGGAAAAGAAAAATGAAGAGTTGTAGAGAAACATTGAGACACTTTTAGATAAATGGAAAAGTAACGGAGAAACCCTATTGAAAGTCTTTTTTAATGATGGAGAAAATAGTATGAACGAAGAAAGTCACAGAAAGAAATGAAGGTTTAGTACTTTAGGAGATAGGAACGGAAGAAAATATAAGAGGAAAATCGATTATTTTTACCTTCAGTTTGTGTGATATCGTATAAATTGTACGATATCGTACAATATGGATAGAATTGGAAAAAGAATTTGGAGCCTCATATAGAATAACCACATTTGAAATATAGTTTTGGTGAACGCCATTTTGAGGAATTCATGATCTTTTATATCCCTTGTGATCAAAATCCCTTACTATTTTAAACAAATCCAATTCCATTAAGTGGTCTGGCTGTGGAGTTCCATTCCTCTAGTTAAACCCTTAAGAGGATCACAGTTCAACAAAAATGGAACCAACTATTGTACTTTTTCTTGAGTGAGAATCTCTCTCTCACACACCTGTTCGGCTGTTTCTTAATCTATTCACCACATCAGTTTCATCCATGTGGCCCACCTCACTAATCACTATCCATTTGATTTTGGGTCATCACAGTTTGGACGGACAAGATGGGCACAAGAGTATGCGACGTCTGTGGTGGATGCAAATCCTTCCTCCTTTTTGCCTCGCCATTAATAGCCATGTGGTGGCCGGGGTGGATTCTTCAGTTCTAGAAATTCTGCTACGACTGGGAAGTGGGAACAAATCTGATGGGATTCTCTTCTTTGAAAAGAAAGGAAAAAGAAAGAAAAGATAAACCAACTCCCTAAGCATGCGATTACACTCAGAAACCTTTAATTAGTTTAAGTAATGATTGAAAAATATCTTGCGTGATTCTAAGTGTTTTCTAGAGAGCTCGTTCAAAGATCCCAGAAGGGAGACAGCTTGCAAGCACTGTTGGAGAGAGAGGAAGAATTCCTTCACCCTCGCCTAACCTATCCTGTGGCTATATCACATGGTCAAGCACCCAAACCTCGCCTAACCTATCCTGTGGCTAGGCCTGTCAATGGGACGGGCCGGGCCTGGGTTTGGGTTGTCTAATCCCGTCCCGAATATAGGACGGGCCTGCCAGGTGTTGTCCAATCCCGACCCTAAATTGAACGGGCTTACATCTAATCCCGTCCCGTACAGGCCCGGGCTGGGACAGGGCCGGGCCTGGGTTTAGCCCGATTCTGGAGATAAGCAAAACATTATCTAATTATTCCTACTGTCACCAGACACCGGTGTGAACCCGATTTTAAACCCTCCTTTTTTTTCCAAGCTTGGGACCGGCAATGCAATGCAACAAGCAACATGACGGAGTTAAAAACTTTTTTTTTTTTTTTGCTAGTGACAGTAGGAAATCAGAAAATCAATAGAAATGAATGAGTATACTATAAGCTATATGGGTCAAGTAATGTAAGAATGATTAAAACCTTTTTCTTTTCCGGTAAAAGTAGAAAATCAGAAAATCAATAGAAATGAATGAGAATAAGTATTCTATATGAGTCAAGTTAAAGTAATGTAGCATCAGTTAAAAACTTTTTTTTTTAAAGTAGAAAATCAGAAAATCAATAAAATGAATGAGAATGAGTATCCTATATGGGTCAAGTAATATAAAAAAGAAATCAACAGAAATTAATTTTCTTTTAATATGTCTAAAACATCAATTAGTGCATTCCCATCATTATCTAAATCACCATCACTAGTTGAGTTATGACTAAACCAATCTTGGGCAGAAGAGGCAGAGAGCAGAAGAGGCAGAAGAGCGATTGAGTGTGGGATGTTTTTAGGGCTTGCAACGTCTTATAAAAGAGATGGACTAATGGAGGGCACAGTTACAAGAATGCCCCTCCTAACTAGCCGTTTTTTGACTGTTAGTGACGGGCAGTTTAGGTAATATAAATTTTTTATCAAAATTAACTTTGAGCGGGCCGGGCTGGGCCTGAACGGGCTGGGCATCCTCTGCCCAGTCCCAGTCCCATTTTGGCCGGGCTTTAAAATTATTGACCAAGCCCAACCCACTGGGCTCAATTTTTTTTATAAAACCCTGTATTTTCGGGCTTGGGCCGGGCCGGGCCGGGCATTCTACCCGTTTCAACCCATCCCATTGACAGGCCTACCTGTGGCTATATCACATGGTCAAGCACCACTTTTGGACCTTATATTGATAGGACTTTTATGTTGGGGTAGAATCCAGTAGGAACTCAGCTCCACCCTAGGTAAGTATTGAAAAATATTTATGCGGTCTCTATTAATGTATTTAGATTTTGGTAGATCATGTACATGAGGGTCTGTGTGCACCTGGCTGTAGGGCCCACCTGTGGCCCCTCCCAGGATTGGAAAAGTTTATTTTTTTTAAGATCTAGGTGGGGCCCTACTCTCCACATAAAATCAACCCATCTGATCATCCTAAATCTATGCTAACGAGTTGGAAATGGATCCCCGGTTTGGACCAATCGGGGGGTGCCACATGAGGTTGAGATGTCACATCCCATCTCCTTAAAAAGAAAAATCCAATCTCCTTAAAAAAATTCCTCTTCCCATGTGGCACCCCCTGAATGTCCAAACAGGGGATCTGGATCCTAACAAGTTTTGCCCATTTGGATGGGTGTACAAAGAGTACAGTCAATCCAAAAGTCTAGCCCATTGGGATGGGTTTAACCCATGGGAGGTGTGAAACTCTGAAGGGAAATGTGTAAAGTCTAGTCGGATGGATCATCAATTGGGTCCCACTATGGGTGTTCACTTTGCACATGATGTGTATAGGACCTAGATGTGAGATGGAGGCCCTGGGGTGTACATAATTATTACTATTTAAAGGGTAATATTCAGGTGGGAACTGTTCTCACATACTATGTGAGAACTTTTTTTGTGGGGCCCAATTGTGGGGCCCCATTTCCCTTATTTAAAATCATTATCTTAAATTAAGTTACATAAGGATTAATCTCTTTCAATTTCAATGACGACTAGCAACAACGCCCCGGGCTGAAAAGTAAGATATTACATTTTTAATTTAAGAGATATCAAAATTAATTATAAACATATAAGAATATATTTATACATATTTATATAAAAACAGTCAACACATCTTTAATCATAAAATACAAGTGTTATATTCACATAGGCCAATGGTCATTTCAATTCCTCCGTATAAATTTCTTCTCTACCCGTTTGAAATAGCACCAATACCATTTTAGAATCGATCAAATTGTTTTTTAGCTCTAGAGTTTTAAAAAAAATGTATAAACATCTTAATTTTAAAAGCCATAAATTATGAGACTTTAAAACCACCGGCTAGTGTTATTTGATCCCAGTAATAATTGACCCACCTTAGATCAATGTATATATCTCTTAATTATGGATCCATGTGGGCTAACAGAAGTATAATTATGGTGGGGGCAAACCTAAGGTCATTTGTCTATATAATCAGATCAAAAAATTATGCCTATAAGAATCAATAAAACAAACCTCCAACCTCAAAACATTTTTATCACAAGCCTATCTATGAGGTGGTCTACTAGAAGGTCGGGTATGATTTTCGTTCACGTGTGACAATCTTTGAATGGAGTAGAGCTCTATTTGGAAACTAAAAGAAAATGATAGTGTAAATTGTTGAAAGGTGAGCCCCAAATATTAAAATAAAAAGATGACATTCATGAGAGGATGGAAGATAGATAGTGTTGAGAGAGAGAGAGAGAATAATCCATAATCCATAATCCATATTGACATAGAAAACTAATATCTATGCATATCCATGAGTGGGTCCCACTACATAAATAAGTTAAATGTGCGAGGCCCACTAATTGATTTGCATCCATTAAGAAACCAAACAACAACCAATAGGCTAGCCTCCCTCCATCAGTGTGGCCACTTTTAGAAAAAAAAGGGTTAAGAGAAGGCCATTGGGATTTCATCCAATACTGGAGTCCAATCTTGAAATATATTTAATACTAACTGGTGCCCACTACTGGATCCATCCATTTAAGGAAAAAAAAACTGAAAGGAGAGTAAAGGAGCAACAGTTTGGATTTCAGTCATTGGTAGGGCCCACAAAACATATTTAACACGGGACCCATTGATGATTGAAGATCTTAGGAAAAGAAAACAAACCGTTGATAATTGAAGATATAAGGAAAAGCAAATAAACCGACTATAAAGATTTGCTTATAATTTGGATAATGGAAAGAAATAGGACTCAAATTCAAACGTTCATAAAAATCTCATATGAGAGAGGTTTTAGGAGAGAAAGAGTGGCCCTCTTTGAAAAGAGAGACCTTTTAGGAATGATGTGGCACCCCTTACAGCTCAAAGAGACTTTTTAGGGATGAGGTGACACCCCTCACAACCCACCTCCCCCTTTGCTATAATATACAACGCCCCGTACTTAACCCGGGGCAAAATGTAAGATATTACATTTTTAATTTATAAGATATCAAAATTAATTATAAACATATAAAAATATATTCATACATATTTATATAAAAACAGTCAACACATCTTCAATCATAAATACAAGTGTTATCTTCACATAGGTCAATGGTCATTTCAATCCCTCCGCACAAATTTCTTCTCTACCCTTTTGACGTAACATCAATACCATTTTAGAATCGATCAAACCATTTTTTAGCTCTAGATTTAAAAAAAATGTATAAAAGTCTTAACTTTAAAAGCCATAAATTATGAGACTTTAAAATTGCAGGCTACTGTTATTTGATCCCAGTAATAATTGGCCCACCTTGGATCCATATATATATCTCATAATTATGAGTCCATGTGAGCCCACAAAAGTTTAATTATGGTGGGGCAAACCTAGAGTCATTTGTCTATATAATCAGATCAAAAAATGATGCCTATAAGATTCAATAAAAAAAAATCTCCAACCACAAAACATTTTTATCACAAGCCCATCCATGAGGTGGTCTATCAGAAGGCCGGGTCTGATTTTCATTCACGTGTGACAATCTCTGAATAGAGTAGAGCTTTATTTGGAAACTAAAAGAAAATGATATTTTTATGAAAAATTTATCAGTATGAAGTGTTGAAAGGTGGGCCCCAAATATTAAAATAAAAAGATAACAATCTTGAGAGGATAGAAGATAGATGGTGTTGAGAGAGAGAGAATAATCCATAATCCATATTGACCTAGAAAACTAATATCTATGCATAATCCATGAGTGAGTCCCACTGCAGAAATAAGTTAAATGTACGTGGCCCACTAATTGATTTGCATCCATTAAGAAACCAGACAACGACCAATAGGCTTGCCTCCCTCCATCAGTGGCGCCCACTCTTAGAAAAAAGGAGTTAAGAGAAGGCCATTGGGATTTCATCCAATACTGGAGTCCGATCTCGAAATATATTTAATACGAATTGGTACCCACTACCGGATCCATCCATTTAGAGAAAAAAACTGAAAGGAGAGTAAAGGAGCAACAGTTTGGATTTCAATCATCGGTAAGGCCCACTGAACATATTTAACATGGGACCCATTGATGATTGAAGATCTAAGGAAAAGAAAACAAATCATTGATGATTGAAGATCTAAGGAAAAGAAAACAAACCAACTAAAAAGACTTGTTTATTATTTGGATAATGACAAGAAATATGACTCAAATTCAAACGATCATAAAAATCTCTTATGAGAGAGGTTTTAGGAGAGAAAGAGTGGCCCTCTTTGAAAATAGAGACTTTTTAGGGATGATGTGGCACCCCTCACAGCTCAAAGAGACTTTTTAGGGATGAGGTGACACCCGTCACAGCTCACCTCCCCCTTTGCTTTAATATACAACGCCTCGTACTTAGCTCGGGGCAAAAAGTAAGATATTACATTTTTAATTTATGAGATATCAAAATTAATTACAAACATATAAAAATATATTCATACATGTTTATATAAAAAAAGTCAACACATCTTCACTCATAAATACAAGTGTTATCTTCATATAGGCCAAAGGTCATTTCAATTCCTCCGCACAAATTTATTCTCTACCCCTTTAAAGTAGCACCAATACCATTTTCAAATCGATCAAACTGTTTTATAGAATCGATCAAATCGTTTTTTAGCTCTAGATTTAAAAAAAAAGTGTATAAACATCTTAACTTTAAAAGCCATAAATTATGAGATTTTAAAACCACAGGCTAGTGTTATTTGATCCCAGTAATAATTGGCCCACCTTGGATCAATATATATATATATATATATATATATATCTTAATTATGAGTCCATGTGGGCCCACGGAAGTGTAATTATGGTGGGGCAAACCTAAAGTCATTTGTCTATATAATCAGATCAGAAAATGAAGCCTATAAGATTCAATAAAAAAAAAACCCTCAAACCTCAAAACATTTTTATCACAAGCTCATCCATGAGGTGGTCTACCAGAAGATCGGGTCTGATTTTCGTTCACGTGTGATAATCTCTGAATAGAGTAGAGCTTTATTTGGAAACTAAAAGAAAATGATATTTTTTTATGAAAAATTTATCAGTGTGAACTGTTGAAAGGTGGGCCCCAAATATTAAAATAAAAAGATAACAATTTTGAGAGGATGGAAGATAGATGGTGTTGAGAGAGAGAATAATCCATAATCCATAATGACCTAGAAAACTAATATCTATGCATAATCCATGAGTGGGTCCCACTGCAGGAACAAGTTAAATGTGCGGGGTACACTAATTGATTTGCATCCATTAAGAAACCAGACAACGATCAATAGGCTTGCCTCACTCCATCAGTGGGGCCCACTCTTAGAAAAAAAAAGGGGTTAAGAGAAGGCCATTGGAATTTCATCCAATATTGGAGTCTAATCTCGAAATATATTTAATACGAACTGGTGCCCACTACCGTATCCATCCATTTAGGGAAAAAAAACTGAAAGGAGAGTAATTGAGCAACGGTTTGGATTTCAATCATTGGTAGGCCCACAAAACATATTTATTAAATTAAAGATATATAATCCACAATGTTCCTTGGCATATTTCTTGCTTACCACTTTTGGACATTTATTTTATGCAGATACCTATCTCACATACTTTTGATAATTAAAAGAAGACATAAAAGTGTTTGGTGCCACCTAAAACACGATAAAATCTCAATAAAAAAAGACTAGTTTTGATTTAGACATTATCAAATATCATCAATGGTGCTTATATGGGTTGTCAAAGAACTAATAAAAAACTAGTTTCAAGGATATAGTCGAATTCCATTATCCGCAATATGTGGACTGGTGAAGGACCAAATTCATTCTTTGGGATATATAATCCAGTGTTAATTCAAAACATTGGGATAAGGTTGCCGAATTATATTCCTCTTTATGTAATTCTTTCTATGAATGAATGGATTAAGGATTTTGTCTCTCATTTGATAAATGACAACAATAATCCCTTACCAGACTTAACTCTTTCAACTCTTATGTGACAACTTTCTCTGAGCAAATACTGTGCGAGAATTTGTTGGTGTCCCGTATGCCTTATTTGTATTTTTTTTACCCCAATACGATGCCCCTAACTCCTTTATAAGTGGCCCACAAGTTTAGCAGCTTCATATTGAAAAAGAAAAACCCATATCCAATGATACTGTCCGTTCGGATGCCTACCCAACCCCGATATCAATGACCATCTCTAGTCCTTGTTCTGGTGAGGAACAATATAGTTGGTCCGACTTTATGATACATTCAAACTATTCACACATGGAACTCACTTAAGAATACTAGACCCATTGATTTTTCGCCTATCCAAATGGATTGGACCATTGCATTGAGGGTTAAATTTTTTTCCTTTAATATAAAGTCGTTAAATATGTTTCTTTCAATCCCCCACAAATCCCATGATCTGTGAGTCTCTATGTGAGCCCCATTATGTTTATCCCTCATCATATGGTAAGGGAATGACGCACAAAAATATCTTCCATATATATATATATATATTTCATAATGTCAGGGATATTTACAACATTGATTTTTTTTTTCCTAAAATGGAAATTATTCTTGGAAAAAAAATCAAAATCTAATAATTTCCAAAGCCTTTCTTGTGTGCCCATTCACCCAGGCCAGGAGCCCAGATGTCGATATGGGATGAATTTGGATTTGCCAAATGGAATGTATTCCTCAGAAAGAAGAAAAGATGTAAGATTTTCTAAAATATGATTTGGACATATCATTTCTTAAGATTTGTCCTATTGTGAACGGCCTCTGTTATAAAGTTGGATAGATCTTTTCAAATTCGGAGATGATTCTTGGGGAAGAGTAGGCTCAGATAACCATACCAAATTATCCAAATCCTCAAGAAATCATTATTATTATGAAAAAAAAATTACTATATATAGGGCCACCTCCACGCATATATTGTGGGGCCCACCTGAGGCTAAGAGGAAAGCAGGGATCGAAAGATTATTGCTTGTGTGCGGGCATAAGCGTGAATAAATTGCGATTGCCACTTTCATTATTAAAGTCAATTATGCCACACAGTAAGAGTGAAAATCACACAAAGATTCTCGTGGTTTAGGTAAATTTGTCTACGGCCATGGGGAAGAAGCTCAACTTTCATTTGGTCTGCACAGTGCTTAGATTTAGGAATATGGATTACATCAACATATAATTAATACTTTCTTGGCCAATAAGAAACCATTTCTTAGTCGCAAAAGAAGCTCCAATGCAATTACAAAAATACCCTTGACCCTGAACCCACTTGGCCAACAAAGATCTCATTGTAAGCTAGATGTGTGCAAAACTTTTCAACAATTCATTAGATCATTCTAACCCCATCATCCATGGTTCACAATTTTTTCTTTCATTTTGGTAAGGCATGATTCACAACTTAAGCATGTTCATGTAAGTGGAGCTCATTGGTCCCACAAGTAAAAGGTTGGGCAGCTCCCCTCATTATTCTAAACCATCTGATCCTCCACCATGAAATTGACGGTAACAACCGATTTAATGTCAAATCATTTTTACTATGTTATTGTCTATAATTGAAGTAGTTGTTGGTTTTTTTTTTTTCTTTTTTTCTTTTTGGTAAGAGTAAAAAATTGTATAAGTTCATAAAAATGATCAATGGAGAATAGAAACTGATTATAAGAGCAAACCGTTATCCCCAATCTGTCGTCAGTGGGAACCAACCAACTCAACCTACATGCCCTTAAAATTCTCCTGTCTAAATGATATATATATATGGGAATATTTAAGTGAGAACTAATTATATATGAACTTTTTTACAGGGCCCAACTAACAACCCATCTAAACCTAGCAATCAATAAGGAATCCCCTGATAGTCACTAATCCTAAGGATTAACACACATCCGAATGGACTGAATCGTTGGATCGAGAGTTGAATTTTTTTTTTAATATAAAGCCATTAAACTTGTAGGCCACGGATGAAGGGGTTAGGGGCATGGATTTGGGGTCAAACTTGATACTTGGGGTAGTCTCACATAGATCTTTCCATCCCCCCGTCCCATCCTCAAATGGGGCCCACGATTGGGCCTCACAAAATAGTTCTCACATAATATGTGAGAACAGTTCCCACCAAGGTCATTTACTAGAAGAACTAAGAGAAAACTATACAAAAAAAAAAAAAAAAAATCCTAGATGGTCACAAACCGAAAAATATGCCACTAGTCAATATAGCATGGAAGTGGTTCCTTGTGACTACTTCTGTTTTTTTTTTTTATTAAAGATTTAAACGTGTGACGTCGTCGTTACATTCAAACCCATACAAATCGCTTTCTCTGGTGGTTTCCTTTCCTCATTCGTTAAGGGCACGTTTGTGTACACACCCTTTCCGCGGAAAGAGGAAATTGCCACGTCAGCAAATTCCATAGAAATGAAAACCTCGGAAAAGGATTTCCATAGAATTTAGAAATTCATGTTTGGTGCAAAAAGAGTTTCCTCATTGAATTGGTGCAGATGTTGTTTGGTGCGGCTGTGGATTCCTTATAGAAAATCAAAATTTCTTATTTAGTGATATAATTTTTTGAAGAAAAATAACATAACATGTATATTATTTATTTAACATTAAATAATAATTTATATAAAGAAATAAAAAATGAAAGAGTTATAGGGTTTTTGGGTTGAAATTGACAAGAGTGAGGAAAAGAGGGAGAAGTTTTCCGAGGAAAACCATTTCCCATACCCCCCATGGGAAACCCATTTCCACAATTATCAAGGAAAATGCTGACGAGGCAGAAAAACATTTCCGCGGAATTGTTCCGCACCAAACACTGGAAAAATAGGTTTTCCGTGGAAAATTGTCAACTTTTCCGCGGAAAAGTGTTACACAAACATGCCCTAAAAGGTCTTTACCTTGATGATTTAGTCACTCAAAAATAATCATACAACAAAGATAATGAAATGAATAAACTATATATCAAAACCTTAATGAACTTTTCTAGAAAAGTAAACATGAAACTCAGGCTCTATGATAGATAACACATGAAAGAATGTCAAACTGTGCTATGCCTACCTCGTTAATGGAGATTGACAACCTCTACAAGGAATATTCAATGTTGGGGGAGAGTTCTGTTTTGGTTCAAAAAACCAGCAATCGCAGATGATGAAGGTCGGAGAATAGACATATTTGACGAATTAGCGACGACGTCGACACTAACTCTCGATATTAAGTTACGACGTCGTTACTTATTGAAAAAATGTAAAAAAAATGAATATTCTGGCTAGAATATCAGTTCCGTTGCATCAAAATTATGAGTATCTCTTTTGGTTACTGAACCTCTAAGATGCTTTTTGGGGTAAAATTCTCAAGAACTAATCATATTAATTGCTTGCCTTAGTTGAAGGAATCCCTTCTTCCTCAAGCAGACATAGAACTCATTTTTTAATGAGTCAAAAGAAAGTGAGGGTTACCTAACATGCTTCCCCAGGGACCAGGTTAGGCCCGAGCCTGAAAATCTGGGACGTTTAATTCATGACACTAAATCCCACGGCTATTCTGATTAAAGGAATTGATGGCTCACAGGACAAACGAAAAGAACCAATGGCCTCTAAGATGGGGCAAAAAAAAAAAAAAATAATAAAATAATAAAATAAAAATAAAAATATATTCTCTGGTTCCACTAAATGATAAAATACCCCTCTTTTATTTAAAAAGTTCATTCTCATGCAGTTTTTTCAAAATTCACCACCTTCATTTTTTTGTCATCTTATGATATGAAAAAATACTTTTTTTTTGGATAAAGAAGTTAGAGTTTTTTTTTTTTTTTTCATCATTTAGTGGAGCAAAGAGACCAACTTTATGACTTTCTTTATTAAAAAGTAGAAATGATTTTTGAAATTTGATATCTTGATATGTGGCTGAACTCGAACCCAACCATTTATTTATTGAATTAACAAACTGAACCTAACCCAAAAGTCAAGAACCCTCAATGAACATGTCATATTTAGGTTAGGTAGGCAAGTTAATTATAGTGCAAATCAGTTCCGATAGGTTAGATTTTGGGTGAGGTTGACTGTCTAATCCCAATAATAGACTAAATTCAAACCTTAAATATTTATTAATTGGGTGAGAAATGTCAATCTTAACCGACCAGTTCAAAAACCAGGGTCGATCAAACTCTGAATTACAAGGTCAGTTTCAAGATGGTTTGGCGGGGCATTCTGGATGCGTATTAAGACCATTTTCCACAAACCACTTAAGTCTAAAACAGAATCTCCCTGTCTAAATGAAATGGCAAGGTCATCTACTGTAAGAATTAATTGTATTAATTACATGCATTAGTTGAAGGAATCCCCTTCATGGAATTTTCCCTGTCTAAATGAGATTGCAAGATCATTTACCAGAAGAATTAACCTTATGAATTTCGCGCATTAGCCAGTTTTCAAAAGGAGTGGCCATAAATCATTGGTCAATTTTCAATTTTTAAAAGAGAGGGGAAGACCCGAATCAAAGTCGGTAGGAAAACAAGACCCATTGGTCAAGTTTCAAAATGTTTTCAAAAAGAGTGGCCACAAATCATGGGCTCTCTGTTAGTTCTAAGATGGTATTCTCTCAGTCTTGTCACATCATTAATCCAGACCGTCTCTGTTAGTTCTAAGATGGTATTCTCTCAGTCTTGTCACATCATTAATCCAGACCGTCCAAATTGTTGCATTATGTGCCTTAGATCCCCCCATGTAACTAGCTCGAGGGGGGTGTTCCTCTTAGTATAAATGGAGGAGAGAAGCCCCAGCTAAGTGCAGGACACACACACACATCCCCCCTCTTACTAGTAGTTTTAACTTAGCCAAGAGCAGAGAGAGCTAGTGATGGCTGGGAGGAACAGGCATATTAAGGATAAAAGGCCTTCATCTGCTTCTTCATCTACAGGTGCTGAGAAGTCATTCTTCTCAATAATGAGCATCTTCAAGCTCCCTGCGATGAAGAAATCGCGAGATGATGGACTAAAATATGAGCCGGTGCACCAACGAAGGGTCCGGCCAAGCGACGAGGACCGGGTGCACTATGTGGGTGAGCCGGACATTGATCGGAAAGCCACGGTCTTCATCGCCAAATTCCATGAAGCTCGAGTAATGGACGCCGAACGGCAGACGGTCCAAGCAGTTTAAACTATCACCATCATTTGTTTAGCGAGTTTCTTTTAGTTAAATGTCTACTGTTTGTGTTCTTGCAAGCTTGTGAATTACTATGGTGGAATAAACTGGTATAAGAGGAATTTAATTACTTTTGTAGAACCATGCTACCTATGGCTCTTTCTTTTCACCTGTTTCAGCTTTCTGTCATATGGCCATGGGTTAATTTCATGTTGAAGGCTCATTAAATATATGTGATGTTAGTAACATTTGTGTGGCACTTTTCTAGTTCGATACTGATTTAAAGTGATCACATGATTGATCCACTTATTACATTCTCAGGTGAAGTGAGAACGGAATTATAAAGAAGTCTGTGAACCATGGTAATATGCTAAATACTAAGTTTAGGGGCAACACAATTTGGCACACTAGGGTCTAAGATTGTTTCCTCTCATACAAATGATAAGAGATACATCGCGATAGTTATTATTGTTGCATTAATCATCAAAGCATTTTCTCAACTATTTAGGGTTTGCCTGACTAGTGCCGAAATTTAAGGCAGAAACTACTGCCCAGGGAGTTGCCTAATCAGCACACCTGGGCATTATTTGAGGGTTCTACTTTGTTAGGCAGAAAGTGGCCTCACATGATTTTACCTATGCCTAAAGATAGGGCACAAAATGGCATACTTTGAAAGGTTATTCTACTTGAGGGATGATTAGGACGGTGACGAAAAAGATGATGATGTAATTAGTCGGTAATGATTAAGGATAATTAGAATAATCAGTAGCTAATTACTAGTAGGGCCAGCCGCCCATTGGCATCTCACATTTTTGTTCATTATTAGTGATATTTCACAAATAATTAATAGAGACCGAAACAAATTTAATGAATCATCTTTTTGGAGCAGATTTTTATTATTTTAGTGTGTAGAAGTGGGAGAAGAATATGAAGAATGAAAATAACAAACAAGAACAACTATGCTTTTGCATGGTTGTCATACTTTCATTCATTAATACATGGACCCAATAACTAATTTTGAAGATTATATTGGAGTTGAACAACAAGCATCTTGATTATTAGGTCTGCTTTTGCCTTCCTGCATGCACTATGTTTTAATAAATGTAATTTTTTCTTTCATGGGGGAGGACTGATTCTTTGAGGAGGAATTTCATTGAACTTGTAAAAGTAAAATGGGATCCATGAATCCGTACAAGTAGGGACACAATTCATGATCTTTAATTACTGTCGGTATAATGGGCCCTAACATGGAAGGACATTACTTCAAAGGTGCATTTATGCTAAATGAGAATTCCACGATGGAAATGATAATTGTTTTGATTTCCATGCATATCCTTTTTTTGAGGTTTTTGGTGCGAGACAATTTTTTTTTTTTTTTTTTGTAGAAAAGGAATAAAATCAACTGATTTTCTTTCATCGAGAGGATTTCAATTTTCTATTGAAAGGGTAGGAATACACTCGTCTCTCTCTTAGAAATAGAAATTAGCATAGAACCCTCTTTATGCTTAACCGAGTCCAATAAGTGTATGGGATTGGAAATTCTGGTCATTTTTTTTATTTATTTATCTTTTTGATGATTAAATGTGCACAAATGTAACTGATCAAAAAATAAATAAATAAATTGAAAAAATTGTATATTTTTGCCCTCATCATCATCGTTGTAGTCAAAGCCTTCCATCATTTGAATAGGGTTAGGGTCAACTTTGCTATCAGAACTATGGTGCAAGGCCAAAACCTCATTTGCTGGACGAGCTCATGGCATAAGCCAATTCTATAGCCTCCATCCAAGTTCGGATTGGGACTCATAAATAAGAAACCATGTAATAAGGCATAAAATATCTTTATTGGTTATCTTGTAAAAATCCAAACTGCTTAAAATAAATGTAAAAATTAGACATTGCTATTGCCCCGGCCAATGATGATATAATAGGGCCTTATTAGGGAATTTCTTCAACTCCAAACTTGCTATCCTCTTCCTTTTTCCTTTCCTAGCTTTCAATTTTAATGTCATTCTCCCAACCTCAACACTCTATTGCTGCACTCTCACCATTCAAATGGCATGCATTAATCCTGTCAATCCAGATCTTTAAAATCTTGGTTCCAATAATGTATAGGGGTTGGTGCTGAAATGAAAATAGACTGGTAAATGTGATTAAATTCAATGACTATAATATTGAAAAAATTAATCAGCCACGATTCGATTTTGTGGGGTTTTACAAAGTTGTTAAAGACTAACACTAGACTCGAGCTTTTTGGAGGCAGGAACCTCATCATTGGGTTCTTTTATTGCTCACATTATTCTAACAAACCTTTTTCTACTTGCATTTGACGTTTTATTCTCTCTTTTTTACTGTACATTTCCTCAACTTCCCTCGGAAGTTTCTGAGAGTGCATTAGAAACATCCATGTGAATAAAGAGATCTCGGTAATCAATTAACAAAGCACTTTCGAACATACTAGAAAACAAGCTACAGTAAAATAAGATCAAGCTGACAAATATATATATCATCGTCGTCATCATCATTAAAGCCTGCTCACATCAATTTAGAGTCAGCTTAAAGAGTTCTACAAATCGGGTTGAAAACATGTTATGATTATATTATCTTATTAAATGTTTTTCCTCCTAATCTTAATTATAAAACCTTCAATGCGCATTTGCGAGGAAGTATACGTAGTACCGTCAGTAACTAATATCCATTAAGGGGTTTCCTCTTCTGTGGAAATGAGAAAAAAAAAAAGAAACCAAAATCATACGAAAATCTTGAATTTTCATAGAGTCCTGCTCCGCCTAACAAGCACTGGACAAAGCAGAAATGAGAGTTCCGCTCAAATGGAAAATACCCTGCACAAAGATGCCCTATGAGCCTGTGTGTTTCATGTAACTAATTCCTAGGACTTTGTAATCTCTTAATGTGGTCAAAAGTAAATAATCAAAGGTGATAATTCAAAATTGACCATCAAATACCATCTCTTTATTGGAATTGAATCAAGGGACACACCTCTTTTATCATCTTTTTAGTGGAGCTCATTTGACCATTAAATCCCAAGAAATTCCTATGTATTTTATGCAAACATGCCCTTAGGCTTGTCAATCCTCCATCATGACATTGGCACCATGACCATAATCTTACCCTTATTTAATCTATTGGGGTGTCTTTCTGAGTTTTGGCTTTCCACTAAACCTGTTCTGGTCCTTTCTGTCCCTACCTTAGCTAAAGAAAAAGTAACATATTCAATTTAATTGCATCCGGCTTACCACCACCCAATCCATGTGCGGCCCAAAATAAAAATCAGTACTGGCAAACAATCTCCAGAGTCCAGATTCTTGTTAGAGAAGGTTTTGGATGCAGGCCTTATGTGATTGTGATGGAAATGGAATGTACATTGGCATCCACTTCACTGGTAAGCACTATATGAATCTAAAAATAACTAATACATTGCCTGCTGTATGTTTGGGGTTCCAAGTGAATGATACTGCATTTGTAATATTCTCCTCCTCCATATCACAAACTGGTACTTCCTTACTACTACACTACTCAGTAATGTCGACTCATATGCACGCTTGTGGGCCTCACTTGTCTGTGCGAACACCATCGTGCCATGTGTGCCAGTCGTGTCGCACATGAGCTTGTTTCGGGCCTGTCCAAATAGAGAAAAACAAAAGAAAGAGAAACAAAAAGCACAGTAGCTCCTTTTTAGGCTCTAGGATGGGAATGGAATCCAATGCTTATGGTTTACAACCCAGCAAAACACAATCTAAACTGGTTCAGACCCAGAGAGAGACCTGCTTGAGAGAGAGAGAGAGTGCTCTCTTTTTTCTTTTTTTTTGCTCATTGTGTGGTAGATTCCGTTCGGGCTCTGCTCCTTATTGGAGAGGGTTTAAACAGATTTCTTCAGAGTTACTATTTTATTCAGCTTTTACAATGTGGAGCTTGCTTCAAGAGACTGACAATTCACTCTTGTACTCCACTAAGTCTGTGTTCAATAAAGATCCATCTTTAATTATTCTCTTCTATATTTTCCTTTCTACTTAAGTAACTCTTTCTATCAATCAGAATTATACTAAAAAATGAGAAATATCTTCTCTAAAACTAATAGAAATTAAGTTTGAGGCTCCCAACCTTGCAAAAAGGAAAAAAACTGTTGGATTTAATTTAATCAATTTTATTACATAGGATCAAACATCATATGATTTAGATATGAATAGCACAAGTTGAAGCGGATGCAAGGGTTCCTTATTCCATTGCTTTTATCAATTGATTACACAACACTGGGTTGTCTTCGTGGGATTTACAATTCCATTACCCCTTTGTTCTTAATTATTGATAGGATGCGGAGCAAAACCTTGAAGTGAAGTTGGTTAACCTTACACTTCCTATTTACAATCTTTGTCGTGTAGTAGGAGAATCCCTCTTATTTAGCAAATTGAGTACCTTGAAGTGAAGTTAGTAAACCTTACACTTCCTATTTACAATCTTTGTCGAGTAGTAGGAGAATCCCTCTTATTTAGCAAATTGAGTCGGCAAACAACTTTTACTTTTCTAAGTCCATTTTATTTTGTGAGGAAAAAAAAAAAAAAAACTTATCCAAGGTGGGGCAATCATGGGCGTACGTGTGAACATGTGGACTAGATAAGTCCATCCCAGTATTTCTAACATTCTCCCACTTAGTCTATATGATTATATGCAAATCTCTCAAACATTTTTGTAAGCTGTGATTGAAAATTGATTGGGTTGGACTCAACACCTTACTCCACCCAAGCCTGAAAATAGTAGCTTGAGTCCAAGTTTGGACTCAATACATTGAGTTTGAGTCGAAGTCAAAAGCCTTGTGTTATAATATTTACGTGCGAGGGATTTTTTCTAGTGCCATTTGAGGCTTTTGTCAATTTTGGAAAACACTCTAACCTTTTAAAATTGGGGCGTTGGGCGGCAGGTCCGTCAACGCTACGTTTCATAACCTGGGTCCAAGGCATTTTCTCATAGAGGCAGCTGTCCTCTTTTAACACTGGGTGAGCCAAAAAGACAAAAAATGCCCTCTCTTTATATAGTCTATATGTCCCTCTCTTTATATAGTTTATATGTCACTAAACACGCCCCGCTTAAAAACATCACGACCATCATACATTCCCAAACCTAAGCAAAATCAAGATTCCAAAAGCGAAGACGAAGGAAACTGCAGAAAGAAGCAAAATCAATTCATCGGTGATCTTTGTTTCTCCAAACCCAAGCATTAGCCCAAATATCTCCCTCTCCGAACCCGAGCCTTAGTGGGGCCCTTTTTATCCGTCGCCTAAATCCACACCTATCAGACCCCCATCTCTCTGTCACCCAAACCAATGCCCATTTCTCCATCTTTCTCTCTCAATCCACACCCATTTCTATTTGGGGCCAATTTGGTTTATTTTATTTTGACAGCATGGAAATTTAGAAGCACGGTTCATTTTATTTCTTTTGGGGGGTTGGGAGCTTCAAATTTGACTGGGCTTTGTGTGGGGCTTTTGGTTACAACCAGTGTTTGAATTAGTGGGTTTTTTTTTATTGGAATTGAATTAGTGATTTTCTTTGTTAAAATTCAGCATTATTTTTATGATCAGAATTGAAAATCTGCACAGATTGAAATACCAAACCCAGCTCTCTTCATTGAAATTGGGCAAACAAGATATAGGTAGAAAGGAAGAAAAGAGCTCAAGGGAGAATGCTTTTTGTGCCTACTATCAAGATTAATTTTTTCTCTCTTTTGAAATTGCAACACAACAGAATTTATCTGACTTTGACACGATTTTATCTGAGTTTTTACTGAATTTACCTGAGTTTCTTATGAGATAATATGAGTTTGGTATGAAATTAACTGGATTTCACATGATTTTAGTTGACTTTGAAACGTATTCTACTTGGTTTAAATGAGTTTTTTGTGTTTGTTGTCAATTTATTTGTGTTTTGCAAGAGTTATCTGACTTTGGCATGAAGTTATTTGACTTTGACATGAATTTATCTGTATTTGGTATGAATTTATCTAAGTTTAATATGGATTTATCTGTGTTTACTTTGAATTAATATGAGTGTGATATAAATTAAACTGGATTGAAGTGAATTTATCTGAATTTGAAATGAATTTATCTGAGTTTGTTGTGAATTTATCTGACTTTGATGTGAACTTATTCGATTTTGACGTGAGTTTATATGAGTTTAAATGAATTTATCTGTGTTTGAAATCATAACCAGTTTGAAAGCAAGTTATGTCACTTCAATATGAATCTATCTGTATTTGATATAAAATTATCTGACTAGATTTGGTTTGAATTTATCTAGCTTTGATAAAAATTTATCTGAATCTAATTATATGAAATTATCTGTGTCTGAAGTGAATTTAAATGAATTTCTTATGATTTTATCTGACTTTGTTATGATTTTATTTGACTTTGCTTTGGACTGATATGAGTTTGATATCATGTTATTTGAGTTATATATGTATCTGGACAACCAAAAGCACGCAAAATAGGGAAGATGACAAAAAAATAGCACCAAGCAAGCCACGCTAGGCAAAATTCCATCAATTGTTGTTCCTTTCAATTTAAAATTTTAAATCTGATCGAAAACCAATCTTACTGCATTTAAATTGGAAAATAATCCAGGAAATACGATGAGTTGGAGCTAAAAACAATGATTAAATTGCATGACATCCATTCAAACAGTTAGAAGGGCAAATTAGTCATAAAAAATCTGATGCAGCATGCTTAGGGACCATTGCCTGAATTAATCCCATGCACAAAGGACTCTAGGCCTTAAATAATAATGCTGTGTACTAGAGACTTTATAGTACATTATTAAGGGATCTCTTGCTAATTTACCCTTCTAAAATTTTTGAAAACCCCCTTAACTTTGAAATGTTTTGAAGAATCGCCTTCATTGGTGTTTTTAATTAGTTGCCATTTTAATTGATTGAAATAATAAGATACCAATTGTACACAAAATCCTCTCCAGACCTAAATAACTAACTGAACCCAATTTTCTCTCACACTAGTACACCATCACCAAATTCCTTTTGGAGTTAGCATAATCACCACTAAGGTAGAGGAATTTGAGTATCTTGGCCCTCATTTGTTTTCAGGTTTAGTGTTCTGACCTGGATCCAGCATATGGACCTGGAACAAGCCCTAAACCCAGCCCAATTCCAAAATATGTAGCCTGTTGGCGTTGAATGTCGTCGGGAGGGCTCGGCCTTAAGCTACACAGGCCCAAACCAGCCCATTTAATTTTCAAAGCTAGAAAACTAGGCCTGGATTCAGCCCACAAGCCTAAGAACACAGCACAAATCAAGCCCAAAACAGGCGCGGGCCCTTATGGGCACTCCTACTTGCTTGATTCGGATACTGAGGGAAGGGTGACCAATCCAACGGCCAATGGTTTACTTTGGATTTCAACCACAGCCTTCTGGATCTTTGTAGACAAGGAGTATAAATAATGTAAGTGGTATGCTGTTTATTCAACCATGAACTCCCTAAAATATCTGCACTATACAGTGGGTTTCCTTGGCTGAATTCCAACCCATCAAAAGAGCCCGAAACAATATATGTGTAGATTCCAGTCAAAGGACCATATCCTGCTTGTTACTGTGTTTGTTTACAGTATATGGTTTTGTAGGATCAATGCTGGAGTGTGCTTTCACCATTATGTCCAGGCTCTTTGTACCTTACCTTTCATGGATGCAGCAACTATGCATGTATCCAACATAAAATGTTCCAATGTTCCACCATTGATGGATGAGAGTTGAGAATCTCACAACTCTTTTACCAAATATCACTTGAATTTGCTGTCTTGGATACCATTCCACTGTACGTTTAGGGTGTCACATCACATCCCATTGGACTACTATATGTATTTGTCAAACCTGATTCCATCATTAATTGGTTAGTAGAAAGTAACAATATTAGACCCCAGGTCAGACTCAATCCTAAACTACCAGGTCAGACCTGTTCTTTTTTTTTTTTATTATTATCCTTTTCTATTATTATAAGAATGCGTGCAAGTAGTCAGGTTGGTTGAGTTGAGTTCTAACTAAGACAGGCAAGGGTTTAAACAGCTAGCGCGGACTTTAATCCATCTCAACCAGTTCAGTAATCAAGTTGGAAACGCTAAGTGGTATCCAATCGACAAGTAAAAGGGTGTAACCAAAACCCTGAATTTTTGGGTGAGTTGGAGTTGGATTGGCAGGCTGAGTTGGGAAATACTGTACTAAGAAGGGACCACCTGAAATTGACCTCATTACACCCCAAGCAATTCATGTGGAGTTAGCTTTAGTTGTTGTCTTCCAAATTGATGCCAGGCTCATTTTAATACCAACGAAATTGACAACATTGGGTTGCTCATTTGGTACGTAATCCTAGATGTCACCTGGCTATCTAGGGACCAATCATTGGGTATACCACTCTTCCCACATTTGTGGGTTCCACTTTTCACTTGTGTGGGCTACTCTTTCCACTTGTATCTTCCTTCCCACTCGTGTGGAGTAGGTTGAATCCCACAAAAAAAATCCAAATTGACTCCTGTGCACCAATAAAATGAAACAGAGTTTTCAGAGTATGGACAGAGAAAGGAAAAACTAGATTTCTGGGGCTGTTCAAATAGGTTTATGTGGCCCCATTTCGAGCAATGTTAGGAACAAAAATCAGTTCAAGCAAGCTGGTGAAACTGGGTTGTCAGACACTGGTGTCTACACTAGTATAACAGAGTTCAAAATTAACAATTTAGTTAAAACTGGACAAAACTGATCAAAGTCGTTAGAAACAGACAGACTGGTTGGACCCAAACAATGAGATCTTCTCTATTTTTGTTTTTGTTTTCATATTTACTTATGTTCATACTGGCATCATAACTGGACCCAACAACCAGACCATTCCCCTCCAATGATTCGGCCTCTGGTCCAAATCTTACAAGATGCTTCTAGACTGAGGTCCCAAATGAGCCATGGAGACCCAATCAAAAACTTTGTCAACCTAGATTTTGGTGCGCCCACAGGGTCTCTCTGTTTGATCAGCACTGAATTACTAGGAATTCAAAACAATCCTTCATAAAATGGAGCTAAAATCAAAGGAATAATTCCGAAACGTTGCTGAGGAGGCTGAAACGTGGGCGATTCTTTTTGCACTAAGCAAGGCTATAGAGTGGGCCACTCCAAGAGCTTGATTTCCTTGGATGCTCTCTAGGTTATTAGCACCATATATGGAGGGGAAGATTGGTCAGTGGCTTCCTGTATTTTGGAAATCTTGGATATGGCCTGTGATTTTGAAAAGATAAAAATTTAATTACATTTCTAGACTTTTGAACTATGATGCACGGATACTTTCAAATGGACAACGTATCGTGTTGTATCGTATCCGATATTTCTTTTTTATATGTAAAATCCGTGTCCCTGCCATGTCCATAGTGTGTTTCTACTGTATCTATGCCGTATCTGGGCATTATAGCTTTTGAATGGTTTAGACTTTTACCAACTTTGGTAAATCATTTTAAGTGATGTTGTGTGGTTGGATGGTTTTCTGGAGTGGATTTTTAGATCTCTCCCTCTCTTTTGTCTTGTTCGTTTTTACCTAATGAAAATTTCTCATGTTCTATAGAGAGAGAAAATCTGAAAGGGGCCATGAAATTGTCAATGTTTTGGTGGAAAATGATTATCCATCAATCACTTTAGTAAATTAAATATTAGAAATGCAAGATTTTTCATCTGCATCTCCACTTCATATGAATTTTTTTTAATGGACTAATGGTGAGGAGTGATACTTTTAAATTTGAAGACCCAAGAATCTATCCATTGGCATGTCTGTGATAATGTGCCAACACCATTCAACTATGAATGTCTTGTCCCACCTCATATCATTCGATGCCTCTTCGATTTTCTTTGTAGTACTTACCCACTCTGATGTAGTACTTACCATGGAATATCTACGAAGACACCACTCTCGTTTCTGACTATATGAAAGAGACAACTCCATGTCAAGTAGTACAAAAGGAGATCAATTTTGGGCCATGACATTTAAGAAAGTTGAATCTATTAATTCATTAGCATCCAAAAAGATCGTGACTCTTTAGATGAGTTGAGACTTGAGAGTAAGGCATCCCAGAGTACTGCATAAGTTCCCATTAACAGCAAAAAAAGAAAAAAAAAATGTAAGAATGGATCACAAACCAAAATTTCAAATTCAACTTCCAGGAATACTGGTGTTATGAGAAATTTATACATCTATGCAGGTTCCACTAGATAAAATATTTGAGCATCCATGTATAAAGATTAGTGGTCTTTTAAAATAACTTTATTTGAGATTCGATACAACGATGAATAAAGGTTTGATAAGAATAAAATATGGTTCCTTGTATGGGGGGATGAGTGTGAAAGGGTCTACATTGATTAGAAGTGGGCCCAAATAGGCCCCACGGAGCTGGACTGCATTCAATGTTGCTCGTAGGTGACCATTTCTGCCCATATCTATATTTCCATCTTTTATATTTAGACTTCATTCACTGTTGCTCATAGTAGAACATTTCTCTGTTATATACACATTCCACTATTGTGACGTTTAACATATGAGGTTTGGGTTTGAGCTTGAGTTGGAGTTTGAGTTAGAGGAAGGAGGAGGAAGATAAAAAACAAGCGGAGGAGGAAAAGAAGTAGAGGAAGAAGAAGAAAAGCGAACGGGGACAATCGCAGGTTAATGGAGATATCCCTGCTCATGAAAGGTGCAACTCTCAAATAAGTGTGTTCATCCCTTGGAAAACTCTATCATGAGAGGGGGTATTGCTGCTTATCACGTCTAAACTTCATATATTGAGCATGATATCCCCTCACTTAAAAGGTTAAGCTCTCATATAGGTGTGTGTTAATCACTGGAAAAAAAAATCTGTCATAAGTGGGAATATCGCCTCTCATCACATTTAAACGCCACATTATGAACGGGGATATCCCTATTCACCCGCAATTGTCCCCGCTCATTTTTCTTCTTTTTCCTCCTCCTCGTCCTTCCTCCTCGGTGTTAGAACAAAGATGCAGCCAAACAACAGAAAGAAGATATGATCGATTGTAAAAAGACGAGGAACGACGATATCCCCTCTTATGGAAAATTGGAAAAAATCAAACCAACTCAAGCCTCTAGAACCACTGCGGTGCATGGAAACTTTTTTAGCCCTTTTTTATCTTCCACGATTCTAAAGGGATTTTTCCGATAAAATCCTCTCTGTGTTACATATGAAGAAACCTTAATGCGATTGCGCATAATTTTGCTGTTAGAACCTATCTGGTGGGGGAAAGAATGATTTTATTATAACCTTGTCATTTTATTTTATTTTTTATTTTATTTTATTTTTTTGGTTTCATGTGTTGGGTCCGAGAGTTGGTTTTAATGATATTTCTTATTTAACCCAAATAAAAAGAACCTTGGGTCTGCATGGTTGAAAACTATACTTCAAACTATGGTGACTGACATAGGTCTTTGGATGGGTAACCAACAGAAATAAAACCGTTATAAAAACACAATCCAAAATAGCCCAAGGGATTGATCCTCCCACCCATCATCTCCATTACTTTGTTGGGCTTCACCATACGGCCATGCCCCACCTATGACGTTGCCTACATTCTACTCTTTTGAATCACAGCAGCCCAGGGACCCAGATGCTCCCATGGCCACACATAGGTACGGAAATGATTTCTCAGAAGAATCTGCACATTTCCTTGGCTTCTGGACCTGTTGGCACAGTGGCCTGAAAAGGACCTGTCCTTTGGAACTCTAACGAGATGGGACCATGCAACATGTGGGCGTACTGGACAGTACCAACTGGGAGGGAGTGGGACCCACAATCCCCACTTCCCCCACATGCTGAGGGGACTGAAAAAGCCTGTAGAAAGCATGGGCATATTCCACCCTACCTTGAATTATTGCTTTGATGTTGGTCTAAAAACATAGAAATGGAATCTGTCAGTTTTCTTCCTTATCTATCTATACATCTAATATCTGGTGCCTCAAATGATTCAACCCAGATGAAAGGAACGTGTCCTTAAAATTCAGCCTTTCATATGTAGATATTATTTCTTCACCAAACCTAATTTTACCAAAAAAACTCTATAGGGCTATCTATAAACAGGAATTTCACTAGGTACACTTTAGACCATCAAATTGTTTCTGCTGACTGCTCCCTTGTGATATCTGATACATCCAAACCTTGAAATGGGAGGCCATTGAAAACTGCTGCTTGTTAAAAAAAAAAAAAAATTGGTGATTCTGTTTTGGCCTTTCCTTTTTTAACTTTCTACTATAAGGCTCTTAATCCGCAATGATTAGCACTATTACCTATGTCAGTACTGTGTTTTTTATTGGTTGGATACCATTCACTGAATGGTGACCCTGGCCTATAAAAAAATTGGGGTGGCCGGTGATCTGCAGTCCCATGTGTGGAAAATCAAGGAGAGGAATATGAACAAGAAGGAAGGGATTAAAGGGTGACTTTTGGAGACACCATCTAAAATAGGACCATCCCTTGCATGATCGCAAGGTCAGTACTGGCTATGACCAATACCATGTACAAAAATTTAGGGACCACTTCTTTTTGAATTCTCTGTGATTGCTATACCCAACTGTGTGGGGACCACCCCGCGAACCAAATCCCCGCTCAGTTTCGGCGAAGCGCATCAAACTCGGTCTCGAACATAGACCCTACGTTACTTCGGTTTCGGCACCAACTGCTGATATCGGAAAGTGGTAACCAGTTCGGCCGCGCCACCCCATTCGGTCTCGGCTACACAGAGTTATGCAATCACATCCGTTGGCCGCAACCCCATCAGGACAGGGCCCAAGAAAGGGATTTGATGGGACCTCAGCCGCCAACAGATCAGGGCAAGATCAGGCCCAATGTGATTGGCATTAAATGCAGTATGGGCTGATCGGACCCCCATTAAATGCAATGAGGGCTGTGATGGACCCTCATTAATGACTATATGGGCTGACGAGACCCTAGTCACATCATAAGGCCCACTGGCACAGGCACCAAAACTATTCCTTATATAAGGCATGAAACAGACCAAGAGCAAGGTAAGCATTCACATACATGCAACCAGACTCTTCTTCCTTCTTCTCCGATCAACAACTAACTTAAGCATCGGAGAGCCCTGTGCTGCCCACAGCCAGGGTCCTCTGACCGCTCTCTTCTCCCCTTTCAGGTTCACTAGATCGCAGCTACTTCTCCGGTACTTTGAGTAAGTCCTTGAAGGCATCCTAATACTGTGAGTATATTTTTTGCACTTACAATTGGCGCTGTCTGTGGGGAACGATTTACATATTCTTCTCAATCACTATGACGAGGAGAACTGCGAAAGGCGGAGAAACATCCAAGACAAGGCGTGCAGGACCGTCCTCTAACCTCCTTCCTGCCAAGAAGAGGTCTGGGAAGCAACCAGTTGCAGAGGACGACACCGAGCGTGATCTCGTCCGAATCAACGTTCAGGAGCATGACCTTCGCTCGGAGTCTGCCCTCCGGAGGGGAGATGCCCAACAACAGCCTACAGGTCTCCTGACGGGTCGAGACCAGCGGAGTAAGTCTCCAGTGGTCGATGGACCACGTCCCTCTGATAAGGTGGAGGATGTTGAGGACGCTGAGGATGAAGAATATAATCCTAGTGATGACTTCGACTCCACCCTTGAAGAGATTAGAGCACAGAATGAAGCTATCAAAGAAATGGACGCTCTGATCCGCCAGCTTCAGCAGCAGCTGGAAAGAGCCACTAGTTCAACAAGACATCAGCAGCACTCTCATCAGCAGCAGTCGCGTCAGCAACAACACTCGTAACGGCAGCGCGAGAGGAGGGTGTCTCGTGGCAAGCGCCCTGACTTCCCAGAGAAAGACTTGAGGGATCACCTGAATGCGAAGAGGCGCGACCGAACTCGAGACGAAGGCTCTAGCGCCAGCCATAACTACTCGAGGAAGGCGTCAGAAACTATCCCGGAGAGCAGGTATCACGACCAGGAGTGGTTGGACGCGCGTATAAGGGGAACGGTCCAGCGTAATCTGGAGGTGGCTAGTCTCGGTCGAGACCAAAAGGATGTTTGCTGCGACTCCATTGATCTCGGCGCGTCTCCTTTCTCTTGCGATATCAGGAAGTATCCCCTGCCAAAGAAGTTCACCGTCCCGAGGTTCGTCACTTACGACGGGACCTCGGACCCAGCTACACATCTCAGGCACTTCTCCCAGAGGATGTCTGTCTGGGGAGACGTGGGCCATCTGAACCGTCGAGTCTTTTCCTCCAGCTTGGGTGACCTCCCCTTGAAGTGGTTTTGTGCGCTCCCAGAGGGGTCCGTTTCAAGTTGGCAGCAACTCCAACAGTCCTTTATGAAGAAGTTTCAGGCCTACAGAATCCTGCCGAAGACAGATGCAGACATCATGGCCCTGAAGATGAAGCGAGAAGAGAACGTCACCCAGTTCACGAAGCGGTTCTGGACGGTCTACAGCCAGATCGAGAATTCCAAGGACGAGGTTGCCATCTTCGCATTTCAGAATGCCTTGCTGCCAGACAGCGACCTTTGTAAAGAGCTAGCCAGGAACCCAGTGTCTTCCATAGCGGCGCTCATGTCCATAGTTAACCGCTACATTGCCCAAGAGGACGACCAGGTCCGGGCTCGAGAAAACCATGGGGCCGCGCAGAAGGACCGAGGTGAGAGGCCCTCCAAGAGAGAGAGGGGACCGTCCCGAAGAGATGAATTCCGAAGAGATGAGCCAGACAGGCGTTGGGCGTCGGCTAGCTCGGCTAAGGCTCAGGCATTCACCTCGGCAAGAAGCAAGAAGCCCAGGCTGTCCGAGGATGCATATCGGGCAGTTAACACGGTCTTTAAGGAGCCTATCCACAGGATCATGTACAAGATTAAGTCGAGGCCATACTTCAGCTGGCCAGAGCCCATGAGGGGCGATTCTTCTTTCCGGGATCAGACCAGGTTTTGTGCGTACCACAAGGAGAGCGGTCACAAAACTGAGGAATGCAAGATGCTGCGGTCGCATTTGGAAAAACTTGTCCAGGAGGGACACCTGCAGGAGTTCGTCAAGGCGGACACCAGGGCCGAAACCCGAGCCCCGCGCCGAGACGAAAGAGGCCGCGATAGCGACGGGTCGGAGAAGATCATTAACGTCATCCATCTAGCTCCCTCGCCCAAGGGGAGTAACCGAGCTCGTGCTGAGGCCAGGCAGGCCTCTCACAGTAAGCAGGTCATGGCCGCCGAACTCGGCTCAGCTCCGAAGAGGGCTCAGAGGGAGCGGCCTGAAATCAGGTTCACCGATGCAGACTTGGAAGGGGTACAGCTTCCCCACAACGACCCGCTGATCGTCACTCTGAAGTTTGATTGGTCTAAGCAAGGCGTGAAGGATTGCACCGTGAAGAAGGTTCTCGTCGACCCCGGCAGTTCGTCCGAGATCCTCTATTTCGATAGTTTCCGAAGGATGGGACTGACGGAGAAGGATCTGTAGGAGGCCCGGATTCCCCTCATCGGCTTCAGCGCCAAGCCAGTATACCCCAAGGGAAAAGTGACGTTCAAGGTTGAGGCCGGTGGCGCGTCTGTTGAGACAACCTTCATGGTGGTGGACGCACCCTCACCTTACAATGCTATAGTGGGCAGGTCTTGGCTCCATAGTCTGGAGGCGGTCCCTTCCACTCTCCACCAGAAGTTGAAATTTCCGTGGGGCGGGAAGAATGGCCGAGTTGAAATCGTCACAGTCAGAGGAGATCAGCAGGCAGCCAAGCAATGTCTGACAGCTGTGGTATCCGGAGAGCGAGAACCCAAGGAGGTTAACATGGCCGAGATAGAGAAGAGGCTGGAGAAGAAGCTAGATGAGGTCGGCCAGGACCCGGAGAGCAAGAGCGTGGAGGACCTGACCGAAATCAGGATCGACTCACAAGATCCGGAACGGTTCTTCTTGCTCGGCAGTCAGCTCGGGGAGCCAGAGAGGTCCGAACTGGTCCAGTTTCTGGTGCAGAACAAAGAAGCCTTCGCCTGGACGCCTCAAGAAATGCTCGGCATCGACCCGGAGGTAGTATGCCATAAATTGAATGTGGACCCTAACTATAAACCGGTGATGCAGAGAGCCCGCAGGACTGGGGTGCCACAAACCGAGGCCGTGGTCGAAGAAGTGACGCCATCAGAGAGGTCCAATACCCGACCTGGTTAGCCAATACCGTGGTCGTCAAGAAGAAGACTGACAAATGGAGGGTGTGCGTCGACTTTACCGACCTCAACAAGGCCTGTCCCAAGGACGGCTTTCCCCTTCCAAAGATCGACCAGATGATTGATGCCACAGCCGGATACGACAGAATGAGCTTCCTCGATGCATATCGTGGCTATCACCAGATACCACTGTTTGGGCCGGACGAAGAAAAGATAGCCTTCATAACACCCAGAGGCACATACTGTTACAAAGTGATGTCGTTTGGGCTAAAGAATGCAGGAGCCACCTACCAGCGACTCGTCACCAAGATGTTCCACGATCAGCTCGGAAAACTGTTAAGGTCTACATTGACGATATGGTAGTCAAGTCCAAGCAAGCGCAGAACCATCTGGCAGACCTGACTGAAGTCTTCGACACTTTGAAGAGGTTCAAGCTCAAGCTCAATGCCTCCAAGTGCGCCTTTGGTGTCGGTTCTGACAAATTCTTAGGAAGCTTGGTCACACGCAGGGGGATTGAGGCAAATCCAGATCAGATCTCGACTATCCTCAGAGTGCAGAGTCCCACCTCGGCTAAGGAAGTCCAAAAGCTAACCGGAATGGCAGCCGCACTGAATCGGTTCATCAGCCGATCCTCAGATAAGTGCCGGCCTTTCTTTCAGCTTCTTAGGAAGAATTTTAAATTTCAGTGGACTCCGGAATGTGACCAGGCCTTGCAGGAGCTTAAGGCCTATTTATCCTCACCTCCTCTACTGTCAACTCCGGTTCACGGAGAATTTTTGTATTTATACCTAGCGGTCTCGGATCATGCGGTGAGCTCGGTCCTCCTCCGAGAAGAGGATAGGGTCCAAAAACCCATTTATTATATGAGCAAAACCCTGATTGATGCCGAGACCAGATACTTGCCACTCGAGAAGCTCGCGCTGCACTCGTTAGTGCCTCGCGGAAGCTCTCTCATTACTTTCAAACACATACCATAGTGGTTGTTACGGAACATCCACTTAAGTCTGTTTTCAGAAAAGCTGACTTTTCAGGAAGGATCTCCCGATGGGCTGTCTAACTGGGGCAGTACGACATTCAGTATCAGCCCAGGACATCGATCAAGGCCCAGGTTCTGGCGGATTTCCTTGCCGAGTTCGATTTGAGTTCGGCACCAACCCAGCTCGGCACCGAACTGGGGGGCAGGGAGCATGAGGCGCCCACGGGCTCCGAACAATCACAAGGCCAAGCCCTCACCCCAGTTTGGAAAGTCTTCGTCGACGGATCTTCCACCTCGAGAAGAGCCGGAGCGGGAGTTGTTCTTCAATCGCCAGAAGGACTGGTCATCGAGCAGGCTCTGATCCTGGATTTCAAGGCGTCGAACAATGAAGCTGAGTACGAAGCCCTATTAGCCGGATTGAACAGCGCCAAAATCCTCGGAGCTCAACAGCTGGTGGTTTTTAGTGATTCATAGTTGGTGGCCAACCAGCTAACTGGGGACTACCAAGCTCGCGACGACCGGATGGCCGCGTATTTAGCCCTGGCAAAGAAGCTGCTCTCTCAGTTCCAGACGGTCGAAATCAAACAGATAGGCAGAGAATCAAACTCCCATGCAGATGCTCTTGCAAATTTGGCCAGCGCTGTCGAAGCAGGAAGAAAAAGAACCATCGAAGTAGAATCATTGGCCGCACCCAGCATCGAGCTCCATCCATCTCGGGAAGTGTTGTGCCTCGACCTCGGCCCGAGTTGGATGGACCCCATCATAGCCTACCTCAAGGACGACAAGCTTCCCGAAGACAGTGGCGAGGCTCATCGAATCAGACTCAAAGCAGTCCGGTTCTGGTTGTCTCCCGAAGTCAAGCTTTACAGGAAGTCGTACACAGGCCCATACCTCCAGTGCGTTCATCCGAGCAAAGTCGAGGACTTTCTCTTCGAAATACATGAAGGGATTTGCGGAAGCCACATCGGAGGAAGATCCCTAACTTACCGGGCTATCAGCCAGGGTTACTGGTGGCCGTATATGTAGAGGGATGCGCAGGTATATGCGAAAAAATGCGAGAAGTGTCAGAAATTCTCCCACTCTCTCCATCAGCCAGCGCAGGACCTCAGTTCGCTTTCTAGCCCTTGGCCATTCGCCCAATGGGGGCTCGACATTGTGGGACCGCTCCATCGGACTCTAGGGAACAAGAGATGGCTGATTGTGGCTATCGACTACTTCACCAAGTGGATTGAAGCGGAGCCCCTGTCTTCCATCACGGAGCAGGATTCCAAAAACTTCGTATGGAAAAACATTGGTCGAGGTTCGGCATCCCCAGGATTCTGATCTCGGACAACGGGACCCAGTTCGACTCCAACCTCTTTAGGAGCTTCTGCCAGGAGCACGGCATCCGCAATGACTACTCCACCCCGGCCTACCCATAGAGTAATGGCCAGGCTGAAATTTCTAATAAAGTGGTGCTCGACGGGCTGAAGAAACAACTTGATAGAGCCAAGGGAAGATGGGTAGAAGAGCTCCCGAGTGTTCTTTGGGCCTACCGAACAACGCCAAGACGGTCCACTTCAGCAACCCCATTTTCCCTGGCCTACGGTATGGAGGTTGTCATCCCCTTAGAAATTGGCCTCCCTACTTTAAGATCCGAACTCTTCGACCAGGGCCGAAATGAGTCGCATCTAGCTGTGGAACTCGACTTGGCCGATAAGCGAAGAGAAGCAGCAGCAATTCGGCTTACAACCTATCAGCGGCAACTGGCCAGAGGCTACAACCAGAGAGTTAGGGAGAGGAGATTCTCAATAGGGGAGCTGGTTGTCAAGAAGGCACTCCCAGGAGACAAGGATCCAAATCAAGGCAAGCTGGCGCCGAATTGGCAAGGACCATTCAAAGTGACTTCCCTTGCTGGGCAGTCAGCTTACAGACTCGAAGATATGGAGGGCCGGCAATTACCGAGACCATGGAACCCGTCTCACCTAAAGAAGTTCTACTTTTGACACCTGTACCTGTATACCTATACTCTTTGTACTTCGAAGAATTCAATGAAAGGGAATTTCACATTCAGAGCAGACTGTCAGCACTTCGGCTACGGCCACGATGAGATCGCCTCGGGTTCGCCATGTGCAACCCAGGCGTGAAGCCTTTACGGCCACGATGAGATCACCTCGGGTTCGCCACGTGCAACCCAGGCGTGAAGCCATTACGGCCACGATGAGATCGCCTCGGGTTCGCTACGTGCGGCCCGGGCGTGAAGCCGTAACGGCCACGATGAGATCGCCTCGGGTTCGCTATGTGCAACCCAGGCGTGAAACCAATTGGCCCTAAAAGAAGTCGCCATGGTTTCATAAATAAACAATCCATGTGTAGGGACACTATGCCCGTTCTTTCGCTTTCTCCGCCTCGGAGGATCAGCACAGTGCCCGCCAGGGCATGTCGGCTAAACTGCCGTGATGAATGAGGTCCAGAGTACCAGGGCAGTCGCGGTGAGCCCTAAACTAGTTGGTCCACTCTAATCCGAACTCATACACTTGTGAAAAATACAAAAAAAAGGGGGACGCACATTCCCATGCAAGTAGCAAGTTATAGACGATGGAATTCAAAGGAGAGGAATTTGAGAAACGAAGGAATTTTATTGATAAACTGCTAGTATTTACAAGGATCTGATTACACTACCACCGAAATAGACAAAAATAAAAAGGATTACATGTTATGAGGAAAGAAAATCAAGATGCCCCAGCCCCGGTGTCGTCAATGATCACTATTGCAGCATCACCGGTCTGTGCAGCTTCGGGAGAGACCGACGTCTCAGCTTGAACCTCGGGTGGAGGAGGCGCTGGAGTCTCAGCGGGAGCTTCGGGAGGAGGCGGCGCGGGAGTCTCTGCGGGCTCCTGGGGCACGGATGCAGCTGGCTCGAGCTCTGGAGGGTTCTGGTAAAGTGGATGATCTTCTTGGACCCCCATCTTCTTGAGCCCAGCGCGATAGCTGAGCTAGAATAGCTTGGAACTCAGCTTCTTAACTTGGGTGGTATAGTTCCGACCCGCATCCGCAACCCCATCTAAAAAGGCAGCATTGATCTCAGCTTGGGATGACGCTAGAAGTTCTTCCCTCGCCTTCTTCTCTCCTTCAAGTCCAGCTGCTAGCCCCGCCGCTCTCTTCTCCTCGGTGAGGAGCTTGCCTCGCAATTCGTAGTTTTCCGATTTAACTTTGCAGAGCTCACTCACCATTATTTCGGCCTGAGCGTCGAGCTCGGCCTTCTTGGCCACCACCTCCTTTAGTTCTTCACATCTTGCCCTGAGGTCGGCCTCGGCCTTCTCCTTCGCCTCCATCAGGCGACTGAGCCGAGCATCTTCGTCAATGACTCTGTTCAGGACCACGTGACGTCTCTGGACGGCCTGCAGAAAGACAAGTCGTGTGAATTAATATTACGCAGAAAGGCCAGTGTTGCAGTTGGGAGAAATTCGACACTTACCGAAATGGAGTGTTGTATTGTCTTCATGAGCAGCTGTGGGCTGTCAGCTGCGCGGTGCGCTTCCATATCTTTGGGAAGCGCACAGGCCCAGGTGAGGGCCGCGACCACGGCTGAGCTGCCTATCAGCCGATCTTCAGCGTTCAGTGGCCTCCACGGTCTCACCTCGAGGTCCGGCCTGAAGGCCTCTGGCTCGGCCGAAGTAGTCGCGCGGGGCGATTCGTGGCGCCGCTCCACCAGAGGCCCTGCCTGAGTTGGCTCTTCCGCGACCCTGTCCCTTGCGGCCTGGGTGGCTTAGGTGGATCGCGGCCGGTCCCCGTGGACAGGCTCCTTCCCCTTCGCCCTCTTTCTAGGCCTCTCGCGCTCTGCGTTTGCGACGGGCTGGACCTCGGGGCGGGGAGGGGCGACAGAGATGGGGAGTGGACCAGCGCTGGGAGCTGCCAGCTGCCCACCAAACACCGCGTCCTTGAGATTTAGTGGCTGATACGCGGGCCTGCGCCTTTCCATTTCGTCAGCGCTGGGAGAGGAATGGTTATCGACCTCTCGGATGGGATCGCACTCGGCACCAGCGGCCATGTGGAGGCTTCTACGACCGAGACAGCCCCGCTCGTGGCTTCGGCTAAGGCGAGGACGATGTCCCCCGGGCGGCCTGGTTTCCGTGTATAGGACACGTACTTCGGCTCGTACCCTAGCAGAGAGAAAGCGGCTCTGTTGTGGTGGCCTCGGTACTGGTAGACTTTATCCAGCCAAGCCTTGTTCCTCCGCCAATGGTCCAGCTGGGCGTCTCGCTTTCGCTGGTGGAGGCCTGCGAAAGGAAAGAAAAGAATTAGAATAAGAGCTGACAAAGATGCAAGCCAAAAATCCGAAACCCGGCAGAAGGGATAGGGTGTTACTCCGTGGTGTCCCGAAGGATCGTGGGATTTGGACTCGCCTCACGGTCTCGGATTCGGTCTCCTCGAACTCCCAATTGCCAGAGACAAACAGTCGGTCATCTCCGGCATATTTTTTCGAGTCCTCCAAGGCCGTGATTAGGGGCGAACACTTGGCTTTGACTCGGAGGTAGTATGTGTTGCCTTCTCGGGTTTTACAGAGGTCGTAAACGTCCTCGATGTCATGGACGCCGAGGTCGATTCCTAGGACTCTGTTCAATTCGGCGACGCCCATGATGACTTTGAAGCCGTTAGGCATCAACTGGCATGGACACAGGTTCCAAGTTCGGAGGCACGACCTAAGGAGGGGATGGAGGGGGAACCTAACTCCTCCCTCGATGATGGCAACAAGAGGAAACGACATCCAGCCATTGCTAAATATATAGACGGAAGACCTGTCGGAGGCCTTTATCCAAACGTCCTCCGGGATCATGAACTTGGCTCTGAGCTCTGCCAGGGCCACAGGGGAGTCTATCCAGTGACTGAAAGCCCCCATTCCTAAGTCTAAGAAACCCTAACGAAACTCTAAGAAAGAACAGGCCAACAGAACAGAATAAGGGGCGGCCGGAAACCCTAGAAACTAGAACGGAGATGTAAGCGAGAAAAGAGAATCGGAGAGACTCACTGGATTGACAGAAGCGAAGTCGAATTCTGGTGAATGAACTGCAGACGGTGGTCGCAGGAAAACAGCCGGAAGTTCTGTTTTGTGCTGGTTGTACTGGTTCTAATAGGGTACCAAGAAGCGTTAACAGGCCGGTTCCAGTTCTAGAAAAAGTTCAGAAGCGAAAATGGCGAGAAGACAAGCCAACACATATTTAAGGAGAAGGGATGGGTGTCATCTCGAAATTCAAAGGGGAGGCGTGCGAGGTGTCGTCTCGATTCTCTCCCCACGCCGCCTCGAAGTGACAAGGAAGCCTTCTAGACGGTGACGCGTGGCGCAGTCGGTCCGCCTCCCGACGCTAGTCATGATCACCTCATTTATCGTTTCCATTAATTGCCTCGGGCGATCGAAACGATGGCGGCGCCTTAAGCCGAACAGTCAGAACCCTTAGCTGGAAAGCGCTTGTGGAATAAATGCCAAGCAGCTTCGGGAAATCAATTCAGCTCTCAACCTCGAGGCCCGGGGAGCCCAAGAGGTCAAGAGCTGGGGGGCTATTGTGTGGGGACCACCCCGCGAACCAAATCCCTGCTC
This sequence comes from Cinnamomum chago, assembly GCA_038049695.1. Taxonomy (NCBI): domain Eukaryota; kingdom Viridiplantae; phylum Streptophyta; class Magnoliopsida; order Laurales; family Lauraceae; genus Cinnamomum; species Cinnamomum chago. The sequence continues at coordinate 33,025,547 of CP142461.1, forward strand.
AGTTTCGGCGAAGCGCATAAAACTCGGTCTCGGACATAGACCCTGCGTTACTTCGGTTTTGGCACCAACTGCTGATATCGGAAAGTGGTAACCAGTTCGGCCGCGCCACCCCATTCGGTCTCGGCTACACAGAGTTATGCAATCACATCCGTTGGCAGCAGCCCCATCTGGACAGGGCCCAAGAAAGGGATTTGATGGGACCTCAGCCGCCAACAGATCAGGGCAAGATCAGGCCCAATGTGACTGGCATTAAATGCAGTATGGGCTGATCGAACCCCCATTAAATGCAATGAGGGCTGTGATGGACCCTCATTAATGACTATATGGGCTGACGAGACCCTAGTCACATCATAAGGCCCACTGGCACAGGCACCAAAACTATTCCTTATATAAGGCATGAAACAAACCAAGAGCAAGGTAAGCATTCACCTACATGCAACCAGACTCTTCTTCCTTCTTCTCCGATCAACAGCTAACTTAAGCATCGGAGAGCCCTGTGCTGCCCCACAGCCAGGGTCCTCTGACCGCTCTCTTCTCCCCTCTTAGGTTCACTAGATCGCAGCTACTTCTCCGGTATTTTGAGTAAGTCCTTGAAGGCATCCTAATATTGTGAGTATATTTTTTGCACTTACACCAACAACTACGTATAGAGTACAATATGATTAATCAGAGTATAATCTAATTTACATAGTAGCTAATCACAGTAAAATCTAATTTACTATCATCTTAATCTAAGATGAACTTATTTTTGCATGTCGCAACAACCTGAATTCTCTACATGATGGATTAGCGAATCTGATATATGGCTATATGTAATGTTATATTGGCCCTAAAGTTTGCTTTGCTTTCAACAATCAAAGAGAATATAGTGGGCTCAGCTAGTGGCATGCATAACAGCCGATTGTTTATCTTATAATGACAGTTTTTTTTTTTTTTGGAATTTTTCTACAAAAATGAAAGGTTGAAGACTAATATAACAGGCTGAAAACAGAACTTTAATGGTGTTTCAATTAAAAATGCAATGACAATTGACAGTAACAAAAGATATGGGATCGAAATAGCATCGAGTCTAGTGAGTTTGACTGAGGTTTTTAAGGACATGCTCAAACTCATTTGAATCAGTGCCCTTTGATTAAGTTGACTCAACAAAGTCAGAATGAGTCTAGTTTTTAAACCATAGTCAATATGTTTAATTTCATTGACACTGACAATTGCGGTTTGACCCAAGATCACAATCATGGTGTTCACACTGTTTTTAACAAAATCAAAGTTAGATTATTGACTATTCTATAAGAAATCATCCATCATTGACATTATTTAATCCCTTAATCATGATCTAAGATCATTTTACGTTATTATCGAAATAAGCATCACTTGCAGTGAGTTATACCCGGAGCATATGATGTCGATAAATCAAATCTAATGAAATCCTTGATTTCGAATATGAGCTTACTCAATTAGAAAAATAAGTATCTAAATAGCTATAATTCAAAAGGGCCCTTCTGGGCCTTTTTTAAGCCTCTAGACAAGGACGTATAGTTTTGTGGTAATGTATCTCATTGAAAAGTATAGACAATAACTGTGCATATGACATGTTTTAGAGAGTGGTGCATGTGCCAATTAAAGTAGTGGGAAATGAATGGATTGAATTGAGCCCACATCACGGATCTTGCCTCTCCTTTAACCTACACCCCCACCTCTTTATGTTTACTTATCTTTGCTATATAAATCTTGGGGACGTCATTCAACTGATGGATCTGTGAAAGTTTATCTACACAATGGCTTCTTGGGTTCGGACAATCACATCTCCATTTAGAAAAGCATGCACTTTCTTAAACCAACAACCAAAAGAGAAGAAGTCACAACCAGGTTGGTTCATTTTTTCATCACTTTCATCCTAGCTATTCGATTGATTCTTCCTTTTTCTTCAGTTTTATTTATTACTCTTGTCCCTTTGGTTTGGTAACTACATTCTTATCACTTCCAAGGAAGTATAGTATTTTCCCCTGTTTCTGCTTTTCCTTTCTTTTCAATATAATTATCCTTATAGCAAAAAAAAAAAAAAAAAGTCTTTTTCAAAGAACCAATTATCAAAGCAATTAAGCATAAACCGAGTTGTCTCGCCCAATATGCACAGATTTTGGAAGTGACCAAGCCACTTTTTCTTTATGTTTATTCTGAAACCTAAAACATTATGGACTTATATTCTTTCCAACTTTTAATATCCAATCTTGCGCTAAGATAACGTTTCTCTCTTCTTCTTTTTTTTTTTATAAAAAAAGAAATTCACTTCGAATCTTTTATTTTTTTTAAACCCCATTTTCGTTTTAGAAAAAAGAAAAGGCTGAAGCAATCTAAGATATTGGTCTAGAACAGATTAATCAGCTCATTTTTGGCTTTGGCCCATGCAGTCTCTGAAATCAAGTTTAGTTTGGAAATCATGCTCAATATGCATGTCCATTTTCTTTTAGCAGGGCATGATCCTCCTCCAGGAATGGATTTACAGGGTGAAGTGATGGCATGTGCATATGAGGATGTCCAAGTGATGTGGTCGATTTTGGACAAGTCCAAGCCAAGGTAACGGAAAGTGACTTCCTGGATGGATGCAGTGGCTCTCATGGCAGCATGTATGTGTGGATTACAGTGCTAGGTAGATGATATGGTTGTGGTGGCAAGCAGATGACAACAAAGTAAACAAATTTAAAGGAATTAGAAGGTAAATGGAAATCTGTAACATATGGTCCTCCCCTTTGCCCCATCCATCTTGTAATTTTGCAAATTTATTGTCCATTTGTAGAAGGAATCCCCATGGATAATGAAAGAACATGGTGAGATTTTTATAGGAATCTGAAGAGAGAAGCAATCCATCTTGTAATTGCAAATTTAAGGTCCTTTTTCGTAGGGGAAATCCCGATGCTAGAACATGGTGAAACTTGCACCTCCACCGATAAAAAGAAAAAAACAAAAAAACCCTCCTAGCACCCCACCACCCCTACCCTGTGCACCTGCATGGACTGGTTGAATTACTAGGATGGTGGCTGCATATTAATTTTTCATTTTTTTCCTTTTTTCAATTTCAATTAAAGGGCAAGTTATCGAAGAGTCATCTTTGGATATTTGCCTTTGATTCTTCATTTTTAACCTGTTAAAAAAATATAGAATCTTAGAGTTTCTAAGAAGACAATTACATGAAACAAATAGGCCTGGAATCTCCATGGATAATGAAATAGCATGGTGAGACCCTTATAGAATGTGCTGCTGACAGTGCGACTCATGGCTAGATTAAAAAACTACAATCTAGTCACCAATTCGCTTGCACACATAGGAAAAGTGTTAAAATTGAAAAACAATTACATTACCGGACAAAAAAAAACAAAGCTATAGAAAAACCAATGAGGAAATCGACTCTTTCACTGAAGACAATATACCAAGGAAAGTTTTGTCTTTCAAATGTTCATAGTTCTACCTACATTGAGAAATTATGAATTCTAAAGGGCCTTTTGTTTGCATAAAATTGATTTCTTAGAAATCCATGGTAGAGTGGGTTCCAACAAAGAAAGATTGAGAAACCAAGGGGATGTAGATGAGACCTTGACTATCCTACTCTCTGATTCACTAGTGATATGGATGAATATTGAAGGCAATTTGTGGATCTTTACCTCTATTTCTTTATTTGACACTCTTTTAGGAATACATTTCTTAGAGATCCTAGGAATTCAATTCATGCAACCAAACTTTCCCCACACCTTTTACCTCAAATGTCTTTCCATCGAAAACTAATATATATATATTTTGTATATACCCCCCTAAGGTTTATAGGATTTGTAAATAAGCCTCTATAGTTTCAATATTTGTATATACCCCCCCGCCCTCTTATTGTAATACCTTTCATGTCCCAAAATTAGTAGCCTTACAATCACCATAAGTTCTTTAGAGTAAAATGACATTTTTGCCCGTCTCTTTATTCATATATGCATATTTTCCAAAGCTTGAATTTGTTTTTCTTTAAATCTTTTAATATTAACAATTACTATAGTACATTCAATGGGAGAGAGTAACCCTACATAAATCCATTTTTATCACTACGGGGCTCATTTCATCAAATCTAAATCGATCACAAAGAAAATCTACACTTGTACTTATAATTGGTTATAATTGACCCAATCCATGTACAACCCCAAATTAGATTAATGAAAGTCTCAAATACATGATTAGGTGTCATGTGCATGGGAGAATTCGAGAGAGATTATTGGGACTTGGGATATATAAAATAATGATATTTTTATAAATAATGACATACTTATATTTTTTTTATTTAACTTAAGGGCAAAATTGTCATTTTTATAAAAATTCAACACAATTCTTTTGGTGGTCGCTGTGACTAGTAAATTTGGGGATATGGAAGGTATTAAATTGAAAAGGTAGGGGGTTATGTGCAAATACTGAAACCACATGAGCTTATTTACAAATTTTATAAAGCCAAGGGGGGTATATACAAAAAACTCTACATATATAGACTGTTGTCACAAATATTGACAAACTTCTTGTTTAGATTTATCCAACTTATTAAGGAATGTATTTCATCAGTGTCCTACGCTATCCTATTAAATCGATCCCCCTTTGGAAATTTCAATACATTAAAAGGGTTAAGACAAGGTAACCCCCTTTCACCCTATTTGTTCATTCTTAGGGCTAAAGTCTTATCTTTTATGCTCACTAAAGCGGAAGATATGGATTTCATGCAGGGGTTAGAGTAACTAGAGGTGCTCCAAGCATCTCTCCTCTCCAAGCATCTCTCATCTCTTCTTTGCCAATGATATCTTTATTTTCTGTAATGCTAAACTAAAAGAAGCTAGAAAAGTAAAGAACTTATTGGAGAACCAATGTGACATCTCATGCCAACTTATTTACCATCATAAGTCTGTCGTGTAAAGGAGCTTGCCAAAAGAGATGCAAAAGTATTGCAATGATCCTTGGTATGAAAATCATGGACAAGGATGAAAAATATTTAGGGAATCCCTTGTCTATCAGAAGGAATAGGCATTTCAGTTTTGAATCTCTTATTAGTAAAATTCAAAACAAGATCAATTCCTGGCAAGTCCTACTATCCTAAGCAGGTAGAAATACCTTATAAAATCTTTTTGTTGTTAGATCTGATATAGTTTGCAATACAAATCAAACATATGGATCTAGATTTATGCATTAAACAATATATAATCTCAAATAATATAAAAGCATACCTTGCGCCATGATCTTGTTGATGGGCACATCTATTCTCTCAAATAGGGTTTTCTCCTATCTCCCTTATCACCAAGTCCAATATGCGTAAAGTTGATGATTACTTTTCAGATCTCGTAGGTTAAGAGAGAGAACCAGAAAACCATATATATAGATAAGCCCTAGAGAGATTTCTTCCCATCAAAGAAATCTAATAAATGTAAGTTTCTTTAATTCCCTCAAATTAGCCAACAAGAGTCCTATTTGATTGAGCTTACTAAAATAGAATCCAAGATAAACTTAATAAAACCAAAACCAAAACCAAAAAGGGGGAAAGTAACTTAAATTAGTGGGCTTAAATCGTGGGTCCCAACAATGTTGCACATGTGGTCATGAGGATCACTCACGTCTAACAATCTCCCACTTGGTCTAAATGACCACACATATGTGATCTCCCACTTGGTCATGATAACCACCAATATTCAATCCACCTTCTATTTTTATTTTTATTTTAAAAACTATGTTTTATAAAATGACTCAACTTGGATTCAACAGATTTTAAAATCCCGACGAGTGGCCAGTCATTAGTAAAAAACAACCCAATTATTCTTGTTTATGCTAATTCTTATATACTGTAACAAAGTGAAACCAATAATGCGAGTCATGGCGGTCAAACATCAATTTTACGACATAATTCCTTTCATGTACTACAACATTAGTGATTCCATTTATGCAAGTCATAAATCGAGGAAAATAATAGGAGTGGACTAAAACTTCCTATTTATTGGTCCAATTGAAATTCATCTTGCTTTTCAATAATGAATTAATTATGCACACAAAAATTAAGCAAGAGAACATAATCATTAATAATGAAAACTGATCAACAAAAAATATCTAAGTAAATAGCATAAACCCTTTCAACCACATACATTAAGGTGACACAATGAGACCCATTGCTTTAACATGATCATTATAGGCCTCTGCCGGTAATGCTTTGGTCATAGGATCTGCAATCATAAGCTTTGTACTGATTTGCTTTATAGATACCAAACCATCTCAAACCTTCTCTTTAATGGCAAGATATTTTATCTAAAAGTGTTTTGCAGCGCTAGAACTCTTGTTGTTGTTAGAAAAGCGAACAAATGAGGTATTATCACAATAAATTTTCAACGGTTTAGAATTAGAATCCATGATCTGAAGCCCTGAAATAAAATTTTGCAGCCATATAGCTTAATTAGTAGCCTCAAAGCATGTCACAAATTCTGCTTGAAATGTGGAAGAAGCAGTTGTAATCTTTTTAACACTTTTCCACAAAACAACCCCATCAACAAGGAGAAAAATGTATCCGGATGTAGATCTCCTTGTGTCGAGACACCAAGCAAAATCTGAATTTGAATATCCAATCACTTTCAAGTGATCAGATTTTCTATAAGTGAGCATATGTTCCTTAGTCCTTTGTAAATATCGCATGACCTTCTTTACTACTTTCTAATGTACCATACTAGGATTAGACTGATACTTTCCTAACATGCTAACTGCAAAACTGATTTCTGGACGTGTACAAGTTTGAGCATATAAAAGACTTCCTACGACGGAAGCATATGGAATGTCTTGCATCTGTTTTCTCTCGATGTCATTTATTGGACATTGATCTTTGGAGAATAGATCACCTCTTGATATATATATATAGGTGATTTTCCTCCAGAACATTTCTACATATTGAATCTTTCAAGAACTCTATTGATATAGGCTTTCTGTGAAAGTCCTAGTAGTCCTCGAGATCTGTTTCTAATAATCTCGAATCCAAGCACAAAGGAAACTTCACCCATATCTTTCATTTCAAAATTCTCTATGAGGTATTCTTTTGTTGCATGTAGTAGGCCAAGATCACTACTAGTAAGTAGAATGTCATCTACATATATAACTGAAATAATGAACTTGCTCCCACTGATCTTTAGGTATATACATTGATCAACAATGTTTTCCTTAAACCCGAAGTAGGTAATGGTATCATGGAACTTAATATACCATTGCCTTGAAGCTTGTTTAAGTCCATATATAGATTTCTTTAATCTACAAACTAGTTTTTCTTTGCCTTTTTTCTCAAGTCCTTCTGGTTGTTTCATATATACCTCTTCAGATAAATTCTCATTTAAGAACGCTGTTTTCACATCCATTTGATGTAACTCTAAATTAAAATGAGCTACTAATGCCATTATGATTCAAAACGAGTCATTCGAAGAAACTGGCGAAAATGTCTCTTTATAATCAATATTTTGCCTTTGAGTAAATCCCTTAGCTACAAGTCTGGCCTTAAATCGTTCGATTTTGCCCTTTAAGTCTCGCTTGGTCTTAAGGATCCTTTTACATCCTATAGTCGCAGACCCTTGAGGCAATTCAACGAGATCCCAGGCTTTATTTATTGACATGGATTTTAACTCTTCTTGCATGACATCAATACATTTATTCGAATCATCTCCTTTAATGGCTTGTGAAAATGTTACCGGATCTTCTTTAACACCTATATCAAAATCAGATTCTTAAAGATAAACAATATAGTCATCCGATATACAGACCTCGTAGATCTTTGGGATCTTCTTAAAGCTTCTGGTTCTGCTAAATTTTGATTCGGATGAAAAATATCTTCAATCATATCATTATGAGTGACATTCTCATATAATGGTGCATTTGGTATAGTAGGTTGTATTATCATTATATCATTCTGAATGAAGTCATTTGGAATACTCACTCTAATCGTTTTAATCGATACATGAATAGGTATCCGATGTTCTTCAAATACCACATTTTGTGGTGCATTGCTTCCACTAATGTCATCATTTTCTATGAATCTGGCATTTCCGGTTTCAACAATTCTAGTGGAATGAGTAGGACAGTAAAATCTAAAACCTTTGGACCTTTCAGGATATCCAATAAAATACCCACTGATAGTTCTAGGGTCCAATTTTCTCTCTTATGGGTTATAAATTCGAGTTTTCGCTGGACAACCCCAAACATGCCGATGTCATAAACTTGACTTCTTACCTGTCCATAGCTCATAAGGAGTTTTAGGAACAGCCTTAGTGGGTATATGGTTTAGGATATATGCAGCTGTTTTTAGGGCTTCTCCCCCACATAGAGTCAGGTAATTTAGAATTACTTAACATACTCCGTACATTTCCATAAGCATTCTATTACATCTTTCAGCCACACCATTTTGATGTGGGAAGTCAGGAAATGTATATTCAGCATGAATACCATGACTTTCCAGGAATTTTGCAAGTTCCAGGATTTTGACCCGATTCATCATACCTCCCATAATACTCTCCACCTCTATCAGATCTCACAACCTTTATTTTTCTGTCTAACTGTTTTTCAACTTCAGCCTTGTAGATTTCAAAGGCTTTTAAAGATTCTGATTTCTCATATAATAGGTAGACACATCCATATCTAGTGAAATCGTCAATAAAGGTAATAAAGTATATTTTACCACTATAACATGGTGTAGGAAAATAACCGCAAATATCTTTGTGGATTAATTCAAGTGGTTCTAAATGCCTTGTGACCTTATGTTTATTGGTGTTTTTGGTCTACTTACCTTTTATGCAGTCTATACAAACACCAAAATCAATAAAATCTAGGGCTTTTAATACTTCGTCATTTACTAATCTCTTTAATCTCTCTTGAGAGATGTATCCTAGCCTTTTATGCCACAAAATTGAGGAGTTTTCATTCATGACTCCTCTCTTAATACCCACATTCATAATATTATTCTCATGCAAGGTAAGTAAGGAACTAGCAAAATATGGATCCAGATTCAATTTATAAAGACCATCACATAAAATACCACCACCAATTAAAACTTGACTCTTATAAATAGTCAAAGTACCGTGTCCAAAAGAGAAGGTATAACCTTCTAAATCAAGTCTAGATAAAGAAATTAAATTTCTACAAATCGTAGGAACATAAAAAGTGGTATTAAGGTCCAACTGGAATCCAGAATCAAGAATCAATCTGCAAGTCCCCACCGCTTTCACTTCAACCTCCAGCCAGTTTCCCATAAAAATATTTCTTTGATCATTGTTTGGACTCCGGCTTGAGTGAAAGCCCTGCGTGGAATTTGCCACCTGAACAGTGGCACTAGAATCAATCCACCAAGTATTTGAAGGAACATCTAAAAGATTTGTTTCATAACAAACAAAAAGAGTTATTTATACCTCTAGATTCAAACCATTTCTATCTCTTAAAGCAGTCTTTCTTCAGATGTCCCTTTTGGCGGCAGGAGAAGCCCCTTGGTTCACTACCTTTCTTCCCGACTTGGTCAGTCGAAACATGTTTCTTGCCTTTCTTTTTCTGACCTTTCTTTCCCTTGGGATACGTTATCTTGCTCGAAGGGGTGTTGAAGATGAAATTTACTTTGTGTAACTGCCCTTCCTGCCTAAGTCTGCCTTCTTCTTGGACACACTTTGAGACTAACTCATTCGTAGTCCATTTCTCCTTATGAGTATTATATGAAATTTTGAAAGGCCCAAATTGAGGGGGCAAGGAGTTCAAAATAAATTGGACTATGTAATTTTCAGAAATTATCACTTCTAGATAGTTGAGTTGGGCCACTATATCCCACATTTCCATGATATGTTCCCTGATACCACTAGATCCATCATATTTCATTGAAGATAATTTGGCAAGTAAAGTAACTGCAAAAACCTTATCGGATGCTTGAAATTGATGCTCCACAGATTCGAGATAGGCCTTTGCATTTTCATTTTTCGGGATAGAACCACGGATATTTTTAGCTATGGATCTTTTGATCATCATGAGCTTAGATAGTTGGCCTTGATCCATTTTTCATAATATGCTCTCGTAGCTTGAGAGCTATTTTTCAGTAAGATCAGCAAGTTTGGGTTCCATAATTGCAGTGTCCAAGTTTAAGCAGCCCAAGGTTAACAAAAGCTCATCTTTCCAATAAGTAAAATTTGATCCATTTAACATTGGAATGTTTCAGAGATGTCCATTCAAGGCAGCAGGAGTCCATGCTGGAATATAAATGGAAAAAATGCTCAATTACTTTAATGCTTTGAGTTCATGCTAAAACATTAATCCAAAATGATTCGGTGCATAAATGAAGCATATCTAGTGAGTGATCAAGTTCATCATCATAAATGAAGCTCTGATGCCAATTGTTAGATCTGATATGATTTGCAATACAAATCAATCATATGGATCTAGATTTATGCATTAAACAATATATAATCTCAAATAATATAAAAGTGTACCTTGCGCCATGATCTTGATAATGGGCAAATCTATTCTCTCAAATAGGGTTTTCTCCTATCTCCCTTATCACCCACTCCAATATGCGTGAAGCTGATGGTTACTTTTCAGATCTCATAGGTTAAGAGAGGGAACTGGAAAACCATATATATAGACAAGCCCTAGAGAGATTTCTTTCCATTAAAGAAATCTAATAAAGGTAAGTTTCTTTAATTCCCTCAAATCAGCCAACAAGGGTCCTATTTGATTGAGCTTACTAAAATTAAATCCAATATAAAGTTAATAAAACCAAAACCAAAAAGGGGAAAGTAACTTAAATTAGTGGGCTTAAACCCTGGGTCCTAACAGTGTTGCACATGGTCATGAGGATCATTCACGTCTAACATTTGCCTCAACTATGTTTATAATATGTTTGCTCTACGTCTTCCTAATAAAACCTCTGAATCTATTGATAAAATGTTTAGAGCATTTTGGTGGGGTGAGAACGAAGGAAAAACAAAAACTCATACCATTAAATGGGCTCAACTATGTAAGCCTATTTTTGAAGGGGGGGGGGGGGGGGGGGTGGTGTGTGTGTTAGGAATTAGAGACGCCAAGAGTAATAATCTAGCCCTCTTGGCCAAAACTTGTTGGAGATGCCTTAGTAATGAGGAACTCCTTTGCTCAAAAGTGGTCAAGGCTAAGTATTGTCCTAGAAGTAACATTTGGGAGGCTAAGCACATGAAAGATAATTCTTGATTCTGGAAGGGATTTGTGGAGGGAGTCAATTTCATTAATGAATGTTAGGAATTTTGAATTGCAATTTGATGGATGCATTATCATTCTAGCATCATTTGAATTTTCATACATGCATTGTTTTAGAAAAACTTGAAATCTTGATTAATACATGCAGTGTTTTTAAGATTTGTAAAAGTATTGATTTATGCATGTTTTGTTTTTAAACTTGGATGCATTTGTTTTTGAAAAGAAGTTTTAGAGATCAAGCAAGCCTATATTTTAAATCCTTCAAATCATTTTAGGCTTTTTATGTTTCATGGTTTTAATCCTCTTAGTTTGATTTAAACCATGTTTCCAAGCTTGATTTAATGGCCCTAAAGTCCCCACTAAGTTAAAGCACAGTCATAAAGGGAACCCCCAAAGGGCCACACTAGTCACCAAAGCACTCAAAATTCCGAAAACTATAACAAAAGCTATTCCAAACCCAACTTAGCCAAAATCACTAATCAAGCTTAGAACTAACACACGACTTAATTAACACTAATCGGGTTCACTCGAGTTGGGGTCTTACAAATTCTAAAATCAAAAGAGAAGCCCTCCGCCTCCGCCGTCCTTGGAAATTAGAATCGAAATCAATCCACATAAAGAGAGAGAAAAACCCTTCACTACCTCAATTCTAATCATAGTTGTGAGAAAGCGGTAGCCATCTCATTTTACTTTTGGTTTTTTTTAGGACATAGAAAGTGCTTTATCTCAAAATAAAGAACTGCACATACACACACACACACACAGAGAGAGAGAGAGAGAGAGAGAGAGAGAGAGAGAGAGAGAGAGAGAGAGAGAGAGAGAGAGGGAGGGAGGGAGCTTCCGTAACTCTCATTCATATACCTTAAAACTATACTCAGGGTGGCTCGACCTATTAAAAGGCCTCTTTGGCAGTATGGTGAATTGATGTATGGTGAGATGAAGCATCAAATTAAGAGAGAATAAAACATAAGGTGTTATGATGGTATTTTATTTTTAGTTGTTTGGTATGAAATCTTTTTGACTTTTTGTCTGGAAAAGTGGAGTTTTTTTGTCCTTTAGTTGAGAAATAAGGTTGCTTTTTTTACTTTTTTTGAAAAGTTCGGAGGGAATTTTAAAATTTTGTACTTTTGATACGACCTATTGTCAATTTTTGTCAAGATTCACTTTACTTTACTTTAACTAGTTAATTTCCAAACACGCTCCCCTCCCAAAAAATAAGGCCCCACAGTATCACATTCTATTAAAGTCATTTTTTCACATTCTAACAAAATATTAAAGCAACTACCATAGTATTTTTTTCACCCAAAAAAATAAGGCCCTATAATAGTAATTAGTATCACATCTTACTAAAGCCATTTTTTCAGAAACCTAAAACTATTAAAGCAACTATCATCCTTATTTTTCTTTACACAGTGTCTTTTTAAATTCCAACTAATTCAACCTCCCCGCCACCTCACCAGTGTGGTTTTTCAAATGAACGTTTCTCTTTTAGATTAATGTTTCTCTTTCCATATTAAAACGTGTCTACCGCAAATTCAATCTCCACCAACATTTTTCCATTTAGTACTCTTAACTCTCTCACCCTCTCTGTCTCTTTCATAGATTGCCTTTTCTCTGTAACTACTTCTTTTTATTATTTCAAAAGCAATATTCTTTAAGAATCTACTAGTTTGGTTTTATCTTTTTTAATAATATGTGGATATGTTTTGATAATATATGTTGGTGTTTTTCATAATATATTTTTGATAATATATGTTAATCATAACTCACTAACTCAAATATAATCTGTAGTTTTTTTTTTTTTCATATTGAAAAGGCTGCATCAAATTCGAAACTTTTTTTCATATTTAAAAAGCTGCATCAGATTCGAAACTAATCAACATCTACAATCTTTGTGCCCAACAATGATAAATCACTAAATCAAGTTCTATTATTCTATGCTTTTATGATTTTTTTCCAAGCTCGTATTGTATATTTATTATAGTTAGTGCTCATTTTATTTGTAAATATCATTAGTTATAATTTATAAATGATAAATGTCTGTTAGAAAATATGAATCCGGGTACTCAAAATTGAAAAAAAGAAAAAAGAAAAAAGAGAAAAATAGATAATTTGATGCCTCATTTAAGATTGTTGCTTTAGGCCTCAAATTGTCTTGAGCCGGCCCTGGCTATAATACTCTTCAAAAAGAAAAGGCCAACGCTCTCTTCTCTTACCACCATCTTCTAAGTTTGAAACCACTGCATCTAACATATCCACCTAACCAACCATACATGTGAAACCCACATGATAAAATATCAAACCATTCAACAATTTGGCCATCATGTTATTCAACATGGACCTCACTTGCTTCAACCCATGTACTCATCTAGGTAAGAACGATTGGATACATATTCTATTCATCAACCCATTATGCAGGATCGACCACATCAAACACATTCACCCATCATATATATATATATATATAGAGAGAGAGATAGATATCTGTGTGTGTGTGTGGGGGGGGGTTCGTTTCGTAATCACGGATTTATGTTGGGCCGCTCCTTGATTTCGGATTACCCTTAATCTTGGTGCCGCCTGAGGTCGGCAGCAGCACCATCTCGGAAAGATCGTGGAACGCATCTCGGTAGCCACGTCATAAGTTCCTACCTCGGTCTCGGCCTCAAGCCTGATCTCGGCCTCCTGTCACTCAACCATAAATGCAGTCATAAATGCGCCGCGGTGACGGGGACGGCGAACTGACAGACAGAGTGGGCGCCGGACCTAAATAAGGAGCACGCCTTATCTCAAGGTCATGTCCATAGGCATGGGGCGACGGTCCGATGGGACATTCTCTTTTTACCTACCCCCACTCAGGAGAGAAGAGTATACACTGATGGGACTTCCGTCCCTCTCTGGGTCCATCCCAATGATGACACTCATGTCTATATATATTGCATGAAAGAGAACCACAAGGGTAGGCACTCTATCTCCCTCCTATATTTCTCCTTCTCCACTTCTCTCAATCCTCACACTGACTTAAGCATCGGAGTGCCTTCGGCTGCCTATAGCCAGGGGCTCTGACTTCTGTCCTCCTCTTTCAGGTCATCGGAGGCTCGACCCTTTCCCTCATATTCTCCAGATCATCAACGAAGAGCTTAATCCTCTCCTAATCAAGTCCGTAATTTTTAGGCACTTACAGTTGGTGCCGTCTGTGGGAACAGGATCTTCGAACTAGTGATAGCCATGCCTCCAAAGACCAGATACGGTGGTGGAGGGTCGTCGAGGTCCCGACGAGCATCGTCCTTTCCACCTCCAGAACAACCCCTGTTTCCACCATTTTCACAACCTCAGCCGCTCCAGTCGGCACCTCCAGAACAACCCCTGTTTCCACCATTTTCACAACCTCAGCAGCTCCAGTCGGCACCTCCGGAGCAGCCTGCTGGAGTTCGCTTCGCTCTCCTTCCACCTCCGGGACCAGCAGGGGTCTCGCCCGTCCCGCCAGGCATATCGAGAATTCCCCGCCAGAGAAGGTCCGGGGGAAAGTCTGGTCCCGAGTATGTAGAGGGCGTTGTCCAGTCGACCTCTTCGTCTCGGCTTGCCACGACGCACCTCCGTCGGGATGACCGTCGTGAGGCTCTTCGCCCCCACAATGATCAGCCATCCAGGGGGCCTCAGCAGAATGCCTCCCAGTCGGATCCTCGACGACGAGGCAAAACCCCTGTCAGGACTAAATCTCATCAGTCCCATCATCACAATAACAATCAATCCTATCATCATGCCCACGCACGAGGAGACGACCCCATGTTCGAAGAGCTCGAGGCCCCAAACAGGGCCCTCCAAGAAAAACAGGAGTTGATTAGCCGTCTCCAGGAACGGCTCAAGGCAAATGAGAGGAGGCCTCCCAGGCGACAACCGAGACGTCCAGAAAACCGAGATCTGAGGCAGGTCCTCAATGATAGAAGGAGAGACCGCTTCGAAGAAGAAGGCTCGAGCAGCAGTCACTTGCCTAGCAACCTCGAGGGATCACACCATGAGCCAGAATCCCCGAGGCCAGAGGGCGCGACGGGCTTAAAAGAATTGCTGGACCACTACGTCAAACAGGAGGTCCAGGCCCGGCTGGCCGAGATCGGTTTCAACCGAGACCAGATGGAAGACCGCGAAGAAGACGACCAGGGCATGTCCCCCTTCTCCCAGGAGATAAAAGACTTCATTCTCCCCGAGAGAGTCAGTGTCCCGAGGTTCGTCCTTTACGACGGGACCTCGGACCCAGAAGCACACCTACGGCATTTCACTCAGCAAATGTCGGTCTGGGGGGGATGTCAGCCACTTGAACTGCAGGGTCTTTTCCTTAAGCCTAGGCGACCTCCCACTCTGGTGGTTCTGCGCGATCCCTTCCGGGTCGGTCACGAACTGGCGGCAGCTCCGAAGCTCCTTTATCGAGAAGTTCCAGTCACATCGTGTTATCCCGCAGACGAGTAACAACCTCATGGCGATTCGGATGAAGGACGGTGAAAGTATCACCGCATTCGCCAGGAGATTCTGGACAATATACAGCAAGATCACCAACGCCGATGATGACATCGCCATCATGTGCTTCCGGCAGGGCTTACTCCCAGGAAACGAACTCTGGAAGGACCTGGTCCGGTCCCCCGTGACCACAATGAAAGCGCTGATGGCAAGGGTGAACCAGTACATCGAACATGAAAAAGATGAAGCTCATGGCAAAGAGCGATTCAGACTCCCGCAGAAGAGCCAAGCTTCCAAAGGAGAAGGAGTGTTCCCCAGGCAAAGGCCAAACAAGAGGAGGGGGAAGGAGACCAATTCGGCACCATTCTCAACCTTCGTCTCGGGCAGCAACAAGAGGCCGAAGTTCCAGCCTCCCAGGTTGGCCGACGATCCTTACAGGGCCGTCAACGTTGTCTTCAAGGAGCCCATTTACAGACTCATGAACAAAATCAAGGCAGAGCCCTACTCCAGTGGCTGCAGCTGATGCAGGGCGATCCATCCACCCGGGATCGAAGTAAGAATTGCTCCTATCACAAGCAGCACGGGCACATGACCGAGGACTGCAAGGCTCTAAAATCCCACCTCGAGAGGCTCGTCAAGGATGGGCACCTCTGGGAGTACATCAAGGAAGGAGAAAGGGTCAACCGAGCCCAACAGCACGCCCCTCCCGGTGATGACCAGGATAGCGATGAACCAGCAGGTATCATCAACGTCATTCACCTGGCTCCCCCTCTGAATGAAGGGAGTGCCCAAGCTCGGTCAGAGGCAAGGAGGGCCGCCCATGGCAAGCAGGTGATGTCGGCTGAGTTGGAAAGTGCCCCGAAAAGAGCTAAGAGGGAAAAGCCGAAGATTTGGTTCTCGGACGAGGACTTGAGAGGGGTCCGGCTCCCCCACAACGACGCCCTCATCCTTACCATGTGGCTCAATAATTATACTACGAAGCGCGTCCTTGTAGATCCAAGGAGCTCATCCGAGATCATCTACTTTAGCTGTTTCAAGCAGCTCGGCCTGACCGAGTCCGATCTGCAGGAAGCCCGCATCCCTTTGATAGGATTCAGCGCCAAACCGGTATATCCCAAGCAGAGGATTTCGCTCGAAGTCTGGATAGGGGGCGCCACGAAGATGATAGACATTATGGTGGTGAACGCACCGTCTCCATACAATGTGATAATGGGGCGAAGTTAGTTGCATGCCATAGAGATAGTACCCTCCACCCTTCATCAGAAACTCAAGTTCCCATTAGAGAAGGCTGGGGGAGCGGTCGAGATAGTGACCGTGTGGGAAAATCAGCAAATGACCAGGGAGTGCCTCATGGCCGTAGCACCTGGAGAGACGGAGCCAAAGCAAGTGCATATGGCCGAGCTTGAGACCGACATCGGGGATGTTGGGCGGACATCGGGGAAGAACAACATCGAAGAGCTCACCGAGATCAGAATCAATCACGAAGACCCCGAATGCTATTTCCTGCTGGGTAGCCAGCTCCCCGACAATGAGAGGGCGGAGCTGCTAGACTTCCTACTGCAAAACAAGGACGTCTTCGCTTGGACTCCATATGAGATGCCCGGGAATGACCCCGAAGTCATGTGTCACGAGCTGAATGTTGATCCCGGACACAAACCCGTGGTGCAAAAGGCCCGCAGGACAGGAGTCCCACAAACAGAGGCAGTGCTCGAAGAAGTCGACAAGCTCCTCGAAGCTGGGGCGATCCGCGAAGTGCACTACCCAAAGTGGTTGGCTAACACAGTAGTGGTGAAGAAAAAGAATGGCAAGTGGAGGGTCTGCGTGGACTTCACCGACCTCAACAAAGCCTGCCACAAGGACAATTTCCCTCTCCCAAAGATTGACAAGATGATCGACGCCACCTCGGGACATGACAGAATGAGCTTCCTAGACGCATACCGAGGCTACCACCAGATCCCACTGCACGGGCCCGATGAGGAAAAAACAGCATCCATAACACCTCGAAGCATCTACTGTTACAAGGTGATGCCCTTTGGGTTGAAAAACGCCGGGGCAACATATCAGAGGCTGGTCACGAAGATGTTTCAGGGCCAGCTCGGGAAGACGATGGAGGTCTACATTAATGATATGGTGGTCAAATCCAAGAAGTCGCAGGACCATCTGGCGGACCTACGCCAAACATTCGCCATCCTCAGAAAGTTCCAGCTCAAGCTAAATGCTTTCAAGTGTGCGTTTGGCGTCGGTTTTGGCAAGTTCCTGGGAAGCCTGGTGACCAGGAGAGGGATTGAAGCTAATCGAGAGTAGATTGCAGTTATCCAGGCAATTCAGAGCCCGAGCTCGGCCAAGCAGGTCCAGAGGCTCACAGGGATGGCTGCCGCCCTCAATCGCTTCATCAGCTGAGCCTCGGATAAGTGTCGCCCTTTCTTTCAGCTCCTGAAGAAGAGTTCTAAATTTCAATGGACTCCCGAGTGTGATCTAACACTGGAAAAACTCAAAGAGTACCTCTCTTCACCACCGCTATTGTCCACTCCGTCACCCGGTGATAATCTCTATCTTTACCAAGCAGTCTTGGACCATGTAGTGAGCTCGGTGTTGGTTCGAGAGAACGACAAGCGGCAGAACCCCATATACTACACTAGCAAGATCCTGTTCGACGCCGAGACTAGGTACCTACCACTCGGGAAGCAGTGCCAGCGCCTCTCGCAAACTCTCCTATTACTTCCAGACACACACAGTGGTGGTCGTCACGGAGTACCCGCTCAAATCACTTTTCCGGAAGGCGGACTTTTCCGGCAGAGTCTCCAAGTGGGCCGTAGAACTGGGGCAATTCGATATCCAGTATCAACCCAAAACGGTGATCAAAGCAAAAATCCTAGCATACTTCATCGTCGAATTCACCTCTCCTAGTTCGGCACCGACCTCGCTCGATACCGAACTGGGGGACTCCAAGGGCAATGATGGAGCTGGAACCGAGGCCGAAGAAGACCAATCTTGGAAAAAATTCCTTGAGTCAGCCTGGAAGGTCTTCGTCGACGGGTCTTCGACATCCAGAAGGGCTGGCGCCGACATAGTCCTCCAATCCCCTGAAGGACTAGTCATAGAGCAAGCACTGACCCTTGACTTTAAAGCATCAAATAATGAATCAGAATACGAAGCGCTGATTGCGGGTGTCGGCAGTGCAAGAGTACTGGGGGCACGTCGGCTGGTAGTCTTCAGCGACTCCCAGTTAGTGACGAACCAACTGAGCGGAGATTATCAAGCCCGAGACGAAAGGATGGCGGCCTATCTAGCCCACACGAAGCAGCTCCTCTCCCAGTTCGAAAAAGCTAAAGTCAGGCAAATCGGCAGAGAATCCAACTGCCATGCAGACACCCTAGCCAACTTAGCCTCGGCCGTAGAAGCAGGGAAAAGGAGGACAGTCGACGTGGGGACATTGAAAAAACCGAGCATAGACCTCCTTCCAGTTCGACAAGTCTTATGCATTGACCTCGGTTCGAGTTGGATGGACCCGATCATAGGATTCTTGAAAGAAGATAAGCTCCCTGAAGACAAGAATGAAGCTCACAAGGTCAGGATGAAAGCGGCTCACTTTTGGCTATCCCCAGATGAGAAACTCTACAGAAAATCCCACACAGGGCCATATCTCCAATGAGTGCATCCGAGCAAGGTAGAAGGCATCCTTTTTGAAATTCACGAGGGAATCTGTGGTAGCCACATCGGAGGAAGGTCACTAGCATACAGAGCAATCAGCCAGGGCTATTGGTGGCCCTACATGCAGAAGGATGCCCAGCTCTACGCCAGAAAATGTGAAAAATGTCAGAAGTTCTCCTACTCCTTGCACCAGTTAGCTCAGGACCTGAATCCTCTCTCCAGTCCATGGCCCTTCGCTCAGTGGGGACTGGACATCGTGGAACCTCTTCACCGAACCCTAGGAAATAAGAGATGGTTGATGGTGGGCACGGATTACTTCACCAAATGGATAGAGGCAGAGGCCTTATCCTCCATCACCGAGCACGACACAAAGAATTTTGTATGGAAGAACATCATCACAAGGTTCGGAATCCCCCGAGCTCTGGTCTCGGACAACGGGACCCAATTTGACTCAAACTTCTTTAAAAACTTCTGCCAGGAGCTCGGTATCAGGAACCTCTATGCAACTCCGGCCTACCCACAGAGCAACGGGCAAGCCGAAATCTCAAACAAAGTGGTACTGGACGGACTGAAAAAGAGGCTTGATAAGGCTAAGGGCAGGTGGGTGGAAGAGTTACCAAGTGTTCTTTGGGCATACAGGACCACCCCGAGACGGTCCACCTTGGCAACTCCTTTCTCCTTGGCTTACGGAATGGAAGCTGTGATCCCTCTCGAAGTCGGCCTCCCGACCTTGAGGTCGGATCTCTTCGATCAAGGGCAGAATGAAGTAAACCTCGCCAAAGAGCTCGACCTGGCCGAGGAACGAAGAGAAACGGCATCGGTACGCCTGGCCTCTTACCAGCAACAACTATCTAGAGGATACAATCAAAAGGTCAAAGAAAGGAAGTTCAGCATCGGGGAACTGGTCTTGAAGAAAACACTCCCAGCGGACAAAAATCCCAATGAAGGCAAGCTCGCACCAAACTGGATCGGGCCTTTTAAAGTGGTCTCGGTTTCCGGGAGGTCGGCCTATAGGCTTGGGAGCATGGATGGCAAAGAGTTGCCACGGCCGTGGAGTGCCACACACCTCAAAAAATACTACTTCTAGTTGTATCCATAATGATAAAGTCAATGAAAGAGGAAGCTTGTGGAAGATGCGTGCCTTGTCTCTCTCATGCTATAAATCAAGGGCTCCGGCCCTCGTGCTAGCCTCCTTGAGCTCGATCATAGGACCAGCTCCCCAAGGCTTCGGTCCTCGCACCAGCCTCCTTGAGCTCGGTCATAGGATCAGCTCCCCAAGGCTCCGGTCCTCGCACCAGCCTCCTTGAGCTCGGTCATGGGACCAGCTCCCAAGGCTCCGGCCCTCGCGCCAGCTTCCTTGAGGTAGGCCACAGGTCCAAGGCTTTGTGCCTCGAAATAGCCTCATCAAGTGCGAATGACAAGCCATCCCCCTTGGGACAAAATCAGTCAAATATTTGGAGCTCGGCCTGCCCTTTGGGTCCAAACTAACTACAAGTTCTTTTAAGGCATTCCCTTTGGATGCGCGTTGCTAAAAACCCAGGGCTAGACATCCACCGACCTCAGCCACTTGCAAGTGTTGGTCACGTTCAAAACATCAGAGCACCCACGCACCATTGCAAGAAGAAAGAAATGAATAAACAGCTGAAGAATTGAAAGAAATTTGTTTTTCATTAATCAGAAGAATGGTTACAAGGCTTTGTACATCCCAGAAAAAGGAAAACTTACATCAAGGAAAGAAAAGACAAATTCCTACTATTCTACTTCTCGGGCACCGCATCTTTATTCTTCGGCTCTGGAGGAACGGACGAGGCAGGGGCGGCAGGAGCCTCGGATGGAGGAACCACAGGGGAAGCCTGGGCCTTATCAACCTCGGCGGGAGTCGAGGGTGGAGGAGGGCCTGGGACTTCGGGAGGGGCTTCAGAAGGGTTGGAGTCAGGCTCTGACTCTGGGCTCGATATTGCGGACACGCATCGAGGGAGATTCGCGAATATGGGGTCATCCTCAAGAACCCCATAAACACGAAGGGCTTCCCTACACCCCATGTCATACAGCTCTGGACTCAGATCCGAGATTTGAGCCATATACTCCGCCGATGCCCAATCCACCCCTTCCTGATAAGTTTTGGTAGCTTGGGCTCGCAGGGCAGACTCGACATCGGCCCGCTCCTTCCTGGAGGCTTCAAGCTCGGCCTCTCTCCCAGCCAATTCAGTTTCTTTCTTGGCGAGCTCGTCCTCCAGTTGGATCACCCTCCTCGCCTTATCATCAGCCGCGCTTCTCAAGTGTTTATTCTCGCCTCGCAACTTTATTATCTCGGCCTTCGCCGTTTGTTTTTCTGTTGCGTACGCGGCGATCTTCTCCTCCGCCTTCTTTATTTCAGCCGCACTGGCCTCCAGCGCATTCCCCATTTTCTACTTCTCCTTTTCCATCTCGACGACCTGGGCGGCTGTCTCCTCCCGCCTCTCTAATATTATTTGGAGCTTCTGTACATTCTGCAAAAGAACAAAGAGAACAGGGGGGGTTAAAACGGACATCCAAGAGACAGAAACTCAAAGGCAGAAGAAGGGAATCACCGTGAGCGACGCCTTCATCGTCGAGTAAAGCAGGCCCAAAGTCTCGGCCTTTTTATGCCTCTCCATGTCCACGGGGAGGGCACATCCCTGAGCAATGGCCGCGACCGACTCCCAGCAAGTCCCCAGCCGATCCTCCACGATCATTGGTTGGTTGGGATTGAGGTCGAAGTTAGGCCTCCAGGGCATCGGCTTGTGAGGTCGGGCCTGCGAGTCCGCCTCCTGGGCCCTTTCTTCCTCCCCCCCACACGGGGCCTCTTCTCGGGAGGGGGCCCCTCGCCCTCCTTTTCGGCCTCTGCGGCCCAAGGCCGGGTCTCCTTTGGCGGCGCAAGCGGCAGAACCCCCTTCTTGGCCTCTGCCACCCGCGGCCGAGTGTCCTTAGGCGGACGAGGCTCTTTGGGCAGCCGCACATCCCTGGAGGACTCCTCCGACCTCCCCCTCTTCTCCTGCGAGGGGCCTCTCGCGCTTTTGCTCTTCGCGGAGGAGGAGGTCCCTTCTACGCTTGAGGAACCGGAAGGGGCGCTGGCTGAGGAGCCTTGACCGGCGCCTGGCCCACTGGCGGCTCGCTTGGGGGCAAGGGAAACTCGGCTGCCGAGCATCATCGCCCCCAAGTTCTTCAAGGGAGGGCGCTGACCGTCCATCTCTTCTTCTTCCTCTTGGTCTCGGGCGGGGGGGGGGGGGGGCTATCAGCAATGAGGATCAGGCCTTGAGACCCCGATTCTTGGCCGCTGGTCTCGGCAAGTGCAAGTACGATCTCCCCTATCGGCTCGAGGGGGATCTCGGCAGTCTTACTGGTATAAGACCGGTACCGTGGCTTGTACCCAAGCAGCGAGAAGGCAGCTCGATCGTGATGACCGTGGTAGTGATAGATTTTCTCAAACCACGCGTCGTTCCTCTTCCACTTGTCAAAGCTGGCCTCCCTCCTCCTTCGCTGAACGCCTGCACAGAAAACAGAGGGCATCAGCTCGGCATGACAACGAATAAAAACAACGAAAATAAACCCAGTAGGACATGTGTTTACTGGGACGGGTCCCAGGTCTCCGTGGGACCTGGATTCTCCGTCCCTCTTCGGTCTCGGTCCCCTCGAACTCCCAGTTCCCCGAGACCAATATCCGCTCATCCCCGGCATATTTGCTCGAATCTTCTAGGGCGTTCACCAGGGACCGATGCCTGGCCTTCACCCGGAGATAATAGGAATCCTCGCCCCCCGCAGCTTTGCAGATGTCATACACATCCTCTATATCATGTTCGCCGAGGTTAATGTCAAGGATCCAATTCAGCTCCGCCACGCCCATTATAATCTTAAAACCGTTTGGCATCAGCTGGTAGGGGCAAATACGCCACACGCTGAGGCAGGATCGGAGAAGCGGGTGGATAGGGAACCTAACCCCACCCTCGCATACTGACAACAACGGAAAGGGCATCCAGTTCTTGTGCAGCATAAGGCGATCAGAGAGGCCCCCAAGATCATTAGGCTTCACTAGGACGTCGGCCGGAATCTTGAACGACGCCCTAAAGGCCTCCAAGGCTGCGGGACCCTCTAACCAGTGGCTGTAGATCCCCATTTTTCTAAAAACTAGAACAGGGGCAAAAGGATAGAGAAGAAAGAACGGGGTCTGGGAAAGATCTAATCAACAGAAACCATGTGGGCAAAAGGAAAAAGGAGAAGGGAGAAACGGAGAAGAAAACTCACAGAGAGTGCGACGGAGTACGAAGAACAAGAAGTAGGGAATGAAAAAGCAGGAAGTTGAGGTTCTCCGGGGTTCTGTTCTCTGCACGCTGTTCTTCAGCAAAGATCTCCTTCAGATGGAAAGCCAGGGTAAGAGAAGGAAGGGAGGGGGACATTTCCATTTTATAAGCGGGACGTCCCTCTTGATTGCCGCGCACGCGGAGCAGCGCTCCGGGCTCGCCACGCGTCGCCTCAACCCCGGTGAACAGCCATACGAAAGGCTCCACGTGGCAGCAACGGTCCATCTCTCGCCATGCCTCTGGTACGACATTTATCATCTCGGGCATACCGAACGACGCCCGCGTGCCCACCTTGGCAAAGCAATTATGATACCCTATTTATTTCCTAGGGCAGGCGAAAGGGCATCATGATGAGAATCGTACGACAGCAAGATACGATTAGACAGGGCCAGCCTGTTTGATCAGACCTTAGCTCCCGACCTCGGGAAAAGCCAAAGAGGTTGAGAGCTAGGGGGCAATTGTGTGGGGTCGTTTCGTAATCACGGATTTATGTTGGGCCGCTCCTCGATTTCGGATTACCCTTAATCTTGGTGCCGCCTGAGGTCGGCAGTAGCGCCATCTCGGAAAGATCGTGGAACGCATCTCGGTAGCCACGTCATAAGTTCCTACCTTGGTCTCGGCCTCAAGCCTGATCTCGGCCTCCTGTCACTCAGTCGTAAATGCAGTCATAAATGCGCCGCGGTGATGGGGACGACGAACTGATAGACAGAGTGGGCGCCGGACCTAAATAAGGAGCACGCCTTATCTCAGGGTCATGTCCATAGGCATGGGGTGACGGTCCGATGGGACATTCCCTTTTTACCTACCCCCACTCAGGAGAGAAGAGTACACACTGATGGGACTTCCGTCCCTCTCTGGGTCCATCCCAATGATGACACTCATGTCTATATATATTGCATGAAAGAGAACCACAAGGGTAGGCACTCTATCTCCCTCCTATATTTCTCCTTCTCCACTTCTCTCAATCCTTACATTGACTTGAGCATCGGAGTGCCTTCGGCTGCCTATAGCCAGGGGCTCTGACTTCTGTCCTCCTCTTTCAGGTCATCGAAGGCTTGACCCTTTCCTTCATATTCTCCAGATCATCAACGAAGAGCTTAATTCTCTTCTAATCAAGTTCGTAATTTTTAGGCACTTACAGTGTGAAACTCATACTTATTGATTTAGTTGAAGATTTTATTTCTACCTCATACTTATTGATCTCAAGCTATTAGGTAGAATTAATAGGAAGTTGGAAGAGTAAGTGCTTTCTATTGTTGATTAGGATTTGATCGAGTGGATGGATCGACCTTGGTTGTAACCCTTATAAATATGACAATACATAATTGCATGTGTTTCGTATACTAGCATAAATCTAGGCTATAATGGGTGTCAGTGAACCATGATTATCCATGTGCATCTGCAACTCATGATATGAGCTACGCAGGTTACATGGGTCAACCCCTAACCCTACTCATTTTGTTGTAGGTCATGTTTGCCTGATCCATGACTGACCCCTATAAGATATGGGATTGGGAGGAGTTGTGGGTTAGATATGGGTCGAGTTAGTGGGTTAAGCAATATTTTAGCACCCCTGCATAAAACATAGCCAGGTCAATTGTCTTCATGGATGTTCATGAAGAATCATTGAACTAAGCATAAACTTCAATATGACATCAATACGTAATTGAGTTTCATCGATTCAGGCTATACTAGCAATGTTAGTGAACCCTTAATTTTCCAAAAGGCCCAACACAAAAATTTTATGTATAGACGTTCTTTCAAACCTGACTAATTGGTCTACGTCGAGGTCAGGTCAAGTTCATACCCGAACCCAAAGTACCTATGTAACTGATTACAAAGTAATTAATATATGGTATGATATTAGATATAATTAGTTAATATATTAAACATTACTCATTTTTTGTATATAGTACTATATGAGGAACAACTATACATAAGACTAACTTGGTTGATAAGGTCAACTGAATTCAAGATATATATCCCTATAGCTCAGGTTCTTGAATATCTTACAAATATTTGAACCATTTAAAAGGTGCATTCACCTGACTTGTGTTTTTTTTGTTTTTTTTTTGTTTTTTGTATACGGTATTAGATGGGGGTGATATGGTCAGGTGAACTCAAGATATTCGTATAGCTCATGTTCATCTTACAAAGATTTGAACCATTTAGAAGGTGCATTCACCTGGTTTACCAGTATAGTCTAAGTTTCAGTCGGCCACTCTCATGGAATTTAACAATTCATAAAAAAGAAGTGATTAGATACTTACCCGAATGGTAAAGAGCGTTAGTTCTTACTTAGCTGTCCGAACCCTGGATACGTCACCTCTTGCCATTTGTTCGGGCTCCTTATTCACTTATGTGGGATTTCTTCCCTCTTGTAAGGGCCTCCTTCCCACTTGGGTGAGCTACCTTCCCATGTATATGTGGACTCTCTGTTGGGTTCCAGCCCCCTTAGCTGGGGTACAAAAAAAGAATAAAAAAAAAAAAAAAAAACTCAAGTGCAAAAATAGGACTACGTCGTGCCCACACCGAGACCATCTATTCAAATTGCCATCGATATTAGATGGACAACCAAAGCTTTGCTTAACTATGAAATACCGACTATTTGATCAGAAGCGTTTTTAAAATTAAAGGAAGGAATCAAATCACAAATGTCCAATCTAACATAGGATATCACCATATTCTAAGAATTATATATATATATATATATAGTGGAAAAACCAACCCCACATCACCATAGAGCTTTGGATCTAGTGGACTCTACTATTAAAAAAATCTTTTTAGGATCATGATCAGATTTTCTCAATCCAATAATCAATATTATTGATGAAAGTGGATATTTATGGGTCTATTCTGGGAGAAATTGGTTAAACATCTTCTAAATGGTTTAGATCTTTCAAATCTATCTCTACATTCAAAATTTTGATCAAGCTCATTTGACTTTATTGATGAGTTTATTACTCCATATTTTCTAATATAATAATATACTTTGGTTTAATTGATGATTTTATCTTTCTACATGATGGATCTCATTCTGCACTTATAAGGGCATATATAGGCTTGGTTCTCATTAATATATATTATAGACGTAGGATTCGATTTCGAAATTAGAATTCGATTTCGCAATCGATTGCAACATTATTGGACTCTAATCTCAAATTAATTTGAGAAATTGGATCTCAAATCAATTTCAAAAGATATGCTCTATTAATCATTTCAACTAAGAGATTTTAGAGATTTCAAATCTCACCTTTAATAAAAAGGAAGGAGAGATAAGGATAGCCGATTTTCAAAAGCCAGCTGAAATTTCTATTATTTAGTAGGGAAGGTTGCCTATGAGAGAAATTTTAGGAGCAATAGATTTCAATTATTTAAAGTTAAGCTCAACAAAATCTGTCCAAGTTAGCTCCTAACCCAAATCCAATTTCTTCTCAAATAAATAAGAAACTACATTATCTTTCATAGATAGATAATTGATTTTTATTGGTAACAAGAGGGGACCCACTGCGATAGATTTCAATCATTTAAAGTCATGCTCATCAAAATCTTTCTAAGTTAGCTCCTAACCCAAATCCAATTTCTTCTTAAATAAACAAGAAACCACGTTATCTTTAATAGATAGATAATGGGTTTTTATTGGTAACAAGGAGGGGACCCACTCTCATGTGCTATTCTAACATAGGAACTCTTTTGTATTTCAGTTGCAGTGTCACCCCTTGCATTACGATTCCTTTTAATTATGGGAAATGTTCAAGTGCATCCATCCCTCACCTTGGTGAGAGATGCTTCCACAAATGGAAACTTTCAAGTAAAAAAGGGGGATTTCAAGTACATAGGGTGAAGTACAAAAGGGGGATTCATGGGAAAAAAAAAGAAAAAGAAACGTGCCCTCACCCTATGGCGAGGGATGAGGGATGGATGCACTTGAACATTCCTCTTTAATTATAAACAATTTTATGCCTTCTTTATTCATAACAACGTGTGTCGTCCCAGTTGTCCATGTCTCTCTCTTTCTCTTCACTTGTCATCTACTTCTGCCTATTGTTATCCCAATTGTCATGTATTCAATGTGTGTCAACTCTTATTGTAGCCATTATTTTCTCTTATTTTTTAAAGGTTTTCCTTCTTTCATCTATATTATGAATATTTGTTATAGCTTTATTTTATTTTCGTTGAAGTTGCTTTGAGTTCATCTATAATGATATCCATGTGTATGCTTTCAGAATTCTTATATTATGACTTTTATCTTCATATGAATTATGACTTTCTTCATTGGATTTTTAGTTTTACTTTTTTTATCCAAGTCGCTTATATGCTTTCATCTGCAATGATATCTTGTGTGTTTCCAAATTTCTTACTGACATGGCTTTTCTTTTTATTTTTTTCCTTTTACAGGATTTTCTTATTGAGGTTGTTTGGATGTATCCAGATTGCACTTCGCTTTGAATTTCTTGGTATATTGCATGGAATTATTACTTTGTTGCGGCTCCTAAATAGTGGAAATGATATTTGAGAATTTAAGCCATTGATGTTGTGGCTTAGTTTTTCTCATAATATTTGAGATTATTTTGGAATTGCTTTGTTTGAGGGATATTTTTAGGGAAAGATATATTGTAATGTCTACCGTAAGTATAAAATTGGGTTTTTTTTTTTTTTTTTGTATTATTAGAGATCTTGGTTTATTTATTTTTAATGGCTATTGGGTTAATTTGTCCTTTTACCTGGTCATTGTGTTGGGTTGGAATTGTTTTGAGATTTGGTTGATAGTTATTGTACATAAAAAGTTGAATCCAGTATTACTTTCCTTCTATTTTTCTATCTTTGATGTGGGGAGTGTTTGAAGTGGGAATGGGACTTATCTATTTGATTGGTTGATTGGTGAAATGAAGCGTGTGCGTCAACGGCATGGAGTTAAATTTGATTTTACTTTTGTTCTATTATTTTTAAGATTATAAAGGCATTAAATTGCCCGTGCTCAACGTTGTTATGTTTTGCTAGTTATTATATATTATAGACGTAGGAATCAATTTCGAAATTGGAGTCCGATTTTGCAATCGACTGCAAAATTGGACTCTAATTTCAAATCAATTTGAGAAATTGAATTTCAAATTAATTTCAAGAGATAAAGCTCTATCAATCAAATCAATTCAAGTAACTTATCCAACTCAAACCCAAACTCTCAAATTTATCCACCTCAAACCCAAACTCTCAAGAACTCTCCTCTGTATCCACCTTAAACTCATACTCTCAAGTCTACAAGTCTGAAATTGGAGTCCAATTTCACAATTGATTGAGAAATTAGATCTCAATTTCAACTTTAAATTGCAAAATTGGAACTCTAATTAAGATTTACATCGAGAGTCCACTTTTGTTAACCTTCTTTAGGTGAATTTAAAATTTTAAAATATCAATTATGGCGATGAGATTAAAGAGTTTGGATTATGCAAGAATTATTGGGATATTTTTTTATTTTTTTTTTACAAGTTTTGGGTAGGGATTGATTTCTTCAAATTCAAAGCTATCCCTTCATCTACAGTGAGATCTACTAATCCGGCCCCACACCATGATTGTTAGACATATGAAGTAGACCGCTACATCGTGCCTTCTTATATATTTTAATTTTGATTGTAATTTTTACCATCTCAATATAATCTAAACTAAATATTATTTAAAAATTATATTCTTTTTAATATTATAAATTACATTGGCGCGGGCATGTTTTGCTGGTGTATATATAATTACAAGTAGCTTTTATTTATGCGAGATTCTTCAACTCCTTTGTTGGGGTCTCTTTTTCTTTTTCCATAAAATGTGTTCGCCCAATAATTCAGTACTTCACAATGACATGCCCCATTGAATTGGCACGTTCTTAATTTGACATTGATCCAAACATTAACTAGTATTATTATATTATATTATATATGAAGCGAATAGGTTTTAGTTGCTTCCAATTTTCAATTTGAAATCAATTTTGACTTCTCCAATCTTGACCTCTACTAATATCAACCATTGATTAATAAATGATTTTCAGTGTCTCTCATCACTCCTATTTCAATTGAGAAATCAATCCTGATTTGTTCAATAGATTTTGACCACCATAATGTTTGTCAATGACTGTTGGTTCTACCTTTTAACTTATTTAGGCCATAATGAATGCAAAACGAAACTGCACCATGGTGCCTATTGGTATTTATATATCCATTTAAATTAATTAGGTGGAGCCCATTCTTTTGAGTTATTCCGACCATAACAATTGTGGGATCCAAATGGCTACGTGATTGCAAATAAAAACTTTTGTTCCAGATGGCCATAATAAATGCAAATCGGAACTGCTCCATGGTACTTGCTATTAATTATATAGCCATTGAAATTAATCACGTGGGACCCACTCTTTTAACTTATCAAGGACATGATAGATGTGGGATTGAAATGGCTATAGTGTTTGCATGTAAAAACTGCTCCACGATACTTGCTTTTAATTAATTATACCTGCTAATTAATTATACCTGCTCCGTGATATACGGATTATACATTCAATATCAACCAGTCATCCAAAGCCCCCTTAATATACTCCATATTCCAAATCTCCATTCTCATTTTTGTATTTAACTTCCAAGTTTATAATCAAACAAAAACACGGAGAATTTCACTGAGAATATGGGCTTATTCAACCGCATGCACTTAGAATCTCTTACGACAACAAAGTCCACCTCTCTTCAACATTTCCTCCCTCCATATGTTTCTCTTCGGTTACTATTCCAATACAGCCATCATTTATCTTTTTCCTTTTTAATTTATATGAAAATAAGGTCCATTGTACTCTTGCCCTCTATATATGGCTTGTCTTGATTACAGATTTTACTTCTAACTCTGATTAATCGGTTAAAGAAGAAGGCACCTGGCTTTATCTCGGTATGTAAAAAAACACGTATAGATTGTCGAATCTACAAGCATTCGATGTTTTTTTTTTTTTTTTTTTCCATAAGGCCCCATTATGGGTTGTTCAAATGTGTAACTGTGAGAAAAAGAAAAGAACAAGTAAGCTTTTCAATAAGGCAAGTTAGATTGTGACTCTTCCTTTTCTGGGCTAAGCTTAGTTTCAGTTGAGAGAACACATTTTTCAAAGGCTTGAGACTGACCTAAAAAATAAGATAAGTTAGAAACTAAATCCATTGATAATAGCAATAGTTAGAGAAATTATGGTGATGGGTATTCTTTGTTTTAACCGGATGTACTTCTCATTGATTTCTTTACCATTATTTTTTCTTCAGTATGTTTTGGATCCTTCAATTTGTTGATTCCATTTTCTCTTTTTTTATTAGAGATAATTAGCGAAAGGTCCCTAAAATTGAATCTTTCCAGCCTCCAGTTCAGGCAAATTCTTTTTAAGGGCTCTTGTCCAAGCAGCTAGACTGTTTGCAGCCAGAGGTCCCTGAATACAATTTACATAACTAATTTGCCCTCTTTCAATTGTTTAGGCAACTAGATTTGAATTTTAAAATTTCAGATCTTGGATTCCCCCTCCTCATTCCTAGGTAGACAAGATTCAATCCTCAGGATTTTTTAACCCCTTTCGGCGATGGATGGGCAGCTACCGAAGGTTCCTTCCTTCTTCTCCGGTGATTGTAGCCAGACCCTGCACGTAACCACGTTGCAGAGGAAACAAAGTTCTCTGTTGGTTCTAAAAAGGAGAAAATAAAACAAGCCAGGGACTTTGTTTGCAAATCCTCTGATATGAGTCTCCAGCCGCTGGATGAGAATCCAACCAGCCCCAAACAGATTCCGAAGAACGTCGATGGTGATCGTTCTGTAGAAGTAACTAACCCACCTTGCTCTCCTTTTTATTGGTTTCATTTGTTAACTTTTACTTGCAATCTTTGGAGTTGGTTTTGGTGTCAATTTATTTATTTAATATTTCTTTCACACGTGGTGGAAATTTGCAAAATAAGATCAACTCAATTGAGAAACAGAATGTAGAAAATGAACATGAGGAAGAGAAACAGAAGGTCGAAAATGAACATAAGGAAGAACCATTGCCGGTTTCAAGCTTAATGCCAGATGCTGTTACCCCAGCTGAATATTCAACGGCCAAGGAGCAATCTACTGTTATAGATCTAGTTTCCGATATCATTGTTATAGATCTAGTTTCCGATATCATTGGGAAGAAGAATCAGGACGTGCCATCGCCAGAGTTTTCTTCCGTCACAGAGAAAAGGTTGCAGAAGAAGAAGCAGACAGCGGTTTGGGATTTGTGTCCGGTTGGGCCCCACATCGCCGTGAACAGAAAACATATCGTCGAGGTCGCCGTTGTGCGTCGCCGGAGAAGGAAGTTCGCTGCCGCGCCGTTGCCGTGGAAGAAGAAGCAAACCGGGAGAGGTTTCTGGTTCTGGTTCCAGAACGTCGTAGAGAACGTGAAGAGAAAGCCCAAGTTCTGTTGGGGAAGAAGACAGCGATTTGGGCTGGGTTTCGTTCCGGGTTGGTCCAGGTCAGGTCAAGCCTGACTCGTTTCAGAAGTCAAATTTATCAGAGTTCTGTATTTTTTTTTCAAATTTATTTGAGTTTTGGACAAATCTATCTTAGTTTTTGGCTATTTATCTGACTTCTGGAATAAATTTATCTGAGTTCTAGACAAATGTATCTGAGTTTTGTATAAATCTATTTGAGTTTTTGGCTATTTATCTGACTTCTGGAATAAATTTATCTGAGTTCTGGATAAATTTATCTAAGTTCTGGACAAATCTATCTGAGTTTTTGGCAGATTTATCTGAGTTATGAAACAAATTTATCCGAGTTCTGGACAAATCTATTCGAGATTTTGGAAAATTTATGTTAGTTTCCTAAAAATATAGTTGACTTTTTGACAAATTTATCTCCATTTGGAAAATTTTAATTGAGTTTTTGAACTAAACTCGGGCTATTCTTTTAAAGTTTATTTGCATTTTTTAAAATAAATTTAACTGAGTTTTAGCAAAAATACTTTAGTTTTTGGCAAATTTTTCTGAAATTCGAAAAATTGAGTTATCTTAGTTTTGGCAAATGTATTTGCATTTTTTTTTAAATTTATTTGCGTTTTTTAATTTTATTTGCGTCCTTTGAAATTTATTTACACTTTTTGAAATTTATTTCAATTTTTTTAAATTGATTTAAATCTTTTGAAATTTATTTGGATATCTTGAAATTTATTTGCGTCTTTTTAAATTGATTTTCATCTTTTCAAATTTATTTATATTTTTTTAAACTTATTTGGATCTTTTGAGATTTATTTGCGTCTTTTTAAATTTCTCTACCTTCTTTTGAAATTTATTGCGTTTTTAGAAATTATTACATTTTTTGAATTTATTTGCGTTCTTTCGAATTTACTTGTATTTTTCGGATTTATTTGCTTTTTTTATTTTATTTTCGTCTTTCAAAATTTATTTACATTTTTTGAAATTTATTTGGATCTTTTGAAATTTACTTGGCTAATTAAATGGTAGTTAACCATTATTAATGGCATATCTCACTAATCATGGGATATGATTTTGAAGAAAGGGTAAATTAGACATCTTATGTTTTCAAATTTGGGCTCAAGCTCTTTTTTTTTCTTCATTGGTCGTTTCAACTTTCAACATTGAACAACATCCCCTTTGCTCCCATGCCTCCCGACCGCCATCATGCCCTTCGACCCCCCGGCAAACCTAAAACCCCGGTGGCCGACCACAAGCTCTCCCCTCCAAGACCCCTGGGCTCTCACTCACTCCCATCCCCTACCTCTCTCTCCAACCAAGCTCCAATCCTTATACAGCATCAGTGTCAGCTACGGCTTCCGCTTCCCCTTCACAAGCCAAAGCCCATCTCACAGATGTGTCCCTCAGTGGGAGCAATACTCAACTCCTTCAAAATCATCTAAACCAGGGCTCTTTCTTGCAGGGAAACACCTCAGATTTAGTACCCAGCCCCTTTTTTCTTCCAAACTTTGCTCCGGTGGAAGATCTATCAGCTACACCAAATACCCCAAATCCTCACCCTAATCCTGCCTCGGACGATACCTCCCCAGAAAACCCCACCCCTCTGGTCCCCCCAATCCTTGTCCAACCCTCCTCAATACATCCCAAACCCTCAGTCACCCTTAATCCTTCTCCAACCAGCAACCCATCCCAGCAACGTGAACACCTCTCATGGGGTTCTGATCAGCTTCTCCTCCTCAAAAACCACTTGACCTCTCTAAAACCCATCCCCAAAGAAAACCCTCTCCTCTCCCAACTCCCTCCCCTAAAACCTACGCCAGTTGCCTTACCCACCCTGTTTTTCCCCCTCCCCCCCTATTCACCCCCCGGTTCTGTTCGATGGAAAACTCACCATTAAAATTCCTCAGCAAATGATCACTTCCAGCAAACAATCCTTTTCTCATTCTGCTATCGGGAAATTCATTGGGAGACGACCTTCTCTGGAAGCCCTAGAAAAATGGGTGACCTCTTGCTGGCGCTTAACCAGGCCTTGTCTGATCTCTCTCACAGAGAAATGCAACTTCCTCTTCAGGTTATACTCCAAGGAGGACAAAGAAGTTATGGTCGGCCATAGTCCCTTCTTCATGGAGAGCAAGAAATTGATCCTTCGCCAGTGGGCTCCAGGTCAAGATGAATCGTCCTGGCCATCGGAAGCCCCAGTCTGGGTAAGGTTCCGAGGATTACCCCTATCACTGCTGGAGCAGTGATATCCTTTTGTCCATAGCTGCCTCAATCAGTAAGCCTCTGCGTCTAGATGATATCACTGCTAAGCAAAGGATGTTCTCCTTCGCCAGAGTCCAGGTGCTTCTAAATGTGGCAATCTCTCCTCCGTCGACTATTGCAGTGGTCTTGGAAGGCGAGGGCTCTGTCCAGGTAGAAGTTCAGTATGAATCCATTCCTTGCTCCGAATGCTTGTCGACCGGCCATCGACCGCCAAAATGCCCTTTCAAAATGAGTCCAGGTATACTGAAGACTCCAGCTCAAGATGCAGTGATGATCTCTTCGAAGGATCAGGAACCTGAGACAGTAGAAGACAATCAGATTCCCCTTGTCCCAGGAATCTGCCTCCCTACCAACTCAAGCTTGGTGCCTGCAAAGTCCACTCAAGATTCAGAGAACAACCAATCTCAGCCAGGCTCCAGGAACCCTCAAGCCCCCAGGTAACATTAGCTCAATCTGTTCTCTCCCAGCCCCTCTTAATTACTAACCCCTCTTCCAAGCCTTTCCCCACCCCCTCTACCTCTTCAACTTCTGCCTTGACATCTAAGACAATTTTGGCCCCTGAGAATCCAATTCAAAAGCTTCCCTACCATAATGATACCACAGTTCCCCTTCTAACAGACAACCCACGCTCACCTCTTCCCACGGACATGGTCTTTGGGAGCCTGGAAAAAATCCCTGCTCCAACCTTGGATTGTTCTAATGCTTTTTCAATTTTGGATAATTGCACCCTTGCAGATCCTATCCTCTCTACTGCCAACCTCACTAGAATGTCAACTGCTCAACCTAAACTGAAGAGGATCACTCCTAAACCAATCTCAGTTTCTACCCAAAAGCCTTCCTCTTCTAGAACTCCCTCTGCCAACCTTAATACTGAACCAAATAAAGAAATCTCTCTAGTGGTGGACCTCTCCGCTTTCAAGGTTAAAGCTACTAGGAAATCCAATCGCAAAGGTCCTTCTACTGCTGGCCATTCCTCCAACCTAGTTTCCTAATGGTTAAAATCATCTACTGGAATTGTAGGGGCATCAATAACTATCCCACAAAAAATATGGTTAATCACCTCATAGCAGCTCACTCCCCTGATATTCTATTCCTCTTAGAACCTAAATCCTCATTAGACTCCTTTTCTAATGGAGGCTTTCCCTTTGGATTCTCCCCTTCTTTCTCCAACCAAGAAAACTCCCTGTGGTGCCTCTGTAATCAAAGTTCCAACCTATCCTTCTCCCTTTTGGATATTTCCTCCCAGCATATATTAATCTCCTTCTCAGCATCCCCTTCATCCCCTTCTAGCATTATTACCGGAGTTTATGGCTCTACTGACTACAGGCAGAGGAGGAGTCTCTAGGAGTATCTCAGTCATAATCCTTTTTCATCAAATCCTTAGAGTGTGATAGGAGATTTCAATGCTATTCTAATGGCAAATGAAAAACTCAGCACTCGTCCCCCTTCCCCCCTCTCGGTTAAGGAGTTCCATGATATGACCATAGCAGCTGGGTTGAAAGATTTGGGGTTCAGAGGCAATAGTTTTACTTGGGAAAATAATAGGCAGGGTCAGGCATATGTGGCAGCTAGGCTAGACAGAGCTCTTTCCAACTCCAATTGGCTAGACACCTTTGCTGATCCTGTGGTGAAACATCTCCCTAGGATAGCATCAGATCACAGTCCCATTTTCCTTGCCCACAGGCAAAGTATCTCCTCAATTAATAGACCTTTCAGATTTGAGGAAAAATGGATCTCTCATGATTCCTTCTTCAAGGTAGTGGAGGACAACTGGGCAGCTCCTTGCCATGGCTCCCCTCAGTTCATCTTGGCTTCCAAACTTAAGGCTCTCAAGATGAACCTTAAATTATGGAGTAAAGAAGTTTTTGGCAATTTCAAGAACAGAATAACTGAGGCAGAGGCCCTTGTCCTGGCTAAGGAAGCAGCTTTTGAAGACCAACCTAGTGACCATCTTCTCAAAGGCCTGAATCAAGCCAAAGCATCTCTCCATAACTGGTTGAATGCGGAGTCTTCCCACTGGAAGCAGAGGGTGAAGATTAAGTGGCTACAAGAAGGAGATAGGAATACAAAATTTTTTCACCTCTCAGCTAAGGCCAAAGGTATTCGTAACCGCATTGACAAGGTTAAAGTAGATGGAATTCAGTATGAAGACGCTCAGCATATTAAAGATCAAGCATCTATTTACTTTTCAAACCTTTTCCAAGCTGAATCGATCCCCCCTAAAGAAGACCTGTTTCTTTTGGCTGGTCCAACTGTCTCGGCGGCTCAAAATCAGTTTCTTGTAGCAGTTCCCTCCCCTGATGAAATTAAGAAGGCTGTTTTCCACCTTAAGAGAAGCAGCTCCCCAGGGCCAGACGGTTTCTCAGGAGTCTTTTTCACCAAATGTTGGCACATTGTCAGTAAAGAAGTGATAGCAGCAGTCACCCACTTCTTCTCTTCTGGCCGTTTGTTAAGAGAAACCAATTCCTACTTTTTATCTCTTATTCCAAAGAATTCCTCTCCAGAAACCTTCAATGACTTCAGGCCAATTAGCCTATTGAACTTCACCTACAAAATTTCTTCCAAAATTCTAGCCTCGAGGCTGTCCAACATCCTCCCCTCCCTTATATCCGAAAATCAAACGACATTTGTAAAAGGTAGAACAATCCACCATAATGTAGCCTTAGCCCATGACCTCATCCAAAAGCTTAATTCTAAGGTTAGGGGAGGAACTGTTTGTTTGAAACTGGACATTTCTAAGGCTTTCGACAAGCTCCAATGGAGTTTTCTTTTCAGAGCCCTCAAGTTCTTCAACTTCTCCACCACTTGGATGAATTTGATTCGAGAGATGATATGTACTAGTAAAGGATCGGTCTTAATCAATAATAGTCCCTGTGGCTTCTTCCCCTCTTCCTGCGGTCTTTGTCAAGGAGATCCTCTATCCCCCTACTTGTTCATCTTAGCAAAGGAGATCCTCAGCCTCCAGATAGAGCATCTCAGATCCTCAGGGAAAATAGTGCCAATATCCCCAGTTCCTTCCACCCTTTGTCACCTGCTTTATGCTGATGATATCTTGCTTTTTCTAAAAGCCCACAAGGCTGGGTTGAGGCACATCTTTGAGCTGCTATTAAGGTATCAATCTTCTTCAGGCCAAAGGTTCAAACTTCAGAAAAACAACCTTTACATTGGTAAATGTTCAGCAGGAAGAGCCCAAATGATCTCAGGGATTCTTCAAATCACTAGGGCCTCTCTCCCCAAAGCCTACCTAGGAGTCCCTCTCTTCTTTGGTACCTCCAAGCACTACCATTTCAATAAGATTCTGGATTCTATCATAGCAAGGCTCGATGGGTGGAAAGCCAAATGCCTCTCCTTTGCTGGCAGGCTGATTCTGATCAAGCATGTGCTCTCCTCCATCCCCCTCCATGCCTCCCTAGTCATTCTAATCCCTTCAAGAACTTGCCTGCAAATTGAAAAGCTAATGAGGAATTTTCTGTGGTCTCCTAGCCCTGATAAAAAGAGAAGTCACTTAGTCAAATGGGATCAAGTCTGTGTGCCAAAAGCGGAGGGTGGTTTGGGCCTGCGCGGGATGAAGGAGTTTAATGAGGCTTGTCTAATGAAGTTGGGGTGGTCAGCAGCAACCTCAAACTCTCTCTGGGCTTCTTGGTTTAGAGGCCGATACTTCAAGCATTCTTCAATCTGGTTCTCTGGTACTCCAAAGGCAGGGTCACGTATCTGGAAAAAGATAAGATCTTTGGCATCCGGTCTTCAGCTTGGTAGCCGCTGGACTCTGGGGAATGGGCTCTTCATCCAGTTATGGCTGGACAATTGGAAAGACCATGACCCCATTGCCAATAAATTTCCCCTCTTCCAATTCTCTGAAAAAGATAGGGTGGCGGATCTGATCCAAGATAATTCCTGGTTCATTCCTTCTTCCATCCCGGCAGAGGTTCAAAGCTTCCTCCTTCAGCATACTAATCAAATTGACCCCCCCCCCCCCCAGCCCTTCCAATTCAAACAAACTTTACTGGAAAGACTCATCCTCAGGGGCCCTTTCTCTCAAACAAGCTTGGGAATCTCTGAGGTCTCGAAAAGTAGCAGTTCAATGGCATGGGTTTGTCTGGAACAAGCTCATTAACCCTAGACTTTCATGCTTTAGCTGGCGCCTTCTCCTTAGGAAAACTCCAACGGACTCATGGGCAATGCTCAAAGGGATATCCATGGCTTCTAGATGCTACTCCTGCCATTGCAACAGTGAATCAGATCAGCACATCTTCTTCTCTTGTCACATAGCCCAGCAACTGTGGTCCTAGATTCTTAGTCTAATGAATATTTCAACATCTCTTCCTAAATCGCCTTCTTCTGTCTGGGCTGCTTTCATCAAGGGAGTAGATGCTAAAGGAAGGAACTCAGTAGCTGCTATCTTCTTCCAATCCATCTATACCCTTTGGTTCTTGAGAAATGAAGCCAAGCACCGCAGTAAAAATCCTTCCCTGCTGACATCTCAGAAGGTCTTCTCATCAATTTCTGCAGTGGCATGCTCTGCTCCTCTCCAGATAAGGCTCCTCCCTCTCATCAAATTTTAAGGTCCTTAGGGTGGAATAATTCTCCCTACTCTCTAGGCTAAGTTGAGTCTACATCCTAGGCTAATGCTTGCCCTTTTCAGAGTGTTCAGCTTGAGAGTGGTTCTGACTCAGTGAAGTGTTGAGTGCCGCTGTGTGGTGGGTAGGTCTAGAGCAGTATTTTGGCTGCTCCCTTGGCATTCTCAGCTGTAGTGCTATGCTTTGCTCTTCTTCGCTATGGCTTTGTGCTTCCTGTTGCAGGCTTGGAGGCTCTTCCAGTGGCGCTTTTGTAGTCTCCTGCCTGTCATCTTTCAAGAGTTTCTCCTGAATCTCTGCTATAGTTGGTGGTCGGTTTCGGCTGCTGGGATAAGCTCTCTTCCTTCCCTGTCAGTCTTGCAGTTATCTCCTTGGGTGTTGCCTTGCTTGGCTTTCTTGGGCGTTTTGTTTGTTCAGTGCTGAGCTGTGGCAGTGCATTTGTGGAGTTCTGTTTTGCTGGGGTGTCTTCTCTGTCCAGAGAGTGCAGTGGTTAGATTGCATTTGCTGCTCTCAATCTTGTGCTTTGCCTATAAGCTTGCCTTCCTTAGGTGCTATCTCTTTTCTACTGTAGCTGGTATCAATTGTTTTGGATTTTCCTCATGGAGCAGAGTTTCTTCTCTCTGTTGTTTGCTCTCCCAGCTGGCTGTTAGCCCCTCCTTTTTTAGAGGTGGTCTTTTGTTTTGCTTGCTTCATTTGGCTGTATTCTTTCTTCTCCTTCCCTTTGGGGCTTTGCCCTTCTTTTCTTTTTTCAATACAAATTTACCAATTAGC
Organism: Cinnamomum chago; assembly: GCA_038049695.1. Classification (NCBI taxonomy): domain Eukaryota; kingdom Viridiplantae; phylum Streptophyta; class Magnoliopsida; order Laurales; family Lauraceae; genus Cinnamomum; species Cinnamomum chago. The sequence continues at coordinate 33,065,252 of CP142461.1, forward strand.
AAAAAAAATATTTTCAAATTTGGAAAAAGGGCATATCACACTATGAAAAAAGATTGTGGACCTAAGGCAATAAAGTGACATGTTCAGGGACCCGTCGCCGAATGGCCCTTTTTATTATTATGTTGGCTTTTCTGATTTATCTTGTTTTGTGATTATAAATAATTATTAATGAAATTTATTTTTCATTTTTTTACAGAGCAGAATCAAAATTGGTTAAACTATATAATCATTAGAAAGGACACCAAGGGGAGATTGGGATTCTGTCGAGTTTTTTTTTTTTTTTTTTTTTTGGTATTAACCTATTGTAGATTTGTCGTCTTTCCTATTTTTCCTTTTTCTCTTTTTGAACTTTTGATCACCTTCTCTTTAAGATGTGCAGATAATTTGTTCTTATGTAGAAAAAAGCCTGGTAAAAAAAAAAAAGCTCTTAATTGATGCCGAACTAGAGAGTGTAGTAAACGTTAAAGGGAAAAAGTGAAAAGACAGTTTGGACCCTAAACTTTGACTCTACGTGGTCCATCTTTTCATATTTTAAAGGATATATTATCTAATTAAAGAAATAGTACAGAAGGCAACCTGACCTAAATACAAGACATATAAGCAAAAATCATAAAATATGTAGAACCATTGCCTTTTGATAAATAAAAATCTTAACTTTAATTATCAAGTTTATAATTAAATTTTGTAATTAATATTAAAGAAAAGTTCTCTTTCTAAATCTAAATTCCTAGCTATTGCAAAATTGATCACTAAAATAGAAACTAATATATAGATTTTTTTAAATAATTTCTATAGAATAATTTAAAAAACATTGTATTTTTTTTAAGTCAATAATTATCTTAGATGTTTTTTTTTTCAAAATACAGCCCAGGAAGCATGGATTTAATGGGTTCTTATCAAGTTTCATTTTAATTTTTTTCTTTTTACCCAATGAATTCTCTTTATTATAATTTATTATAATTTTTAGTTAAGTTTGCCACAAATTAAGTTTAAATGATCTTAGTTTATTTTCCTAACCAATCAAAGGGGATCGCAATTTGATGTAAGAATTTAGTAATTTTTTTAGAGCACGGGCCTTTGTTGCTAGTTAGATTTTATCATAATAACTTTCGACGATGTATAGTTGTCGCGCTTTAATAACCTAAAACTAGCTACAGGTTACCATCATTTGATGACCTGATATTGTGTGTACCCTTTGTCCAAGTCCAACCCTATATGAAATTAGAAGTAGCTTTTATTTATGCCAAAATCTCCAACTCCTTTATTAGTGTCTCTTTTTCATTTTTTCAGAAAATTCGTTCGCCAAAAATCCAATATTCGTTTTTCAGAAAATTCATTCTCCCAATATCACAATGACATGCCCCATTAATTGAATTGGCACGTTCTTACTTTGACATTGATCTAGAGATTAAATGATATTAGATTTTATCATAATAAGTTCTCATGATATATAGTTTTCACATTTTAATAACCTAAAACTAGGTTACCATCATTTTATCACCCGATATCGTGAGTACCCTTTGTCCAAATCCAACCCTATCTGCATCTAACAGATTTGCTCCACATAATTAAATTAGAAGTTGCTTTTATCTATGCCAAGTTTTACAACTCCTTTATTAGCCTCTTTTTCTTTGATAAAATTTGATAAAACTTTTTCTCCCATAATCCAATAATACGTCAAAGTGACATGCCCCACTGAATTGGCATGTTCTTATTTTGACTTCGATTCAGACATTAACTACTATTAGGTTTTATCATAATAAGCTTTCATGATATATATATATATATATGGGAGATGCTCCTATGATGGATGCTATCACTTTATTATGAGAGATAAGGTGGGAGCCCTCACATCCATATCCAATGCTAACAACTTAAATGTAAGGGCCCACACCCCTATCTCTCATAGTAAGGTGAAAGATACTCTCACATGAGCACCTCCCATGATATATAGTTATCACGCTTTAATAACCTAAAACTACAGCTACGTACCATTATTTGTCACCTGATATTGCAGTACTCATATTCCAAGTCCTAACATATATCTGCCTCTGAAAAAGTTGCTCCACGCAATTTATATAACATATGCCCCCATTGAATTGGCATTGGTCTTAATTTCACATTAAATCAATATTAAATTTTATCATGATAAATTTGAATGATATATTGCATGCTGTCAAGCTAACCTAAAACTATGGACTACCATCATTTGATTTGCCTGGTATTTCTCATACATCTAATCCACATTCAAACCTATCTACCTCCCATATAATGTTATGAATCCGCGTTCAAACCTATCTGTCTCTTATAATGTTATGTAACTAGATTCGTTTTATTGATTCCAAATTCTTCAACTCCTCTTCTTTTTCTTTTTTCTTTCTTTTGCTGAAAGGGTAATTATATTGAAAAGCAAAAGCAAAGAAAAAAGATCAAAGACTTTTAGAGAAAAGTCCCCAAAGAGACCACCAAAGGCAGAAGAACAGAAGACAAAAGGAGAAAACAAATACAGAGGCCTCCAGGGAGGAACCAAAAAAAATAAAAAAAAATAGACTGAGTTAGTTAGAGAAGTGAGAACTATCAAAAAATGGATTCTCTTATTTGTTTTCAATAAAATAGGCCTACATATATACCAATTGCCTTGTGCATGCCCCAGTTTTTACTTTAGCTTTGATTTAGAGGTCAATCACTATTTAGTTTTACTATAATGAGCAGGAAAGATACATGCTTATCAAGCTTTAATAGCCTAAATTTATATTTGATCAGTCTAATATATATTTTGAATAACCTTAATCCATGTCCAAGCCTCTCTCTCTCTCTCTCTCTCTCTCTCTCTCTCTCTCTCTCTCTCTCTCTCTCTCACACACACACACACACACACACAATGAGAGTTGAAAAGAAAAAAGTAGTGCTCGTAAACAAGCACCAGAGAAAAGAAAGAAAAATGAAAAGATTGGTAAATGGGACGCAGATCTACTTAATCTTCATCAATGATTAAAAAAAGAACCCTCCTTGAATCTGCAGAAGATGAAGTCATTTGACTAAAGGAGAAGATCAAAGAAAACAAAAGGAAAGAAACATAGAGCATTATTTAGTCCCACAAACTCTCTTGACCAAACCAAATAGAAAAGCAAGCAACTAACGAACAGCTGTTACAACTGAGTTGCCTATCCCTAAGGACAACAACCATCCAGCCATGGGCTACCATCCACAAATGGCACCGTCATCTCCCCCCCAGTAGACAGTATATGGTCATTTGGGCTCATCACATCCATGAACCACTGCTGCCTCTGAAGCGACTCCATCTCCATAGCCACCACCTCCTCCAAGGCCGTCGTCGGCCTTCGCTCCACCTCTCCAACCTTCATCTTCGTCATGCTCTCCTCCTTTGCCTGCTGCTTCGATGCTGCCAACGCCTCCGCCTTGATGGTTTCAGTCCTCTCATGAACCATCTTCATATTCGAGTCGATCAGCCACACCAAATCGCTCAAGTCGTTGATGCTGACCTCTTCTAGGCCCTTCCCCAAGAGGCACTGAGACATGAGCATTGTCACCTCCAAGTGGCGATTCTCTTTCTGATGCTTAGTCAATTGGTCTTTTAGTTTTTGTATCCTTTGCCTAAGGAAGGCCTCCTGGTTCATCATCTTCTTGCTTTGTTCCATCTCCGGCAAGGTCTTGAACTGCATGAGAATGTGTTGGACGTCGCGGAAGGAGGGCCAGACCTCCGGTTGCCTCTCGTTGTGGCCATAGATGACGGCACAGGCATTGACACCACAAAGAGTACTCAGCTCACTCACCTTCTTCATCAAACCCTTCTTCCTCTTCTTATAGGTGGCTCTCCTTGAAGAATCATTTGTAATCCATGCAAGCTTCACCTTCTTACGTGCCATTGTTGGGAGACCCTAAGAACTATGGAGAAGAAGGAAAATGGTAGATGGGTCGTAGTGTATCTTTCCCAATTGACATCTACTACTATATATAAATAATTATAAGGAGAGAGAGAGAGAGAGAGAGAGAGAGAGAGAGAGAGAGAGAGAGAGAGTATTAATGGGACGAGGTGCAGGAGAAGATCTTTGTAGAGAGGACTGGAGTGTGTTTGCCGTTTGAGATTGATTGGTTTCTATATTTAGGTAAGAAAATCTGGAGGTGGAGATATTTGGATATGGGTAATAAACAAGAGATGGTCTGCACGGGCTTTGAATTTGAACAACCTATTTCTTATGAAGGTGAAGGTTCTCAAAAAGGAAGGTGACAGAAACTGTTTGATGGGGTGCATCACCTCTCGTGAGGCGTGTAGATACAATGTGATAGGGTTCTAGAACCGGTTTGATCTTATATATTCAAGGGATATGCATGTCCCATTCTTTCTGCTGGCCACTAGGAAGCCATGAACTTTTGGCCCATCATATGACTAATCATTGACTTGGTGTTGGCCCTCAGGAGGTGCAACCTTCATTGATCCAACACATTAACACATTTTGTACAATGTTCATCGAAGGCTTGTGTTGGCCTAAATTTTATATTACCAATAGTGGTATACAACATTGAATCGATATAGCTTGAAAATAAGGCGGAGCATTACATTAAATTTTTATTTTTTACATATTAATCAGCCTAACAACGTATATCACTACATTGAAGTGTGGTTTAAGGTGAGATTTACTTTCACGCCTTGATTATATATGCTCGTTTCGAAAATGTCTTGCTTTTTTATTGAAAGTTTTGAAAATTTTATAATTTTTGGTTGATCCAATGGTGGAAAAGTGATAGCGAAAGAGATTAAAAAGGAGCTCAACTTCACTCCCTCAAAATTTAAAAAAAAAAACTTCACTCTCAAAATTCAAAGTTAATAAATTAGATAAAGATGAAAGTTAATAGAACCAATATATAGACAACGTACCTGTAGAAAATATCTACACCAAATAATAAATTTACACACGCATACATAGAAAATCTAAATTGGAGCATTGGGTTTTGTGAAAACCAAAGTGGCACTTGGAAGAAGGTGTACATAGGGCAAGTGCATGAATGGGTGTGAGCTCATTGATGTCCTTTCCTTTGGGGCAAAGCATCTATGTCTTGTTTGTGTAAGCAGCTGGCACCCTTCTGTCACATGTTGTATTTCTCACTAAAATAAAATGGTAGTATTTACTGTTTGGATTTGTATGTCTTAATTTTTACATAATCAATACATTGATGGAATGGAAATAGTTCTAGAAGTCGTGGTCTAAGGTCAGAGCACTCCCTTTATTATCGAGATTGTATCAGCTGACGGCAGCTAAAAATATTTGTATACCTATGTGAGGCCCACCCTTGGACATTCTTCTTATTGGTTCTGATGACACTAATTAAAAAAAGTTTTGACTTTCAAAGATGGGCAAAGACAACAAAAATTTTCCACCCCTAATGCTCGTTTCTCTCCTAACATCGATCTACACACTTCGAGTGGTGTAGATTATTTTGTTGTTAGGAAGGATGAGTGATTAACAACCATTTTCATCTTCACTGTAGACTATAATCTTACACAATATAGATTTGCATGATATATAGTAATAAAAATCTGAGGTGGCAGAATCAAGGAGTGGATCATTTTAATGCTAGCTAATCCACTTTCTATATAACCTATTCATGTCCTTAATTTCTTTCATTGTCATACATCTGGGTAAGGGTAAGATTCTGTAAAACCACGCACCTATGGTTAGGATGAATTTTATGCTGTCTTTTGCATTGCCAACTAAAAAAAAAAAAAAAACTAAGAAGATCAAGAAGAAATTGTGCCCCCAATACCCAATATCTACACATGCATTGTTTGAAGTTGTTCATGTGAGATCCATCTTGGATGAATCACTATATTGAAGACAACCGATTTCACACAATTGACTTAGTTAAGGAAATGCAATAGGTTTATAAACAAAGCTCTATACTTTTTTGTTAGATTTTAAGATTCCGTTACAACTTAAAAGAAATGTATGTTATGCAAACATTTTCTAAATCACTTTAATTTATACCAGTATTGGAGAGTTGATCTTCTTTCTTTTCTTTAATGATGGACCAACCTTGGGTGTGATTGTATAGTTGGTAAATACAATCTGTCCATCACCTTGGCCCTATTGTTAACAACTTATAAAGAATGAAATAGCCACCAATTGGACAATCTTAGCTAGCCACTTGTTCCTTTTTTATTTTTAGTAAAAGAGAATTTCGTTAAAGGAACAAGAACAAGGGAAACAAAACATAAAATACCAGACTTACAGAAAGACCGCACAAAAGAGCTACAATCAACAACCTCCCCCTAAGAACATCAGTGCCCTTTTCCGAATTGTATCTTGGTTATATGAGAAACAATACTTAGACAACGACTGGTGAATGGTTCAAGATTCTAGGAATAAAAGAAACCTCCGCATAATTAAAACTCAAAATTAGATTCTCGATATCAGCAATAATTGGGTTAATTGTCCAATAAAAAAATGCCATTAAGAACTTGAACCACTTCTTTAGCATCCAAGCAGACCTGGATTCCTGGAAAGCCCTTCTCCCTCCCTTTCTTTAAAGTTTTGGGAACCGCCTCGTCATTGCCTCCTTTACCGAGGTGACTTTCGAACCAGTTCAAGGACTTGCATCAACAACAATACCTTTAAGCATAGCTACATAACCAAAAGAATCTTTCCCATCTACTTCCCTAAGGGCGTGTTTGGAAAGAAGGTGAGGTGTGGCGAGGTGAAGACTGTCGTACAATAACGTTTAAAAAATACAACCTATCTCGTTTGGATAAAAAGGTGTGATTTTATTGCACCCACTCCCTCTGCCCAAGTTTTTCAAAGATGTGGTATAAAGCGAGCACGGTTACTTGAAGACCACTCCATGCGTTCCCCTCCACCAGCTGAGCTTCATATCTGGTCGCATTCCTTGGGAAATTCGTGATAAGATGTAGATAAGCAACCAGGAGAAGATCTCTCCTTAGATCTACTGTAGTACACCTCTCACACATAGTCTTAAAAAAATATTGAGTAGAAGGGCTGATAACACAACACAAACATCTCCATAGTTTGATCGATCTCTGGTTAACAGCTGCTGTCATATCTGCGTCAGTGTTCACAGAAATCTCAACGAAGATCTGGACAGGCCAGCGTAGACCAGAGGGATAGACGATTCAAGTCTAGGGTGAATACGGTAGGGCTATGTCCTTGTGCTTGCACATGTACCCTACTCATCCCCATGATGGCTTTCAGGTCGATGTTGAAAATCAAAATCAACTGTTGAGTTGGAGTAGGTGAGTTGTCCTAATTCTCCCCCCAACCTGTACCTGGGTGCATTTAATCCATCATATAGTGATCTCTTCTCTATAAATTAGCTGATGGGTTGGTTGCTAAGATTAAAGTGGCACAAGTCTTTCTTCCTCGAGGGTGATTGCACAGGTACTCATCCTAATCCTTTCTAGAAGTTGTCTTCTTAAAATTTTGGGGGTCTCGGGGAGAGTCTATCTTTTCTCTCATGAGATATGTACAGTAGACGATGTGAGAAGTCCGACCGTTCCCGATGGAATGTGCAGATCTTAAGATCACTCGTGATTTTGCTTCGTTTATAGCCACTTGGATATGTTCAGTGATTATGTGATCTTACACGTCTACAGGGACAGTGCCCATCACCCACCGAAGTCTACTTGCTTGGAATGAATAGTTGTGGTTTTTATTTTTAATAATATGTTTCCATTTTCTATGTGGGACAACCTCTTCTGCCACTGCTTAATATATTTTTTGCATTGTAAATCCATCATGACTTCCGTTAAACTTTGTCATAAGGATGGGTTTGTATGTTCGTTTGCAAACTCCATGGTGGAATAAAATTTAGTCCCAGCAATGGCAACTGAAAATACTGCACTAGGTCAATAATTTTTAGCTAACAGTTTCTTCCTAACAAATAATGCCTCAATGTTTTTTTGTTGCGTTCTGTATTTGAATTTGAACTCCCAACATACAGAACTTGCTCAGTAGTCCTATCAGGATCATCAACGTGGATTTATTTATGTATACTAATTAGTTTGTTTATGTAAATATTATGGCTCAGATCCTGACAAATAGAGTGTACATCAGTAGTGCTTGTCTTTCGTATCAAATGTATTATTCCTATGCCTATTGATTTATATGATGTGCCCGTCTATTAAATCATTATTCTCCACAGATTACTTTGTATGTATTTTAGAAAATACATCATGAAAATACTACTTTGTTGCTGTTTGGTTTTCTGGATTATTGTACACTGCTCAAAATTTAATTGTGCTATTGTGGGTGTACCAGTCCCCTTTGTTGATGCCCTAATATGATTATCTCTTCCCCACATTGAATAACAGTGTAATTAATCAGAAAGTATAATGGATGATATGGATCGTACATCGAATAGTAGTGTAGGAGAGAATGAATCAGACTTCAGTGAGTCCGAGGCTGAGCAACATGCAATATTAGGGACTGTGGGGGAGTGTAGCCGCTTGGAGGCAGCAAATGTTGCTAATTGCAATGCAATACTGTCTATCTAAAAAGATGGTAAAAAAATTAATAGAGACGCTGTCAGGGCTAAATTTCTTACAACTTTAACTAGTGAGCGGGACGCAGAATGTATCAGCCAACTGAGAATGGATACCCAAACGTTTAAATTGTTATGTCACACCATGCGAGAGAGAGGATTATTGAGGGATGCTCGTGCTGTGTCTATAGAGGAGGCAGTGGCAGAGTTCTTGCATACCTTATCACACAGTGTGAGAAACAAAACAAATAGTGTCAGGTTCCATAGATCTGCAGAAACCATAAGTCATCACTTTCAGGAGGTACTCTTTGCAATCAATAGTATTGCCACAGAAGTGCCAGTGCAAGCTGGGGAGCACACACCAAAGGGCCCAAATGGCTTTGAGGTAACGGCATGTCTCTCATTTAAATTTAAAAAATGGATTTTATATTGTAACAGAAAATAATATTAGCTCACAATTCCAATAGGATTGCGTAGGAGCTCTAGACGGAACACATATTCCCATCCGTATTCCATTGGAAATACAAGGATCATTTCGAAATAGAAAGGGGTCCTTGTCCCAAAATGTGCTTGGTGCTTGTGGTTTTGACATGAATTTTCAGTACGTTCTAACCCGTTGGGAGGGTTCAGCAACAGATGTATGTGTATTGCAGAGTGCGCTGATACGCGAGGAGAAATTGAAAGTCCCACAAGGTAAAATCCTGCTTTAATTTTTTTGTGCATTGCATGGGCATATGTAATTATTTTCTGATTTAATTTGACATTCAATTACAATGCCATTAAGTAGGTAGGTATTATTTAGTAGATGCTGGTTACGCAAATGCCCCGGGATTTTTGGCACCATACCGAGCAGTGAGATATCATCTGAGTGAATTCAAGGGTAGAGATCCTCAGAATGAAAAGGAACTTTATAACAAAAGACACTCACAGGCTCGCAATGTCATAGAGAGGACCTTCGGTATTTTAAAGAATCGGTTTGCAATTTTGAAGACGGCAACACAATATGACTATAAAGATCAAGTCTCCATTGTGAGTGCTTGTTGTGTGATTCACAACTTCATCTGGATGCATGGGGTTTTTGACCTATCTACTGACGAGGAAATTGTAGGCACTGAAGATGGAGATGATGTAGTCGTGGCTCCATCAATAGATGAAAAAGTTGTGGGGGAGCGAGAAGATACTCCAAGCAATGTGCAGGCTCTAATGTTTTACTCTCAAAGGGAGAGAGAGGAATGGCATGTGTTTAGAGATAATATTGCTAGGAGACTTTGGAATGAGTATTGTAATAACATGTCTGGTGCAGGAGTGAGATGAATTATTGTGCTAACATGTACTGCTATGTTGAGCAATTGTCCCACTTTCAATGTTAGGAAAAATGTTAATTTCACATTTGAGATTAGTGAATATTGTACTCATTTGGTATCTCTACATTGTCATTGTTATATTGATTTCACCGGTCTTCTCTCTTCTCTCTATGTAGCCATGTCAAATGGATGAAATGTTACATTCAATGCTATGATGGATGAGGAATTGCTTGATGGAATGTATGAACAAGTATTGTTGGGTCGTAAAACAGACCGCAGCTTCAAGGGAGAAGCTTATGAGGCAGTCGCAGCTGCAATGACTGCGAATAGCAACGGAGAATATGTGCTAACCAAACAAAGCATTGTCAATAGATGCAAGTATCATAAGAAAAATTACTCAATAGTGAAAATTCCTGGAGGGTTGATAAACACAAACCTAACAGAAAGTAAAATAAATCCCAGCACAGATACGAATCTGGAAACAAAAACCTAAGCTAATCAAGCAACCAGTCAAGAAGATGGACACAAGATTTTTTACGTGGAAAACCCTGGGTAGGGAAAAAACCACGGGACCTAGCCCAGTTCAGAAAGATCAAGCACTAAAAACTCAAAGGTTACAAGAGAACTCACTCCCCTTTTACAGTTGATCTCAACCTAAAGACCACAGTGATTCTTTGCCGACGACCACGCCATTCACCTTCTCTAGTGCTTCAATCTCCACGCCTTAAACAAGACGAATTGACTGGAACATGAGTGGGAAATCTCCAGAGAACAAGGCTTCAGCACATGAAACTCTCAAAAGAACTGTCTGGAGGAAGTTAATCTCTCTAAGGATAATTTAGGTTTTAGATCTAAGAGAGGTGAGGTTCCTGAAAGGTTTAAACCCTTAAATAAGCTTATGGAATTGTATGGGAGAGATTGGGTTCGAATAGGATTGGAAAACAGGGCACAAGAAAGAAACTGTAAAAAAAAAGTTGAGGCTCGCCGCTGTCCGATCGATCAGACTGAAGGTCCGATCGATCGGTCTGTCTTTTAATTGAGGCCTTTTCTGGTCCGATCGATCGGTGAAGGGGTCCGATCGATCGGTCTGACTTTTAACTGAGAGCTTTTTCTAGACGATTGATCGGTCATGGGGTCCGATCGATCGGTCAACCTGTTTGCTGAAAAATTCATATTTCCTGCTGCTTTGGAATTCTTCTTCAATACGAAGTGATCCAACTAAAAATAGCAAATTACATAAAATCTCATGTTTTGTCCACCCACATGAATTAGCCAACACTCAAAAATACTAACAATCTCCCCTTTTGGCAATTCATGGACAAAACATCTAATACAATAAATCTACCCAGAAACAACCCAAAAAAAAAAAAAAACCATCTCCATAGCTGATACCTGCAGTACCTGTCACCGGTAATCTTTGACAAAAGATCGTGATCAAGTACACATATATATAAAGAAAAAAAACAGTAACTGATCTAAATCTCCCACTTTTTGGCCATAAATTGACAAGGGAAAAACAGTTAAAGGTGAGAACATAATTCAAAGAACATAAAAGCAGAGAGATGTAATAGCAGAAATACAAAATACAGCACTTAAGTGATTAATGTTAAAACAAAATGAAATATGATTAGGGCTACTGAGGAGGAGGAGGGAATCGATGAAGGAGAGAGTCCAGCTTCTCCTCAATCTGGTTGCTGCCTAGCTGTAGTTGCCGCATCTGAGTAAAAACATCCTAAAATTGTGAGTCCATCCGATGCTCAAGTAGCTCAATCTGCGTAGACTGATCCAGGAGGCAGTTTTCAAATTCTTGAAGATATGCAGGCACAGCAAACTCAAACTGCGTATCAACCGGAGCAGCTTCTTCTTCTGGAACTGGAGCTTCATCACCACTATCATCAACATGAGCAGACGACAGACTGACGGTGCGGTATGTAATGGGGCCTCGCCCTTTCACAAGTGAATCATGTGGCCCAACAGCTACTCCTCTAGAGAAAAGTATACGAGTGATAAGTGTCTGTATGGTAGAGAAGTAGTCGAAGCACCGAGAGGGGCTGCCACCATGTGCCTATAAATGGTAAGAGGGATGTCAATAGGCCGCCGTGTCCCAATCAGATACAAAAGATAGCCAGTCTCCATTATAACTTCTGATGTTCTCCCCTTAGGCTCAAGGTTATAGCAAACGAAAAGATTCAACATCCAGTAAGAAGGAGTAAGGAATTTCTGTTTCAAGATGCCCCCTGGCCATGCACGCTTACGACCACCAGTGAGAGTGGTGATCACCTCATACCAATCAGTATTGTCAACGGGGTCTTCCATGTCATCAGAATCGGGCTCAGGAGTCGGATAGACAGCATCTAGACTCCTATCAATTTGAAGGAATTGCCCTATGAAATTTGGATTGATTTCAATAACTATCCCACGCACAAACGATTTGAAGGATTCTTTTCCAATGTCATGAATATTATTGTAGAATTCTTGAACCAGCGACCCATATGTTGTGGGGTCAAAGACATAGAGGGAATCCCATTCCCTTTCACGTAGCCACACACTGAAATCAATTTCTATCTTTGCCAAGCGGACGGGACGTTCGACAAGAACTTGCTTCTTTGAAAACACACTCATAAAAGAATTTTCTTTGACCAAACTTTGAAATCTATCACCGTCAAAAGTAGGGGCAGAGGAGGAGCTACCACGATGTCAAGTTTTCTTGCGAGGATGTGAAACTTTTGGGGCCATTTCTTCGTTGAGGCAAACAAACAAACACCTGGGGTGCATGACACAAAGAAACATATCCAACTCTCAACGAAGTAATGGGACATCCAAAATGGATGAACAACATGAATATTTCAGTCCCAACTATGCACTTTCAACAGAGAGACTAGAAAGACAGTAGCACCTGGGGTGCATGACACAAAGAAACATATCCAACTCTCAACGAAGTAATGGGACATCCAAAATGGATGAACAACATGAATATTTCAGTCCCAACTATGCACTTTCAACAGAAAGACTAGAAAGACAGTAGCAACACACATTTCATCTCAAACATCCACAAATAAACCAACGAAATCCAACCACCCAATACATCTACCAGAACCAATGACAAGCAAATGAAAGGAAATAGAATGAAAGAAAGAGAGTAGAAGAAGAAGAAGATACCTCAGTAAGAGCAACCAATCCCCAGCGGAAAACCCTTGAGTGTGAAGGTGACAATCGGTTCTAGGGAGAAAGTGAAAAGAAGATAAAGGAAATGAAAGACGGGTTGTTTTAAAATGACTGAGACGATGTCCGATCGATCGGTCTAGTCAGGCCGATCGATCGGGCCTGGGCCAAAAATGTGAAACGAGCCAGAGAGAATGATCAAAAGTGATTCCCTTATGATCATTCACGAAACCTTGTACCAAGCATAAGAGTGTAAGTGTGAGTGGAGAATTTTGAAAATTAGTCTGTTCTAGGATAAATGATAGAATCACACACAACAGACTCAACTTCTTTCGGCTCTTTTTTTTTAATTTAAATTACCAAATGAGATCCATCATAGATGACTTTCACACTAATGAGTATGGTAGCCTTCTCTAATGAAACTTATCAATCATATAGTAGCTATCACACATACTCGTAGGTAGTCCTGATCCTCCGGTACCCTTGTTTTTTTTTTGTTTTTTTTCTAGGAGCTAGGAGTTAAGAGTACTGATTATATGCAATCAAACCATAACCATCAAACTCTGAGAATATGTTAGTGCAAAAAAAATCTCAAACTTAGCAAAAGTTCAATGAATCACAAAATATGGAAGTCACCAAAGACCAATGAATGATAGGGAAAGACATTAAGGGTGTGAGCAAATACCAAGAGACTTACAAAGGGAATCAAACCGAGTTGGGTCCAAGGGTTTTGTAAGAATATCAGCTAGTTGATTTTCCGTAGGGATATGCTCCAAGCTGATGATCTTCTCTTCAACCAAATCTCTAATAAAATGATGCCTTATGTCTATGTGCTTGGTTCTGGAATGTTGTACCGGACTTTTGCTATCACAATAAACAACCATTGTGGATTGTGCAATGCTATAATCAGATAGCATTTGTTTCATCCATAACAATTGTGTGCAACAGCTTCCAGCCGCAATATATTCTGACTCAGCTGTGGATAGGGAGGTGGAGGTTTGTTTCTTGCTGTGCCATGCAACCAAATTATTTCCAAGAAGAAAACAGCCACCTGAAGTACTTTTCCGATCATCTACACACCCTGCCCAGTCAGCATCTGAGTAACCTACAACATTCATGTTTGTATCTCTTGAAAACCATATTCCAAAATTAGTGGTGCCACTAACATATTTTAAAATCCTCCTCACAGCGTGGACATGCGATTCCTTAGGTCTTGACTAATATCTAGCACAAACGCAAACACTAAAGGAGATGTCTGGTCGACTAGCAGTCAAGTACAACAAGCTTCCTATCATGCTTCGATACATTCTTTCATTAAAAATTTTCCCGGAAGAGTCTAAACTCAACTTAACTGTGGTGCTCATAGGAGTACTAGAGTGCTTGGCTGAGTTCATCCCAAATTTCTTCAAAATATTGTGAGCATATTTGGATTGAGAAAGAAATATCCCATTCTCGCATTGTTTGATTTGTAGACCTAAGAAAAAGGATAATTCTCCTACCATGCTCATCTCAAATTCTTGTGACATACATGTGGCAAAGGAGGTAGCTAGACTTTCAGATGTGGATCCGAAAACAATATCATCCACATAAACTTGAGCAATGAGGATATTGTTTCTTTCTCTCTTGATGAATAGTGTTTTATCCACGCTGCCCCATACAAAAGAGTTTTCTAGCAGGAAGGTAGTCAATCTCTCATACCATGCCCGAGGAGCCTGCTTCAAACCATACAAAGCTTTGTTCAATTTGAACACATGATCAAGGCTATGAGGGTCTTGGAAACCTTTCGGATGTTCTACATACACCTCCTCATTCAAAAATCCATTCAAGAAGGCACTCTTGACGTCCATCTGATATAACTTGATTTTCGAGGAACAGGCTACTGCCAATAAAATGCGAATGGACTCAAGAGGAGCAACCGGAGCAAACGTTTCATCAAAATCTATTCCCTCCACTTGTGTGTAGCCCTGGGCAACTAGTCTAGCTTTGTTTCTAATAACTTGTCCAAATTCATCAATTTTATTTTTAAAGATCCATTTTGTCCCGATGACATGTGTATTTTTGGGCCGTGGAACTAGTTTTCAAACATTGTTACGCTCAAATTGACCTAACTCCTCATGCATGGCATTAATCCAGGAGTCGTCAATAAGCGCTTCATTTATGTTTTTGGGTTCAAGAGAGGAAACATAACACAAGAAATTTACCTCACTTTGGATTTGCTGATGAGTTTTTAAAGGAGCATGAATATCACCAATGACTTTGTCAAGAGAATGATCTCTGATTACCTGACCTTTTTGGGATCTAGGATGTACTTCCTTGCTTGGAGAGGATTGATGACTTGGTGTTCTTTGAGCAGAACCTTTCACTTTCAGTCCAGACTCTTCACTTTCAGATTCAGATTCTGTGTCAGGAATAACAGCTTCTTGATCCGGTGTGACTGGATCTTGTCGTTCCGTATGTTGCTTCCCATCTTGCTCAACCTACGGAGAAGAATGAAGAGTTAGTGGAAATTCATCTTCGTCATCAGAAAAATAAGAAGGTCCAGCGTCATCTACAATGACATTGATAGATTCCATGACCGTTGAAGTACGCAAATGGAACACCCTGTAGGCTTTGCTATTTAAAGAATACCCAAGAAAAATCCCTTCATCACTTCGGGAGTCAAACTTTCCAAGATGTTCTGTCTTTCAAGATATGACATTTACTCTCGAAAGTTTTGAAGTATTTAACAGTGGGTTTTCGACCAGTCCATAGTTCATAGGGAGTATTCTTTGTGCCTGCCCTGATGTAGACTCGATTGATCACATAAACAGCAGTGTTGACTGCCTCTGCCCAAAACCTTTGTGGCACGTTCTTACTATGGATCATGACTCGAGCCATTTCTTGTACAACTCTATTTTTTCTTTCAACAACTCCATTTTGTTGTGGAGTTTTCGGGGCAGAGAACTCATGTTTAATTCCATTTTCAGTGCAAAAAGAGTTAAAAGAGGAGTTTTGAAACTCAGTGCCATGATCAAATCTGATTCTTGCAATTCCACCAAACTGTTCACCCTTATCTGCAAGAAGTTGAAGCCATAAGCAATGAAACACATCAAAGGTTTCAGATTTATCTCTAAGAAAGCGAACCCAAGTAAATCTAGAGAAATCATCAACAGTAAGAAAAATGTACTTTTTGCCACCAATACTTTCAAATTTTGAAGGACCCATAAGATCCATATGAAGTAGCTCTAGTGGTCTCTTGGTAGTAAGCATATCCAATTTTTTATGTGGTGCTCTAATTTGTTTCCCCAATTGACAAGGATAACACACGTGGTTATGAGCTTTTTGAAGTTTGGGAAGTCCTCGAACTAATTCTTGCTTAAAGAGTTTTTCCAAATCAGAATGATTAATGTGACCTAGCCTTTGATGCCAAAGGTCAACAGTATTAACAATAGCAGAATTACAGTTCAAGACATTTTCATTGACAACCACATAGTAATTATCGGAATTCTTTTTACCAGAAAGAACATATTTCCCATGATTGTCGACAATGGAGCAAGTATTTAGAGAAAAATGAACCTCATTACCAGACTCACATAATTGACTGATACTTAGCAAATTTGCCTTAAGTCCATCAACCAGAAAGACATTATTGATAGTTGACATACCTGGTATGTTGACAGATCCTTTACCAATGACTATTGATTTGCTTCCATCTCCAAATTGAACATTACCACCATGATGACTTTCAAGTGATGTGAAAAGGGACTTATCCCCTGACATATGTCTAGAGCACCCGCTGTCTAAGTACCAAACATGTGAACTTTGTGCCTTAAGAGTCATGAGTACCACATTGCAACAAAGATCAGATTTACGTATTCAAATGGATTTTTGTTTGACCTTATAAGGAATCAAATTGATCTTCCTTCTTTCAGTGCGAAGTTTCTTACGTAATTTATTGCAATGAGGCCTGATATGTCCAATGATTCCGCAAAAGTGACAAGTAGGGACATATTTGCGTTGAGGCATGTAATTCTTGAGATTGGAATTCACATGTTTAGGTTGAGAAACAACAGGTTCAATAGCAAACAGTGTATTACCCCGAACAAATTTACCTTGGTTATTGGAGGAGGATGCACCATATTCAAATCCAAGGCCATGCTTGTTGCTAGATACGATTTGCGCGCCCAAAATTTCATCAAGTTTCTTTGACCCTGTGTTCATCCGATGAAGATCAGCTCTGGTAGAGACCAATTCAGCAGTAGTCATCTTGAGTTTGTCTGAGATGCAAGTTTTTTCAGTTTTGCAGGAATCCCGTTCTTTCTTTAGGCTTAGTATTTCTTTCTCAACTTGAATTGAGTGCTCATGTAGTAAATCACGTTCATTCCCTACAGAAATCAACTTGTCAGATAGAATGGTACGCTGTGATTCAAGTTGAGATACTTTATCTTGGGCTTCATTGAATTCAGTTTTAATAACAAGATTTTCTTTTTCAGCAGCCTTCCATTTTCCTTTCAGAATATGATTTAATTGTGTCATCCTCCTAGAGTGTTTTAGGAGACTCTGATATGCTTCCACTAAATCCTGTTCATTATCTGACAAAGAATTAAGATCCTCTGAAATAGTTTCATCTGATTTTTCCACACCTTCCTGCGAAAAGGAATATTTAGATCTTGACATAAAAGCCATAAACTTACCATGTTCAAGTGATGATGATTCGGGTTCAGTGTCATTGCAGTCTTGGTCTAAATCATCATCCCATGTGACATTCAAAACCTTTCATTGAGATCGGAAAGTTCTATTGACACATTGAGAAGCATAGTGACCAAAACCTTTGCATTCATAACAGTGAGTACTCTTGGGGGGAATTTTGGACACATTTTTCTCAGGATTTTGACCAGCATTGGATTTAAACGAAGAAGGCTTATTCTGTCCTTTTTGTGAAGTATTTTTAAAATTCTTTTTAAAATCCTTCTTGTACTTTTTCAAAAAAAAATTAAACTTCTTAACAAAGAGAGCATCAAGGTCTGGGTCTTCAGTCTCTTGTTCAGAGTCATTATCATGCTCCACATGAGACTTCAAAGACATTCCTTTAGCTTTCTTTGTCTTTCTGAGATTGGCTTCAAAGGTTTGCATGTTGGCAACTAATTGATCAACTTTGATTAAATCCAAATTGCTGGACTCCTCAATAGCTACTACTTTTGGGTCAAATCTCTCAGGAAGAGATCGTAGAATCTTTTTAACAATTTTATGTTCAGGAATGACTTCACCCAAGTAGAAAGTAGAATTCACAATAGCAGACAATTTATCATTGAAATCATCAAAAACTTCAGTTTCATCCATTCACAATAGCAGACAATTTATCATTGAAATCATCAAAAACTTCAGTTTCATCCATTTTCAGATTTTCAAAAGCAGTAGCCAAATTTTGAAGTTTGGCTTGCTTAACTTTGAGAGTACCTTCATGAACAGTTTCTAATATATCTCATACTTCCTTAGCAGTTTTGCAAATAGATATCCGACGAAATTCAGAAGGAGAAACACCATTAAAATGGCATTTAAGGCTCTACTATTAAAATTGAAGGCTTGTTTATCCTCCTTGGTCCATTGAGGCATGGGTTTTTCAATGATCTTGTTGCCATCAGTGGTAACAGTAGGCTTGGTGTAACCAAATTCCACACAGTTCCAAACATCCACATCTATGGATTGAAGGAAAGTAGTCATTCGAACTTTCCAATAATGGTAGTTCGATCCATCCAAGAGAGGGGGTTTGGAAATAGAAGATCCATCTCTAATAATATCCATATCAGAAATCTGTGAAAATCTCACACAACAAGTTAGTGTGAACTTGCTCTGATACCAAGTGAAAACTCCTGGAGGGTTGATAAACACAAACCTAACAGAAAGTAAAATAAATCCCAGCACAGATACGAATATGGAAACAAAAACCTAAGTTAATCAAGCAATCAATGGACACAAGATTTTTTACGTGGAAAACCCTAGGTAGGGAAAAAACCACGGGACTTAGCACCGGTCCAGAAAGATCAAGCACTAAAAACTCAAAGGTTACAAGAGAACTCACTCCCCTTTTACAGTTGATCTCAACCTAAGGACCACAGTGATTCTTTGCCGACGACCACGCCGTTCACCTTCTCTAGTGCTTCAATCTCCACGCCTTAAGCAAGACGAATTGACTAGAACATGAGTGGGAAATCTCCAGAGAACAAGGCTTCAGCACATGAAACTCTCAAAAGAACTCTCTGGAGGAAGTTAATCTCTCTAAGGATAATTTAGGGTTTAGATCTAAGAGAGGTGAGGTTCTTGAAGGGTTTAAACCCTTAAATGAGCTTAGGGAATTGTATGGGAGAGATTGGGTTCGAATAGGATTGGAAAACAGGGCACAAGAAGGAAACTGCAAAAAAATAGTTGAGGCTCGCTGCTGTCCGATCGATCGGACTGAAGGTTCGATCGATCGGTCTGTCTTTTAACTGAGGCCTTTTCTGGTCCGATCGATCGGTGAAGGGTCCGATCGATCGGTCTAACTTTTAACTGAGAGCTTTTTCTAGGCGATCGATCGGTCATGGGGTCCGATCGATCGGTCAGCCTGTTTGCTGAAAAATCCCTGTTTCTTGCTGCTTTGGAATTCTTCTTCAACACGAAGTGGTCCAACTAAAAATAGCAAATTACATAAAATCCCATGTTTTGTCCACCCACATGAATTAGCCAACACTCAAAAATACTAACAAATAGCAACGGAGTTGTTGAATGCATCCGGTTTTGGTTATGAAACACAACAAAACACATCATTGCTGCTGATGATGCATGGACAGCATGGATTGAGGTAAACATGTACAATCAATTAAAATCTGGCTGCCTCTATTTTTGGTGAACTTCAACATCTTAACGATGATGTGTGTTGAACTAATATTGCTTTGAACCTATAGGGACATCCAAATGCTAAGCCATATCGGGCAAAGGTAATTGATTATGACAAACTCACACTCATATTTGGTGCTGACGTTGCCACGGGACAATATGCTAGGTCTACCACTGCTGCTCCAAGTCGTGCATCATGCGAGTCTTGTTAGGGATTTTGTAGATTGCAATTTGATGGATGCATAAACATTCTAGCATCATTTGATTCACACACATATGCATTGATTTAAGAAATCTTGAAATCTTGTTTTAAACATGCATTGGTTTTTAAGAGTTGTAAAAGTTTTGATTTATGCATGTTTTGTTTTTAATCTTGGATGCATTTGTTTTAGAAAAGAGTTTTTAGAAATCAAGCAAGCCTTTGGTTTTAAAGTTTTGAATCATTTTAGGCTTTTTATGTTTCATGTTTTTAAACCCCTTAGAATATTTTAAAACATGTATTCAAGCTTGATTTAATGGCCCAAAAAGTTCCCTCAAGAAAAACCTTCAAATATGCGAAAGTTGGGAATTTTTGGTCCCAGGCAGTCAACCTGCAGTGTGGCAGGTCGACCTGCCCAGGGACCCGGGTCGACCTGCCACACTGCAGGTCGATTGGGTCCTAAAGCACCAACGGTCACTTTTTTTACCGTTGTGTGTAGCAGGTCGACCCCCCCCCCCCCCCCCCCCCCTCCCTGTTGGCAGGTCGACCTGGGACTAGCCGTTGGGCATTTTTTTCTATAAAAATGAGTTCTTTCCTTTGCCAAAAGTTGGGAATTTTAAGGCCCTCCTTGAGGAGTTTTGAGGCAAATAGAAGGGAAATGAACTAAGGGATGAAGGGGATCATTAGGAAAGCTAAAGCTTGGATTAATGAAGTTAAATCACCAAGTAGGCTCTACTTTCCTTAATCATATGTTTTCATGCCTTGTTTTACTTTTGGTAAATCTTTTATAGCATGATAAACTATGTATGAAGTGTTGTGTCCTTAACATGTTTTATGTTTTGAGTTGATTTATTGTTTTGGATACATCACCATTTGATTCAATCCAAGTAGTACTTTATTTGGTATATCTAAGTAGATCATGTTAATGAAAGAACCTTTGAAATTATATGTAACATGATTCCTATACTTGGTTGAATCTATTGTTGTTGTTTTTCAATATAAGAAAATCACTTTCAAAACTATCTTATGTTTTGGATTCAACATCTTTTCATGTTTTTGTTTTTTTCTTTGGTAAATCTTTAGTAACATGATAAACTATGATTTGTTGTGTCCTTAACATGTTTTATGTTTTGAATTGATCTATTGTTTTTGATGCACAACCATTTGATTCAATCCAAGTAGTACTTTATCTTTGGTAAATCTAAGTAGATCATGTTAATGGAAACATCTTTGAAATTATATGTAACATGATCCATATACTTGGTTGAATCTTTGGTTGTTGTTTTTCATCATAAGAAAATCTCTTTCAAACATATCTTATGTTTTGGATTCAACAACTTCACAAATCATATGGACTTTTGTTTTAAAGTTTCACAACTTGCTTTGCTTTGATAGGTATATCTTTTTCAAGTTGTTTTTATAAGTACATATGATTTGACCCCTTATTTCAATCAAATCTAATTTTATGTTTTATGAGCTACATGTTGATTTGATTGACATCCCTATGCTTCACATGTTTTAGTCTTTGAATTTTCACAACTTGTTTAGGATACAAATGTATATCTTTTACAAGTTAGTTTTAACATGTGATCAGCATTTCCTCAATCATAAATGTTTTATGAGCTAAAACTTTCAAAAGCCTTAGGCATACATTTATAAGCTTTCATTTTAAAAATGATTGAGGACATCACACACACATCATGAGCATACATCTTTGCATTCATTTAGAGTGCGTGTGGGTTAGTTTTTCACTTCCATATCCGCCAAATTAAGAGGCATTGTAATGAGCTTAATTGAATCTCCATCAAGTGTATTATAGACACTAATTAGAGAGATAACCAACCTTGTGGTTGAAGAGGTTATTGCTTAGCCTATAAAAGCATAATGTATAGGTTGATGTTAAGCCTTGAAAAACATCATTGTAAAGGTTATTGCTTAGCCTTGAAAAGCATATTGTAAAGGTTATTGCTTAGCCTATTGAAAAGTATAAATAGTGGAAATCCGGTGGGGTGTTAGATCACAAGCCGGTAGTGGATGTAGGCATTGAGGCCGAACCACTATAAATCCTTGTGTGATGGTGCTTGCTTTGTGGTGATTGTTTTCATTAAGCTTCCGCATTTTGTTTGATAATCATCACTTGTGACTAGGTTGTTTTAAAGAAGTTATAATTGATTAAAATTGGTCAT
This sequence comes from Cinnamomum chago, assembly GCA_038049695.1. Classification (NCBI taxonomy): domain Eukaryota; kingdom Viridiplantae; phylum Streptophyta; class Magnoliopsida; order Laurales; family Lauraceae; genus Cinnamomum; species Cinnamomum chago. The sequence continues at coordinate 33,087,469 of CP142461.1, forward strand.
AAATGAAGCTCACCCTATTCACCCCCCCCCCCTCTAGAGTTCGGATCCCAGGACTTACAAGTCTAACACACGCTACTACAATCCATCACAGGCTGATTCAGATGTTGGGCTGACTAACCAACTTCATGGGTTTAGAATAGCTTCTAGCGGTGGGAAGGGGCATCCAAGAGAAAGAACAATCGCAAGAGGACCTCTGAGATGCTCAAAATCATCTCTTGCATTAAGAGATCTGGTGAAGGCCTGAAAGTCGTTATTCATGATGTGGCCGATAGCCTCAGAGTACCAAAGAAGAAGGCTGTGATATGATAATGGTCGAGCTGAAACAAATCGTAAAACTAGGCGGGCTGGACATGAGTCTTGCCCATGAATGGCTAATAATTCATGGGAATATGGCAACTATTTTTCTTAGCATGGATGAAAAGCGTGATTGGATTCTGAGGCAGTTGCCGAAAATAAAGTCGGAGCTAATTGGATAGTTGTCGCTTGTTGTGGGGATGTTGGTCTTTTTTTGGCATGTGTTAAGGTATCGATTGGATTTAAACGCTTTATTTTGCATGAGCATGGTATGATCATGGCCCATGAGATCCCCTTAAAAAAAACTCTAAACATGTTTATGTTGTGTAATTTAATTTTAGCCATGCTTTATTGGGGCTAACAAAATATTATAATATGGTAGCTCTTGATGCCATCTTGTGACCTACTATTATGCACTTTGTCAGACTATTGCAGCCACTTGCTTTTATTTTTAGTGGTTTGGTGTGCTAATCGTCATTGACATATAACTAATGTTTATTTATCTTTGTTATGAATATGCTTGATGAAATCTCAATTTTGGTTTCTTGTTATGGTGGATTCAATATGCATTTAATTGTTTCATGTTCTCGATGCGCGGATGCATGGGTCGATATTAGTGTTATGTGGTTTACCGTGGACGACGAGTTGGAATATATCAAAGCTAGGACGAATGCAGGGCGCAAGTGCATGAGTACCCGAATGCGCATTTCAAAGGCTTCAGTAGTGAACAAGAAGCTGTGCAGAGTTTGAAAAGATACTATGAAAATGATCCGCAGCAAAGCGAATCAATACAGGCTGCATTCCACAGTCAAAGTCTGATACAGGATCCTATCCATAATAGGCTTGCACATCTGTTACTGGTTTTAATGTTTCTTACTGTACTCATGTTTGTATTGTGTGTTGTGATGGTCTGCATGGCTTTATCTATCCACCATGATATCTGATGATGACTGTTAGTGAACATTAATGACTGATAGTTTGCAGACTACCAGGGTGCCCTTATCACAGGTACCCACAGTAACTGAATGCTCTGGCCAATCACAACTACCATTTGTTTTGGAAAACGATGAAGACGTAGAAATTTGTGATACCGTATTTTACCAAGTGTGATTGTAAGATACTATTGTTAAAAGGTAGCCACTGTGACTATAAGATACTTTTGTTTTAATGGATCTGAATGGTATTTAGTGTTATGTTGCTCTTCAATATAGGATGATTAACCACTGTTCAACAGCAGGAATGAATATTATTTGCTCTTCTTGCATAGTCTTTGGGATATTTGTATAATGTTCACCTGTGCCACATGAAGATTATGATCATCACCGTTGGGATATTTGTTTATCCCTTTCAGTAGCAGGTTAGGTGGTTAGCAATAATTTTAATATAATGTCATGATTCTTCTCTCTTTTTAAAGCAGTCTCCATCGTGGATTTTTCCATTCAGTTGCTTGGATCGCAAAAACTTGGTCACAGGCAAGCATTGTCGAACTATGCCTTGAAAGAACAATAGAACAATCATTCGAACTAATACTCTCTCTCTCTCACACAGTTATTGTGCAGTAGACAGTAAGTCAGAACTTGCAAATTCAGCTTTGTATGTGATGCAAAGTTTCTATGTCATGGTTCTCATTCAGATTCCAATGTGTAATTAACAAGAGGTACTTTTTCACCCATGAATGGAGCTGCTCTGCATTTTCTTATCCCTTTTTGCTCAGCTGTTTTGTTTTCATATTTATTTTTTGCATTGTTCTTTTTATAGTTTTGTGAGTTTTTTTTAATTCTAACACCCTTTTATCTATTTTAGTAAAAGGTATGAATCTTAGAAGTTTTTTTAGTGGATTTCAGGTCTTTCACATAATGTGTGTTGAATTCCTTTGAATACTTAGTCTTCCTGCGTTTTTCCAATCTGTAACTGCTATTTGTATTTTTTTCAACTGTTTTATCTTATGGATGAAATTTTTGGTCGTCTTTTGGTGAATCAATACAACGATTGTAGCTTGTTGCAATCTAGATTGGCCAAGGTTCAACCTTCCCATCAAAGTTCTCGACGACTCAGATGACCCTACGACTCATAGTTTGATCAAGGATGAGGTCCTGAAATGGCATCAACCACGAATCCCTTTAATCGCGGACCGGCATCATGTCATCAGAGATGGCTACAAGACTGGGAATCTCAAGTTGGTGACGATTTGGTGTTTTTTGTTCTTATAAAAGGGTTATGTCCATTATTCAATTCCAGCTGGGCCCAGTAAAGTAGTGATGTAGAACCAATGCTGATAATGAAAATCTATCATTCACGTAATTTTACAGTACTCATGATGTAATATTATGTGCAATTCAGGTAGTGCTGAGTCCAGAGAACTCTTTCCATCTCGATTTACAAATGCAGTAATGATGGAGAAATCTCAAAATTTAAGTTGTCCTGCATGCACTAGGTCTTTCGTCTACCCAACATCAGCACCAATTGTTAGGGTGAATTTTATGTTGTCTTTCGCATTGCCAACTACAACAACAACAAGAAAAAAAAAACACTAAGAAGATCAAGAAGAAATTGTGCCCCCAATATCTACACATGCATTGTTTGAAATTGTTCATGTGAGATCCATCTTGGATGAATCACTATATTGAAGACAACCGACTTCACAATTGACTTAGTTGAGGAAATGCAATAGGTTTATAAACAAAGCTCTATATTTTTTTGTGAGATTTTAAGATTCTGTTACAACTTAAAAAGAAATGTATGTTATGCAAACATTTTCTAAATCACTTTTATGCCAGTACTGGAGAGTTGATCTTCTTTCTTTTCTTTAATGATGGACCAACCTTGGGTGTGATTGTATAGTTGGTAAATACAATATGTCCATCACCTCGGCCCTAATGTTAACAACTTATAAAGAATGAAATAGCCACCAATTGGACAATCTTAGCTAGCCACTTGTTCCTTTTTTATTTTAGTAAAAAAGAATTTCGTTAAGGAACAAGAACAAGGGAAACAAAACATAAAATACCAGACTTACAAAAAGACTGCACAAAAAAGCTACAATCAACAACCTCCCCCTAAGAACATCAGTGCCCTTTTCCGAATTGTATCTTGGTTACATGAGAAACAATACTTAGACAACAACTGGTGAATGGTTCAAGATTCTAGGAATAAAAGAAACCTCCGCATAATTAAAACTCAAAATTAGATTCTCGATATCAGCAATAATGGGTTAATTGTCCAATAAAAATACCATTAAGAGCTTGAACCACTTCTTTAGCATCCAAGCAGACCTAGATTCCTGAAAACCCCTTCTCCGGCCCCTCCCTTTCTTTAAAGCTTTGGGAACCGCCTCGTCATTGCCTCCTTTACCGAGGTGACGTTCTAACCAGTTCAAGGACTTGCATCAACAACAATGCCTATAAGCATAGCTACATAACCAAAATAATATTTCCCATCTACTTCCCAAAAGACAGCATTTGAGAATATCCCACTACTTGATGCTATCCAACAGATTCCGGCCTATGCAAAATTTCTAAAGGACCTTTGCACCTTCAAAAGGACAACTAATGTGCCCAAGAAGGCTTTTCTAGCCCAACAAGCTAGCTCGATTATTTCATGTCCAACCCCAATCAAATACAAGGACCCAGGGTGTCCTACCATTTCTAGCCAGATAGGGGACCATCACATAGAAAAATCTTTGCTAGACTTAGGTGCAAGTGTGAACCTTCTTCCGTACTCTGTTTATGAAGAATTAGGTTTGGGGGAGTTGAAAAAGACCCATGTGACCTTGCAATTGGCTGATGCATCAATTTGATACTCCAACGGGGTAGTTGAAGACGTTCTTATCAAAGTCGGAGACTTTGTGTTTCCTGTCGATTTTATTGTCTTGGATACCAAACACACATCTGGGGCTGAACCCAAAATTCCAATAATCTTGCTTAGACCATTCCTTGCCACCTCAAATGCCTTGATCAATTGTAGGAATGGAGTGATGTAAATTTCTTTTGGGACCATGACAGTTCAAGTGAACATTTTTAATGTCACTAAGTAACCTCCTGATGAGGATGATGGGGTTTTTTAAGTTAGTTACATTCATGAATTGGTGAAAAATCACTTACCCCATTTGAAACTTGAAGATCCACTAGAGGCTTGTCTGACCCACTTTGGACGTGATTTTGATATAGATGGCCACATTGAAAGGTGTATGCACTACTAGATTCAACCCCATTCATGGAAAAGAATAGGTGGCAACCTAAGCGAGAGATCTTTACCTCAATTTTGGAAGGTAAGCTTGTTTGGGATCCAGGTGGATTCCATGTTAGGTGTCAAATAGGGTAGTTTCTTTTTCTTTCTTTATATATATATATATATTATTAGTTTAGGTTATCTTTTGGTTTTTTTTTTTTTTTTACTTACCTTGGACAGGGGAGCGCCATGCAAAATCATCAGGTAACTTATTCCCTTTACCTCCTACAATTTCTTTTTCCTCATGTTACATTATCATTTTATGCATGACATGCACGACATCGAGGACACTGTCTAGTTTAGATTTGGGGGTGGGAACAAGCACACTTGTCCAACTTTTAGGTGTTTTTTTTTCAATTTTTAAGCAAACTTTTATTTTTATTTTTTTAAAAAAATTAGGAAAAAATTTTTGTGTAAGTTTATTTATTTTTTGAGTAGTTTTGAAAGGAATTGATAAAATTCAAAGATGCTCGAAAACCTGGAATTTCAAAATTTTTGGAAGGAAGTAAAATGAAGGTTCATCTTTTCTAAAATATATCAAAATAGTACTAAACGTTGGTTTTCACTGAAACACGTATACATTTATCAAGATTTTGGATAGGAAGCCTTGGTGTTGAATTTAGAGTTTCTCAAGAAAGATGGGATGACTTTCTGAAGTCTAGCCTTGTAAGTCTACCTGGTTCATCTTGATGGTTAGGCCAACCAACACCATTGGACTAATTCGGGCGAATTGAAAAAGGTTGCCTATTGTTTAGGGATTGCAAAAGAAAAAAAAATTAAGTGTTTAGTTAGAAGTTTGAAAAGAATAAAAAATTGGGACTAGTTTGAGTTCGTAGCCTTTTTAACCCGAGCTAGTAAGCCCTTAGGGGTATTTACATACCTAGTGCCCTAAAGAAATCTGTTTTGGGAGTCAGTGGCTGAATGCTCGTTACATGGGTTAATTAGAAAGCTTAAGGGACCTAGGCATTGCACAGTCACATGTGTGTGTTTACCAAAAAAAAAAAAAAATAGAGATGCATCTCGCATCCTTTGAAAAAATAGTAGTGCGAAAGCCGTCATAGTAGCCTTGAGAGGGAACTTATGAGCCACTAAATCAAGGAAAGATCAGAGCATTTAAGGGAGAATTCTGTTTTCATGACATCATAGCGGAACATTCGAAAGATTGATTGGATGTATGCACTTGCACAAGGCATACAAAAGTTCGGTGTTTGAAAAAAATAAAAAGTTTGAAATTAGAAGGATGAACCGAACTTTGAAAAGTCTGAGATTATGACTATTCTGGGTTACACAAAGAGTATCCGAGATAACTTGATTTCTTTTTCTTAAAAAGAAAAAAAAAATCTCTTTGTTTTTATTTCTATGTGTTTTTAGGATAAATGAATTTTGTGGGTATATTCACTGCAAACCCTCACGAGGCACAACTCGTCCACTAGGGGGAACTTAGGGGTTTAAAGGCTTGTTGTATACGCTAAATGCAACCGAGAGCACCAGCGAAAGTGGTTTTGTTTTCATATTTACTTTTTTAGATTATGTCAAAGAACTTCAAACCTTTTTGTTCGCATTTTTTGCTAAGGGACTAACAAAATGCTGGTTGGGGGGTGTGTTGAGTTCATGAATTTGCACATTTACACATTATTTTATGATGAATTAGAGATTTAATTGGGTGAATTGCATCATTATTCATCTAATTTCATCATTTCATGCATTTTCACCTAGGAGCCTGAATTTTCATACTTTTCGTACATTTTATGCATTAACTTAGATTGTTATGCAAATTTTCTCCGAAGAGTCCCAGTTAGAGTAGAACTCTGTCCGGATGGGTCCCGCTTCAATATGGGCTCTTCAGTATTTAAGTGTTAAATTAGAATGTGCAAAAAATAAGAATTGCAGACCTCTGTCACGGAGCCCACTTTCAAGCACACAGTCATCCTGAACCTTGCATTGTTGAATTGAATATTGAAAAAAAGAAAATTAAAGAATTCACCACGAGGACCTCATATACAAGCCATATGCGAATCAATCAAAGGAGGGGTCCACTCATCATGTCACTTGAAGAATCCTAACTACAGTAGAATACTTCTCATAAGGCCCACTATTCAAACAGATGAAATGTCTCACATGGCAGGCTCCACAGTGGTTGCAAATTTGAAATTTTTAATGGATAATTCAAAGAGTATCATTCTGATTGGAACAAAAGAAGAAAAGTTTGAATCATCCACATCTGATGTTCTTTCAAAAATGGAAGTTGTGCAGAGATAGAATCCATTGCAAATCAAATTTTAAAAGCTAATCCCGTTTTTCTCAGGACAACTCATCTTCAAATGGCCATAACTTTCAATCTGATCGTCGAATCGATGAATTTTACCTACAGTTGGAAAGCTTATTCATAGTAGATACTTGTGGAACCCAAGAATGTGCAAATTAGAGCTATATTGACAAAGTTATGGGTCCGGAGATTTTTCATGTTCATTTTTAGACGGGATTGCAATTAAATCCACACCGTTGATAATTAATTGTTGCACATCCCTTGTAGGACCCCATTTGAAGATTAGCCAAGCCACCTAGAGGTTTCCAGAAGGTTCCACCTCATTCAAATTAAAAAAGGATAAGAGATATACCTTATCAATAAAAATAAATCAAATCTGCAAAGAAGGTGTCCAGATTCAATGTGTCTGTAAGATAACCGGAGAAATAAAAGGAACCAAAAGGTAGCATACGAGACAACTCCCTCCCCTTGGACGTCCATAATCATTCTGTCTCCTCTTTTTCTTCTTTCTCTATTTAATAGAATTTAAGAGTTATTTTTTGGTATTCTGGAGCCCTGTTCCAGAAATTAGGATTTTTAGAAAAGAGATTTATGAGAGACCATTGTACAAGGAGATGCTATCAATGAAATTAGTTATGGAGTTCTTTTCGTTGGCTAGCTAGATTTCTGGATTGGAGCACACAGATGAAGTTAAATAGATCTTTAATCTAATCTATGTGAATCTTCTATTACTTTCTTGTCTCTTTTAAATGTATGCTCTATTAGAATAATAGATCTGTCTTCAAGTTTTAGGCAACCTCTATTTTGATTTCTAGTGAAAATATTTTGATGATTTATACTTATTTTGATAGATTATGTTTAGGGCTGAAATCCTTTGATAGTTTATGCTTAATTTGCTGAGTCATGCTTATGATTTTTCATTCTATTATGAGGTGAAGGAGGCCTTGGGTTGTAACCTTATTCTTTTTATTAAAAATTTATTTTTACGAAAGACAAATCCTCTGGATCCAAAACATTGATTTGTTTATGATCTGAGTTAATTTTTTTAGACAAATAGTAGAATAATTGCATGGATGGATTAATTATCTTGCTTAGTGGATTCTGGATGCTCTGATCTTTTTTATATATTTGATTGATTTGTGTTTCTGAATTTTTCTAGTTTTTTTTTCATGGATCTCAATTACTTATTAATCTTTGATTAAAAATCAGATTTTAAATTTTAACTTAGTAGTGCCCCTTGTGGGATTTGACCTGTACTTGCCACTCTCTAAAAAGGACAACCGTGCACTTGCAATATTAAAAGATTGAAATTAGATTCACATAAAAAATCAAGTTTTAATAAAAAGAATAAGGCAACCCAAGACCTCCTTCACCTCATATAAAAGAATGAAAAATCATAAGCATGACTCATCAAATTAAACATAAACTATCAAAGGATCTCAGCCCTAAGCATAATCTATTAAAATAAGTATAAATCATCAAACTATTTTCATTAGAAATCAAAATAGAGGTTGCCTAAGGTATGAAGACAGATCTATTATTCTAATAGAGCATACATTTAAAAGAGACAAGAAAGTATTAGAAAAATCACATAGATTAAATTAAAGATATACTTAGCTTCATCTTTGTACTCCAATCCAGAAATCTAGCCAGTCATTGAAAAGAACTCCAGAAGTAACTTCATTGATAGCATCTCCTTGTACAATGGTCTCTCAGAAATCTTTCTTCTAAAAATCCTAATTTCCGGAACAATGCTCCAGAATACTCAAAATAACTCTTAAATTCTATTAATTAGGGAAAGAAGAGAAAGAGGAGAGAGAGTAATAGTGGACGACCAAGGGGGAGGGAGTATGTACGTGTCATATTCTTCCTTTGGGTTCCTATTATAACTCCGGTTATCTTACAGATACATTGAATCTGGATACCTTCTCTTATTCTTTTTGAATTTGAATGAGGTGGAAGCTTCTGAAAACCTCTGGATGGCTTAGCTAATCTTCAGATGGGGTCCCACAAAGGATGTTCAGCAATTGATTATCAATGGTGTGGATTTAATTGCAATCCCATCTAAAAATGAATATGAAAATCTCCGGGCACATAACTTTGTCAATATAACTCTGATTTGCACATTATTGGGCTCCACAAATATCTACTTTGAATAAGCTTTCCAACGGTAAATAAATTTCATCAATCCGACGGTCGGAATGAAAGTTATGGTCATTTGAAGATGAATTATCCTGAGAAAAATGGGATTAACTTTGAAATTTGATTTGCAATGGATTCTATCTCTGCACAACTTTCATTTTCGAAAGGACATCTGATGTGGATGATTCAAACTCTTCTTCTTTTGTTCCAATCAAAATTGTACTCTTTGAATTTTCCATTAATAATTTCAAAGTTGCAACTACTGCGGACCCTGTCATGGGGGACATATATCTACTTGAAGAGTGAAGAGTGCACTACAAGAAATTTAGGCTGTTGTGACGAAATTTGATTACAAAAAAAAAAATTCTTAAAAGAACACCCAAAGAGGACGAAATATAAATTTTGTCGTTTGTTTTCATTTTTTTCAAAAGTATAAGAGACGAAAAAAAAAATTCGTCTGCAAAAATAAGGCACCAACTTCATTGGTGTTGGCGCCAACTACTTTAGCTCATTGGAGACGAACATTGTTGTCACAAATTTTTCTTTTTTTTTTTTTTTTGCGACGAACGTAATTCGTCACCAATAAAGATAAGTTATGGAAGACGAACATATTTCGTCACCAAAATTAGGCGTCAATTTCATTGGCTTTGACGCAAATTATTTTAGCTCATTTGAGACGAACATTTTTGTCACAAAATATAATTTGTTTTTGTGACGAACGTAATTCGTCACTAATAAGGATATGTTATGGAAGACGAAAATGTTTGGTCACCAAAATAAGACGCCAATTTCATTTGCGTTGGCGCGAATTATTTTAGCTCATTGGAGACGAATTGTCACAAAATATAATTTTTTTTTACGACGAACGTAAGTCGTCACTAATAAGGATAAGTTATGGAAAACGAACATATTTCGTCACTAAAATAAGGCGCCAATCTCATTTGCTTTGGCGCTTATTATTTTAACTCATTGGAGACGAACATTTTTGTCACAAAATATAATTTGTTTTTGTGACGAACATAATTCGTCACTATTAAGGATAAGTTATGGAAGACGAAAATATTTAGTCACCAAAATAAGACGCCAATTTCATTTGCGTTGGCGCGAATTATTTTAGCTCATTGGAGACGAACATTTTTGTCACAAAATATAATTTATTTTTGCGACGAATGTAATTCGTCACTAATAAGGATAAGTTATGGAAGACGAAAATATCTCGGCCAACCAAATAAGGCGCCAATTTCATTTGCGGTGGCACCAATTTCATTCGCACTTGAGCCTATTCCTTTCTTACAAGTATTGCTTTGAAAAAGCCTTTAAAATGACTAAAATGCCCCCCCCCCCAAGCCCTAACGTCCATCCCCCACCCCCCAATCCAACGCCCCTTTTCCAAAACCCATTTCCCCCTTTGTCCCTCCATCTATCCCAGTCTCTCTTTTTCAAAACCCTTTTCCCCCTTTTCCAAAACCCTTTTCCAAAAGAGGAGAGAAGAACCCTTTTCCCGATTTTCCAAAACCCTTTTCCAGCATCTCTCACCCATCGTCTCAGGCAGCAGCCCCATGGCCCATTGGCCCCCATCAATCATCATCACCCTCCATCAACACACGTAGTGCAGGCCCATCCCTGATCAGTGATCCCTCTCATCTCTACTTCTCTCAATCTCTCTCGCCTAGAACTCCCAGACGCAGCCACCATCACCAATCACCATCTTCTGTGCCCATCATCCTCCATCCAGGAGTCCGCCACTGCCAGGTACACCTACCTGTCTCGGTCTCGGTCTCTGCTACTGTGAGAATTTGGTCTGGGCGGTACCCTTAACCACGGGGTGTAACGTGTCAACCACGGGCTTCAAACGGTGAGTCTCCGTTAGCCCACATCGGAAATATCCAAGTCCTGACCTTGGGCTTATAAGTCAAACCCCGTATTAACTTAGCATGAGGCTTTTTTAAACCGTGTGGCCCCGGAAATAGTAAGAACTCCAAAGTTAAGCGTGCTCGGGCGGGAGCAGTACTAGGATGGGTGACCTCCTGGGATTGGGCGGGGTTGTGACAATTGGTATTAGAACCAAGGACAGCTCTATTTTTAGTGGGGGAGAATGTGAGATCTTGGTCCGGGCGGTACCCTTAACCACGGGGCGTAGCGTGTCAACCACGAGCTTCAAACGGTGAGTCTCAGTTAGCCCGCATCGGAAATATCCAAGTCCTGAGCTTGGGCTTATAAGTCAAACCCCGTATTAACTTAGCATGAGGCTTTTTAAAACCATGCGGCCCCGGAAATAGTAAGAACTCTGAAGTTAAGCTTGCTCGGGCGGGAGCAGTACTAGGATGGGTGACCTCCTGGGATTGGGCGGGGCTGTGACAGTTCGTATGAGAGTCGTGGGAGAATGTGAAATCTTGGTCCGGGCGGTACCCTTAACCACGGGGCGTAGCGTGTCAACCACCGGCTTCAAACGGTGAGTCTCCGTTAGCCCGCATCGAAAATATCCAAGTCCTGACCATAGGCTTATAAGTCAAACCCCGTATTAACTTAGCATGAGGCCTTCTAAAACTGTGCGGCTCTGGAAATCGTAAGAACTTCGAAGTTAAGCGTACTCGAGCGAGAGCAATATTAGGATGGGTGACCTCCTGGGAAGTCTTTGGGTTGGGCAGGGCTGTGACATCCTTTATATTAAACGCGATAAAATTATTTCGTCTCTATTTCTTATATTTATGACAAAATACTTTTGTCTCTAATTTCTTCCTTTAATGACAAAATATTTTATCACTAATTACTTGTAAGTATGTTTCCAACAGAGTGTATTGGAGACGAAAAAAAATTACTTACAAGTATGTTTCCAACAAAGTGTATTGGAGACAAAAAAAATTGTCACAAATTTATCTTTTCCAATGACGATTTTTTTTTTCGCCTCCAATACCTTTTAGCGACAAGGCTTTGGCAACAAAACGGGTGATGAAAAATTTTCGTCTTAATTAGTTTCGGTGATGAAATATGTACATTTTGGGACAAATTTGTGTCGTCCTTAAACCCCAAATTTCTTGTAGTGGTGGGCCCCATGAGAAGACTTCTACTGTAGTTAGGACTCTTCAACTGACATGATGAGTGAACCCTCATTTGATTGATTTGCACATGGCTTGTGTGTAGGGTCTACGTAGTGAATTCTTCAATTTACTTCTTTTCAAGCTTCAATTCAGCAATGCAGGGCCCAGGATGACTATGTGTGCTTGTGATTCTCATTTTCTGCACATTCTAATCCAACACATTAAATACTGAAGAGCCCATATTGAAGCGAGACCCATCCGGACAAAGTTCTACTCTAATTGGGACTCTTTGGAGAAAATTTGCAAAACATTCTAAGTTAATGCAGAAAATGTATGAAAAGTATGAAAATTCAGATTTCCAGGTGAAAATGCATGAAATGATGGAATTAGATGAATAATTATGCAATTCACCTAATTCAACCTCTAATTCATCCTAAAATGATGCGTAATGTGCAAATTCATGAACTCAACAAAAACCCACATTCCGGAGTGATCATCTCCTAGGAGAGTAGTTCGATGGTCGAGCTCACAAATTAACTCCTTCCACCATCCCTTTAACTCCATGTTAATGTTATGAGTTAGGAGGCCAAAATGTGTGCCAAACCAACAAGCTCTAGTATAATCACATGTTGTTAGAGCATGTTTGATAGTTTCCTCTTCACCCGCTTAGAGCGGGCACAAGGGATTTATAGACTTAATTTTAGAGTGTATGGCCTTTCTAGCTGCAACATCGTTATTCAAGAATCTCCATCCAAATAGTATGACCATTTGTGGTTGGGGGATTTTCCAAAACTTCTTCTATTTAACAAGTTTAGCAAAATTAATATCTCCTCTTTTCATTAATTCTCTATAAGACGACATTGTTGTAAGTTGTCCATTTTTTTAAAAAGGTCAGACTCTTTTATAATTATCTCTACCAACCAGAATATATATTTTAACAATATCATTCACGTCATTTGAGTTGCTAAAAACTTCTCTGATCTTATTTTCATCTCATTGCCTATCAGCATTCCAAAGATCTTTAACTTTTAATATTCGGGTTGGTAACGTTGGATAAAGGATTCCTTGGGCCTTCTTTATTTGGGAGCAAATTATCGTTTCAAACAAAGATTTTGTTACCATGGTCAATTTTCCAACCCACTCTATCATTGATGAAACCAGCCCCTTCCACAAACCCTCTCCAAAATCAAGAGTTTCCTTTTCTAAACTTTGCTTTCCATAAATTTGACTTGGGGAAATATTTTTCTATAAAATTTTGAAGCATAAAAGGTTATTATCTTTATTCATTAAAACAATGCCAACGTATTTTGGCAAGAAAGGATAAGTTATTACTTTTCGTGTCCCTTATTCCAAGCCTTCCATTAGAGATCTTCCCTTTTTAGAGTGTGCAATTTCTTCTTTCCCTCATCATCTCCCCACCAAAAGGACCTCTGCATTTTATCTATACTGTCTTAAGTTTTGTTGGAGGAATGATAGACCAACATATTATAAATCAGAATAGCCAACGCAACCAATTTAATTAATGTGTTCCTCCATGCTTGGGAGAGTTGCAAGTTCTTCCATAAGTTAATTCTAGATTTATTTTATACTTAAAGCTTCAAAACTAAGATTTTCATTCCTCCTCACAAATAAAGGATTTCCCAAATACCTTTTCATTTGTTTTCATAATCTTCACCCAAGGATCGAGGCTATACCTTTGCATATTTCTTTACAAGCCCCTTTGCTAAATAAGTTCCTGATTTAAGAAAGTTAATACCTTGTTTTGAGAGCTCACAATAATTCCCAAGAAGGTACTTAACTTCCCTTGTTTTGCATATATTAGCTTTACAGAAAATTAAACTATCATCAATAAAAATAAATAAATGGATGATACATGGCGTCTGTACGGCCATCCTAACCCATGAATGGATCTCACCTCTTCTGCTTTAATGAACATACGAGATAATTAATACCTCCACACCCAAAATAAATAGATATAGAGACAAGGGATCTCCTTGCCTCTGACCCTGGATGGCAAAATCTTTCTAAATGAGGATCCATTTAAGAGGATAGAAAAGTAGACAGATGAAATTCATTGTTTAATCATTTTAGTGAATTAATCTCATATCAAAACCTAAAGATAATAACACTTCAATTATAAAATCTCATTCCATATGATCATAAGCATTTGTCATGTCCAACTTAATGTTAGAAAGTAAATAACAAAAGATGCAATCAAACCACACACAAAAGACACACAAATTTACGTGGTTCCCTCGATCTTGAGGTACGTCCGCGGATCACACCTATTCCACTATGCTCAAAGGCAAAAGATGAGAGTACAAGATACAACTTCTCTGACGGCTATGCTAGGGTTACATAATAGCACAGGGTAATATTACAAAAAAATACCCATATATGGTTCGGGATAGTGGACTTGAGTTAACAGTTTGACCCGGGTGAGATTAAACTCCACACATAACACTTAAGGACCATAGATTTGTAAACAAATACATAAACCGTGCAGAGACAGAATTAGGTGTGTTAATGTGTTCCTATTATTAGATTATATAACCAAAGACTTTGCCCTAACACTAAGCTTCTATTATGTCAAGAAGATGACTGCGAGTACTCCTTTCTACAAAGAGATCATTGGTGTATTCAGGAGGCCTCAATACTGAAGGATGGATGCTGAAGCACACGGCGTTAGATATATATTTAAGTAAAAATACGTGTCTATATATATTATATTTTCGATCAGGTCGTTTTAATACCACTGACTCTTTCTTTTCTTTTCTAAAAAAAATACTCTTTAATGTTTTAAGACATTAAAAAATTATTTTATATTGAATCAGGTTGGGTCGGTTACTCTTTAGTTTTCTACCAAAGAAAAATCTATTTTTTATACATCAGACAAGATTTGAAACCCGCACCTTCACTTACAAACTTCTCAAAGTTTTATTCCAATCAGGGTTTAAAATTAGAAACCAAGTGTCCATCAGACCATCAGTCTACCATCACCTTAGCATCATAAACCCTAGAAGTCACCACATTCTCCTCCTCTGTTGCATCAGATGTTGTTATCCACACACCCACTCCACTGCTTCTGGAGTGGTGACTCAGACTCAGACTCAGACTCATCCAACTCTAAAAATTGAATCGGTTTGAGTCAACACGTACAGGACTCAAGAGATTTACAGTCTTTCTATAATAAATATTTAAAAATAGATTGAATACTAATAGATTTTAAATATATATTTGTTTACATGTGCAAATAATCATCAATTTCAATTAATAAATTTATATGTGCAAGAGAAATCCTATAATAAGGATAGTCTAAGAAAAACAAATCTTACATAGTACATGATTCTAAGTCTAAACATCGAATGTAAAGGATAAAATTCAAGTTTTAAATCCCGTTTCAATTGTCATTTTCAAATTGCTAACTCCAAGACTTAACCATTAATTACTCGAAAACATCAACATCTTATTTGGGATCTAGTGAAGTTTAATGCAAAAATTTGAATAGAATGTCCTTGACACCCTTTCCCGCCCAAACCCACCAACCTTTCCCGTCCACCTCCACCAGCAAACCTCCGCCCCACCAACCTTTTCCGTCCACCTCCACAGACCAACTACCGTCCCACCAACCACCTCCAACTGCCACCTCTATCCAGCCTCAGCTTCAGCCTGCCCATCACCCATTTCTTCCCTCCCCCTCCACTGTACAGACTCTGTTACCGCCTGCTCCCTATCCTCTTCTTCCCTCCCCTTCCACTGACCAGCCTCTGCTTGGCCTCACGCACTCTACCCCCAGCAGTCTTCAACCTCTCTCCTTACAGTCACATAACTTCCCTCCTCTTCCCACCCAGACTCCCCCCTTGACTCCTCGAGCTTTCCCCTCTACAGAGGCAAGCTCTTCAACCCTTTTCGCCAACTCGGTCAGACCTGGTTCTCAGTTCTGCCCACTAGCTACCAACCCCTCCCCCTTTCCTCCTCCTCATAAATCGTATGCCAACCTGTTCTCTGCTCCTCAATCCCCCCTTCTCTCCTGCTTCCCAGCGTCTCTTCCTTCTCCAACGTGGATCAATGGTAAGCCTTCTTTAACTATTCCTCAATCAATGCTTAACTCCAGTAAGGAATCTTTTTCTTTTGCTGTAATAGGCAGATTTGCTGGCAGACGCCCCTCCCTTGAATGGGTGGAAGCAAAAGCTAAGCTCTGGCCACTAACCAGGCCCTATATGGTCTCCCTTACCAACAAAGGCCACTTCATCTTCCGCTTCAACTCTCCAGAAGATAAAGCCTCCATCCTCAGTCTTTCTCCCCTCTCCATTGACAAGAAAAAAGTCTTCTTCTTACCCTGGTCCCCTGGGCAAGATGAATCAGTTTGGCCTTCCTTAGCTCCAGTCTGGATTAGACTGTCAGGGCTACCTTACCACTGTTGGAGTCAAAACATCATCCTCTCCCTAGCCAACTCCATAGGGCAGCCAATAAAGCTTGACAACATAACAATGGCACAGCATATTCTTTCCTTTGCTAGAGTCCTTGTGACTGTAGATCTCTCTAAACCTAAGCCTCCCTCCATCTTGGTTAACTTTCAAGGGGAAGGAGAACTGGAAATCTCAGTAGACTATGAGAACTGCCCCTGCTCCACTTGCCTCTCCCCAGGCCACAGTCAGTTAAGCTGCCCCCTCTCCAGCAACACCTCCGTTAGCAACCTCTCCTCACCAGCTTTAGTCTCCTCCAAAACCAGTTCCCAGAACCCTGCCACCTCTAGCACCTCCCCTTCCCTTAACCATAGTCTCTCTACCTTTACTTTCTGCCACCCTAACCCTCACCCAGAACCTCTGGACAATTCAACAGCCTCTGGCTCTTACTCTGGTTGCCCTCTCCCTCCCACTCTCAAGCCTTCAGCCCTTGACCCTAGTGTAATCCTCTCAGCCCCTCCGCCTCCACCTGAGGGCCCTCCCCCCCCCCCTCCTTCCGACCCAGGGCCTGTTCTTTCCTCCATCCCTCCCAATTCAGTAGCCAATACCTCCCCTGTTCTGAGCCTCCAGGAAACCAATCAGTTGGCCAATCCTCCCTCCATCAATGACCTCCCTTTTGAGGAAGTCTCGGCCATTCTTAAGAAGCGTCCACTCCAACTATAGACACCTCTAATCCCTTCTCAATCCTAGAACATTATTCGTTTCTAGACCCAGTAGACAACCCCTCTATCTATGGCCGCAACCTCCAAGCCTACTCTGAAGGAAATTCCTCCACTGAGGTGCCCCCTGGTTTCGAATCCCCCCCTGAGCCACCAGTTCCCTCCTCTCCCCCAGCTCAAACCTCAGTTGATCCTAGCTCCCCTTGTTCTAGTTCAGTTGTCCTAGTTCCTTCTCATTCAATCAACCCTAGCTCCCCCCAGGAAACTACAGTTGTCAACCCCCTCCCCAACATCAACTCCAGAGGTAGACTTAGAAAAGGGAAGAATTCTTCCTTCCCAGCTCCCTCTTCTGGCCCAATAACTAGGGGATCTAGAGGCAAGAAACCCCCCCCCCCCAACCCTTCCTCATGTTAAAAGTCCTCTATTGGAATTGTAGGGGCATTGCAAATAGCCCCACCCAACGCGCCTTGGCTAACATGATCCGCAAACACTCTCCCGATCTCATTTTCATTTCAGAACCTATGACTCCCTTCATCCCTGCAATCTCCACGAGCTGGAATAGGTTAGGCTTTGATACTCTTCACTCCAATACCCCTTCAGCTACCTCCTCAATCCCAAACCTTTGGTGCTTCTCCAAATCCTCTCACCATCTCTCCATCAAGGTAAAAGACTCCTCCTCTCAACACCTCTCCATGCTCCTTCACAATAACACCACTGATCTAACTTCCATCATAACTGGAGTCTATGGTTCCCAGGGTTTAAAATAACGGCCGTTACCGTTACATAACGGCCGTTATGTAACGGTAACGGCCGATACCGTGCCGTTATATTGAATATAACGGCCGGTATGTAACGGGGGGGCAAAATTCATGTAAATAACGGCCCATAACGGCCGTTATTTTGAATATAACGGCCATATCGTTATAACGGCCGTTATATTCAAAATAACGGCCGTTATATTCAAAATAACGGCCGTTATATCGGCTGACAGGTTTTTTTTTTTTTAAACCGTGTGATGTCTTCTTCCTTCACTTCTTTCACTTCTTTCTCTTCCCTAAGAACTTCCTAAAGGTTCCTAAAGGGCTGCTACAACTTCTAAGGCATGGATGAGACCTAAAAGCTTAGATCTAAGCTACTTTTGTATGGATTTTTAGTATATACATCGATACAACAATGAATGCAGGATGTTATAACTTGAGGGGACCGTTATTTTGCTTTTAAGTATGCACTAATGGAAAAAGACATTAGTTTCTATCATTTTATAATATTCTGGATTTTTTGGATATTTTTTTGGATTTTTTTGGGGTCAAATAAAAATTCGCTTCGCGATGGGCCGCGATGACCGCGAACCGCGACGCGATGCCCGCGAACCGCGATAACCGCGAACCGCGACGCGATGACCGCGAACCGTGATTTTAAACCATGATGGTTCCACTAACCCTGCCCTTAGAAAGGACCTCTGGGTTGTCCTCATTGACTCCTCTTCAACTACCCTGCCTTGGTGCCTTATAGGGGACTTCAATGCAACCCTCAGCCATGCAGATAAGCTAAGTATCCGCCAGCCTACTCTCTCCTCTCTCAAAGCTTTCCAATCAGCTGTGTTGCAAGCAGGCCTCCATGACACTAAATTTGTAGGAAATAGGTTCACTTGGTCTAATAATAGACAAGGCTGTTCTTATGTGGCAGCTAGGCTTGACAGAGCTCTAGTAAACTCCACTTGGTTAAGCCATTTCCGTGACCCCACAACCCATCATCTTCCTAGAATTTCATCAGATCACAGTCCTATCCTCCTAGCCCATCACACCCAAGCCCCTCTCTCAAACCCCCCCTTCAAATTTGAAAACAAATGGTTGCTCCACCCCTCCTTCCTTGACACTGTCCAATCTAGCTGGGATTTGCCCATTGAGGGTGACCCCCAATTCATTCTAGCCAAAAAACTCCAAGCTCTCAAGCAATCCCTTAGACTATGGAGCAAGTCCACCTATGGCAACCTTACCCAGAACATCAAAGTTGCAGAAGACAAAGTCCTATATAGCCAATTGCTCCATGATTCAGATCCCTCAGACCTCTCCAGAGAGGCTCTTCAGTCAGCCAAATCTAATCTCCATGAGGCCCTCTCTGCCCAAGAAATTCACTGGAAACAAAGGTCCAAAATTAAATGGTTGAAAAAGGGTGATAAAAACACAAAGTTTTTTCACCTTTCAGCTAAAGCCAGGAGCTCCTTCAACTCAATCCACCAACTTTCCATAAATGGCTCCATCACAGAGGACCAAGATACCATTCAAGCCCATGTAGTGGACTTCTTCTCCAACCTCTTCAAGTCTCAGGATAGCCATCCAAACCCCTCCTTTTTCCAAATTAATAGCCCAAAGGTCTCAGCTGCAGAGAATTCCCTCCTTACCTCCATTCCTTCTCTAGAAGAGATCAAAGCTGCTGTTTTCTCTCTCAACAAGAGCAGTTCCCCTAGGCCTGACGGATTTAATGGAGCATTCTTCACTGCTACCTGGAGTATCATAGGCCAAACAGTCTCATTAGCAGTCCAACATTTTTTCAAATCCAGAAGAATCCACAGGGCTTCTAATACCTTCTTTCTAGCTTTAATTCCCAAGTCCAAATCTCCAACTTCCTTAGCTGATTTCAGACCAATTAGCTTGCTGAACTTCTCTTACAAAATCCTCTTCAAAATTCTCTCCACCAGGCTCTCCTCTATAATTCCTAACCTGATCTCCCCTCACCAAGCTGCATTTATCAAAGGCAGAAGTATTCAGCAACACTCTGGCCTGGCTTTCGAACTTTTCCAGAAACTGAACCCCAAGTTTAGCAAAGGTTCTTTCTGCCTCAAGCTCGATATTTCCAAAGCTTTTGATAAGCTGAATTGGTCCTTTCTCTTTGCTGTTCTCAAATTCTTCAACTTCTCCGATGTTTGGATCACATTGATCAAAGAGTGTATCTGCACTTCCAAATGTTCAGTGCTCCTTAATAGAATGCCCCAAGGTTTCTTTAGTTCCTCTTGTGGCCTCAGGCAGGAAGACCCTCTGTCTCCTTACCTCTTTATTTTAGCTGAAGAAATATTGAGTCTCCACTTGCAAAACCTTCAAGATCAAGGCCTCTTCATCCCTCTCTCAAAGATCCCCTCCACCCCCTGCCATTTGTTATATGCTGATGATATCCTCATCCTAATGAAAGGGCCTGCCTCAAGTGTTCTACTCCTTCAGGACCTTCTGGAGTCCTACCAGACAGCAACAGGTCAATTTTTTAACCTCCAGAAAAGCCACCTCTTCCTTGGGAAATGCAGTTCGAGAAGAAAGAGAAGAATCAGTTCTGTTCTTGGCATCCAAGAAGCCTCTTCTCACCTTAAATACCTGGGCACTCCGATCTGCATTGGGACTCCTAAAAGGAGACACTTCCTCCCTCTGCTAGATGCAGTTCAGTCCAAGCTCTCTGCTTGGAAAGCCAATTTTTTGTCATTTGCAGGTCGGTTAACCCTCATTAAACATGTTATCTCTAGTCTTCCAATTCACCTGGCTGCCATAATTCCCCTGCCTGCTTCAATTTGCAAAGAGATTGAAAGGCTCATGAGGCATTTCCTCTGGTCAGGTAACTCCCTCACCCACAAGCTCAACTATGTCAGCTGGGCAACAGTCACCCTTCCAAAGGCAGAAGGCGGCTTGGGAATAGGGAGAATAGTAGATGTAAACACAGCTTCCTTCATCAAGCTTGGGTGGCAAGCTTCTACCTCAAACTCTCTCTGGTCCAAATGGTTCAAGAACCGCTATTTCAAATTTCGTCCCATTTGGAGCTCTGAGAACTTTATCTTTGGCTCTTGCATTTGGAAAAATATCCGCCGATCAGCTGCAACCATCCACCAAGGAAGCTCTTGGATTTTTGGCAATGGCCAGAGCATAAACGCTTGGCACGATTCCTGGACTGTAGATGACCCAATCTCCTCAAGCTTTCCTGGTCTTCTATACCCAAGGGACCAACGGCTCTCTTCCCTCTTCCAAGCTGGATCTTGGGTCATCCCTGCATTCTTGCCAACTACTGTTCAGCAGCACCTCCATCATCTCCTCAAGGACCTCTCTCCCAACCTTGCTACTAGAGACTCCCTCAGCTGGAGAGACTCTCCTGATGGCAATCTTTCCCTGTGCATTGCATGGCAGAAAATTAGGCACAGAGCTCAGACTCTCCCTTGGCCAAAATTGATATGGAACAACATCTCCCCCCACAGAGTTAACTGCTTTGGCTGGCGACTGATGCACAACAAAATTCCTACTGAATCTTGGCTGAAACGTCTGGGCTTCTCCCTTGCATCCAGATGCATCCTCTGCTACGCTGCAGAAGAATCAATGGGCCATCTCTTCTTCTCTTGTGACCTTGCAAAAGCCATATGGACCTGGCTTCTTCAAGCAGTAGGGGTTCCTACTACAATCAGCTTCTCTGCCTCGTCTATTTGGAAGTCTCTCTCTAAAGACAATGATGCCAAAGGGTCCATATACATGGCTGCCATCCTCATCACAGCTCTCTACCACCTTTGGAAGGCTCGAAATGAAGCCATCTTTGCTACTCGCAGACCCTCTCTACACTCTACTCAAGCCCAAATTCAAGAAGCCATCTCCTTCTCCATGAAACAGATGACTTCTCCTTTTGTAAGCCCCCAACTCAGTGCCCTTTTTGCTTCTTTGAGAATTGCCTCTGGTGCTTAATCAGTTGGGCTCTGGAGCCCTCTCCCTCCCTGGTGTAATGGGCTTGCAGGCCTCCTCGTGCTTGTTTTTTGTTCTTTTGGGGGTCAGCTCTCTGTCCCTTTATTTTTTTGTATTCTTGCTTCTTCTTCCCTCTTCTTTTTAATATAATTACCCTTTCAGCAAAAAAAAGATATTTGGTATCTAGAATCTTCCGAATTGGATCTGTTAAAAACATAGATTCTATGTCGGATCCAAGTTCGGTTTGGGTTGACATTCACCACAATTCCGTATCGGATATGATCCGTTTGCATCCCTAAACTGGAGTCTACATTTCTAGCCTCATTATTAATGGGCTGGGCCATTACCATATATGAATATGCTTAAAGGCCCACATGACAGCATAAAAGGTTTATTAACAATGGTGAAAGAAAAGAAAATCATCAATGGCAGAAGGAAGATCAAATTGGTGGGGCCTTTATGTAAGCTTTGGCCATAAGCATCCCCAAACAAACCCTCCCCCCATTGCAGAGGCCTCCAACTTGAGTATGGTCATTAATTAATCTAGCAGGAATAGCAACATTGGTCCCTTTTATCCATTAGGCCTAAAATTTCTGACTATCAACTTTTCTTACCACTACTAGAAAAGAGGTCTTTTATATCGGTTACAAAAAGAACCCTATATCGGTTTTTCATATAACCGATATAATATCTTCATTCAAGGTATTTTATATCGGTTAATATTTAATTATATCGGTAAACTTTTTTTTATATCGGTTAAACAGGAACTGATATAATAATGTCTATATATAATATCGGTTAAGAAAAGATGTGATATTAATATCAATATTTTAGATCGGTTATTATAAAACCGTTATTATAGACAAATATTTTATTTACCTACATAACACATGTTTTATATCGGTTTTTCCCTCCTTTTTATTTTCCCTCCCTTTTCAGGACGTCCTGCGGCTAGCCGCTGTGCACATGCGGCTAACCGTAAGTCCACATGCGGCTAACCGCCAGTGCACCTGCGGCTAACCGCAAGTGTTATATAATCTTTTATGTCCGTTGTTTTGAAACCGATATTATATATCCAATCATATTACATCGGTTATTCGAATCCCTTAATCGCCCTCGCGGGGCTCGATCGATTAGTACTTCTTTCCCTCCTTTTTATTTTTCCTTCCCTCCTTCTCTTTCTTTCTCCATCATTCCTTCTTTCCTCTCACTCTCGCTCTCTTCTCTCCTCACTCTCGCCTCTCTTCCCAGCGCCTCTCTCCCTCCAATAACCCCTTTCCTCTCACTCTCGCTCTCTCCTCTCCTCACTCTCACTCTCTCTGCTCTTCTCTCACTGTCGCTTTCTCTACTCTCTCTGCTCTCCCTGTCTCTCTCGCTCACTCTCGTTCTCAGAAGAGAGGGAGGAGTCTCTTTTACTATTTTGCTGAAGCAGAGGAGCATCCTTAGAAGAAGCCCCTTACTATCTGTTTGAATGGAGGTTGGTTCTTCTTCTTTTGCTACTATTTTATAAGTGGGTCTTTTTATCTCCTTTTTTTCCTGTTTAATTTTTGGGTTGTAAAGATGAGACATTGGAGTTCTTATTTTTGCAATTTTGGGTCATGGACCTTTTTTTTTGTTTTTTTCATTTCTCTCCTAACCATCTTATCTTTTTGTTAGTTCTATCTCAATTTCAAAATGGTTGTTTCTTTCTTTCCTTTTTTTTATTTTTATTTTTGGATTCTTTCTGATGGATCTTATGGTTATGGCTATGGTTATGTTTTTTTTTTCCCTAACTTAATTTGTTTGGGCTTGTTAGCTCTACTCAGTATTTTCATTCCAGGAAGAAGCTTTATGTGCCTCTTTGACAGTGTAGTTTCTGTTGACTGTCAATGTTTCTCAATCTGTTTTAACCTGTTACGTTTAGGCGTTTGGGCGTTTGGGCGTTTGGGTTTTATGGTATGGGATTTTGGTTGGCACTGTAGGTGTTTTGTAAGGGGGCTAGCCGCCAGACCCACGGTCAGCTTTCCAGGAAGCCTATTCTCTCAGGATGATTTTCAGTACGTCCTGCGGCTAACCGCCAGTGCACCTGCGGCTAACCGCCAGTGCACCTACGGCTAGCCGCAGTGCTAACCGTTGGAGTTCGGTTTGATTTCCAGAGACAAGTTTTTTAGAACACCCTCTTGCGATGACCCCTGCGGTTGCCTCACGGCTAGCCCCCAACTATTCCTGCGGCTAGCCGTGAGCTAACCTGATTCAATTTTCTGAGAGGTAGACGTCGTGGATGGGGTGTGTTGGTGTTTTGTTTATTTCGGTTTTCACTTTTTGTTGGTGCTGGTGTTTGTTTTGTTGGTTTTTGTTTGTTTTTGTTTGGGAAGAGGGTTTTGGAAGATGGTTTTGGAAGATGGTTTTTTTTTTCTTGGTCACAGGGGAGCAATTGAGCTAGTTGTTATCCTCAAATGCACAATTTACAGTAAGTGGGACATGAATAGTCACTTCAACGCACAATTATATCTCTGCACAATTAATGTCAGTCATTTTTTTTTCTGTGGATTATCTACATTACTCTTCTCTGTGGGTTAATTTTTTTAAATATTTGTATCTGGTTTAATTGTGAATTTTTGAACTTGGTTGCTTTTGTATTGTTGTTTGGTGAATCTCTGTCCATGGATTTATTTCTACAAATCTTCAGCCAATCTGAAAGCTTTGCCCGAACGAGAATAACCAAGGTTGGAAACAAGGATATTCAGTTCGTTTGGTGCACACCAACCCAGGTCTCTCTCACATTAATTGGTTGTAATATTAGCATTATATGGCAATGACTTTCTGATTATTGCTTGTCTGTAGCATTTTATTGGGCTATTCAGAAATGGACAAGTCTTGGATGTCATTGAATCGGTTTTCTATTGCATACGGGGAAGGGGTTGAAAGTTTTTTGATGTTTGCGAAAAAGAAGTTTGGTGATGGGAATCCCATGCCATGTCCATGCAAAACATGTGGGAATCTCAATAAATTTGTAGCTAAGGATGTTGAGTACCATCTCTTTTTCCATGGTATCGATCGAAGTTATACTAGGTGGATATGGCATGGAGAAGCATCTCCTGGTGAAGCTCCCTCAAGTGTGCCTTTAAATAAGTCCACCCAACACCATTTTGGGAGTGATGTCCCAGATGATACTACACCCCCAGATGATGCTGCAAGCTCATTAAAATTGGCTCAAACCGCTTGTGACCAGTATTCATCAAATCCTGAAAAGTTTCAAAGAATTCTTGCAGAGGCTGAGGAACCTTTATACAAAGGTTGTCTAAAGTTTACCAAATTATCTGCAGTAGTTACATTGTTTAATGAGAAAGCAAGGAGTGGGTGGTCTGACATAAGCTTTTCACGGTTGTTGAAAATCATTGGAGACATGCTACCCGACGATAATAATTTACTGCCCCGAAGTATGAAAGAGGTTAAAAAGACATTGTCTGTGTATGGGATGAGCTATGAGAAGATAGACGCATGTCCGAATGATTGCGTGCTTTATAGAAAGGGATCTGATAATGAGAATAAAACTAGTTGCCCTACTTGTGGTGAGTCAAGATACAAAGTGAATAAGAACCTGACTGAGCAATGTAAGGGGGTGCCGGCAAAAGTTCTATGGTATTTTCCACCTATCCCTAGGTTTAAGAAATTATTTCAGTCGGTACAGACATCGAAACAGATGACTTGGCACGCTGATGAGAGATTGGTTGACGATAAGTTACGCCACCCAGCTGACTCCCCCGCATGGAAGTTGGTAGATGATAAATGGCCGGAGTTTGCACAAGAGCCAAGAAATTTGCGCTTAGCACTTTCAGCGGATGGGGTCAATCCGCATGGTTCGATGAGCAGCAAGTATAGTTGTTGGCCAGTAATGTTAGTCACTTACAATCTCCCGCCTTGGTTGTACATGAAAAGAAAGTTTGTGATTTTAACGATGTTGATATCGGGTCCACGACAACCTGGAAACGACATCGATGTTTACCTAGAACCATTAATCGATGACTTGAAAACACTATGGGATACAGGGGTTAAAGCTCATGATGCTTACCGACAAGAGGCTTTTACGTTGAAAGCAATGTTGTTGTGGACCATTAATGATTTCCCTGCATATGGTAATTTGTCTGGTTGTGTTGTAAAAGGCTATCATGGTTGCCCCATATGTGGCGAACAGACACAATCATGCAGATTAAAACATTCGAGGAAGAACGTATACATGGCCCATCGAATGTTCCTTCCAGAAGATCATCCCTTTCGGAAACAGAAAAAATCATTTAATGGTGAGCAAGAGTTTCGAAAAGCACCAATGATTTTGACTGGTGAAGAAGTGGCAGAAAAGGTTAATGGAATCAAAACCTTGTGGGGGAAACCAGTACCAAAAGAGAAGCCCAAGAAAAAGAAAAAAAAATCAAAAAGATCGACTTCATTGAAGAGGAAGCGAGTGGAAGATGGTAGTGATGATGGTGCTAGAATTTGTTGGAAGAAGAAGTCAATTTTCTTTAACCTCGACTACTGGAAATACTTGCTTCTTCGACACAACTTGGATGTGATGCACATAGAGAAAAATGTTTGTGAGAGTCTTATTGGAACCTTGCTGAATATTCCAGGTAAAACAAAGGATGGACTGAATAGTCGCCTTGATTTGCAGGATATGGGTTTAAGGGATGAACTGGCACCTGATGTAAGTCAGAATAGAGCGTACTTACCACCAGCTTGTTTCTCATTATCCAAAGAAGAGAAATTCAGTGTGTGTGAAACATTGCATAAGTTAAAAGTTCCAGATGGATACTCATCAAATTTCAGAGCATTGGTTTCTATGCAAGACTTAAAGTTGGGGGGTATGAAATCTCATGATTGCCATGTGTTGATGCAGCAATTACTTCCTGTTGCTATACGATCCGTGCTACCAAAACATGTGAGAGTTGTACTTATCAGATTTTGCTCATTTTTTAATGAGTTATGTGCGAAGGTAGTAGATGTACCTCGATTGCTTGAAGTTCAGAAGAATCTGGTGGTCACCTTGTGTTTGCTAGAAAAATATTTCCCACCATCATTCTTTGATATTATGGTTCATTTAACCGTCCATCTCATTCGAGAAGTCCAGATTGGGGGCCCTGTTTGTTTCCGATGGATGTATGGATTTGAGAGGTATGAATAACTTTAAATATTCTTCAAGTGTAATTTACTAATTTAAATTATTTAAAGTAACAATGGTTTACTATGTTTTAGGTATATGTCGGTTTTAAAAGGTCAAGTAAGAAATCGTTACCGTCCAGAAGGTTGCATGGCAGAGTGTTATATTGCAGAGGAAGCGGTTGAATTTTGTAGTGAGCACTTCTCTGGATTGGATGCAGTTGGAATTCCACCATTTGAAGATAAAACTTACCCTGAAATTGTGACTGGCAAGAAACCTCCAGGAGGTGATTTTGTTGAAGTTGATGCTAAGTCCTTGGAGCAAGCACATTGTTATGTATTGCACAACACAAGTGTTGTTCAACCCTATATTGAGTAATTGTATTTTAACTTCTTGACTTACAAATTAAAGCGTTACACTAGTTTTACCGCTAACATGCGGTTCGTATGGAAAACTATGCAGGAGACACATGAACCACCTAAAGAAAACATTTCCTCGGCAGTGCAAAATTCTTAAATGGTTACAAGATGAACATAACCGTTCTTTTAGTTCTTGGCTCAAAAACGAGGTAACAATTGTCAATCATAAGACTTGTGTTGTGTCTATTTACTAAATGTGACTAACTTTCTTAGGAACACAGGTTTTTGAAGATCGACGTGTCACCGGTAACAACACCTCAGAAATCTTGAGATGGGTATCACAAGGTCCTCGTATACACGTTATAAAATATCATAGTTATACCATTAATGGTTCTCATTTTACCACAAAGGATCGTGATGCTTCACATGTCACTCAGAATAGTGGTGTAAGTCTAGTGGCCACGGCGATGAACGTGTCTAGTGCAAAGGATAATAATCCTGTTTTCTGTGAATCAGGGTACTATGGTGTTATTGTGGAAATATGGTTGATTGATTATAGTCATTTCAAAATCCCATTGTTCAAGTGTGATTGGGTTGACAACAAGACTGGCTTTAAGGTAGATGAGCTGGGATTCACCATAGTTGATCTGGCTAGAATTGGTTATAAATCTGATTCTTTCATTTTAGCCTCTCAAGCAAAGAAAGTCTTCTATGTACCTGATCCAGTCAATCATAAATGGTCCATTGCTCTAGCAACTCCTGAAAGAACCTATAATGTTGATGACAATGAAGAAGTCCTCTTTGATGCTGGCTTTGAAGATCAAACTCGTCATGAAGTAATGCAATTGGATGAACCATTGGATGCTATAAATGAATCTGAGGCAATGTACACGCGTGAAGATGCTGAGGGGACTTGGACTGACATTGATATTTGAAAATGTATTATAATTGTGTTTTTTTGTGTAAGTGTTTATTATTGCTAAATATTCCCTTATGTACTTTTTTGTAAGAAGCATATATAGGTTATTTGAACTGATGTCACACTTAGTGGTAGTGTTAGTATGCTATGCATTGCATTGTTGTATGTATTACCTATTCCATGACATACACAATATATTTATTGATATGTATGTTTTTTTTTTTCACAGCTAGTAATGGATCCAGAAAGTCATTTTCGTGAATCACAGGACAACATAAGTAATGTTGGTGAACACCGCATTCAAAAAAAAAGGAAAGCTAGGGGGACAACTTTAATGCTTGAGTTGACCAAGAATTGGGATGGAAAGGTAATTACTGTTGAGTATGATCAAAAGGGTAGGCCTACACCACAAGAAGTACGCCGGAAAATAGCTGGTTATGAAGGGGCTTTGGCAAGAGTGATGGTCCCACTTAACGCAGTTAGTGATTGGCGTAAATTGAAAGATCTTAGGGAAGGGCAACTGGAAAGAGATTTATG
Source organism: Cinnamomum chago (assembly GCA_038049695.1). NCBI lineage: Eukaryota > Viridiplantae > Streptophyta > Magnoliopsida > Laurales > Lauraceae > Cinnamomum > Cinnamomum chago. The sequence goes on from CP142461.1 coordinate 33,116,210, forward strand.
GGATACAATGAAGGTAAATAAATATGTGATTTCCTGTTACTTTTGGAAGACCTTAGAATAATATGTGCCTTACTAAGCTATTTATCATTTTTTACTATTTAATTCATTTGGTATAGACCAGATTTGTGTTGGATGAAAATACTAAGGCTCAAGTTATATCTGATATTGGCCTCAAGTGGAGGACGTTCAAGACAACTTTGACTACTAAGTACATACTTCCATTCAAAGATAATCCCGAACTACTTGTGGAGCCACCTACAAAGTATAAGTTTATCGATAAATTAGATTGGACTAAATTTGTGCAATCAAGGTTGACCCCAGAGTTTCAGGTATATATCTACTTCTATAGATTACTTGTGGAGCCACACCATTGCACTCACTCACACAACACTGAGCACACCACACACAGCCCACAACTGCACTGCAGCACACCCCTGTACACTGCAGCACACCCCGGCACAATAATGTATTTTCTTCTTTGTAATTTTAAGGAGTTAAACATTCTACAATCTAAAAGGCAGTCCAATAATGTGTATACACACCGACTAAGCAGATCAGGCTATGCGGGTCTTGAAGAAGATATTGTAAGTACATTTAAAATAGAACTATTTTAAATAGTTTCTTACGGTTGAACTAAACTAACTTAGATGTTTAATTGTGTTTTCATATTTAATGTATAGAAAAAAAAATCCAAAGAGACGGGCATTTTCGTTGATCATGAAGATAGGAGTCTCAAATGGAAATTGGCTCGTCAAAACAAAAACGGGGACTATTCAAATGATTCCACAAGGGAAGTAGTAGGAAAAATTGTAAGTTTTCATTCTTTGAAAAATTGTAAATTGTTTTAGACTTTTTGTAAGAGTGCCCAAGGTAGATGCGAGGCATCAAACGTCTTCACTATAACTTGTAGGTTGAGTATTCTCCCTAAGGGGATTCATTGGTATTTAAATATTAGCTATATACATATGGCTCGGGATTCATTGGTGTCATGATTATTGTAGGATGATCTGAAAAAGAAAGTAAATGAGGGGGCTGTAATGACTGAGGGGAGCAATGATGTTCTTACTATGGCTTTGGGTACCCCGGAGCATTGTGGACGAGTTAGAGGGGAAGGGAAGCATGTCACTCCAATGGCCTATTTCAAAATACCAAAACGCGGAACGAAGAAGTATAATGAGGAGTTGTTGGCCCAGTTACATGAATCTCAAGAAAGGGTGAGAATTTTAGAACAAGTTGTGAAGGATATAGAGACACGTCAGAACTCTCCCCATTCAGAAAATATTGCATCCAATAGTAGTGGCGTTTTAAAAGGTCAACAGGTAATTTACCAAACCATAGTTTTTTGTTGTTTTGGTATATTATGTTGAATACATGATTTCTTAACTATTTTACCTAACTATATGCATTGGTTAATAACCATTTGAATTCGTATTTAACTCTTATAACATGCAGCTTGAATATGGAGGTACTTCAAAAGTGAACCAGACATCATCAAATAATCTTGGTTCCCCGCAAGTATGTTTTATGGGCCGGCTATTAAATTAAGAAATTACAACCAACATTAGTTTCATCGTATTATATACATTAGTCGATGTAAGATTTAGTACTTATATATTATTTGAAGATGCAGAATTGTAGATTGGCATTGGGATCAAAGGACAAGATTGTTGCGAAAGGAAAGGTTTATGGGAAGACTGGACCATTGGAAAAGATTCACAATATTTCTTTAGGGGAGCACAATGTACGAGTGTCGATAGATTGTGTATTGTGTCCTGATTCCCCTCTTCCTATACCCGTACGTGGTATTTTGACCACTATTTTAGATGCACACAACTCATTTGTGGCTTGGCCTGGAAAATGGGTGATATTAGATGATAAGGTAAAGTGTATTTTCCAACTCTTATTAGTTATGCTTAAGTTAAACTACCGTAATTAACTTTTTCATTTTAATTTGGATTTCCATGTAGAGTGCGGTTGATGATTCTTCTGCAGCTAATGGTGATGCAAACAATGGTGAAGGGGCAAGTCAGCTTCAAAAGTTTGGCAAGATTATAGAAACGATGATGAAATCAAGTCAGATAAGTATTCCATTTGAGAAAGGGGTATTTGAAGAAGATATAGAATTCAATTATTTTTTCAAATCTGATTTGTTAGATCTTTGTAACATGAAGAAGCTAGAGGTTAACTCAATGACTGCATACCAAAGGTAAACTATTTGTCTTTTTCCTAAGAAATATCAGTCTCTAATATATTTGATGTTATGGCCATTTTATTTACCTTATTTCTTTAGGTTTCTCTACGATCGATTTGAAAATTCTCGAGCAAGATATGGATTTTCACATCCTGCACATTTCAATGATTTTGGAGAGAAAGAAGAGATGAAACGCAACATGATAAAGCGGTTGAGATTTGCAAAAAAGGACCAACTGATTTTTGTTCCATACTCCACCATGTAAGGGCATTCCACCATTTTCACGTGTCTTCAATTTATCTTAGTAGTCATTTTATATCCACTTGTGTGTAATTAAATCTTATTTGTCATTTAATCCGTCCGCTTTTATGGAATTAGGGGTCATTGGCTTCTATTAGTCATTGATATGACATCAATGGAAGTGTTCTGGTTGGACTCCTTGGTACGAAAGGTTGTTGACTTGAATGTAAAGTTCATAGTGAATGAGTGAGTAGTCCATTAATTCTTCTTGTTCATTTGTTTTCAAGGCTTCTCTTTTAAAATACTAAGTCTAAATGGATATCGTTGTGTGAAGTGCAATGAAAGTGGCAGCTATGGAAATGGGAAAAAGAATTAAAGGAAATCCAACTTGGGAATTGGTGAAGGTGAGCAATGAATAATTGTGTTTATGATATCACACATACAACATAATCCTTTTAATTTGTATGCTTTTTATGGTCTCTATGTAGTGTCCTAAGCAAACGGGGAAAAAGGAATGCGGGGTTTATGTAATGAAATTTATGAAGCATCTTATGGAAGATCCTCTCGTGTCGACAAAATCTAAGTTGAAAGAACTTGGGGAGGCAGCGACATATGGCAATGAGGAGCTTAATGATTTACGTTTGGAGTTAGTTGAATACATTTTAGATTTTATCAACAATGTTGAATAGGTACATTCTATGCTTTTGCCTCTAAATTGTCATGAATGCATGTTTTGTCTTGATTCATCGAATAGGGGAAGTGTCAACTTCCCACAAGCTTTTACCATCCAAAATGTTCTTAAAACTTACTACTATGTCATTTATGATAGGAAGCATATACATATTAGATAGGCTTCTCTTGCAAAGTATTGATCGATGAAGTGATTTATGCCTTGTAGGTCCATTTTTCATTGGACAACTAATCGGGGAGCAGCGGTACACCAGGGCATCCCACAAGCTTTTTTGAGCTTCTGTAGGATGGCTACTAACTGCAGTGAGCTTCAGCTTGATAATGTGAGTGAGCTTGAAATTTGGGTGTGAGCTCAAATTGAGCATGCGCATTAGCATGATTATTTGCTTCATGTTCCTTGTAGGGGAGCATTTATGGCCTCGTTCTTATGGCCAAACAGATGGTCCATCCTTAACTGATTTACACAATATTCATCCTGCAGATACTCTTTAAAAAAAAAAAAGGGGCTTTTTCGGCTAGCCGTGAAAATTCATGCGGCTAACCGCATACTGGGCCTGCGCCCTTTTAAGTTGCTTTTCGTTTCCCTCTTTTTCTTTCGGTTAGCTACTGTTCTCTTCCTTCTTTGGTCTTCTTCATTGCTACGTATCTGATCCTCTTCTCCCTTCTTCCTCCAAGGTATCTTCCCTTCTTTTTCTCTTATATTTCAGTTCTGTAGAATTATTTTCTTTTCCATTTTGTTAACAGTATCTGTTTCGTTTTGGTGTTTCTCTTTTCTTTCTCTCTTTCCAACTTCCTCCATTTCTCTCTTCCATTGGTTTCTTTCTTCATATTACTTATTGTCGTGTAATTTTCTCTTCCTTGTTTCTTCTAAATCCTGCCTTTTCGCTCTATGCTGTGTTTTCTTCCTCCTAGTGTTTTCTTGTGCACTCCAGGTGTTTGTAAAAATGCCTCCACGAATGAAAACAGCTGTGAACCGCCCTGCTAAACGAGGACGATCCACTGCTGCCTCCTCTTCTCGTAGAACTAGATCTCCCTCACCCTCTCAGCCTACCTCTCAGTCCACCTCTCCTTCTCTTACTCCTCCTTCTTCTCCTCCTCCACAGCCGGGCTCTGCTGTTCTCAAACCCAATGCCCAAATGCTGGATGCTTTGAAAAAAAGATCAATCATGGTTGAAAGACGCACTTTGCGTAATGTTGTAAATCCCCATGAGTCAGCAGCCATTCTTGCTCAGGTCAGATGGGAAAACATGTTAGACTGGGGGGACAAAGCATATCCGTCTCTTGTTTTTGGCGTGTTTGCTTCAATCACTGGTGCAGTATCTTCCGTTGACTCATGTTCCTTCACAATTGCCTTTCAAAACAAAGAAGTTACGGTTGATCCCGATCTTATCTCTTCAATCATGAATATTCCAGTGAACCCTGATGGTCTTTCCATGGTGTCTGACACCCTCACTGAAGCTGAAAAGGCCCAGGCTACTATTGTTCTATGTGGTCGTTCTGTTAAATGGGATCCTAAGAACTTCCTTCCATTGGGATCCCTCATTCCAAAATACAGGCTGTTGCACCACCTATTCACCTTCAATGTCTATCCTCGTAAAGGAAATCGGACTGAATTAACTGCGTATATGGTAAATGTTCTTTCTAAAGTGGTGTCAGGTGTTCAAATGTGTCTTCCCTCTCTTATCTGTAGAACCATTGTTCGCTTTCACCTCTCCACTGCCTCTAAGCCAGCAATCCCTTTTGGCTTCCTCATCTCTCAAATAGCTCGGTCTCTTGGTGTTCTCCGCCCAAATGAGCCTACTATTTCCCATACACCTTTTGGCACCGCTAATCTAATTCAGATGAATCTCTTTCCATATGAAGAAGAAGGGGATGTACCCCCTCATCCTCAACCCCAAGCCCCTTTAGCTCCTCAACATCAGGCACCTTCAGGGCTCGCTCCTTCCTCTTCACATCGACAGGCTTCCTCTTCATCGGTTCCCCGGAGTATTGAAGAACGGATGGATGCTTTCGAACGCAATCAGTCCAAAACCAAAAAGCTTCTAAAGAAGACTCTCAAATATCTCAGTGGACTGTCAAAAGCGTGCAGAACTCAAGATGCTACTATCATGCCTCCGTCTCCTTCACCTCCGTCAGATTAGTTCTTTTGGGGATTCATAGCCACTTGTGTTTTTATTGGTTGTAATCTTTTTGGTGGTGTTCTTTTGGCTTGTGGCTGCCCCTCCTATGGTTAATTGGTTTAAACTTATGTTGGTTACTCTCTATGGATGTTCACTGGATATGGATGTTTTTATGGTCTTAGTGATGAACTGCTTTTATGCTTTAATTGTCTATTATCTTCTTGCATTTATTGTCTGTCTTCTCTACATCCATGGTTATTCTGTCTTGTTCAATTTGTGACAAAAAGGGGGAGTATGGTTTAAGTTTGCAGGGAGAGAATCCATCTCCATTCTCATGCTTTTAATCTCTGTTTGTTAGTGTTGTGCTTTTACAGGTTCAACTTCTCAATCTCATATGAAGAGCTATGCATACTAGTCTTGATGCCTTTTTGTTCTTGTATTCGTTTTTCAGTTGTAAAAGGTCTTGTAGATAGTATATGGTTGTTCTTTGAGTTGTTTTGGATATCTTCTGTAATCTTGTATTAGCTAAATGATTTTGTCACGAAATTGACAAAGGGGGAGATTGTAAGTGTCACATGTCTGTGTGCACTGAGTTTTGTTTGTCAATTCCACGCCAATGAGGTCCAAAGTTCTTGCCTCTCAAATTGACTCAAGGAAGATCACATTCAGAAGGATTATCAAGCTTGTGGGAAAGTCCGGATTAATCAAAGAAGGTCTCCATTTGTGCTTGACAACCTTTTCAGGTAATTCATACCCACCCTTAATTAGATCCCTGGGAAAAGTTGTATTTTAAACTCATGTTTTTTATCCTTGATAATTAGTCCCTGTGGAAAGGGTCAGGCGACCCTACGGTCACCTGCGGCTAGCCGCCCCTTGCAAAGGGGCTAGCCGCCAAACCTGCGGCTAGCTTTCCAGTAAGCAGTTTCTCAAATTTTTTTTCTGTGCTTCCTGCGGCTAGCCGCAAGTGCACATGCGGCTAGCCGCCAGTGCACCCACGGCTAGCCGCCAGTCACCCACGGCTAGCCGTAGAGCTAACCGTGGGATTTCGTTTTGCTTTCCAGATGCTGTGTTTTTGTCAGATCATCTTGCGGCTGCCTCACGGCTAGCCTCCAACTGTTCCTGCGGCTAGCCGTGAGCTAACCTGATTTGAAATTTGAGACCGTTATTTGAAATCGGCTAGCCGCTGGTCTAAAGGGGCTAGCCGCCAACATAGCCGTTGGATCTTTTCTATAAATCTGGAGCTTATTTCTCCTTTCACAGTGACTCTTTTGAGAGTGCTTTTGCAGGCTATTTTGTTCCCAACATATCTTAGCTCTCAAATCTTGTTCCAAACACTCATGTATAGTACATTTAGGAAAATCCTAGAGCTCCATTAGCTCCAAGATGAGTGTGTTGTGTGAGAAGTTGCCTGTGTCTATTCTTTGTGGCATGATTTAATCATTTCTATATCTATATTGTGGGATTTGTTATGTATGATAGGTCATCACTAAGATTCAATAGACACACACACTTGAGCTTATCTACTCATCTAATTGTATCTCTTTGCTTGGTATTGTTTAAGCTGTCTTGTTGAACACATATGCTACTTAAGTCTTTCTGATCTTCTTACATTTGTTCTGTTATCTGTTCTGGTTTTATTATAAGTGCCCTAAAAAGTTTAAAATTGGTATAATTGATTCCCTTAGTCCTATATATTCAACCCCCCCCCCCCCCCCCCCCCTCTAGGACTTAGTCATTGGCCCTAGCCTGCACTATCAAGGACAACCTACATTAGAGGTAGGACCTTCAAACCCTACACAGGTTGATTGAGTGCAATTTCACAGATGATTCAGTGTAAATTTTTTTCAGAAACTGATCATAGCTAGCGCCAGTAAAAAAGGAGTTGGGTCTTGCCTCCAAGGGAAGCGAAAAGATGAAAGCTCTGGAGGTAAATTATGATTATTTATCTTTTGGTTTTTTTGTTTATATATAGTTCCAACTTTTTGTACATCCCATGGAAGATGATGTAGATATATACTATATATATATATATATACACACACAATATTTCCATAGAGCAATTTGTCTAGTCAAGCTTTATTATGTTAATTATTAATTAGTTATATATATATATGATCAATTTATTAATGTGTATATATAGTGCAAAGTTTTATTGGTGTACAGTACTGTGCTGCATTAATGGTACTGCATCAATGCAAATTCTTTTGATAAAAAAAAATGCATATATAATATTAAATCGGTTACAGAACAAACGATATAATACAATCCAAAAAAACCGATATAACAAAGCCCTTTATAACCGATATTATAAATTATTTTTATATCGGTTTCACTCTTTTTTATATCGGTTTTCAGTCTCAAAACACATCCGTTCTCCGAAAACCGATATTATAAATTTTTTTTATATCGGTTTCACTCTTTTTTATATCGGTTTTACAGTAATTTCAGTTTCAAAACACATCAGTTTATCGAAAACCGATATGATAAATATTTTTTATATCGGTTTTACTTTTATTTTATATCGGTTTTACAATAATATGTGTTATATTTCCGGGTTCAAAAGACATCAGTTGTCCAAAAACCGATATGAAATATTACACATATTATATCGGTTATTGTTGTTTATTATATCGGGGGTACTTATATCGGTTTAAAGCTTACTGAAAAACCGATATAATAGGTCTTTTATATCGGTTTTTAGCCGATATAAAAGCCCTTTTTTCTAGCAGTACTCTGATTGCACAAAGTGCAGATAGCGATGGGTAGGATTTTTGACTGATGCCTTAAGGCTACATCTATACAAGGAGACAATGGCTCTAACCTATAGGACTGTAGGGATTTAAAAACACACAATGCACAGCTCCATAGGTGAAGAAATGGCTATGTTTGGGCCCATTATCCCACTTGGTAAAGAAGTATGGATTCTTATTTGTTTTCAACTTTTCATTGACACAGAAATGAGACTCCACAATAGGGCAAAACAATTAAAATCTAATCCTTTCAATATGAATTCTCTTTGATTGCATGTGTTGTCCCCAAGATTTTCTTCAATAGGAGTTAAGTCTCACTCTAAAATTTAACAGTTGTTTCCACCCTCAGATAGGTCGTATGATCTATGGTGCATAAAACACAATCTATGCTCGATTTTACACTTGTACCAAATCCTAATAAAATTTTACACTTTCCTCCTACAATCAGCATGTATTCCAGTGGGTTCCACTCACTAACCAAGGATCACGTTTTGGTGAGAGAGAAATCCAGCCTCCTTTATGACATAAATGTCATTATGGATATGATGTTGGGCAAAAAAAAACAGAAAAAACCATGTCAATTAAACCACCTAAACTAGGGACATGAAAGTTTAACCATTTTTTAAGTTACATCTTTTTAAGAAATTCAACCCAACAATAAGTGTGGGTTATATTAGTGTCAAATTAAGTGTGAGTGCCAATTCATCCTCCAGGCTCTTATATAGAGGTGCTCATAGACCGGGCCAGCCCAAGACCAAATCAGGCCCAGCCTGGTATGGGTTGGGCTTGGACTGTAAAGCCGAGCCTGATTAATATACGGGCCACGCTTGGATTGAGGGGTAGAGAGCCAGAAACCTGGCCTGGCCAGAATGAGAGACCCCATTTAAGGAAAAGAAAAGAAAAAAAAAAAAAAATAAAAGGGGGACTTATGTTGGAGTAAAGACTTGAAACCATGCAGTATATCCAACTGATAGAAGTGATAACCAGAAAAAACTACTACCCCAAACAATCACCGGAGAACATTTTATTTTAAAAAACCTTTACCCATCCAGGCTTGGGCTTCATTTTCTAAAGGAGGGATGGGCTCACGCCAGGCCCTTATGGACCGATTCAGGCTTGGGTTAGGCATGTGCTGTCGCTTTAAAATTGGGCCGGGCTTGGATATTCCTCAGCCCTACCCATGAACACCCCTACTCCTATATGTTGGAAAAAATGTTTTCTTTTAGCAAGCCATGAAAGGCACCTCTTAGCAAAACAAAACCCGTATATAGACCCATTTACATAATAAGGATTTTGACTTCCACAATTTATCACCCTGTGCTGTTTTTTAAAATAAGGGGCATTCGACGAGAGATCCCTCAAAGTATGACTTTGTTGCAAACAGTCCACAAAAAAAAGTCATGCAGTCAAAGGTCTTCTAACACATTCTCATACCTGATATATCTAATTTACCCTTTTTTTAAATCATATCCCATAATTGGTGGGACATCCCATTAATAATGGTCAACTACCATTTAATAGGCCACGATTAATAAAATCTCATTAATGAGATTTTCAAATAAATTCTAAAAACACACAAATAAATTTCAGAATAACGCAAATAAATTTCAAAAAACGTAAACAAATTTCAAAAAACGCAATAATTTAAAAAAAATCAATAAATTTCAAAAGAATGCAGATAAATTTAAAAAGACACAAATAAATTTCAAAAAACATAAATAAATCTCAAAAGAAGAAAATAAATTTCAAAAGATCCAAATAAATTTCAAAAAAATATAAATAAATTTCAAAAGACTCAAATAAATTTCAAAAGACGTAAATAAAATTAAAAAATGCAAATACATTCGCCAAAACTATGATAACCCAATTTTCCGAATTAGCGAAACAATGTAGCAAAAAACTCAAGTATTTTTGTCAAAAACTCAGTTAAATTTATTTCAAAAAATACAAATAAATTTCAAAAGACACAAATAAAATTCAAAAACACAAATAGATCTAAGAAAATACAAATAAATTTGCCAAAAACACAGAAAGATTCGTTCAAAAACTCAGTTAAATTTTTTTTAAATGAAGATAAATTTATCAGAAACTCACCTATATTTTTCAAAAACTCAAATAAATTTGCCAAAAACTCAGATAGATTAATCCCAGAACTCAGATAAATAGCCAAAAACTCAGATAGATTTGTCCGAAATTCAGATAAATTTATCCAAAACTTAGATAAATTTGTTCCAAAAGTCAGATAAATAGCCAAAAACTCAGAAATATTTGTCCGAAACTCAAATAAATTTGACAAAAAATAAAAAACTCAGATAAACTTGACTTTGACCGAAATGGGTATGGACTTCTGGAACTGGTCAGGTCGAACCAGACCTGGAACCAACCCGTAACTGCTGTAGAGCCCAGGCCTACTTTCTTCTTCTTCTTCTTCATTCTGAAATCAGAAACACAAAAGTCATCTTCCGTTCTTCCACTTCCTTGCCCACGGCACAGGGCGGCGACACCAGTGGGGGCCGTCCTTCTCCGGCGACACGCAGCGGAGGCAGATACTCCGGCGGAAATCTCGAATGGCTTTAACCAGACGAGTCCTGCCATCATTGCTGCTCCCAGAAGGGTTTGAAATGCCATCATTCACATTACTCCTAACGAACCAGTCCGGTCTCCTGGAACTGTTGATTGAAGGAGGCATAGCCACTTGGAATAAACAAAGGTAAGGGTGGAGTCTCCGACTATAACCAATTGAAGTCAGCTAAAGACAACCCACAACCACAAATCTTGCTCTTAAACCCTTCGATGGCAGAAGCACAATATTTTCTGGATAGCTGGGTAAAGCTGAGATCTTTGTCCCCAATACCATGAACTTGCCCAATAGTGGAACTTTTTGGCTATCCGAGTTGGGTTGATCAATCCCTAATCAAATAAACAGAAAATCAAAAAATAAGTATCATCCCAATTTGAAACTTGTTGGAGTTCTTCAATGGGGTTGAAGAGGATTAGACCGAGTAAGGCGATATTTGCCTAAAATATCTTTCAGAGGAGGAGAGAATCCATCTATTTATTTTTTTTCCAGCTGGCGCAAACTCCACCCTCATTGAGGCAATACGTCTGACAGGTAACCTGCAAAACCATGTCTGGATTGAAGAAGAAGAAGAAGAAGAGGGAGAATGAAAGATTTAAAATTTTAAAATTTTAAATTTTATGCCTAATCAGTTGAAAGGGTAAATCAGTCATGAAAATGTATGAGGTGGCATATCTAAGGACCTATTGCCACGAGGTCGCGTATCTAGGGACCTCTCACCGAAATATGTCCAAGCTACATAGACTGCATGCCTTAGAGGAAAAGTTGATGGGCCGGAGGCCTTAGAAGACGTCTACGAGAGACCTTTCGCTAATTATCTCTTAAAATTAAAATAATAAACAATCAGCAGACAAAGGGTGAAATTTCCATTTTGAATGGTCATTTAATGATCTTAAATTAAGCAGCTTGACAATGATTAATAGCCATGATTTAAAATATTAATGGATGAGGATACAATGCAGAGGCAGCAAAGGATATGGATGAAGTAGCAGAGGATATGAATCCCTTTATGAAAGTGATTGCTACCCACAATGTGGTCACACTTGGCAGTTGGCACATGTTGAAAAACAAAAACTCACAGCCTGGCCAATTGTTGTCATTCCCAGTTATAGAAAATCTCAAATTTGGGTACAAACTTCCTAAACATTTCCACAGGAATCCCAAAAACGTCCCTTTCATGCCATGAACAAAAATCCAAAAGGAAAGGTAAAGCTGCCAATCAATGTTGGCCATTTAGTCTACAAATCTACAAATCTCATAGCTCTCTCTCTCTCTCTCTCTCTCTCTCTCTCTCTCCACGCACACAAAAAGAAAGTGGTATTCATCCCCAAGATTCAAAGTAGTTAAATGACCCTTTACACACATTAGGGTATCTTTATGCTTCCACCATCTCGAAAACAATGGAGCTAATCAAGCAGTGTTCTAGAAAAGCTAAAAACCGAAAACCTCTTTTTTAAAGGCATATCCCTCCCCCACCCCAAAAAGGAAAAATGATGGAAGACATATAGTAATACACTATAAAACTTAAAAAAAGTAACTTTTTAGAAAGTATTGGGAAAAAAATATCTAGGTGAGAAAAGATGAGAAGAAAAAAACATCTAAGGGCTTGTTTGGCTAGAAATATTTTGAGAATTAATGTTAGACATTATCATATATATTCTCCCAATACCGTCTCCAAGTGATTTCCAAAGAGTAATCAAGGCAGTGTAGCATTTAAAAAGCTGAAGTTTTGAGATTCTTAAATACTGAAAGTGAGTTTTCAAAAAGTTGGTTTCGAGAATTCTAACATTCAAATGGAAAATTCGATATGCTTTGAAAACATGATTTATACCAGTGTCAAATATTTCTAACAGCTGCAGTTCTTGTCAAGGAATGAGGAATCCCTCAAATCAAGTTCACTCTAAGAGCCTGTCATTTGAATGGAACTGATTTCAATTTGGTTTTTTTTTTTTTTTTTTTATCTCCTAAAAGGAATGTCCTAGAGGTTCTGGGATATGGAATGGGGATGTATACACAGACCTCCATGAAATCTGATTAAGACTCCATGGCTAGATGTTCAATTCCCATGATCTCTTATTTAATTTTTATTAAAGAAAAAGATATCAAGTAAATCTTTACATTTATTTAATTGATCTTCACGTGCATTTCAAGTCTAGACCACCTCCTGTTTCATTGTCATTGAAAGATATTGTTTCATCCAATCCAAATTTGTCAACTATATAAAAAAAAAATTTTGATTTAATTTTTTTCATTCGGAAAAAATAATTGAAATAGTACATTAGTCGGCATGAATTCAATCCAAATAACCATACTCTAAGGTTTCTTCTGGTGAGTATTTTTTCAAGTTTCGATAAGGATCGGCATCGATGGCATGAGGTACATTTTAAGGAAGAAACAAACAATCATGAAAGCGAAATTGAAAATCCAATAAATTGGACTTATTACAAAATACTAAAAACTATTACATAATGTAATACAGAAGAACAAATAACCCAAATCCTTTAATTACATCAAATCAGCACACAAACAAAGAAAGAGAAACAAATCAACGGTCAGGATTGTCCACAAATCACCAACAGTTACAAACATGATATCCACACCATAATCACCATCCATGTAACGCCGACAACAGATTTCAAATTTGTCTTCTCACCTGCCAAATCAATTCCTGATTTCAAATCTTGCCCTTTGCAATTAATAGAATTCCAAAGCAAAGTAACCAAAAACTGAAGAAAGAGAGTTAGGGCAAAAGAGGAAATAAAATACCATTCACTTCTTCATTGCTTGGTGATGGCGTAGATGGCGTAGATGATTCCAGGCACCCATCCGAATAGGGTCAGCAGCACACAGATCCAAAACTCGGCCTAGCAAGAGTTTAAAAAAAAAAAAGAAATTTACTTAATCCTTTGAATCCTATACATATGAAAGATCAAAGTAAAGTGGGAGTTTTTCTGGCTTTCCCGGTAAAGTTAGAGGTAAAATCCCCTTTCAAAACCACCCTTCAAGGCTTGTAACAAGAAAAGGAAAAATTTTAAGAGAGAGAAAGAGATCAGATTTTTTTTATATATATAAAATATCTAATAGACTTCTAAAAAAATTAAGAAATTTTTCTGTTTCTAAGAGGGCATATTTTGAAGCTTTTGATTTCAAGGAATAATAAATCAAAATTTAAACAAGTTAAAAAATAATAATAATAAATCAAGTCTGCCTATCAAATTGTATAGGGTCACAGAAAAGAAAAAAAAAATTACATTTTCTCAATGAAAAAAACGGCCACACCCAACATGATTCTACTCTAGTTAGAAAACTATATTTACTTTTCGTATAAAAAAAAATGATCACACAAATATATCCTACAAATCTCATTAGAAATCAAGAAAGTCAAACAGATCTAAAAAAACTCAATAGAAATCAATAAAGATCCTCACAGTAGCAACAAGAAGGAAAGAAAAGAAAGAAAATATATAGAGAGTGAAAAGAAGGATCTGTCTGACCTTGCATCCGAACTTGAAAAAAACTCCAAGAGGAGGAAGTATAATAGCCAAGAGGATGTCTATGCAGTTCAAAGTGCTCTCATCAGCCATTTCTTCAAATCTCAAAGAGAAGAAAGAAAGCCCGGTAGAGAAGGAAGAGATACTATGGATGAGATACAGAGAGAATACGGTAAGTGGTGGGAGGGGATTGATGGATGAGTTGTGGCATTTATAAGAGGAGAGGGCACGTGGCACACGCAAAATGGGTGCCATGCTCGCGATAGCATCTTGCGTCGTTGGCCGCCTTGCTTTCTCATGAAGGATGAATGATGGCCAGCTACGAATCCAATGGGCCATGTTCACTCATGTGGGAAAAAAATTAGGGGCCTGTTGCCACGTGCCGAATGAGTCGTCGGCAGGTCAGATGATGGGGTTGGGTGCAGACGTGCAGTGCAGGTCCTTTGTGAAAGGGCAGTGCTCAAATTTCAAAGGTCGGTCAGTCCAACTCCCCAAACTTAAACAAACAACATCTGCATCTGGATCCTCTGTGGCAGCCAGTCGGCGATCGGCAACTCGACCCACCTTTTCTTTTTGTCTTTTGCCATCCCAGATTGGGCTATTCTCTCTGTCCACATCTTCGAGTCCGTTGTAGATCGACCCAGGCGATTATATGACAGCAGGAAATGTAAGAAATTCATTTTCAAACGACCCAGTTTGAATTGTGTTTAAGTATGCCAAGTTTGAATGAGTTTTCCTGTCCACATTTACAATAAAAAAAAAGGGTTGCCTAATTGGTTGGGAATGCTACTTTAGGGGAGCTATTTCTTTTCTAGAATTCATCTTGTTTAAGAAATTTATGAATTCCCACACTGAGTAGAATTTTTGGATGCTCATCCAGAAATTCGACCAAAATATAAAGAGAGTGGAATTTCTGAATTCTCAAAGGTTATTTGGGATCTTTGATGTGGTTGAAATTTTGAAATACTTGGCGAGAAACATGGAATTTACAAATGCTTGTCCCAAAAACCCTAACATCGAGAATTTCTGTCAGGAATTCAAGTAATAAAATAGGCCGTTAGGATTGAACCATTTTGAAATATTTCTTGCGTTTGATTGGATTCCGATATTTTTTGTATTGAAGCATTTGTATAAGAATTTAAAATGATGTCCTCCACTGGAAGATTTTTGCAATGACAATCCTGAGTAGCATTCCAAAAAGTGGTTATCTGAGAATTCTACATGTAAAAACTGTCATTTGGAATTCTAGTTTGAAGAATTTTCCTCAATCAAGTAAGTCATTTGGAATGATAGGGAGGTAAGCCATGTTTTTTTTTAACTGGAATTCATGGAATTCCTATCTTGAGAATTTTGAGACATAGTGGAATTTCTGAATGCCCTCTTAAACTTGAGCATTTAGAGAATTCACAAAAAAGACAAAAGGAGCCGAAATTTCTGAATCTCCAAAGGTCATTTGAGACTTTTTTAAGTGGCTGAAATTTTGAGATGCTTGTGAATAAACATGGCATTTGCAAGTGGCAAGGGATAAAATGTCACATCATGTCAAAAAAAGCCCCAAAATGAAAAATTCTTGTCAAAAATGCGCATGAAGAAAATTAGCCTTAATGCTATCAGAAATTCAAGACAATAAACGAATCCTATCAAGAATGCTTGCAACCAAACAAGACCTATATACCCCTTAAAAACGAGTTTGAGAAGAATGCTGTGCTTTCTTCCCTTATCACAAATATCATTCTAGTAAGAACGTTGATGTATGTTCAGATTTATTTATTGTTTTATAATTATTATTAGCACAATTAACAAGATTAAAAATAAATAATATTCTAAATATCTAAATTTATTAAAAATAATGACAAAAAAATAGAAATAAAATAATATCGAAAACTATTCATAATTATCTGGTTTTTCCTATTATCATTGTTGTGCTTGGTTTGGAATATATATTTTCAATTTGGCAATGTTGTACTAAAATAATATTGTTGTTAAATATCACATTATTATGTTATAGTTTTAACATATGGCATTATCACAGTGGTGCTTTAATACTTCTCTTCCAAAACTGACAAAAGTGGCTAAGTACAGAATCTACAGATTTGATTAGAGGCCACTTAATTATAGCTGTTTAAGAAAGCATGCAATTGTCAGACACTGAAAGGATGTCCCAACCAATTCGAGAGGATCCTTCTATGGACTGTTTCGACCGAAAATGACTTACATGGACTCAAAAAAGGGCCCACGTGGTTCACCCGTAGAATCAAGTTTTGGTGCGAGACACGTATGAGATAGAGATGAGGGTTAATGAGTCATCACAACAATAATTGTTGCTATGAAGCTAAGCTTTTATAAAGTAATCTTTTAACAGCTTAAGCCTTTAATGTCTACCTAAACCTACATACAATAATCTTTTGTTCTCTTATATCTTGGTGCAAGTTAAAGACAATGGAATAAGATTGCATATTTGCATTGCCTCTGCAACGCTGTGCTGTCTCAGCTGCTCATCTGATGATGCATTCATTAGTTGCAGAATTCTAACTGTTGCCTGATTGTTTGTTTGAGATCATCCTACTTAAACTTCATGGATTGTAAACTTCAAAATGTTTGTGTATTAATTTGCTAGAAGACTCGGAGGTTCACTGCAGATGTAGACCAGCAAGGGATTTTCAATACAAGATTGATGAGTTTTCAGGTGAGTCCCTGGTTCGGATCTGAAACTCAAGACTGCTCTAATTTCACCTTCCCACATGAACTCTCCATTGGACCTCCCAATCTATAAACAAGGATTCAACAATCCTTGATTAGCAGTAGGAGACGGTGATAGCATTAAGCAACAATTCTAACAGCTTGATCAAAGATTTTATTGCTACAAGCTACATTTTTTGCTAGCATTGAAACACGAATGAATGTACTCCACCCACACACTTTATGTCCCAACGAGCCGATCTATAGCTTGGTATTGCTATGAGTATTTTTTTTTTCTTCGTTGGGTTTTCGAGCGAAGGGGAAAAGGGCTAGGATCTAATAAGAAACCTCACACACGTGAGAAAGAGATCGCACACACACATAAGAAAAAACGGCATATCTAGAGATCAATCCTCGAACAGCAAGATGAGATGATATGGGGATTTGCCAATCAACTAAGCAACTCCTTGTTCTCCTTTGAGCTACATTTGATAGGTTTGATTAGAGTTTGAAATTGATTTAATTGGAGTAGAGTTAAAGCCCGAAATGATGCATATATTAAATATTGCGTAAATTAAATAATTAATATATAAATTAATTATCAATCAATTAAAATGACTAAAATTATACAATTAATACCCAATTTTTTGCAATATATCCTCTCAAAGTAAAAGTGTAAATAGATGTAGCCCAGATGACAAACTAAATAAAATAAAAGTTTGATTTATTATTTAAGAACATGAAAATGACATGCGCATAGAACATTAGTTGATTCTTTAAATTTCTTTCCTATTATGAATTTTTTTTTTCTAATGGTGGATATAATGGTCTGGTTGTAAGTTTAATTGTAGATAATAGCCTAACCATTGCTAGATCTGGTAGTGGATATCATTGGGACTAACTTTTTTTAGTGGTGGAAAATGGCCTTGCATATCAATTGAGACTAATGTTATTCACAGAGGATAGGTTTGAGTATGAAAGAGATTGAATTAATAAAAATGGTGCTGATATGACAATAATGGTGTGCATGGATGGTTTATTCCTTTCTCCCTACATTGCATTAAAGGGCCTCCACTAACATTCAGCTGATATGGACTGATGGGCGTTACAGGGCGTACTTGGCTTAAGAAGAAAGGAGAGTACTTGAGCATTTTTACCAAACTTTCCTTTTTTATGACGATGATTTCAAGGCCTTAGAAGGCTGACAAGGACCTAGAGATTTTCGAAAGGGTCTGAGTTCTACGGAGAGGAATCTGATGCTCCTGCAAACAGTCCTTCTTGCCCATGTGTTGATACAGCAGGAAAGTCATTTCCATAGAAAGGGCTTGTTTGTGTACGCCCGTGGGAAATCAGTTTCGCCAACCTTTTCATCTTCCATGGGGAAAAAGAAATTCTGACCTGCACCCATAAGAAAAGCTTAATCTATAGAATTGTAGAAATTTTAGTTCATTTTTAACCATTACACTATAAAATTACTTGTTGAAATAATGACAATACTATTTAAACGGAGTAAGGACCCTAGCAGTGTGGGTCATGCTCTTGCTTAGCACATGTTATTGTGCTAGTCCTTAATAAGCCAAACCTCACATCCACTTTTATCTTGTCAAGAGTTTTACTAGCCCGCTATCTGATGACATCACGTCAAGTGGCACTTTAGTTTCACATACATGTTGAGGGATAAATCTTCAGATGGACATGAAGGGCCCCCCCACTATGTGGCTTGTGCCATAAGACGGTAAGAAAGCTTATCCAGGAGCATTATATATATATATATATAAGAGAGAGAGAGAGAGAGAGAGAGAGAAAAGCCCATTCATATATTCATATAGGACACCTGTTTTATTCACAATTAAAATAAAAAAGAAATTAACAATAATGAATTACTTGTTTTTATAAGAGTGACCCATCTAAAGGTAGTATCTTTCTCAACGAACCAGATTATTTTAGTGATGGCCAAGTAAAGAAGGGTCTTTCGATGGGTTTGCTTAGAGGAGCGTAGTCATTAGAAAGTTTTAAGTTAGCTGCCATCAAACTATCCTTCTCATCTTTACGTCCGCACCAAGTGATGGGCATGTGTTATAGATAAAAATAATAATATACAATATAAAATATAATGCTAGTAAACTGGGCCTTTATTTATTTATTTATTTTGTCGGTGAATGAGCCGGAACGCTATACTCATGACACAAGTCACATATGAGGTAATGGGAACACACACATGCGAAAATATATAAATATAACTCACACATGCCAGGAGAATAAACACAACTTATATATTTAAAGAGTGATGAGGCCATGGGGCTGAACTAGAGGGGGGCTAGTAGGGGCCATGGCCCCCCCAAAATTTCAAAAACCCCACTTTTTTTTACAAGATTTTTATAGATTTTTGCATATGCGCCCACACCCTGTGAAAAAATTCAAAAAAAACCCCTATATGTTTTAAAAACTATATTTATTTTTTTATATGTAGCCCTTCCAAAATAGTTTTCCTACATAGTGGCCCCCTCAATCAAGAATCTCTGGGTCTGCCCCGGGATGAGGCAGAGTTCAAATCCAAAACCTCCAAATGAGAATCGGAACTCCTTACCACTAAAATAAGAGGCCGAAGTAAGAAGCCGTCCTCTGGCGTGTTATATTGAGCATAGACAAATTTATGTATTGGACACAATTCACAGAAAATGGGTATGAACACGGACAAAATCCCCACTTGTTAGGTGATTGTTAGGTGATATGACTTCATCTCAGATGACTTTAAATCCATGATTTAAAATGCAAAAACAGGTGGTGTAGCTAATCCAGCAGGTCCAACCATTTCAAACATGAATCCTTAGATTATTCATCTGAAAAAGGACGAGCTTCATTGGAATAGTTGCTAGTTGTCTGATTATAGCTATTGATCATGAAGTTTTCTTTATTGCTGTCCCCTTTCGTTGTTTTTTATCAGACAATTGGGAGTATAGATGCAATATTTCAGTCCTCTCTGTACATTGTACAATGAGATTAGTGGGCTCCATATCAATCGCATTCCCCTATTTAAGACTTTAAATATGAAAAAAATATTATGTATGTATGTATGTATGTATATATAGGGAGATGCTCCTATGAGAGATATCTCTCACCCTACCTATATGAGAGATATTGGTGGAGGCCCTCACATCCTCTCTCCCTCTCTCTCTCTATATATATATATATTTATTTATTTATATATATTTATATGTGAAACCACTCCAAGTATCAAGTTTGACCACATGCCCCTAACCCCTTCATTTGTGGCCCACAAGTTTAATGACTTCATTTTCTAAAAAATATTCAACCCTCGATCCAACAGTCCAGTCTATTCGGATGTGTACCAATCCTTGGGATTAGTGACTATCAGGGGGTTACCTATTTGTTGCTAGATTTGGATGAGTTGCTAGTTGGACCCTGCAAAAAAGTTCTCATATAATATGTGAGAATTAGTTATCACTTGAATATTTTCCTATATGTATGGGTAATATTCAGGTGGGAACTGTTCTCATATAATATGTGAGAACTTTTTATGTGGGCCCAATTGTGGGCCTCATTTGGAGATGGGATTGGAGGGATGGAAAGATCTATGTGAGATCACTCCAAGTATCAAGTTTGACTCCAAACTCATGCCCCTAATCCCTTTATCCGTGGCACACAAGTTTAATAGCTTCATTTTCGAAAAAATATTCAACTCTCGATCCAATATTTCAGTCCATTCATATGTGTGTCAATCCTTGATTGCTATATTTGGATGGGTTGCTAGTTGGACCCTACAAAAAGGCTATGAGAACTCACTTGAATATTTTCTCATATGTATGTATAATGTCCATCAAGTGGGAATCAAATCTAAAACCTTAGGACTCCCTCCTTAATCAAATGTCCGCTACCAACTGCGAAAGAGAGGATTTATGTATTATATTCTACAATAGCATATATATAAATTAGTCATAAACAGTGCAGGGCAGGTCATAGCATCCAAATCCACAATTGAAAAAGACAACAGACTGGGGCAGGTCAGCCTTTTAATTTGACTACTTGTCATCTCTACATTAAATAGATTGTTTATGATTGAGAGCCTCCAAAATAGAAGACTAAAATTAATATACATTGTGCATGTTCTTGATAGGATGACGATCATCAAAAACATAATAAATTTAAACTATACATAATTAATCTAGTATTAATCCAATCTGATCATCCACTTTGCACACAGGAGGATACAGCAGAGACCCCTTTGGTTGGGTTGAACTTTTATCTCTTTTTCTCTACTGATAATTACAAGTACACCCTTACAATGCTGATGGTCATAAAAATTTTACTAAGCAAGGGATGAAAGTAGTGGGTGTAAGTAAGCTTAATGTGGCACTCAGCTCTGAGACAAACGGGAGCCATGTACACATAAAAGTGGGACCCAATAGAGTGAGTCACTCAAAGACAAAAAAAAAAATTTGATTCATGTAAGCGGGTAAACAATGTCACTGTTTTTTTTTTCTTTTTGGTAAAAAGCAATTTCATTAGAGAGAAAAGAAAACAAAATAAAACCAAGAGGAGCTTCCCAAACTACATAGGAGATCAATCCCTTGATGGTCCCACACAAACCCCTCGTCTATATGAGTTCTTGGCAAGTTCATGAGCAAATTGATTAAGCCTTCTAGGAACATGGAAAAAGAAAATGTCTTCAAACTTGGACCTCAACTCATTGATGTCCCGCAAAATAGGTTGGATAGCCCAATCCATCAACCCGTTGATGACTTTAATCACTTTGAAGGCGTCCGACAAAAGATAAATCTTGTGAAATCCCTGTAACCTAGCCTCTTTCATTGCGAAAAAGACAGCTCTTGCCTCAGCTTCTTTTGAAGTAGAAACCTTAGATCCATTGGTTGATCCTGCATGAACCTAAGAATCGTCAAACCAAATAACAAACAATGTCACTGTTGTAGAACTGCATGTCCCAATGTATCACACAAGCAAGTTTGCAAAGAGAGGGTCCTAGTTTTGAGTTTTAATATATATGTATAATAACAATTTACTCTGTTTTAGATGTTAAGTTGGGTTGGTGTCTATCAAAGTCAAGTCAGGTCAGGTAAGTCTATCAAACCCCTCTTTTTCTAGGGGCCAAACATGCCATGTATTCGACATAATAAGAGCCCGTTTGGTAACATGTGAGGAATCCACAAATATGAGGATCCTCGACTAGTCCTTAAATAGGGATTACTCACTGAGAATTTCTATGACTAAGATTTCCACGTTGATTTCATTGCATATCAAAGCAGGTTGCCTAGAAAAATAAGTTTAAATGCGCAAATTTGCAAAGTGAGGATTCCAAGTCCTATGGGTGGAGGGCATACTTGAAAATCCTCAAAAGGTTCATTGTCAAACTTGGATTTTCCACTATTTTGTGGAAATCAGAAATCTTTTCCCTGAACTGTATATGACTCCTGAATAAAGAAGAAAGGCTAGGCGGATTTTAACTATTAGTTAAATTAAAGCACATCCAACACCGTCTGCAATGAAATCTGTAATGGAAGGGAGGGAAACAAAATGATGAGAAGTCAGCAGTGCTAGATGGACATTGATATCAATAATATGAGATCATTGGGGGAGATTGAAAAGTAACATAGAAAGAAGAAGGGAAAGGGATAGTTATTTATTCAAGGGTTCATCTAACTTTCACTGAAACACTCACTTGCACCATTGGGTCCATCTACAATCCTGAAGTTATCACTCATCAAATCAAAATGGCAAAGAATAGATTGATAACTCTCTGTAAGCAATTTACAAACCTTCCCCGTCATTTTTTTCCTAGCATACATGAACTGTTGGTGATCAACGTGGAAATCTTAGTCATAAAGACACACTTCCGAAGATGGCTTTCTTGGTGATCACCATCAGGCGGTAAGTGCCGGTGGCTGACCCAAGTGTTACCACACGGTTGCACCATCCTGATTTTAGAAATCCTTAGATAAAATATTAAAATATCCGATCTTATTATCTAACTTCTTTACTTGACCAAATATTACACCATCCAAACAAAAATCCTAGCTCCCCCATTGGACTAGGTGCAGCTACCATAGTCCCTCCAAGTTCACTAGGCATTAAAAAAGTGAGCCCACGGGCTTTCTCCAAACTCATAATGCACCAGAAACGTGTAGTATGCCATCGATTTAGATAAAACTCCCAGATCGTCGACAATGAAGTTTGTGTAGGAAATCGTGCGGCCCGCATGTTACGGGGCCCATGTCAAATCAAGCAGGGCTGATGCCAATAGAGAATACAATCACACTTAAGGTAAGACTTGATATGGTCCCACTAATAAGACTCTTAATAAGATTGGTGGATGTGGGTTTCTTGGCGAAGAAGTCTTTAATAAGTGTGACTGTTTGAAACTTGTCTACATAAGATAAAGGAGCCCTAGGGTTGGGATGATTCCATCTTACAGGATAGACAAGAGGCGAAGAGATCCACGAAACTTTTCAATTGCAAGAATGCACATAGATCTCCGGTCGCGTGTCGAAGTCTTCGCATCCGAATCCATCAGTTTGATGCTCTTCAAACCCCACCCCCCCCCCCCCCTAGATGATTCTTAATGTGTACTTGTACAGGGGGTACGTATGCGTCTGAAA
This sequence comes from Cinnamomum chago, assembly GCA_038049695.1. Classification (NCBI taxonomy): domain Eukaryota; kingdom Viridiplantae; phylum Streptophyta; class Magnoliopsida; order Laurales; family Lauraceae; genus Cinnamomum; species Cinnamomum chago. The sequence continues at coordinate 33,139,581 of CP142461.1, forward strand.
CATCAATCTTAGATGAAAGCCAGTAGTACGTACTACAAGAGCAATGAGCAAATAGCTGGAACTTTTGCGGAATTAGAAGTCCGATACTCGCCATTGAACTGCAATTCGGAGCTTCCAGTGGAAAAATGTAACGTGGCGGAATTCCATTGCCACGGGCTTCTTCCGCACCAAACACATGAAAAACTGCATTTTTGCAAAAAAAACCAAAAATTTTTATGCGAAAATGGGTTACACAAATGTGCTCTAAAGGTGCATGTTGCTCAGGCAAAAGTCCGTTCATGTATTCTTTGTTATGCCTTTTTATTTATTTATACCTGAAAGTGAAAGAAGCTAGAATCAGTTACAGATTTGCAAATTTTGGTCCTCTCCTTTGAATCTCTTTAATTCCTCTTCCTTAAAGCCTCTAATTACCTAAAAGAAACAACCGCCTCAAGATCTTAGTTCTTTGTTTATCTGTCCATTCCTCTACTTTAATCTCTTTAAAGAAACTTTAAACCTCTTTAATCCATCTTTCTCTATGACTTTAATGACCTAAAAGAGGCAAATGCCTCAATTTCTCAGTTCTTTCTTTATTTGCTCATTCTTATACTGAAAGTGATTATCTTGTAATCTTGTAAAAAAGACACTATTTATTGTGATCTCTCCTTGATCTAGAATCAGAGCAGTCTCCCAACTTTCTTTCCATCTCTACACCTAATTTTGCATGATGGTAACTTGGTGGATGGTTGCGTAACAGGACATTTGGAGGAGGTTGCACTTGTGTAATAAGAGGAATCCACAGTAGAGAAGAATAACTGTTTGTGTGTAACAAACTTTCCTCCCAAGAAAAGGAAAAAAATGAACTCTCTTCTTTACTGGAGAGGATTTTGATTTCTTATATAACGGATAGGAACACAAGATTCTTATCTACCAAGGAAATGGAGATCCACGGAGAGTAGAATCCTCTTGCTGCACAAACGCACCCTCAAAGTTGGTGGCTTTGCCCAGTCAGTGCATTTATGAGTCCGGATCCTTTTGCAACCTTCCATTTACAATTCCACTTTTCTAGATCTTTCTTGTTTAATTTTTACTTTTTTAATTAGAATACTCTTAAGGGAGAAGAACATGGATCTTAGCTTCTTCAATTAATATGGGCTAAACTAAATTTAACTTGAGTTCATATGATTTTTCATTCTTTCCACTTCTATTCTTTTCAATGTAGCCCACTACTGATCAATACAACCCTTTCACTCCAATATGTTTGGTGAACTGTTGAAGTAAAATGAATATCGTAAAGCTAGCTAGCTCGCTCTTTAAGCTAATGGAACTTTGGATCAAAAAATATTGAGGAGTGGGCTCCACCAAGGAGGAATATTGAAAAGTATTTCCGCTGCCTCTACTAACGCCTCAAGGTTCTAGTAGGAATGACTAGCTAAAGAAATTCAAGAGGAACTTAGCCCATATTTCATGTTCGAAATTGGAAAGCCAAACATCACAAGTTAATTTATTTAGTTCCTAGGACCTAAACAACAAAGCAAAAAGGCAATTTCTATTCTCAATTGATAAATCCATTTCCGTGGGAAACAAGGGTCTTCTAGATTATTCTGTTAATAAATATGGATTTCATTAGAGTTTATGTGCCACGCGTTTGCTAAATTCTCAAAGTTAAAAATTTATGATTATAATTGTGAATCTAACATATTTGCTAAATTGTCTAAATTAAAAAAAATTATAATTGTATGTGCATATAAGTTTTTTGCTAAATTTTCTCGTGTAAGACCTACCAAATAACTCTCTTTACATGGCCTATTTGGTTAGGGGCATTTCTGACGAGGAATTGGGCTTGTTGGGGATTTATGACTTGATGGGAGCATTTTGTCACATGAGCATTCCAAATGTCCTATTTGTTGCAAGAATTCAAAATTCCAAACCACATGAAAAGACACTTTTAGCCTTTTGAATTATTAGAATTCTAGCATTCCAAATGTTGTAGGGGGTTGACACGTTAAGCATTTGGAATTCTCTAAATTCTTTTAACCAAACAGGCCAAGCATCTTATACAATTATTGATGATTTAACTTGAAGCGTCTGCGAGGCCCATCAAGTGAACTGTTTTAAGGCCAACCATCAGTTCTATTCAGGAACTTATACATGAATCTTAAACCCCCCCCCCCCCCCCCCCCCCCCCCCCCCGTCTCTACACTCTTCAACTGTAAAATTCATGCCCTCCCCCCCCCCTTCTCTACACTCTTCAACTGTAAAATTCATGCCCTCAAGGACATGTTAGTTCTTCATAAAACAAAATAAGAATAGTGTTGGTTTCTGATCATTTGAAATGTAGTAACCAAATACAACATCTTCATTTTTCCTTTTTTGCTCATTATATATATATATATATAGGGAAAGTTTCAAGTGCATCTATCCCTCACCATAGGGTGAGAGACTTCCCATTTTTGCACATGAAGATAAGGATGTGTACCTCACCCTATGTACTTGAAAAGTAACTTTTGTACTTGAAAATGCCCAATTATGGAAGTGTCCCTCACCCTATGGTGAGGGATGAATGCACTTGAAACCTCCCCATATATATATATATATATATATATATATATATATATATAGCATTTTACCATGAAAATACTATAATTTTTACAAGTAGTCGATGACCATGTCACACCGGAATATGCTCACTATTATAACGTTGAGGTCATGGGTCCAAACTATGCCACCTATCAAAAAAAAAAAAACAAAAGAATTTGTTGGTACTTGATGGGGACATAATGTCCTAGCCCTCCTAAGGTGGGTATCAAATGGAAAAACATTAGTTGAGGGGGACATAATGGAGAAACATGACTTGCGAAAGACTAAGGAAATCCAGATGTGAAGAAATTCTTTACAAAATATTTCCTCAAGTACGTTTGTGCAGTGCTAAAGAAAACTGGTTTTGTGAAAAACCTTTTCCGCTTTGTTTGGAAAAAAACATTTTTATCTTTTTCATTTGAAATTCTTTTCCGCAATATTGTAATTTTTTTTTTTTTGCTTTTCTGCATAGGGTACATCTGTGCAACTAGATGAATCCACGGTAGAGAGAAAAAGTAGTCTAATTTTTCATGCAACCCCTTTCTCACCCTATCGAGTGCGATATATTTTCCTTACATAATAGTAAAAAAGTTTAAAATAACAAATAAATCAATTTTTCTCTATAGATAGAATTTCAGATTTCCATGTGAGAGGTAAAAATATAAAATTCTTCTTTACCAAAAAAATGAGAAATCTATAGAGTGAAATCCTCTCATTGCATAAATGCATTACGCATAAAGCGGAAAAAATGAAGTAAATCTTATGGCGAATCTAAAACGGAATTTTTTTTTTTTTGTGGGGAGCCAATTTTATCAGACCTACACAAACGAGCCCTAAAATCAATGCATGCCTATTGCCACCAATCCATGAGTCCGTTTTCGGACTCCCTCCATTTTGCGTGAGCGTTCGAATTTCAGTTATCAGCCCGGCGTAAGTTAGAACAGGCCGCGACCGCGTCCATGTAAAACCCAATTCCTTTCCCGCCTCTTCATTTCGATTCGTATTTCCGCGCTCAGATCAGCGATTTCCGCAGAAATCACACCATCCGAAAGGTACGTTTTCTCCTCTTTTCTCAACTTGATTTCACTGCAATCTCTTTCATTTCGACGATTTTCTACGATCTGAAGCCTTCTATCTCTCTCTAATTCATTCTCGTTTAAGTCGATCTTCGAATTCTTCATCTGGATCTCATCTGATGCAGGTTTTCTTGCGGAGAAACCCTAGATTTCGAGCATTAGAAAGCATTTCAAGAACGGATCTGGAGAATTCTCGGATTTCGATTGGCTTTAGAGAAAAAGGAACGAAAGTCTTCGAGATTCGAGCGTGGGAGAATAAGGTCGGGAAGACCGTAGGGTTTTTTTTTATTACTTCAATCTGTTCTTGAGTTTTGATGATTCTGCAAAATCACCTTCACTTAGCTTAATTTGGTTTTCTTCTTATCTTTTTCACTCCTCATCAGTCTTTTAGAAGATACTCATTGGAGATGTTGATCTCTCTCTTTCTTTCTCTGTCTCTACCTCTAATTTGTTAGTGTTTTTGAGCTCTTGATGGCATCCAAGCATCTAATTTCAAGAGATCGGTGATTGCGCGTTGTTTTCAGGTTATTGATTGATGCTTATTGTTTTGATTTCCTGTTGAACTACTATTGAATTCCGGCAATGGACGTTCCTGAGCAGAGAAATTTTCCACATGTAAGCTATGGATACCCATCCTCTGGATTTCGTCATCAGTAGGAAGTTTTTTTTTTTTTTGCCAAATTCGCACGCGCACACATGTAGTTCTGTGTTTCTGAGATGATAAATTAGCTATGTGATTGTATGTGTCTGTACTCCTTCACTTGAGTTATTAATGGATACGTCTAAAGCTAATGAAAAATCAGAATATTGAATGATTGATTGACTGGAAGAAAATTTTATAGGACCAAAGGCGTGATTGTCAGACTTTTAGCAACAATTTGTATCCCAGTAGCCAGTCTCGAAAGATCTCTATAGGAATTACAGTAGATGCATGTGCAAAACCAAGGCCTGATGAACCTAGAAAGGAAGATGAAGTCATGTTGCCCGTTACGGAGAGGAAAGTTGCATATTCTCAAGGAAAATCTGTAGAGGCAAATGCAGTAGGGACAAAGGCAGCCTCTAAAGTAAAACAAGTGAATCATGAGACAGCTGCATTGTACTCTGCTCAAACTTTACGTTCTGAAATGGTGACGGCAAAGACTGTTGAGTTTTATGCTAACCGGACTTCAGTTCTACAGTCTGATGACTTTGTGCATAAAGAGGTCAATAGCATTGCCTATGGGAGGAAGAGTGAGAAGGGTGGAAACTCGGAAAGGATTGAAGAGTTCACATTTGCAGCTAGACAGGGTACCCATGTTTCAGACAAGGGAGGTGGTGGAGAAAAAACAGGGAACATATCAACAGGTAATGAAGCTTTGAGAATGAAGCTATGGGAGATACTGGGAACTTCTCCGTCACAGAAGGATCAAACTTCGAACTTGCACCCTCATGAGACCAATACAGGAAATTTGAAGTTGGGGTGCAAGGAGGTTCAAAATGACGAAACTAATAAACATAAGCAGAACTCAGATTCCATTGAAACTGATTCAGAAAGTCCAAATCAAAATGTTCGAAGACCAGTTACTCGTTCGCTAACTCAAAGAAAAGCTCAGGCTAGAAAACAATCAAAGTTGCAGTGTAATAACAACAATGGTGTGAAAGTGCTGCCTTCCGCAAGCCCTCGTTTTAAATTGAAACACCAAGAGAAGAATATCTTTGCTTTTGATGAAGCAGAAGGGCGGACAGGAACCTCACATTGGCCTGTAAAAAGTACTTCCTCTCTCTCCAAAAGGAAGACGAGTGAGAAAAGTAAAAGAATTCATCCCCGGAGGATTAGCTTTTCTAGAAGTATGAATTCAGAGAATAGTTCACATTCCTCTGGAAGGGAAACAACACCACCACCACTACCTGAGAAAACAGCACAGCAGAGGAATACAAAGGCAGGTTCGCACAGTTCCCCCTCTCTAAATCACAAAGATGGGTTTCATCATTCACCAGCAAAAACGAATACAGACAAGCAGAAAGATTTTGACAGGCTCCCATCATCCAAGTCTGCGGATATGAAAAAATGTTTCTCTTGCCCATCAGTTCCGAAGGAGGCAGAGCTGCATGGAGATTTTGACAGTCCACTATCACCAAATAATGCAGGGTCAAAAGAAAAGTTTGAATCATCACTGTCACCTAATAACAATAGGGCACCAGATGATTTTCAGAGTCCAACATTTGCAATGAAGTCACCCATGGAAAATGAATTTTGTAACCCACCCTCATTGAGCAAGAGACCTGAAGGGGAAGGATTTCACAGTTCGCCAATGGAAAGGTTTGCTTGTTTGAGAAATTTCCGAGCTTCGACACTGGGTTCTGCTGGCTCAAGCCTATGTTCAGGATCCTCTGTATCCTTATGCCTTTTCAAGATACTTATGTTGTTGAAAATTCCAGCCTTTGGAATTCTTTTTGTTTCTAACCTGAAAATAGAATTTTCTGTTTCCTTTTTGCTGTTCCTTGATTATATTTCAGTCTGATGACAGAGAGTCCAAAGATTCATCCATCAGATCATTGTATAAAGAAGAGGATGATGTTGAAAAGAGGTTATCCCTGTCGTCATTGGCACTACAGGACCATGAGAGCTCAGAAGAGGATGAGCTCATTGAAGAAGGTTATAAACTTCCTGTCGATATTGTCCCTGTATGTTGCATGAAGAAGAACATACAGTAGATATGTCCAAATCCATGTAGATGAAAATTGTTATGTTCTATTTGGATTAAACATGCAGGATTCCTTATACTTTCACTTTCAGTATTTTCCATCTTAAATGGTTTTGATGCTTAATTGCCCAAATTGAAATCTGGTAGAATGGATATAAAATTCTCATGGCTGATATATGGTGTCAGAAATAACCACCAGACGACATGATAAACCATAGGGATAAGCAGTAATCAGTACCGTAAAATCTTTAATTTTGAATGTGACCCATTGTTACTTCACTTTCAATGAGTTATAGATGTCTTTTGAGGGATAAATAATTGTATACAGCATGAATGATTGCATGGTAATCAGTTATGATTCAAAAAAGAGCTCACAGGACCCTTTTCAAGTAGTTTGACTGTTCATATTTGAATAATTGTTTTAGTGGAATTGTTGTTTTATTAAATTGAGATTCTTGTATTGAATTGATATTCTTGTACATGTTGTAATATGTTATCTAACTCTGTCATTTATCTCCTTCCTACCATCCATGCTATCTGTACATAGAACTAATTCTGTTTTGCATGTCTTGGTTTTTCTTTTCCTTTTTTTAAAAATGAACTACCTTACACAAAAAATCCAAAACAGTGATATTATAGAAGTAATAGATATCTTATATGACATTGTGATATAATGTATAGTATAGCATACTGCATAACATACATATGGACAATGATCCCTTTGCTCACCTTCCATATTCTGTATTTTGGGGATCACATTTAACAAATCCAAGCTATTCACACTTACCAGCCCCACATGAATTGACACCTCCAATTTTGACACCCGAAGATTAGCCACTGTTGGATTCAACTGCAAAAATAAATGCACTTGGTAAACCATTGAACTTTGAGGTGCCTAAATTAATTGTTAGGATTATTATTATTTTTTTGAAAATAATTGTTAGGATTATTTGATCAGAGTTATATTTTTCATGTCCCTTATCCTTAATGCTATGATGCCCAGACACGGATATGGATACGGGCACTGATACGGGAAATGGGGATACGACTCATCACTTTTGAAAATCTAGGACATGGATACAGATATGGATACGGATGTCGTAATTTTTTCTTTAGATCACTTTTGAATCAATGAAATTATCATTTTTTTCAAACCTTTCTAGCATTTTTTTTATGGTGAGAAGTAAAAATATTAAAAGAACTATATGAGATAATTGATAAGTAAGATATGTTAACTTGTTCCCTAGAAGTATCGGTGGCGGTGCAGTATCAGGTACCGTTACAAGTGTCGTATCGGTCCGATATGGATACGTTGAGCTTGTACAAGCATCCGGCTATCATAGCCTTAATGTCTGCTTTGCATGCGACCTACCTCTGCAAGTTGGATGCATCCCATTTGTGCCGACAATGGAGGGAAGCACTTATCAGAAAGTGTGCCTAAGTTGACTCGAGAACACCCATTGATATTATGCACCATGTTAAGGAGCATTGACAGTACACTGAATGATCTTAGTAGTACTTATGTCATCTTCCTTTTCATAGATGGACCGAACTGCAGACATGCATTTTATTCTTTAGTTTTTAGCTGGTTTCCTCTTTTGATTGTGTTAGGCCAAAAGTCTCAAGACAAAAAAGATTCTATTAGGCTAGCATCGCCCGAGACAGAATGGTGTCACACTATAGCGAGAATGGCGCTGAAGCCCAGTTTGGGTAGAAATAGAGTTTGGATCTGATTTGTCTTCTGATTGGATTATTATTAGAAAACTAAAGCACAAACTTAGGCTATTTATTGGGTGTTTCTCTCAACCCTAAAGATTACCACTCTCATTAATCTGAGTCAGAGATATCTTGAAGAGAGATTTTTCTCTAGAGCCATTGAGAGATTGTTTTGAATGACTGCACTAGAAGGTTTTATTGCTTCTACTCTCTTGTAGAAGGTAGTTCATCTTGGTGGATAAGGTGTGAGGAGATCAAGTAAGGAGAATGGTGCACGGTGGAAGTCGTGTTAGTGGATTCTATGCAAGAACAACTACGGTCCTTAGCTATGATGCACAGATACGGCATGGATACGGTAAGGACACGCTATAGACACTGCAGGGACACGGATTTTACACATAAAAAGTGAAGTATCGGATACGATACGACACGATACATTGTCCATTTTGAAGTATCCGTGCATCATAGGTCCTTAGGTCGAAGTATAGACTGAGATAAAGGAGCCTGTGAGTATATCTTGTAACTGTTTGTGAAACCTTGATTTCTAGATCGTGGTTTTTTTCCCTTTAAAGGGTTTCCACGTTAAATTTGTGTCTGCGTTCTTGTGGTGATTGCTTGGTAGATTTATTTACTAGTTCTATGTTTGGTTGGTTACATCCGTAGTATTGATTTGATTAATTAGACTAGCATCCATTCTAGCGGGTCCTAAAAAACCTTCAGATTGCATCAAATGTCTACATACAACTTCAATCTCTATTTATTTTTGTTTTAGAAAATCCACACAACAGATTCATCCTGTACTGCCATTACTATGTTTCTATATTCCCTTTGAGATTGCTATTATTTTTTCAGCAGGGTCTGGAATTTGAATTCTGATTTCTAGTCCTGAGTAATGAAAAAACTCAGGGGAAGCTGAAATAGTTGATTAAGTGACCATGATGAATGATGTATTACTTTACCATTTGCAGGTTCCGGAGCAAGGAAGAACTGGCTTTCAGGAAGTGGTTGCTCCAAGAAACCACCATTCATGCTTCGACGCAACAAAAGGCTCTGCAGTCAAGAGGGTGTTGAATTGAGTGAGCCAGATCCCATGTCACCCTCCCCAAAAGGCAATTCCTATTAATTTCTTGAATGTGCTACTTTCTTCTCTGAATGACTCCTTATTCTATATCCTGGGTCTAATATTTCCTTAGCCTTTGCATGAAATTGTCAGGAACTGAAGAAAGTAATGGGTTCAAAGAAGCTTCAGAGCAAGCTCAAGAAAATGGCTTGGCAAGGTTGTTGCTTTTGTGTTGTAACTTGTTCCAGTTGTATTTACTTTTTCACCTATTCAGTCCCATTTGACAAGTGATATTTTTTTTAACCTTTATATATTTGCAAAACATTCTGTTGACAATAATCTTTATACAATCGAAAGTTGAAAAACAATTGATGTTTATAAATTTATTCCTTTTCTTTATGGAATTTGTCTTTACTCTTTATTCTCTGTCATATAATGTTTGGATAATTCATCCTCTCACACAATCAAGATATGACTTTGAGTCCACTCTTATGTAAAAAAATGTTTGATTTGCCAGGGCTGTTGCTCAATTTGCATTTGTTTTGGAAAATTTTAAAACAAAAATGAAGTCACAAACAAGGCAGAAAAGCTCTGAGATCCTGACATCTGCTGCAGACAGAATAAATTTGCATCTACAGAGTATTGAGTCACAGATTCAAACGGACGTGTAGGTGTATTAAATCCAAGTTTAAGCTGTATCACTCGTAAATATCACATTAATTACCATTTTGTTCCTGTTCTTGCAGAGAGAAATTCACAAGCCTCAGAAAATCTAAGAGAAAGCGCTTAGAATCCAGATTCCAAGGTACAAAATGGCATTTTAAGGGAAACTGAATTACTGATGACTTGATGGAAACCAGGGTAAATACAGTTCATGATGGAAACCAGATGTTTGAGTTGATCAATATACCCAAATAAATGCAATCCCTTCATCCTTTAATAGACTAAATTATTTTTTGTGAATGACCAACATGCACTCAGCTCAAATAAAACAGTAGGACATGGGCATATATGCAATGTCTGTTGTTATGTTCCCATATTCATGTCCATATTTGTATTTATGTTCCCTTTTTCTGCGTTCATAGAGTTGAACTTGTTTGAAAAAGGTGCAGAAGTTAGGGGCGTATAATACCTGTATATTTTAAAACAGTCAATACATCCAAAGTAGTTCTATATGTAATATGCATGTTACTAATAAAAAAAAAGTAATATGCAAGCCCCTGCCGTATCCATACAGTATCTGGGCATCATAGATAGGGGCAGAGTGAGGGTGTCAGTTATGGTCAGTGTTTTAATATATTCATAGATATCTAAGCAGTTTCTCAGGAAGCATTAATGGGTAAATTATTGCAGAGCAACAAAAGCGTTTGAAATTCATGCACAGCAAGTTCAAGGAAGAGATAAATCACCATCTCCAAGAATGCAAGAGCACACTTGAAGAACTAGAAGCCTATGAAACAGAATTAAAAGGAAATGCAGAGAGGCAAAGTATGCAAAAAACTTATTTTGGTTAATGAAAAATGGATACATACATGTTTTTTTTTTTTTCCATATTATATATGAGAACATGTATAGTTCACTTATGTGTCAAAGCATGTCTACACAAAGATAGACATACATGCATGTGTCCGTACATCAATACATGCTTACAATTGAACTCCCCCCGAGCTTCAACCCCCCACACATCTTTGACATCTTACCATCCAGCTTTTGTGTCTTTCATATATTGATAGGAACACTGACTCACTTTATTGATTCCCTATATACCATCAGAGGCATCACAGAGGAAACTTCTCTTACAGGCGGAAGAGGAAATAGAGATTCATCTAGGTGATGCTGAAAGAAGCATTGCATCTATCCACAAGGCAAGTCGTCTGTTTTCATATCTTGTTTTACTAGTGGAGAATAAAAAGAAAAGGACTTGGCCGATCACCATCCTAGCCTAGTGGTTTGGACCTTTGGTTGAAATCATTAGGTTGTGGGTTCGAGATCTGGCACCCGAGTGGGGGAGAGGGAGAGAGAGGAAAAGGAGAAGGACAAGTCAGTTTATGACAAATTGCCATCCGTTTTGTCTTTGGAACCATGGTTTTGGTCCCTACATGTACTGCATCGGCATGTGTCATTATAGAGATAGTGTTGATTTTATGTCTACCTTATAAGGCCAAAGTTACATAACTATATTGTTATTCCTTTCAGGTGGCGAAGAAAAAGATGCAGGAATTGAAATATGTACTGAGTGAGTGCTTAAGTGAAGGCCTGTTATGATCCATTTTTGTTGTACCTTGAGTATGGAGGACTTCACATATTAATTACATGGAGGAGGACTATTCTGGAAATTCATATAGATTCTGGGGACACCTCATAGCTTGTACCCAACCCCTTTGTAAAATAGCCTTTGGAGATTTATAGGTACTGGCACTCCACTGCAGCCCCTTTGTAGAACTACTTGGGTTTTATTTTTCTCACATGCCTCATTTGTTTTACACTAAGATCTGATGCCTGCCTTTCAGTGGGATTTGTTATGATGCAGAAAAAGGCTTAAATCACCCTCATTAAAGACTTATATCGGCATAGCTTGGACTTCAGTACCAGTCACATGGTCAACATGCATCAATGTTTCACCTGTCAATTTAACAGGAAAAAAATGTTTGATCTCATTGTCACATAATCACAGAATTTGAAAACAGTAAGGAACTTGTTTTCATGCTTTATCATTTTGATTGCTCATGTTACCAAAGAAGATGATTTTTGGTAGACCCTTAGTTTGCAGCCGTCCGTGCATCTGGTAGGGCCAGGGGATCCCACCAAGATGCCATGTTTGAACTGGTAATTCGCTTGCCACACAAAGAATTACATTTTTTTTATGGCTAGCTGGACTCTTCTTATGTTGTGAGCCTGCTTGATTTTGGGAAATCCAACTATTGTGGCCATGTTGCAAGACAGTGTGGCAGCTATAGAAAAAAAAGACAAGTAGTGTAATGAGAGTCGTCTTTCCAAAGTTGTGCTGGGTATGAGAAGTCACGGCCGTTATGGGCTTGTTTGATACTTAGGGCCTGTTTGTTTGCATTTGAATTGAATACGTAGAAATTCATGGTCAAAAGGGCTCCAACAATGATTATCAAAGAGGTTAGGGATGTTTGATATAAGGTGGAGATATAGACGCAGTCCTCACTTTTCTATGATTTGAATTACTAGAGTGGTGGATGGATATTCATTTTTTGCATTCCCTTGATTCATTTCCATTAAGGGGGAGATAATTTGGTGTAATTTTTAGAATTTTACATTTGTTTCTTCATTTTTAGACATTTTTAAAAATAGAAGTCTTACAATTCTTGTGCATTCAATTACATGAAACAAACAGGCCCAAAAATGTGGGTTGGGAATTCCAAATGCTTGTCAGACAGCATCGACAAATTCAATGTTTGAGATACAGAATTACAGAAAGAAAACCCCTCTACATACTGTAAATTGGCTAAAACGTTCTTTAGAATTCCCTGTATTTTAGAATTAGAAATGGTTCTTCTGTCTTTTTGGCTTCTGGCATTTGATGAAATCTGTAGATAGAATTTAGCTGAAACGAATTGGAGGTTTATGAAATCTCTGTATTCTTGTAATCAGATTCTACTTTCTGTACTAGGATTACTATACCCAATATCTACTTTCTGCGAATGTTTGGTTTTTGTACCCCCAACCAGAGAACATTGTTGATGCCACTCTGCTTTCACTGGTAGGTAGATGGCAAATGATAGATACCTTGTGCTTGTCCTTGTTCTCCATGTATCATTCCAAGCAAGGAAGAGCTGTCTGTTTTTTCATGTCTCTTGCAAGGTTACTTCTAATAGTTTTTACATTTACTTGTTTGATAATCTTTGTATGGACGCTTTTATCTTTTCTCCTGGTAAACAAATCAAAAGGATAGAGAGACATGCAATCAATAGAACTACTTTATTGCATGCCCAGATATCCAGGATCGAGATCTAAGTGTGCAAATCTAATCTCAATTCAAGATTATTTTAATGTCTACTTTAACTTCTTTTCATAAAACTCATTACTATAGGGTCCCCCAGCCAATAAGCAAAAGCACCACTTGCATAAAATCCTCTGCAACAGTCGTACCGACTTAATAAATAATTCTCCAAGATCAGTGCTAAGTCAATCCCTTTCTTAATCCCTTTGTCTTGCAGTTTTAGCCACAGAATGTAACTCTAAAAATATTTTAAGAGACTAAACCAATATAATATACCTTCTTTGGCATAAGTCCATATTAATATAAATGGGCAAATATTCAACTAGATGCGGCGCGTGAATTTAAATTTGAGAGCCCGTTTTGTGGGGCTCACTGGATGTTTCCCAATTATCGCAAATAATTGTTTGGTTAACTATTCATTTTGGGAGAATCGTTAACCGAATCGTGAATTACGGTTTTCGGTTTTAAAAATCATAATCGTAATTATATTCGGAAAAACCGTAACCGAACTATATCCGTAAAAACCATTAAAAATCGTTTTGTCGAGCTAAAAATCGTATACCGAGGTTAAGAATTATATACATATTTCATTTAGGCTCTTTATGTTTTTTTTTAAATTAGTATAATGGTACGATTAACCGTGTGCCGGTTAATCGAATCACACTTCACGATTCGATTTGGTTCGGTTAATAACCGTGAGTCAATACTGAAAATTGTAATCGAACCGTAAAGTGCGGTTTTCCGATTTTATTAATTGTAACTGTAACCGAACCATGAAATACAGTTATTAACTGCGGTTTGGTTCGATTAGACGGTTTTTCGGTTTTCTTTTACACCCCTAATAGCAATTGAGTGAGACTGAAAGCTATTAGCATGGATTAGATATGGGTAAAAAATTCATCTTGATGTGATAATTCTAAAAATATGTTTTAAGAGCTTCAAAGTTTAGCAACATGACATGCATCTATTTAACCATAGCTAGTTAGGAACACCAGTTACTCACCTATTAATCAATACTACGACCTCTCCAGCTAACTCATTAATCAATACTACGACCTCTGCAGCTAACTCTTCCCATGTGCTTGGGATGCATTTAAGTGGACACATAAGATGGTTCTTATAACTGAAATTTGAAGCTAGTGCCCATTGAAAGATTTGTGATTAATTAATATATATAATTCTATTACAAATGATATAATAATATAATTCGTGTATGGTATTAACATTGAGCCTCCATTTTAATATAATAATATATGTAAACTAGATGGTGCTGGGCTTTCTAAACCATTAGTTAAGATGCTAATTGCACACGTAATTGTATGATAAAATATAACATAAGAACTGACCAGTCCAACAAGCCAGACTACAAATGTAGTCCAACCATTTTTTCAGCACACTTCCACTACCTATTTCCATGGCTCTAGTTACGAGGATATAAAAATTGCATAAAACGAAATATTTCTTTCATAATCATTCTGTGAGGGTTAACAGTTTAATTTATTTTAATTTTTTAATTTTACATGCTCTTGATTGGTGATTGCGATCATTAATTCACATCCAAATTTAAGCTATAGATAATCAACATTTTACCATTCATTCGTACCAGATCATCCACCAAGGATATAGGAGATCCAAGTTGGCCCAATAATATAGATTTGCACACTTAGACACTAGATAAATGAGGAGTGGAGTAAAATGAAGTGGATTTCACCTATGGAGTGGAGTGAAGAGGAGTAGGTTGAACTTAAAGTAGAGTACTTCACTTCACTGCATTTGAATGCTTATTTTGAAGCTAAGGCTTAGAGTAGAAACCACTTTTACTGAAGTAAATGGAAGTATTTATCGGGCTTATAACATTACTTCATCTATCGGGCCAGGCTCATCATCCAAACGGAATAGAATTAAAATTTTAGACTCTCAGGGCCCATTTAACTTCACCCTATACAATTTTTATTTTTTGGGGATCCAAACTGTGGCTAGTGGGTGGGAGTTATTTTGTCCTTAGAAAGTAGTGCTCACAAGCCCCCTGCACTGCCCTTTGGTTGGATGAGAACCGTGAGTGAGCAGGAAGGAAGAGGCAGTGTCAACTACAGGTAGATGCCAATTGTGCGCCCTATAGCTGATGTGGATCGACGAAAAAGTACAACTCACAAGTCACAATGACAGTATGACACTCAAAGCTGGTGGGTTTCACTGTTCCTATGATGGATCCGGTTTTGGAGGACTGCCCTAAAAATAGAGTCAATGGCCATACCATTGCCAACCCTATCAGCCCCTATTACCCCTTAATCAAAACTGCTCAAAATCACTCTTCTGCTTAGCCAAATCTTGCTCCAATTGAACTCGGCCCAGCGTTTGATGATCACATGCGAAACATGTGATAAATAAAATAAAAATAAAAAACAAAAACAAAGCAAGGAGGGTGTAAAATCCCTATTTTACGCGTTAACAATCCCAAGATAAATTCAAGTATGATTGGAGTGAGATTTGGGTTAGATCTACCATTAAGTAGAGGGAGAGTGATTTTGCGCGGTTGTGATCATTTTAGTTGAATTTTTAGCGCCGGCAACAGAGGGCCCGGCATTCCGATGAGCTTAAAAAACAGTTGGATGGCTTTGACCACACCACCATACGCTACTGCGACTTCTGAGCCATGAAGGTTTGAGAAGGGGTCCAACCCTTTGGAAGGTCTGGAAATGACTGGAATAGAGTACTGTGGATAAGAAGTTATGACAGCCCTGTGCCTTGTTGACCAGGGTTGAGAACTTCCACATGCTGATGTTGCACCAGGTGAATAATGTGCTTGTTTTAAAATGTGTTTTACAGGACCAATCCAATGGTGAGCCCAACCTTGTTTGACTGAATATATAGCTATTGGTTAATGTAAAATGTAAAAACCGCTAGAATTATAGATGTGAATCTTAATAATGGATTCAGAGCATGTACATAGATGAATTAGTTAATCAAACTTTTCAAAATCAGACGAATCCAAAAGCAAATCAAATGATGCTACTCCATCCAATCTTATGATCAATTTAAGTATGAAATTATAAATTTCAATCAAACTTGTAGAGTTTCACAGACAATCAAATGGTAGGAGGAGCATTGGAGTTGCTCAATTAGTTGGAAACCATGATTGTAACCAAAATGCTCAAGGTTGAAACCTTGCGTATGCCGCTCTTTCTTATTTACAAGCTTTCTCTTCGCACTTGCTTGGTTCATTTCCATGGTGTGGGCTTAAAAAATTACAAGCAATCAATTTTGAGAAAAGGTAGAGCACATACATCTATCTACTCTCCTAGAGGGTGGAGCACCCTTGGGGGATAAGCCCTAAAATAATAGATTAGACTCTTTTTCATAATCATACCTAAAGATGGATTAGGCTATTTTAGAGTTAAGGGAGTTTACCATTCTTCCCCCATTTACGAAGTTTACAAAATTATAACTCACAATACAAATTAATAAAGCTGAGAACCACGTGTGCTCCCATGTCTTGTATTCCAAGCCCACCCTAAATTTGTCTTGTGTGCGTCTGTATGGGCTTAGCGGCATTGGTCTTATTGGGTTAAAAACCTTTTAGTGCCACCCATGTCTTAGAAAAAGAGAAACTTACTGTAAAAAATCATTTTAAATGTCCCGTGCACCAAAACAGCCCTCATATTTTTCTCCAACTATTTTTTCACTCAATCACGTGTTCACATTCGTCTTTCATTTGAGTTGAGGATGAAGAAGAGACCTAGAGTGACATTGTCACTCAAGAAAAGATTAAAATTGGCGGGAGGGTATTTACTGTTCCAATTAGAGCGCAAACTATGAGGGTAATTTTCTTTAAAATATATATATATATATATATATTGGGCATTTTCAAGTACAAAAGTTACTTTTCAAGTACATAGGGTGAGGTACACAGCCTTGTCTTCATGTACAAAAATGGAAAGTGTTTCTCACCTTATGGTGAGGGATAGATGCACTTGAAACTTTCTCATATATATATATATATATATATATATATATATATATAGTGAAAACCAGGTAAGTTTGGTCTCAACCATGGTTAACCAATTTGGGTTAAGGTCTATCTTGCATTTCCCGACCTATTCGCCGCGTTCCAACAGGAATTGGATGATCTACGCCCTCTCCCGATAAAAGGAGCTCCTCCCACCACCAAACCAAACCAAACAGATGGATGAGCATATCAATTAAGATTTCACAAGGACACCCCTCTAAAAGTTTCCAGATTTCGTTTACTTTCCTTCCTTTTTATTTTCTCCATATCCAGCAACTATTCCTCTTTGAAATCTGTTCAAGGTTCGGTGGCTCGTGGTCAAAATGATGTAGGTCAAGTGATTCTAATTCTTATTACTTCTTTTGACCAACTTTGATATATGTTCCCGTTCTGGGTGTGAAGATTTCTCAAAGCTAAGCTGAAATTTGATGTGTTTCAGTTGAATTTGCAGGTTTTGTTGGAGAGGATGGCAGTGGATTCAGTTAATGGAGATGGGATTCTGTTCAGTTGATTTTAGAAACCGGAGTTCAAGTGAGACTGCTGGTTGATTCAGGTGTCTGGATGAAATTGTGAATTGGGGTTCGTTACCGGGTTTTACTTTCATTACCAGAATTTTAAAAAAGTGGGCTTTCTCCTCTTAAATCTCTGACATTTCAAACTGATGTGATTGTTTGTGATCTTTAGAGACCCAATTGAGAAATGGGGTGCACTGATTTCTGTTTTTAACTGGATTTTTAGAATGTAATAGAAGGGAAGATTTATGTTGAAGAACCCAAATTGGTTTTCTTGGCAAGAAAAGAAGGATACTTTTATTCCAATCTGTTGTCTTTTTCTTGGGTTGTTCAAGATCTTACAGTGCTATTATTTATTGGAGAGTGAGTTTTTTATTTCATTGATTAGAGTAGTTTGAGAAAAGGGATTTATTTATAAAAACCCAATTGAGAAAGAGAGTTGTTGGGGATGTAACTGTTTCTATAGTTTTTTATCGGACTTTTGGAGAATGGGTTTTCGAATTCAAGCTTTGGAGAGCCCCAATCATGGGTTCTTTTTAGGGTTGGGTCTTGAATCTTGATTGAGAACAAGTGTTGTGGCTATCATTCATCATGCCTAACCCTGAAGTTCATCAGAAGGCAAAGGAGAAGATAGAATCAACCCAAAAGCAGATGACTAATTACCCCCCCAGTCTTGCTTTTATGTGAGTTCAATGTTCTCTTATTTATAATCTCACTGTCACTCTTTTAATCTTAGCTTAGCTCTGCCTTAGATTGATTATTTTTTCTTGGTGGTCTCATACAGGCCTGATGATGAATTTGTTGAGCTTCTGTGGGAAAATGGTGAAATTGTGATGAAGGGCCAGTCCAACAGAGCTAAGAAGTGCTCATTATCTAGTTGCTTTTCTTCAGATGCTCCCAAGGTTCAGGAGAAAGATGAAGGGGATGCCGTCATTCCAAAGACTGAAAGGTACAGTAATCTATCGGCAGTGATGAATGACTTTTCGCCGCCTGGGCTGGTTCAAGATGATGAGATGGTTCCTTGGCTGAATGACCCTGTCCATGACTCTTTGCAAAGTGATTACTTTGCAGAATTCTTTACTGAATTAACAGGGACCAATCTCAATTCTCCATCGGGACAGAGTAATGCAATAGTGACTGATAGCAGTAACAACAGTCAGGTAGGAATTGATGGAAATGTTGTTTCAGCACACAGCAGTAGAATCCAAGAACATAGGAATCCATCTGAAGTTGTTGTGGGAGTTTCTGAGCCCACTAGAATTGGGAGCATCCAGTCATCGTCAGCAAAGCAAGGGCAAACTTCAGTTTCACATCTCAGACCGAGAGTTTCAGAATTTATTACTAACAATGACAGCATTAACCGCGAGTCTGTACCTAGTAATTTGATTCCGTCGCCAGTTTCAGCAAGTGGGGTGCCTAGTACTGTGACACAAAAGAATGATCTTTCATCTATAAGGCCACAAGAGCCTAGCGAAAACAGGGTTTTGATGAATTTCTCCCATTTCTTGAGACCAGCTGGTCTTGTTAAAGCTAATATGCGGGGTATCAGCACTGCATCTGCTAGTTTCTCAAGTGCAGATAGGTTGAAGAGAAATGAGAAGGTGTCGGTCTCTGGTAGCAACTTCACTGAGCCCTCCCTGGTTGTGTCGAAAAATGGTTCTGAGGGTCTCGTTGGTTTTCAAAATCTACCTGCTTCGGTGTCTGCCAAGGTGGATTCAAACTCATGCCAAGAGCCTCCACAGGAACTCATAGCTGTTGAAAATTCTGACGCAACTTATCAGGAAGATGCTTCCAGGAGTAATGATGATGATGATGATAATAATAGCTCAAGGGGTGATGCTCTTCATCAAAGCTTAAGCTTTGCTATGAGTGTAGCCGCACAAAGATCAGAGAGTGAAAAAGTTTTGGAGCCTGTGCTAGCATCTTCTTCCATATGTTCAGGCAACAGTGCTGGCGGGGTGTCCAATGACCTCAGGCATGCAATGAAGAGGAAAGCTGGGGAATTAGAGGAGCTCGAGTACCAGAGTGAAGTATGTAAATTTTTCTTTACATTGAAACATAATTCATGTAGCTGTGACCCCTAACATAGTTGAGACAAAGCTTTGACGATGATGAGGATTGCTTGAATATTCAGGCAATACTGACTCCATGCTTGGTTGTTTTGATCTAACATTATCATTGGTTCCAATGTATACAATTGGGGTTTCATTGCAGGATGTTGAGGATGAATCTACAGATGTAAAGAAATCAACAAAGTCTGCCAAGCGAAGCCGAACTGCGGAAGTGCATAATTTATCAGAAAGAGTAAGTGCAAAAACAAATCTCGTGGGTTTGAATGCATTTATCAGTCCCTGTCCTATATTATGCACTTTCGGCCAAATGTTTCAGCCCTGCTCAGATTCAGAAGTTGATTTAGCGTCTAGGGTGAAAGTTGTATATCACGAGTTGTCTCCACAATGCACAGAATGTATAATGCAATGAATAATTTGTGTATTGTTGTTGTAGTATTATCTGCTTCTGAATTGTGTAACAACCAAGTGTGAGTTTCACATGTTACTGACATTGCTGAACAGAGGCGAAGGGATAGGATCAATGAGAAGATGCGTGCACTACAGGAGCTCATACCCAACTGTAATAAGGTTGGCAGTTGTACTTCCATTTCTCTCAGCATTTGATGCATTTAATCATGATAATGGATTTCTTATTGTAGAACTTTTCGGTTAGAATGGTCTGTCTTCTTTACGTGATGATTCTATTGAGTATGTTAAAACCCTTTAGCTCTGCTTCTCCTTTTTTCTAACTTGAAAATCTTCTTCTTGAAAGGTGGACAAAGCTTCAATGCTTGATGAGGCTATTGAGTATATTAAAAACCTTCAGCTGCAAATGCAGGTGACATAAACGTCAATGGGCTCGATTATGCAGGTTCACTAATCAATTACATTCATAACTTTTGCGAGCACTTGTGGAACTTGACTTCATTCCTTTCACAGATGATGTCAATGGGTAGCAGGTTCTGCATGCCTACGATGATGCTACCTGCAGGGATACAACACATAGGAACTCCGGCCATGCCTCGATTCTCACCTCTGGGTGTAGGAATGGCAATGGGCATGGGTGCGGCATTTGGGATGGGAATACCAGAAGTAAACTTTCCTGCTAACTGTCGTATGGTTCCAGTTCCCTCCATACATGGAGCTCAGTTCCCCTGCCCCTCTGTTCCAGGACCTTCAAATTTGCATGGGATGCAAGCATCTAACCTTCACATGTTTGGAGTTCCAGGACAAAGTCTTCCCTTTGTACATCCTCATCCACCATTCATTCATTTTCCAGGGGGGTTTTGTTCAAAGGAGCCTCCAGTTCCCAATGTATCAGGTTCAGCTGCTCCTGTTTCAAATCATGATTCATCTCTGCCTTCAAGTTCAAAGAGCCAGACACAAAACATCAACTTGGAAACGATGCATAACACCAACAACGCAGACTGCTCACAGATCCAGATATCAACTGAGGTTTAATGTTTTCTCTCGGTCATCATTTAATCAATCATTGTGTGTGAGATGGATGTTATGACCCTTGTCTTGAAGGCTACAAAGCATCCTTATGCCTCATTTTTGTATGTCAAGGCCTTTCTCAGTGACCTATACCCCTTGATCTGATGGCGCTCATCATGGACAGACAATACACTAAAAATAACCCAGAATGGGCAATATAAGTCATCCAATATATGTTATGTTTTAAATATGAATGTGGACTGTTGCTGTATTCTTTATTATTTTTTTTCCCTCTTTCCTACAGGCATCATGGATTGAAGGACTGGGATTGCCCAACATGGTTGATTTGGGACCCTAGTCTGTCCTAATTTCTGATGACAAGCCCTGTAGATATTACTGGATTACCAAATGATCGGCCTCACTCAACAAAACATGAAGTTGGGGATCATAAAATCAACTCTTATGTTGTATAATCCATCATATAAAAACATGTAGTTGTGGCTTCAAGTCACCTTACCAATTAAGTGATGATGATCCAAATAGCGGGATTCACGATACGAACCGTACAATTCATATTGTATCCCAACAAAAACGATAGGAATCCCATAGAGAAATCATACTCCAGTAAATATCTTACAATTCAGGCATGGTCTTATGATTCAATGTGATATGATTCAGATCTCACTATTCATGTTCACTGATGAGGTTGGAATATGAAGGGTTGGACGGCCTTTTCTAGCAAAGCTTTTAGTTTCTTTTTCACACATTTTTATATTCCTAGTTTGGGAAATTAGATTAGCATTAACTACTCCTAATAGGATTAGAATAGAATGGAGTTTAGGAGATTTATTTGGAAAGGGCCCCATGCCAATATTCAACCCGCGACTGTGCATCAGGTATTTCTTCTTCTTCTTTTATTTTTCTGAATGTATTTTTTTCCATGAATCTCATCCATAGTCATGCAACTCTTAAGATGGCTATGTTCAACTTCTCGTCTCTCCTTTGTTTTGGATTTAAAGAAAACTAGTGGACTGTTTACTGGTACTCTTAGAAAGTCATTTTATTACTAAGTTTTTTATTTTTTTCATGATTCTCTTTAAACATTTTCATATTGACAGTTCCTAACCATCCTTTTATAATGTTTTTGATTTCATGTTCTAAGGGTGAGTTTTGCTGTTGGGGTTGTTTGGAGATGGTGGGAGTGTTGGGGGTTTCTTTGAATATGATGATGCTATTTATTGTGAATGATCTTTTCAGTTTGGTAATTGTTCACTGCGGCTTTCTTCTTCTTCTTTATTTTATTTTATTTTATTTTAAATATCCTGTACATTGTCACATCTTTTTTTTTTACCCACCTGGGAGTTGGGTGACTGGCACAAAGCCTGGGTTTGTTCCCCACACCGTGTGCTCTAATCCCACCCCAGACTTACCCAGTGCACGTGTGCGTGCGTTTCGTGCATGCGCCCAGGGCAATAATCTTGTCGGGTTATGTACTACAGGGAAATCCTCATCATCATAAAAAATAATAATAATTGATATCTTAATACTTATCATATTGATATATGCCAATCATGTTATTCATATGGTTTTTTCAGTCTTATTTGTCATTGTATTTTTGTTGCTATAGATGGAAAATGGATGGGTTATGAATGTCTACAGTTTTTCAAAGTTTTTGAAAATATTTTAGCATTTTCCTTTTCTGGAAAATAGAAAAAAAAAAAACTCTTACTATTCATGACATGAATTATTATTTGAATTGGTTTGACCCCTTGAACTATTTGCAATACAGTCCCCATTTGTATTTTTTCTGATGTAGATTGAGGGACTAGGATTGTCCAACATAGTTGATTCTTTAGTCTACACTGTCCTAATTGATGATAAGCCCATCGGAAATAGATGGATTAATGCATGATTGTCCCTGCATGTAGAAACATACGGTTTTTTTGGTATAAAGTAGAAACATACAGTTGTGGATCACATAAATGCCTCTTTGTTTTATAATGCATCAGTGGGGTGACTCACTTCAAGGACTACAATTTTAGTGGCATTTTCTTTTTTTAGTCAATAACAATTTTAGGCCTGTTTATTGACCTTTTGTTCTTCATTGCTACCAGGAAACAAAAGAATGCTCTGAACAGGGTGACTTGGTGCGAACTAGTAATCCAACCTCACCTGTTAGTGGCAGCAGGGTCATGAACACTATCCGCAAAAATGGGGTTACACCTGGTACAACTATTCAGTGAAAATGTTGGCCTTATACCATTTGTTTGGTTCATTTTTTTACTGCATTTATCATTTAAATGACTGTTTGTCACTAATTCACATTTTAAACAAACTTTATGGTTTGATTGAATTCTTAAAATGTAGGCAATGATTGATGGCCTTCTATTCAAGCTTGATCAGAGAACTTGATGGCATGGAATTGAGAAAGGTGCCACTAATTCAGTCTATTTGTAAAAATCTGGACATTAATATATCCTTGAGGAAGGTCCATAGATTTTGAGTGGGAGCTCTTAACAGCTGCAAGAAGCATCTCGCTTATAATTGGTTAGATACTAACTGCATAGAGATTTTGGTAGTTAGAAGAGAAGTGGCACTGCTTGCCTTCATACATTCAATTTGTAGGATCCGTGAAGTAATGGTGTCCAACTTCTCTGTAAGCATTTCCGTCGGTCATCGCAAATGTGATTTCATTTTCACTAATACTTTTGCTTCACTCCTACACAATCTAGTTGTCATGATTTCAGGCTATATCATCTTTATATTGTTCATTTGTTTATTTGTTGTTTGCTCCAGCTATGCTAAATGTTGAATCATTAGAGTGAATTGGGGCGTACAGAACTGTTCGAAAGCAACAGAAACAGGCAGATCATTTATGCAGAAGGAAAACGATAGAAGGATTCTGAAAGAAAATGATGAGAGTTCTTCATGATAAAGCTTTAACTTATTTGGAAGTAGAAGTTCTTGAAAGATTTCTATAATTATGTCGAAATTTTGATTCTCCGAGTCTTTGCATATTGTTCAATACGGCTCAACGTCCCCATTCATAGGCATTGCCTCTGTCATAAAATTCCAATTGGAGCATCTCCATCTGATTGTGAAGAATGAAGACAGCATCACCTTTCGATCTGCAGTTTGTATTTGTCTATACTAGTCTTTTGCAAACCATGACAAATGAAACTAGTTAGGAGTCTCGTTTCGATGTTTGACAGAACTTCACAAAGGATGGCAGTTGACTCCTCTGTAAGCATTTCTTTTGATCATTAAAATGGG
Source organism: Cinnamomum chago (assembly GCA_038049695.1). Lineage (NCBI taxonomy): Eukaryota > Viridiplantae > Streptophyta > Magnoliopsida > Laurales > Lauraceae > Cinnamomum > Cinnamomum chago. The sequence continues at coordinate 33,163,922 of CP142461.1, forward strand.
ATTTTATTTTTGTTGATACATCTGTTTCAATTCTACATAATCTTTGTTGTAATGATTCTGGGCTTATTTTGTTTGTTTGTTTGGTTGGTTGGTTGGTTGTTGTTCAAACTATGCTAAATGTCGAATCACTAGAATGAGTATTAGGACAAAAGGAACCGTTTGAAGGCGAGAGAAGCAGGCAGAATATATGTGTGCTTCTGAGGTCAATTAAAAGGAAAGATATCTATACAGAAAGGAGACAATAGATGGGTTCTCAAAGAAAATGATGAGAGTTCTTCATGATGATGCTTTAATTTATTAGGAAGTAGAAGTTCCTTGAAAGAATTCTATAAATGTACCTTTCTTTATTCTTTGGTTCTTTGCAAATTCTTCAATGCTTGTCAACATCCCCATTCAAAGGAATAGCCTCTGTTATCAAATTCTAATCAGAGCATCTCTATCTGATCCTGAAGAAGGAATTACCTTTTAATCTGCAGTTGATATTGTTCCACGTGTAGGCTATTCTTTATCAGGCATGTCAAACTCAAACCATGGCAAGTGAAACCAGTTAGAAGTCTCTTTTACATTTCTAACAGAAATCCTCAAAGGATGGTGCCATTCATAACTGAATTGGGTCTTTATTTGTTCCCTTCATCTCAAGTACAGATTTGAACCCTCATCATGCTCATAATTCTGCTAATTCATCCCCACGGTGTCTGATCTGAAATTACTCGCAATCGCTTATACTAAAACATTCGTCAATATCTTAACAATATCCCGAGAATTGTATTTTCACGAACTAATCTAGGGGTGTTCTAAAAAAAATGTTGATATTTGACCAAATGAAAAAAAGAAAAGAAAAGGCAGCGGCCTCCAGCAATCTCCCGGGGAAGTGTTTTTCTTTCTTTTATGAACTTTTCATGGGGTCTGTTTGATTAAATGATAAAAAAGAAAACAAAAGCAGAAAGGTTTTGAATTCTGTTCTGTGGTTTATTGGATTGAAATTAGGAGTGGCAGTGGGGGTTAGCTCACACTCATGGGCCATTTGTGGTTCTTGGTCCTTTGTCAGGCTTGGGCTTTAGTATGGCCTGATTAATAAATGGCCCATGCCTGCTCCTTGTTATTGAGGCCCATCTCGAGCCTGCACTGAAGCCTTTCTGACGTTTTATGCGGGACTAGGCTCCACATTGAAGCCCAAAAAACTATCAAGACTTTCTGAAGAATTCAGAGATTAAGAACTAACATGGATCTCTCTTCTCATTCGCTAGTGTTCCCTGTGAGGATTGTAAGGGAGTATTGAGAACCTTAGGTCTTCTGTCTTTGGTTTACTTAAGTCTAGTTCCATTGTTACTCAGATACAGATAACAATAATATTAAGTTTTCTATCTTTGTCATTTGTTTTGCTTATCTGTTTGTGCATTACTGGTTACATATTTTAAGCTTTTGACAATGCAAGATCATATAGGAAAAAAAAAACCATTTGTCATAGCTTTGTGATCAAGGTGGTCGAGTCAATGACTATAAAGATTTATTTATCGTTGGGGTTCACAGAAACAATTTGATTTCGTATGGTCAGTTGAGTGCATCAGTTTCTTTCAATAAGATTTAATGAAACATTTAGTATCAGAACCTTTATCATGATTAAGATCATGATGTCCACCCTCTGTTCACTCTCCTTTTCTTTTTTGTGGTGATTACATACTGTTGGTTCAGTGGAAAAGCAAAGTCCCTCTCATATGGGGAAGACCAAAGTTTGGAACCCGGTCTTTACTATGAGGGAAAAAATGGTGGAAAGGCAGCTTTCCTACTACCAAAACCAAAAATGGGATTTTTATTGCTGAAGTGCCCATTCTTGTGCCAGGAGATATTTCCCAATATCACACATATGGCTGCTGAGATGCTTGGCAACGATTCTTTGATTCATCTTAGGAAGAACATATGAAGCAGGGTTTGGGCAATCAGTCCTCTAAAAACTGCAATGATACCTACCACTGTTGGATGAATCCTTTCCTCTTTAGAGTGCAGTGGCCTCATGTTACCTCTTCCATCCACCAAAAAAGAAGGAAACAATCTCCTACTTTAGGAAGAAGATTGACTTCCATTGAAGCTCCTTCCTGTGCTTCTCAGTTACACAATTATCCCTTTCACAACTGTTTGGTTTACCTCTCGAAAATTTGCAATAGAAATTAGAACTTATCAATTTTAGATGTGGACTCAAGTAGTCATTTCTTACTCCTCTGTTTTCCATATGCTTCTGATTCCCTGGCATTGATAGTCTTATCTTTCTTTTGATTGTCTAGGCCAGAACCTAGCCTTTTGTGTCCTTAAAACTTAAAATAAAATAAAATAAAAAAGTCAAGAAGATACCTTCTCAAGCCACTAATGACATGGATTTTTTTCATTTAGAACATCAACTTTTATTCTCTCTTGAGTTGATCATTCTCTTCACTTCACTCAACAAGTGAATTACCCAAACAACCCCTACTGAACACACAAAAATCACACCCAGCCCAGTCGTCATTCAACCCATCATCTCCATCCCTTATATACATTCACCACCATCACCCTCTGGTCTTGTTTCCCTTCTTGCTGGTCATCAAAAAGGCATTTCTCAGCCATAACGATCCCTGCTCGGGGCACACCTGCTGCAACACCAAGGGCTTGCAAGGGGATGGGAAGGGTTTGCTTTGGGTTGGTTTGTCAGATGGGCAGGTAAGAACTGACTCAACTCAGACTTGACCTGTTTATTAATCAAGTGTAAATTAGGAATACCAGCCCAAATCATACTTTGTAAAATGAAGGCAACTAGAACCCTAAATTACCAGGTCAGCTTAGAAGGTTAACATATGCAAGTAATCTGGTTGGTGGATCAGAGATGAAATATGAATTGAACATAAATATGAACCATATATTAGTGGGGTGGGAAATATTGGCCTATAAGTAAAAACATGGGTCAACCCAAACCCTGAGTTACTGGGTCATGTCAGGAATTGCCACTCCTAATGCCACAGAGGTGGTGACAACAGCTGTAGGTGCCCTATCTTAGATGGGTTAGATCCATGAAGGAAGGCCCATTTAAGTATGGGTGTACAGAACCACATTTTGGCCCGAGTCAAGACTATTAGGCCCAGTTAAGGTTTGGTTTACTTGCCAAAAAGAGAGTAGGTACTGGTTAGAAGCTCACTAAAAAGCTAACATATCTGAAAAGCATGTTTGAATGCAGATGACTTGACCCAAATTAATGCCATTTCTCCATGGGCCGTCTTGTTAAATGACTGAAACTTGGTTGTCTTTGTTCTCTCTTTTAAACTACCCCATTAATTCAACAGTCATCACATTAAGTTCCCATTGATTTATAGGTGTAAACTCAAATGAGATCATATGATCCAAAGACCTCTTATTTTAAGCACCAAACATATCCGTACGCTTAAGAAACAGATATTTGTTGTTCCTAAGCCTACCTCCTGATTCTGAATAAAGATCGTCCTAGTTAGCTTGGGGGTGATGTTGATTTCCTGAACTTTCCACTCGTAACCATTATATGAACCAATGGGAAATATTTCTTCAGAGTAGAAATTCCAGAAAATTGTGCCAAACTACCATCTAATGTGATATCTGGCATTCATGCCACCCCAAGCAGACAACATAATGGATGACCATCCTTCTTCTAATACATTGAAAACGATTGTGATCTGGATATGAATTACATCCAACTTTAAATGATGGGATTTTGGAACATTTCCCTGCAAGTCAGTTGCATTGACAATCTCCCAAACTTAGGATAAATCAATAACAAGACATAACATATTTTTTCATTACCTGATCTTGCAAAAAATGTCTTCACAAATCAATAATCACTGACCAGACTATCAACAAGACAATACTTTGGCAAAATGAATAAGAACAAGAAAAAGAAATGGTTTCTTACAAATCTTGAGGGATACTAGCAAAATCCATGACCCATATCTTTAAAAGATCTTCCTTCAGCAACCTACAGAACTGAAACAAACACTCCCCTACATAAATATTCAATCTTCTATATACACCCATTTCATGTTTCCCTATACAGGAACACCCCACGACAGACCGAGGATCCAACACATGCAAAACAACATTTACAACAATGCATGACTCAAAACAACTCACAACAAATCCATGACAAATATAAAATTGAAACCCAATGTTCTTATCGGTTCACTTCACATTCTATTTCACATTTGTGTCCCCCTTGGTTTCTGATGAAAGTGTTTTTGAACTCGGAGATTTCCCAATGATTGCCTTCTTCACCTTCCCAATAGAGTGCTTCACCTTTGATATTAGGTTACTTGAATGTTTCTGCTTTGCAGGCACTTCTTGTTTGGCAATATCGCCATCTAGTTTTGGATCACTATCTTTGGTGGGCTCAACTGGATTTTGAAGATCAGATTTCTCAGCCTCATCAGTCTTCTCTTCTGCCTTTTCCACTCCACCACTTTGAATAGCTTGTTCCTCTGCCTTTTCTTCCAATCCTTGCTCCTTTGTATCAATGACATCAGTTCCTCCTACATCTCGATCTTTGGAGGCATCAGATGAAGTGAGGATGTCTTCTTTCAAAATCTCTTCCTTTTTCTCTTCACTGACTACTATTTCTGCATCTTTGGAAGCCTTCTCTACCCCAGAAGAACATTCAGCAACTGAAGTAGCAGAATCAGAACCAGCAAAGTCCTCAATTTTGGTTGTTTCTGGTGGAGGTGACTCCTCAATTTTGTCGATCGTCTCCGCCTTCTCTTCCTCAATGTTCTCCTCTGCTTTAACCAAATTTTCATCGACTTCAGTAAAAGGATCAACCTCAGCACCTTCCTTCTCTGTAGCAACATCCTCACTTTTGATTGTCTCAACTGGAGGAGAATCCTCAATTTTGTCTTCCTTCCCTTCTTTCTCTTCCTCAACCTTGTCCTCTGCTTTCACTAAGCTTTCAGCAACTTCAGGAACAGAATGAACCTTGTCAACTTCCTTAACCATAGAAATATCCTGAGTTTTAAGAGCAGACTCCTCAATTTTTTCAGTCTTCTCTTCCTCAACCTTGTCCTCTGCTTTCACTAAGCTTTCAGCAACTTCAGGAACAGAATCAACCTTGTCAACTTCCTTAACCATAGCAACATCCTCAGTTTTAATTGTCTCAACTGGAGCAGAATCCTCAATTTTGTCAGTCTTCTCATCCTCGACCTTGTCCTCTGCTTTCACTAAGCTTTCCGCAACTTCAGGAACAGAATCAACCTTGTCAACTTCCTTAACCATAGTAACATCCTTAGTTTCAATTGTCTCAACTGGAGCAGACTCATCAGTTTTGTCAGTCTTCTCTTCCTCAACCTTGTCATCTGCTTTCACTAAGCTTTCAGCAACTTCAGTAATAGAATCCTCAGTTTTAATTGTCTCAACTGGAGCAGACTCCTCAATTTTGCCAGTCTTCTCGTCCTCAACCTTGTCCTCTGCTTTCACTAAGCTTTCAGCAACTTCAGGAACAGAATCAACCTTGTCAACTTCCTTAACCAAAGCAACATCCTTAGTTTCAATTGTCTCAACTGGAGCAGACTCCCCGATTTTGTCAGTCTTTTCTTCCTCAACCTTGTCCTCTGCTTTCACTAAGCTTTCAGCAACTTCAGTAATAGAATCAACCTTGTCAACTTCCTTAATGGTAGCCTCTTCCACAACCCTTTCAACCACGTTGACATGGCTCTCTTCTTTCTTTGCATCCTCACTCACACTATTGTTAGGCTCTGTTGCTGCCGGTTCTATTTTATCAGGAATTGTTGATGTCCCACTGGCTCCTTTGAATTTGTCCTCTGCAGCAGCGGTACTTACATTCTCCACCATAGGTGGTTCTTCCTTTGAAGAATCAATTTCTGCAAAAGACCCTTCATCTTTCGAGGCTCCAGCTTCCGTGTTCTGGTTAGCGCCAAGTGTGTCGGATTTACTTTCAACTTCTCCAATAGCCTCGGATACTACCTCACTGGGAGCTGATACTGCTAATTGTTTGTTTTCCTTGTCTTCCGACCATGATTTTGGAACTGGCACATCCAACTGTTCCTTGTCTATAATTGCTGCTTCTGGGGCTGGTATTGCAACACTTGAAATATCCAAGTGCTCTTCTGGCTTTTCTACCACTTCAGAAATATCAGCTACGACAGATTCTCTCAACTGTTCATTTGGTTTTTCCTCGGCTACATTTCCTGATTCTGGTGCTGATACTACAGCAGCAGAAGTGTCCAAGTGCTCGAATGGCTTTTCTACTACTTCAGGGATGTCTGTGACAATAAATGCTGCTGACCGTTCTTCTTTTGATGGCGCCTCAGCTACAATTCCTGCATCTAGTGCTGATACTGCAACGTCAGTAACACCCAACTGCTCCTTTGGCTTCTCTACCACTTCAGAAATATCAGTGGCAATCGATATTGCTGACTGCTCATCTGTTTTTTCCTCTACTGATGATACTGATTTTGGAAAAACCAACGTCTCCAGCTGCTCCTCAATTCCTGATTCTGGGGCTGGTGCTACATCAGAAGTCTCTGAATGCTCTTCTTGCTTTTGTACTACTTCAGTGGTGGATTCTGGAACTTCTGATTCTTTGCCTACTTCAGGTTCTGATTCTACAGGAGGTGGTACCTCTAACTGCCCATTTGATTTTTCTACTACATTCAATGATTCAGGATTAGATGTCTTCAGTGGTTCTTCAGATTCTTTTTCTCCAACTTCTGCTGCTTTCTCTGGAACATCAGATGAAACTGGAATCTCCTCAGCAACTTCTACCACCTTAGGTCCTTCTTCCTTAACTGAAACATCTGAAACAGCCTCTTCTACCTTCTTCTCATCCACAACTACAGGCACGTCAGCCGTATTTTCCTGAGTCTTCTCTTCTGGCTGGGTTATAGCAGCTACCTCAGTTGATGATCCTACCATTTTGACCTTTTCCTCATCCCCATTTTCTTTTAGTTGAGAAACATTCTCCTGTTGGATATTTTCAGTGGTTTCATTCTCTTTTTTCTCGACGGACTGCAATAATTTAAATTGATCAGAAATCACACACAAGAGCTTGAGATACAAAAGACAGGTTCAAAACAATGTAATTCTTCAAAATGTGCCATGATTTTCCTTGAGCTTTTAAAACTGTAGGATTTTGTTAAAGGCAAATTATCAATGCAAAGCAAAACCAGAGAGAGAGAGAGTACAAAATGGCCCGGCATTTTTTAGACATGTTGGGCCACCTGGATTCATGAGAGACTTAAGTGGAGGGAGTGTACAGATTTGGAAGTGGATCAAGGATGAACACATAATATCAATCTGATAAAAAAATCCTAGCCCTTTATTATTTCAGGACCTCGAAATTTAATGTTTTGTACTGCGAATTCTGTGATAACATGCAATGGCCTACAATTGCCAATTACACTAGCATCAGTGTCAAGTTGAGATCAATGCTTAATTCATGGAAGGTAGGCAGGTAGAGGGATTGAATTGATCACTATTTGAAAACTAAAAGAGATCATTTTATAAAACTTTCATATGCTGTTGTGGAAGCATTTTCTTGGGTTTGGGTGTGTCTTTATATAGAATAACTCTCCAAGGCACCTAGCCATTTCTCCTCCAACAATACCCACCCCGCCCGGGGTCCACCTAGATGGATGATAATTAAGATAGACAGACTGATGAAAAGGTCTGAATATGGATTAGGAAAGCCAAATATTAGGCCCATCAAATGATCTTAGCTCCGATTTTAAGTCCTCAAAATTAAATGGCTACACATTATTCAAACTTGCTATCATAATAGAATCCATGGTGTCTGATGTCCAAACCATGTAAAAATATAACAGCACTTCTACGTGGCCCGAACTGATCCCAGGCTGGTCCTCCTTGGGGATTGGGCCAGAAGCCGGTCCCCAGGTTCGGTCCACTTAGACTTTTTCAAAATATAACCAGTGCTATTCAAAGTTGGAGCAATGAGAGGATTGTTTGAGCATAGGTGGGCCTCCTATAAGAAAACTCAAAGGGTCACCACAAAATTTGCCATGTTCAGTAGATAGATAGAGTGAGGTTTATTCACATTAGAACCTTTTACGATGCCTATTATGAGGCATGGGGTAGGGATAGGGATGTAAATCGGTACTCGATTCTTCGATTATCCGGAGGTTTTGACCGGTTAAAAATCGGGTAGGGGTCTTTATTTAGGCCCTGATAAGTACATGGGTCCGGTTCCACCTTGGTTTGGACCCGTGGAGCCGAGACCCAACATATTACCTCAATTTTTTAAAATCTCTCCTAAAAATCATGTTTTTTTAATAGCATTCTCTACCTAAACCCAGAACCAGATCTAGACCCGTCCCATATATGGTTCTGGTTCCAATTCTAGAGCCAAGAAATCAGTTCCGAAACGGTTTCAAATCCGGATCCACCTTCTCCTTAACAGCTCTAGTGGACCCGGACCGGAACCGACCCATTTACAACCCTAGGTAGGGATGGGAAGGTCCATATGCCCCAAAAATCAGCATGATATGTTACTTGTAGATATGGATTTGTACTCACAAAATCAATGGTGAACAAAATTGAAAAGAGAAATGGGGTTTTCCAAACCAATGGTAACGGCTGAATGAGTATTGAATTGTGAATGCGAATTTATCGAGGGCGATAGAGGAGGAGCTAATATGAGAACATAGGTTGGCCCATTGGGATTCACAAAGTGGTTCTGATATAAATACTGAGGCCTGTTCTCTTGTTAAAAAAATTCTATCAAAAATAAAAAAAAGGTGAAAATTAAAAAGGACCATAAAATAAACTCCCATTTAATAGAAATTGAATTGAGGGGAGCCAGAAAATAAATACTCAACCATCGCCCAAGTAATTTTTCGTATAAACTAGATGACCTTGACTCTTTTGGGGTCTAATGATCAAGCAAACCCCTTGCAGTGAGTACCCTCTCTACTACACCCACCCATCCTGCTCCATCCCCCACAGTCATTGCGTTGTCACCATCCCCCATTTGACATTAATCTAATTTACATGTACTGTTGGATTGTTGTTGATTTTGAGGCCTCAAGATTTGCACCATGATAAATTTGATCAAACTGATTGTAGTTATCCAGGTATAAAACTTCCCATTTCCTGTCTCCTTCGTAAGTGGTGGCCCATAGTGTCACTCATAGAATTTGTGCAGTAAATCATTTCATTAGATATAATATGATTGATCAATAATAGAAAAATTAGATTAATGAAGGAAAATTGCAGGTCAATCTAGAGGCAGACAGCAATAGAATAAAAGCCATTAAAAGAAAAAAGAAAAAAGAAAAAAACTATAGGACAGAGAGATAATCCTGTAAGAGTTTGACAGTAGCTCCCATCTTATCTTCTTTCTTAACACCAATTACCATCCTATAATGGAAAAAAAAACCATTTTTATGATGGAAAAGTGAAAAACGATAAAAAAAAAAAAAAATTTACTTAAAATAATGCTAATAATTGAAGCAAATTTCAATTGAGATTTTCAAGTTGGTGGAGTGGGATAAGGCATGGATTTGCTCCCCACGTCTATTGCTTGAAACCATCCCAGATTTGCCTAGTGCACATTTGCATGGGTTTAGCATACACCACTTGGGGATTAGTCATATTGGGTCAAAAGACCTTAATAAGACCGGTCATCAAAATAATAATAAAAAATCAGAGAGAGAGAGTGAAATCAAAACCAAGAAAGAATCAGCCCAAAACCAAGAAAGACCCCCCCCCCCCCCCCCACACACACACACACACAAAATAATAATAATAATTAAAAAAAACAAAAACACTGATTGCAGGATAATTTCCAAAATCTTTATGAAATCTCCCGAATTCTTCTGATAGAAACTAAACAAGATATATCTGATGGTACCGGTTTTGAACAAAGTCCTTACTCATTAAAAAATAAATAAAAATTCCTGGTCATATCTTCTGAAAATTCTAAATATAAAGCCTAGATGTTGTTGAAAGTAAACATTTCTGATGGTCTTACAAAATACTCCAATTTGTGACAAAGAAATTACAAACAAAGGAACATTTTTGGATTTATATCAACAAAACTTTCTTCCCATAAATACTAAAAGCCAGATTCTTTCACCCGTACTATAGTAGCATATCTCAATGAGTTTCGCCATATCACAATCCATGATCATAAATTGCAAAAAAGTTGAATATCACAATCCAAGATCATAAATTGCAAAAAAGTTGAAAATCACAATCCATGATCATAACTTGCAAAAAGTTGAAATCTCTCTCTCTCTCTCTCTCTCAGTGTGTGTGTGTGGCTGGAGAATCTGAAGGTTGTATCAAGAGAGAAACCTGTACCTCTCCAATGGTGTTGTTGACAATCATTCATGGCTAGATCAGCCCAAAATGAAAAATTCTTCATTTCATGATCCAAATATATATATATATATATCAAATCAAGATGTTGATAGGACATAGAAACAGAGAACAAAACAAAGAGCATATACATGAACAGGAAATAAGAACTGGTATGTTACTTACACCCTCTGTACTTAGATCCAGTACTGCAGTCTCAGTGGCCATGTGTTCAGGAACAGCTTCCCCTCCTTCAGATTCAAGAAAAAGAGAAGGCAAGGAAAGGAATAGAAATATAGCTATAAGCCTAGAACAGCTCAAAAGCCCATAAACCCAAAAGCAAAAAAACCAAAAAACAGATGATCACATGACCTGGAATGAGTAGATACCCGTAAATTCAAAAACCCACCAATTTTTCTTTTTTCCTTTTTAAAAAGCTTTCAAGTGCATAATTATTATACTAATGTAAGGTTTGGCATAAAAAGAAAAGTAAAATTCCTGCTATGGAAACACCTGTCATGATGTGATTTGTCCAGGAGTTGAAAATGGGAAAGGATCTTTGGATCCAAATGGTTGCTTTCAGCTCTGTTGTCTTTCCTTTAAGCTCAGAGAAATTTCACTACAGTATGCTTAGAGGGCCCTCATTTGCATGTGCTTTCCAGTATTGCACCTCTTCCATCTGGGATTCTTTAGAGAATTGGAGAAAATGTTTCCTTTTAATTTCAAGAAATGAGCAGCATGCATATTAGCTTCATTTCTTTGGATCCGGGTTGGGCCTTAAGGGTTTGTTTGTTTGCATTAGAATACATAGGTATTAAATACATAGGAATTCATGGTCAAATGAGCTCCACCTAAAGGGTTATGAAACAGGTGAGGTGAAAATGGCCTGGGGTGAGGAGTTAAGAATGCAAGGTAGCAATATTGATGGGACATTGACTTTTCTATAATTTGAATTACTATGATAATAGCTATGTATTCATTTAACATCTTCCTTAGTTCCATTTCCCTTAAAAGGGAGGGTATTTCTTGGATGTTTTTGTATATTCCCCTTCTATCTCCATTTTTAACCACTTATGGTTAAAATTCCTATGTCTTCAATTCCTATTTATTCCATGGAAATAAAAGGCCCAAAAACTCAGTTTCCCAGTACTGAATTCATCTGCAAATTACTTTATTTGTAATTATATACGGTGAAGAACAAAAAACAGTCACTTACTGGTAATTCAGGTTATCTAAACTAATCTCAGTCACCTGCAGTTGGTATATGAAGATCCAAACAGGCCCCTTTTGCCTTACAATCAATTTACTTGTGACATATGTAGTTGGTTTTGCTGAAGAACAAAATAGCTGTGTCAAGTAACTTAACCCCCAAATTACAAACCCTTGGTTTACAAAGATCCATATTGGCCCTTTGTCTATTGATCTTCTTGTTTCCACCACAGCTAATTTTGTAGTTTATGAATTGAAATTTTTACGAAAAAGCCCTCAAATATCTTTATACATCGAAATCGGTCATCAAATATACATATTGCCTAAATCAATCCTCTCCCATATCGCCCACTTTTCCTGAGACCAAATTGCCCTTCACTTGTTTTTTCGCAAGTTCACGAGTTATATCTCGAGCCCACGATTAGGTCCATGGGATGATTAGGGTTTTACATGCAGTCTTTTGAGAATGTCTTTCCCTTCACTTCTTTTGAGATTTATGTTGGTTTTCCCCTTTTCTATTTTTCAAACTTGTAGGCCTTCAATTTGACAAGAATCAGCTTCAAAGTTATGAATTTCCATCAGTTTTCTCAACTTAGAATATGGAAATAGCTGAAACATGATTTAGTCGCGAGCTCAAGAGTTTATTATCGAGCTCAAAAGTTAAACTTTCACCAAATAAGATGGTATAAGTTACATCATGGTGGATAAACCTTTTTTTTTTCAAAAATAAGCTACAATTTATATGACAATATTGGTACAATCTAAGATATGTTGTCATTCACAACCATAGTTATTGGACATACACATGAGTATGTAGTTTTTAAAACCTGATTTAAAAATTCAGAAAGGGAATCCAACATAGCCTCACAAGTTCAAAAATTGTCGCGACCCCGGACCGGGCCCGAAGGACTAATCCGGGATCGGGACTATTGATGAATGATGATGTACAACAACAGTTTAATAATACCATAAATTTATTTAATTTCCCACAGGTGTCTGCGGTGAGGATATCACAACCATAAATGAATATTTCTTTTAAGTGCGGAAGCATGTAGCAAATCAAATAGTCAAACTATCCCTAGTCATGAAGACAATATCATAAGTATGGAATACTGTATCAGAATGAGCAATGATCTATAGCATGTTTCCCAAAAGTAAGTTAAAGTTTAACAAAAGATCATTTAGTTACAATCCCAAAAATAGAGGCCAACAAAGGCCAATATAAACAAAACAATAACCCAAAAGAATGGTTAAACAGTTTTCCCAAAATGTCACGTCTCTTGTAGCAACCCAATGTCTACATGACATCGTCAGCACGCCACTCAACTAGGGGCTGCGGTTCACCTACCGCCTCCTCCGGCTCCTCCTCAAGGTATCCGGCAATAGGACCTGAGTACCAAAGAAAATGGATCAGACACGACGGTTTGGCAAGAGAGTGAAAAGGTACAACAACATATAATAAAGGAAGTATCTTGAAAAGCATAGAAATTTGTTTAAGCAAGAACTCTCATAAAGGAGATAAATCATTTACTAGAAAACAAATAAACAAGATAAAGCATGTAAGGTATCCAAGGAATCGGGAACTAACAAAATGACAATCACATATAGCTAAGTCCTCTATCACCAAAGTGACAAAAGTATAACGGGACGTTGTCTCAGTCACTCAAGGTGAGGAGATTCAACGCAAATCATATATACAATATAATTATACGGGACGGGACCACGGTAGCGAACCGGGTATCGGGACGGGACCACGGTAGTAAACCGGGCATCGGGATCCAAACTGCAGCTGGAGGGACGGGAGGGGGATCTCCAAGTCGGTGGATCAAACAGACAAGGTTATCCAAGCTTAGTGATGCCGACTCATAGGTCAAATAACAAATCGAGACATGAACAAGTAAATCAAGTGCAAGTAAATGAACATGCGGGGCAAGTATATTTAAGGGAAAATTTCCATTCCATGTGGTGCAATGCATTTCGGGACAAATAACTGTTACTAGTGTAACTTTAATGCTTTCGGGAAAACAAGTCATGTAATGTAAATTTTGGAAATGAGGTGAAACAATGAACTATTACAATTTCGGTGAAATATTGGTTTCAAGATTTCTTTAAGGTGAATAGGGGTCCCGTATGTCGATTATCATAATGACTTGGTACTCCTTGAGTTTGAAGACATTCCGGGCTCCTTATGCACTTTACGATTTTCAAAACTTTAAATGAGCTTATGGATAGTACTAGATGCTACGATAGAAAAATCAAAACTATAAACAGTCCATCCTAAGTATGATGTTAATCCAGAAGCATCGTACAACCTACTCATTCACCGAAAGGGATAAGATTCGCGATACCCAAGGAAATAGACTTCGCGTATAGATATAAGAAGGATATCGCGTTGTCCCATACCGTTCAAGATTGAAATGGATTGGATTCCGATGCAACCGAACCAACCGTGAAGAACGTCGGCTCAAGATATCCTCACATATAGTCCAATGAGTCCAAAAAGGGTAGCCAAAGTCTCACCTAAGCCCATCCAAAAACAAGGTAAAAATCCCTTCCAGCAGGAATTTCCCAGTTGGCCCAGTTGACCTGGTACACAGCAGCCCCGGTCGACCTGGCCAAGGCCGGTCGACCTAGTCTCTGTGTGCCCGGTCGACCGGGAGTTGTAACTTGAAATGGTGCACAGTGTTTTGGTCAGGCTCCCAGGGGTCCTGACCCTGTGTGCCCGATCGACCGAGCCACCGTGGGGTCGACCGGGTACACTGCGGAACAGAACCCAGGTTCTGTTCTGCAGTGTGCTGGTTCCTCCTCTTTTTCCCTCCTTTCAACACTTATACAACCACATAAGACTAGAGACAATAAGACTTTAAACTCATGTTTCCAAGACATTAAATGAAGCTAGCAAGATGCATTATGAGCATTTATTTCAACAATGAAAATCAATAAAAGCATGAGAAGTTCATAAATGTTTCACCAAATCATTTAAAACTCAAAACACCTAATCATTCACTTGCCTTAAGTCCAAGCTAGTAACACCAAGCCTCTAACCACCTTTTAAGCTCAATTCCAAGCTACAATAAAAAAACCCCCAAAACAAACTCTAAAATGGGTCAAACAAAGAATGAAAAATATAAAACTTTCAATAACGAACATGAAGCTTCCCTAGGGCTAGGAGAATACAAATCTAGAAGATGGAGAAGATTGCTTACTTGGATGACCTTCAAATAGAGAGAGTTAGCTCAAAGGAGATCTTGAAATGAGGGGTTTCCTTCACAAATGGTATCAAAAGAAAGCTTACAAGGTGAGGAAGAGAATGGTGACCTTCATTTCTTGATTGACGCAAGTTTGGTGTGGATTGGAGATGGAGAGAGCAAGAAGAAGAAGAAGAAGGTTGCAAGAACCCTAGACTGAAATGTTGTGCTGGAAATGGAGAATGAAATGAAATGAAGAATGAGTTTCCCTTTGTTAACAAATGGGGTTGGGTCCAACTACTAAAGAAGCTTGTTTGGCTGAAATCATGTCTTTCGGGATCTCGGATGAATTCGACGAAGAAGGAAGAAATGATCGTCGAAATATCTAGTTTTCAAAAAGTATATGTTTCGCGGGTTTCGGGGATATCAAGTTTTTGGTACAGGTTTAGTGTAAAAGGACTGTTTTGCCCCTCAAGGCTAGTAAATCGGGTTTCGGGGCCTCGAATAAAAACGGGATCAACATGAAAGTTGTAGGGATCACTAAGATAAATGGAACGGGATGAGAACGCAATTCAAAACGATTCCGGGAAATCCCCTAAGCAAATGCAAAGTCGTAGGGGGGACCCCCAAAGGGCCCCACTAGTTACCAAAGCACTCAAAATTGCCCAAAACTAGAACAAAAACTATTCCAAACCCAACTTAGCCAAAATTACTAATCAATCTTAGAACTAACACACGACTTAATTAGCACTAATTGGGTTCACTCGGGTCGGGGTCTTACAAAAATGCCACATGCAAGCTCAATCTATTACTCACAAACTTACAAAATAACAAGTGAAGTGCAATTTTGTCGACACTCACGAGCTTGAGACATTTCTTGTGAACTCGCGAAAAAGCAACCGAAGGAATTTTTTCGACACTCACAAGTTCAAAACCTTACCCACGAACTCGTGAAAAAACAAGTGAAGGGTGGGCAATTTGGTCCGGAAAAAAGTGATGTCTACAGTATAGAAACTTTTTGGGTATTACATGTATTTGAGGACGATTTTCAAGATATATAAATATTTGATTCTTTTTTTTATAAATTTTCCTATAAATTTTTATCAAGGTTTCAAAATAAGGTTTTGGGCACGCTATCACCAAAAACTAAAACCTTAATGGTATGCCAGTATTGATAGTTTGTTTTCTTAGGCCCTTTCTTTACTAAAACAAAAATTCTTAAAACATAAAATAGAAACTTTCAAGTCTTTTTTTAAACTGCTTTTATGGTGTTTTAGATGTAACTAAATATGACAAAACACACATACATATATACTGGTTGTCCTAAAATAGGGTTTGCAAATATAATTTATACCTAGCTACCATCTCTACTCGTGAGAGCAAAGATGTCAAGCAGGTGTTGTATCCTCTGGGACAAAAAGACTAAGTTGTGTTAGTTTCAGAATTCCTAAACTAATCCTAATAGAAAACGAAGTATTGGTTTAATAGGCCTGATTCCTAAATTAATGAATTAAAAATAAAGTTTTGATTCAATCAGAGAAAAGATCTCAGGATACAAATCTACTATAATCTCGCACAACGGCAAGTATAGACTTAGGGTTTCACTATGGCGGCTCCAGAAATTCGAGTCAGTGGGGTCAACAAAAGACTTATCTTTCACAAATTGAATCAATTTGTTTTCCCCATATTATCAACATCTGTCGTCTATTTTTTATAATATTAGGGTTTTCTCTTCTAATAAGGGGAGAATATCGTATTTAAAGGTTAAGTTAAGGTAAATAAAGACTTACCGAAAAAATGTCTAAAAAATGAAATTTTCTTTAAAAACTAAAAATTGGGCCCATTAGTTCTTTTTTTTTATTGGTAGACAAATGGCCCATTAACTTAGGCATTGAGTAGGGTCAAAAGCTTCCCATAACTTCAATTCATTAAAGAGTTTTTTTTTTCCATATCTCGTGGGGTCAATTAACCCCACTGAGTTCCATGTAGCGCCGCCCATATCACTATCAACGTTAAAAAGAATCATTCTAGTTACAAACATTCATAGAGTCAACAAATAATGTAGATGTAGATGTAGATGTAGATCGGGGCATAACCCATCTCTATGGCATAGATTATCCTAAATCTAACAACACATTCATTCAAGCATCGTTATATGACTAGTATCTGAATCTACAAGATTAAAATACCAAAGAAAGAGATATTACATTAATAAAACTCAATCAATGGATAATATCATGTCATATAACCAAATAGTGTTCAAAGTAAAACCCTAGAACCTATACATCACTAAAATACAAGACTAGGGCTTCATCGTAACCCAAAGATAAAGATTTAGTTACGCATGGCGAGAGGTTGACGAAGAATTTCAGACGAAATCCCCATTAGCGATTTTCCAAAGCTCCCAAATCAGCCTCCAGAACTTCTCCCAAGATGTAGATCCTCTTAAAATCGAGTTTGGATGCTTTATATAGACTTTGGACCTCAAAAAATCCCTTAAAAATACGCCGGCGTTCGGACACCCGAACACTCACAAATAGCCAACTTCCCGATGTCATATTTCCCTCAATATAGCTTCGATTTATACAATCTTGGGCTCCACGGATATCTACTCGAAAAGAGCTTTTCAACAGTATGTTAGATTGCACTAATTTGACACACGGGTTGAAAGTTATGACCATTTCAATTTGCTGCCCTTGAAAATTTTGAGAATAATGATGCAATTAAAGGAACTTCCATGTTGGCATGCTATGGGGTGAGTGGGAACCATGTTGGACGTCCAAGGAATGTTTAGACTCTTGCTTTGCTTTCTTATTTGATCATCTTCCCATATTTAGCATGCTTTCTCACTTGCAACTCCGGTTTTTCATATTTTGTAAGGGTTCTTCCATGTTAGCTCTGAGTTTCGCTCCTTATATCTATAGTACCTACAAACAATAAAATAAAATAATTAGGCTGATTAATCTCATCCGACGGTATAACCAAGTCCTCATTGAGGGGCCTAAAATGTATCTTTTACGCTCTCATCATATACATACATACAAGAGGTTCAGGGTGATACATTTCACACAGAAAAATCAGTATGGTTCAGTGTACTATGTATCTATCGGGCGATATAGCTTGGCTTAACCATGATTTGAATGCTTTAAGTTCAGTGCCTAAGCATTTCAACCTGGAAACCAGATGTTCCTTAGAAGAATTCCATAAAAGGTGGAAAAATAATGCACCTTCTTATGCAAATCCTGTTGTCCTGTTTTGCCAAAACATCCATTCATCTTGCCATATATATAGTTTTGGCTGTGCCTAAATTTTATTAGGAAATGGAATAAGAAGATGGAGATTGGCTTGCATTGATGGCACCGATAACTTTTTGGGAGGATGATTGCTATGATCAAGACATGGGTGATTTTTCTCTTTAGAAAGTTTCCATTATCTTGGGTGGGGACCTGGCCAAACAAGAACACAACTTTCAAATGTATACTTCTATCATTCATGAGCAAAAAGGCAAGCACATAACAGGGTGTTCCATAAGAAACCATGTTAAATGACTGAGGGACCCTTTGGCCATGTCCCAACTCACATGCAAACCTCTTTAGAGATGGAGCCTTTTTTCTTTCAAAAGGCCATCATCCATGTGCTTTCTTACTTCCTCCTGAGAAATATAAATTAACTGTGCAATTAGGCATTTAATCACAAGGAAAAACTAAGATGTGCACTATATTTTTATTTTGATAGCTGTGATTGGTCCATTTTGAAGCTATTATTGTTTAAATCTAGCATACCTAACTTAATTTTATATGTTAGGGAATGTGGGGGTCTAAGGCCCCAAGAAATTTTGGAAAACCCCCTAGAATTATTGTAAATTTATGCTTCGTCTGAAAGTTATCACCCTCACCCTCCAAGGAAAATCTTCTGATTCCACCCATGGCACCATGGCCAGACAATGAAGAAATGAAAAAAGAGGAATAAAAGAGATCCTAAGGCAAAAATCTGTGTGTTCATGTTGAACACATTTATCATGATAAATGAGTTCTAACTTCTGTATATTTTACAAGGAAAATGCTAATGTCCAGTAAACAAAAGATGAACAAGTGAGTAATTTGCACTACCAAAAGAATTCTCCACGGAAGGCTAGAAGCAATAAACAAAGCAAAGCATTGCAAAAATTAGTGTTGGTTTTGTATGTGTTCCAAAACAACAGCAAAATGATGCTTTAAAGTTTTCCTTTTTTTTTTTTTTTCCTTCTCTAATTACTGATCGGTTATTTTTTATTTTATCGTACAAATAGAGTACCATGTGCGACACAAGCCCTTATAAGAGGTTCCTGTAAATTTTAGAATGCAGGCATAGGGGAAAGCACAAATGATTAAGGAAGAAGATCAACATTCTCAACATAATAACAAAAATCTAAATCCACAAGAAAGAATTAAGAAAATCTCCAAAGAGAAATTGGAAATCACATTATTCCATTCAACCACATAACCATGTCTCGAGTAGTATAACCTCAAAATAAAGTTACTTAGGGCTCGTTTCTTTACCTGAATTTATGTTTAGAATTTGGGAGATTGGGATTCTTTTTGACATGATGTGGTGTTTCTTTCATCCGAGTTTCAAATTCCAACCACCCAAAAGACATTTTGGTATTTTGGAATTCTTGGAATTCCACTCTGTATACTATTTGTTGAAATTTTAAATCCTCTAACAAAAGAGGGATTTGAAATTCCACGGAATAACTTTTGGAGAACTTGAAATTCTCCAGGACATGAATTATTGGGATTCTGATAAAGATACAGGCCCTAAAAGTGGGGGTAAACTTGCAAAATCTGGGCCCTTTTATTCTTTTCCCAGCAGCCTTTGCAATTGAAAACGTTATTCATATGACGTTTGAGAAAAAGACTGATATATATTCCAAGTAGTATATGCCAGCTGCTTAAGAAAAGAAGATGAGAAAATGAGGAACTTAACAAAGACAGCAATGACAGGACAAGGCCAATCTGGTGTGAAACACCGACTGTCGGCTGCCACTGATGCTACTTTTACCACAAGTGCAATGGGTGGGACCCACTGCAGATGTGTGAGCTGAGCCCTCACACGTTAGCCTGCACTGTCAATCACTCTCAGATGGAATTGTATAATCACTCTCATGGACCATGCTGTCTTGTTGCCACTTGGTTGGACTCTGGCTATGTGGTTCACATTCATGTGATAGACCCAAGCACCATTACCTCTTCTTCTTCTTTCTTGTTTTCTCCTCTAGTTCCTTCCCTTGTAATTAAAAATGTTCTTCTGGCCACCCCAATCTTGATAGGTTTACTTCATGTCTTTGATTAGGATGGTTTTGCTGCCAGTATTTTTGAAGTACTGTGATGATAAAGTCTGTTTAAAGATTTAATAATTACTAAAGAACTAGCATCACATGAAACTGAAAATACAGTTAAAAAATTAAGAAAGACAATGTGATGTTAATGGGCTGACATCTCCATATTTTATTTCTCACACATCTATATTTTTTTCTCGGATCTTAAGTAGATTTTTTTTTTATGATAAGTACGGGTTGCCTAGCTGTCTGGATACCCTGATTCTCACCTAAATCTCTAAAAGTTCCATCGATGAGGTCCCCTTCCTGCATGAGGATGCTTCTTTTGCTATGACTAGGGCTTCTTTTGCTATGGAAGCAAGCTTCTTCTAGGTCCCAACCCCCTTGCTAGGTACCAAAATTATTTATAGTTTAGCTATAATATATTTTATAGTATTTTTTTTTATCAACAACGATAAATTAAATTAAGGATAAAGCAACAGTACAAGAGAATTTCCAACAAAAAATAGGGAAAAAAAATGGAGTGCATAAAGATTTGAACTTTAGGCTTTTATTTATTTATTTATTTTTCTTTTTCCATCCAACCCTCTCTCTCTCTCATATGAAGCAATCCTGGAAAAAAGATTAAAGGAAGAAGAAGATGA
The DNA here is from genome assembly GCA_038049695.1 of Cinnamomum chago. Taxonomy (NCBI): domain Eukaryota; kingdom Viridiplantae; phylum Streptophyta; class Magnoliopsida; order Laurales; family Lauraceae; genus Cinnamomum; species Cinnamomum chago. The sequence continues at coordinate 33,184,597 of CP142461.1, forward strand.
CCTTGCACCCACTTCATACCTTCTTTTTTTTTTCATTCTCTTTCTCTTTTCTTTTTACTTTATTATCTGATCTCAGTTGTAATTTGTAAAGGGCTTTGTCCTTACACTCCCCAAGTGCCTGTGCTCATCTTCAACAAAATTAAAACTACTGAAATTCTCTTATATCATTTGTTTGCAATACTTTCATTGATCCAGTTTTGACGAGCTCAATTCAGACCTTAGCCCAGCCCATTTGTTTATCTAAAAACAGTAGTGGGACTTATCTGCTTTCTTCATCTTGTGGCCCAAATGATCCTCTGATAGCCAAAGAGGACTCATGAGGCAGGGCAGGCCTCAGGATTAAAAGACATCACAAGCATATAGCAACCCCAACATTTAGCCCTTGGGCTTGACCCAACATCAAGCTAGCTGAAGCCTACACTGCATCTCCCAATGCCCAAAAGGCATTCCCACATGGCTTCAGGCAGGATGGGCCCATGGATAGCCCATCCAAAGATTAGACTGCATCCAGTTGAAGTTAATAATGGGAAAGGTCTTTGTCATTGCTATTTTTCTTCTTAGATATTTGTTCCTTTACAAGATTCTTAGTACATGGTCCTGGCATCTAATGATTAAATTAATCTTCCTTTGGTTAAACATTATTTATGCTTTAACTAAAAACAGCTAAATGATACTGTAATGTACAGTTCTCAAGCAATATTTTAATTTCACAACAAAAAAAAAAATCCTCTTTCTTTCTAATTCTCATTAATACAACAAAAAAAAAATTAAAATGCCTGATCGTTATCACAATATCTCATGCTTGTGATGGGCTGGGTCAAGTTAACCATTTAGGTCAATAAGTAAAGATTCAACCACAATTTGAATCATTTAATAATCGTAAAGCGTCATAAATTATCCGATAAAGACCTTATTAGAACTTTAAAAGGATAGATGTGGGCCTCTCCAAAAATTTTAGGGATGGGTCTCAAAGCCATGCCATTGGACTGTTTGGATTTGTAAGCCAATTGTCCCAAATTCCCATCCCTCTGATTTATTCTATGGTGCCCAAATCTAGAATTTGAATGGCCCAAAATCTCTATTATTTATTTATTAGTTTGACTTGAGTTTCATTCCAATCAGAGCCAGCTGCAAAAAAAAAAAAATGAAATACATTATTTCAAATTAAAAAGGAAAACGAAAAAATGGAGTCAAATTCAAGCTTTATGCGCATTACCCATTGAAGGTGGGCTAACCTGCAATTGAAGTAAATTTGGGGTCGATGATAATACAAGAAGGTTGGCAACATTGAGCTCTTTGAAAGTGGATCAGGTATTGTACTCTTGGGGTTAACCCACATCTGCCTTCACTCACACTTTTTTTTTTTTTTGGTAAAGCAGAATTAAATTAAAGAAAAACAAAAAAAACAACAAGGAAGAAAACCAAAATGCTACGTCCCATCCAAATGGATAGGAGCCAAGGCGGAAAAGAACCGTCCAAAAAACAATCACGGATGGCCAAAGAGCTAAACTCAACCGTGATGGGTTTAGTGCCTATTTATTTGGAGGAACTTCTAGTAGGAATTTCATACATTGAGAATTTATGACAACAATGTTTGTTGATGTCTATGATACATTTGGAGTTCCTTAATTAATTATAAGAGTTTTAGAATCCCAGCTTCTTCTTTTTTTTTTCTTTGAAATTCTCCAAATTCCAACTTATATAATATGAATTACCAACCTCAGCCCAGAATGGTTACAGTTATGGGTCAGGTTTGATCCAGCCACCTTTTTTCTTTCAAAATAAATATTAGTTGACTATGTAAATTGGTAATAATTGGGCATAAATAGTGCTGAGTGAGTGGGTCTAGCAGCTGAAATTTCGAATCTGTTAGCCCATACCAGCCCATCGCAACAGAGCGATTGTGGGTCAGGCCAGGTCACCCATTTAACCCGACTTGTCCGAGTATCTTCTCACAAATAATAATTTGTTTGAACTTCTCTGTTTTTTTTTTCCTCAAGAAAGAAAGACACCAACCTGAATGTCCCATCATTTAGAAAAACCCATTGCTTCACCCAGAGGCAAGGTTCTAGCAAATGGGCTGGTGATGAAAAACAGTACAAGAGCTACATATAACCAGGTCTGATTGAAGTGATTCTTTTTATACTTTCCAGACTACCAGCAAAACTGTTAATTGGGTGTCTAATCCTGGTCCAAGTTGTTGAGTCCAACCACATACCCCTGTCATTTTGGATTAAGTCTTGGTCTGGGTCGGGTATGATCCATTTACATATTCCAAACACTCTATAATTTCCATTTATTACAATGGTGTGTCATTTAATTAGATATAAGAAATACTATTATATATATATATAGAAGATATTGTCCTATTGAGCCTGACTCCTGAGGGACCAGGACCCAAACCCACCTATCAGACCTGAAACATCAGGTTACTAGTTACACATCTACAGCTTAAAATGTGTTGTGTATCATGTCATTGCTGATAAAAGTAAGCCATTGCAGCTGCAAATCACACAAATAAATTTTCAGTTTTAACAAGTGTTAGGTTTTTTTTTACCACAAACAGGAAAATAGAGTTTGGGTATTTAAGATGAAGGTAAGCCTTCGGAATATGGGAGAACCGAGACTGTGACAGTTTTTGTTACAATCAAACTCCTGGTCCAGTTTGGGCTGTGGCACAAGGATAATACTTCTATAGGTACAGTGATGAAGATTCAATGTATGACATGGGGTAAAGATGTGGTAAAGAGAGCTTGTTAGGTTAATCATCCATAAGTATAAGCATCATGAAATATCACAAACCATTCCATAAAAGAAACAATAATTGATGATTGATATGAATACCTAATGGTTTTAAGTCATTGCATTGAGAATGGCTCCTTACCCAAGTGGTAAAGCATCAGTTCTCACGGGCTGTCCAGGGTTTGAACTCTAGATATGCCACCTTTCTTGTATATTATGGATTCCTTTTCCGCTTGTGCGGACTCTCATGGGACCCAGCCCCCTTGACTTAGATGCCATGTGTTCAACAATCAACATTTTAATCAAGGTCTCGTCCTAACTATAGATTCAATTCATATTTAAGCAGTGAGCAGTTTTGGCAAGTAAAGCTAAATTGTTCTCTTTGAATTTTCTAATGCCGAGGCCCCCTTTCTCAATTAGCTTACAAAATTTACTCTGCTGAAAAGTGTATAACTTCTTTTTATTAACTCCGTCTCCCCCACCAAAACTTCTTGTCATTTTATCCAAAGATTTCAAAATCTAATTGAGTAATTGAAGAACTGACATAAAATAAAGAGGTAAAGAAGAACTGACATATTATTTTATGTTTGCCGACTTTCATTGTTCTAATTCTTTCTCTTCCTCTGTTGACATCTTTGTCTCTCTCTAAACCTAAAATCATCTATAGGTCTACTAATTCAAGGCCACTAATAACTATTCGGCACTCTAGTTGGAAGTTTGGATTTTGATTGAAGGTCATCTTTTAACCTCAAGGGATATAGCTCAGTTGGCCTAGGACCATGGTTTACACCCGAAGGCTGTAGGTTCGAAACTGCACTACTACACTGGCTACAGAAGAGTTTATCCGGCTTCCCTCTGGGCCTGGAGGGATTAGTCCAGCCCAAAGAATTAAGAACCCTCTGATAGCAAAAATAAATAAATAAATAAAATTGAAGCTCATCTTTTATGACTTGAATATAAGTTACATTTCTTTACCAGAGGTACAACAATAAAATTGGTGTTTTTTCTTAAAAGAAAACCATTTCACTATATTCTATATCTTGAAAAAGAAAAATACAAACTAGTAAAAGGGAAATATGTGACACATAGAAAACTAGCATACCTTTTTTTTCTAATCATTGTTTGAAAATAAAATGCAGTTCAAGAGAATGGAGATATTGAGCCAAGTCAGAGAATCATATAGAGCTAGGGGTGTAAAATGGGTCGTGCCAAGGCCCATAAGTCGTGTCATGGCACGGGCCGGCCCACATGCATTAATTTTATAACTTTTTTATATAAATTAAAAGAGATTTTATTGATGCAAATGAAAAATAAAAAATTAATTAGTTAAAGTTTTCTTTACATTTATATAAAAATAGTATTTATTTTATATAAATGCCGGGACCGGTTGTGCTGGGTCGTGCCGCGGCGCATGCACCGTGGCCCTGCACGGCACAACCACCACTTTGGTCGGGTCGTTTCACGGCCAAGATGTTGACTGTGTCCGGCCAGGCTGGCCTGATCAACACGGTTAACAGGCTGGGCCGAGCCACCAGATGTTGACTTTCGTGCCGAGTCATGTAGGGCCTGGGCGGCCCCACCCAATTTACACCGCTGTAAAGAGCCCATAATAAGTGGAGTCCATGAAAATGCAGAGAATGAGAGAAATCATGTGGCCAAACCAAGAATGAGGTCCCCCTATGAAAAACTTCAAGCACGCACATGCTCATGGCCTGCGACGCATAGAGGCCAACGCAATGGGATGGGCAGTGGCAAAACGAGGCCTTTTTGAATCATTGGTGCATCATAATTATTTAAGTGGTCGGACACATTTATGATTGGATATACAGACGTACCCTGATTGATTGACAAAAACTATATAGATTTATGGAGTATTATAGAATAGGTTAGATATAGGTCTAGCAATAGGATTAGATTTTACAAAATTTTTAGAGAAAGGATTAGAAGGTTCTCATCCATTGAGCGAGTGCCATGTGGTTTAGTCATGCCCGTTCATTTGTTTCTAGTGGAATACAAAAGGGAACCTTTGACCACATCTCTCATCCTAAAAACTGCTCTCTGGTTTCCTGGTAAATCGAAGCGATCGCCACATGGCCTTCCAAGCTCCAAATAATAACTCTGGGCAGGGCCGGTCCTGAATTTTTCAAGGCCCAGGACAAGAGTAAAAGCATATATGATAATATCATTGATGGGTCCCACTGATGTGAAAAATTGGTAATGGGTTGATGATGTCCAAGTATAACTATTTGAAAAAAAAGAGAAGAAAGAAAACTCAGACCAAAATTTAAGCATCATATATGGGGAATTAAAAATCATTGGTGGGCCCCACTAACAAATGAGAAGAACAGGTATAGGGCTGAAGGTTTGATGATCTATTTGTAAAAAAAAAGCCCTAAATCATCCCAACACTAGACCAGATTCTCCCAGAATTTCAGCCATCAAATATAAAATATCATTGGTGGGCCCCTCTGATGGATGCTTAAATAAGTGATGCAATAAACACTCTCAGATGATTTAATGATGGGTCTATTGATGCCCAGGACGATGGAATCCATTGGATGAGCCATGCCATCACCAAATGATTGAAAAAAAAAAAAAAAAAGTAGAAGGAATTTTGGAGATTTTGGGCCCCCTCAAAAAATGGGCCCGGGGCAAGGGCACTTACAGCCCTTGCCCAGGGCCGGCCCTGACTCTGGGTCAAACCTAACTTCAACTCCAATCGTACATTGGCTCGCCATAAAATTTATGGGAAATTTTAATTGCGCCCACATTTTGCTTGATCCCACTTACATTTTTTAAAAATATCCAAAATACTCTCATATTCTCTCATTTTCTCCTTCTCTCCTTCTTTGTTCCCTGATTCCCTCTTTCTCTCTTGCTCTTTGCCTCTCGTGGCCTCTCATCTTCTCTCCTTCTCCCTCTCTTTTCCTCTCCCTCTCCTTTTCCTCTTCCATTTTCCATCTTCCACCGCCCAACACCACTGCAGCTGTTGCTCTTGCCCAATAAATCCCCACAAAGAGCTCCTCACTCCTATGCTTAACAAACAGCCGTTCACAGAAGAGGTGCACGGCTGGAAAAAACCGTGCACGTATCATGTGCACGACGTTACATGCCCGTGCATATGAGAAATGCACAACATTTATGGGTATTTTCGTCATGTGTAATTTTTTTTTAAAAAGATGGGTGTGCTTAGAAAAACCGGTGGTGTATTCAAATTCACAACTTATCATGTGTGAAGCACAAAGTAAAATCTCACGTTTTCCCTAAGCCCGTTTGATCATTTACTTTTAAAATAAAGTGGAGTGAAGTGAAATGAAAAGAATGAATAAAATATAAGTGAGTTATGATGGTATTTTACTTTTAGTTGTTTGTGATGAAATATTTTTGACTTTTTGTATAGGGAAATGAAGTTTTTTTGTCTTTTAATGAATAAATGTAGTTGCTTTTTGACTTTTTTTGAAAAAGATGGAGGGAGTTTTGGTAAAAAGTGTTTTTGATGGGATGTTTAACTTCACTTCACTTCACTTGACTATATTAGTAAAATTACCAAACGGGCCCTAACACCATCATCGGTCATGGCTCAACTCCGGGTGAAATTTGGCCAGAACCCAATGCACAGGGCAGGTTATTTTGAACTGTTGGGTTTTCTGAATTTTAGTCCCACTGATCAATTTGTATGCCTTTGTAAGCAGATTTTTCCAAACTTTAGAAAGAGAGACAGGAAGTAAGGAACAGTGGCGAAATGGAGGGACCACCTTAGGTGGGGGGTGGGGGGTTTGAAAGAGAGACAGGAAGCAAGGAACAGTGGCGAAATGGAGGGACCACCTTGCGGGGGGGGCGGGGCGCACAAGAGAGTGAGAACAGGACTCATGGCCAATTCTCCAAAGTGGAACGGGCAGCCTTTCAATAGAGGGCTGCCAAGTGGCCAGTTACAGGAAAGGGCCAGCCAAATATATAATAGGACAAGGGAAAAGGGGAGAGATTCAGATAAGGCAGCAAGACGAAGTGGCACGGCAATCCTAGAGGGAGTGGAGGCAGGGCCCTCATAGAGAAGAGACAACTAGTCATTCTAGGCCGTCCACAACAAGACAACATCACAAAATGAGAGTACTTAGCAGGCTAAACATTCAGATTCTTCTTTAAATTAATGGATCAGGTGGTTAAAAAACAGGTAACCTTCCTCAACCATTATACTATACGAAGCTAGGAGGTTTTGGGTTTAATTTTGACCATCACTTACAATTTTGAAAGTAAGTTATTCTTTTTAAAAATATTTTCAGTTTTCTCTACACTTATCTCATACCAACTACTTTAAAACCACCACTCACGTCTCTTCCCACTTTCCATTTTTAAAAGTTACACTCCTCCTTTTCTGTAATACATCCATTTTTATCCAGAACTCAATTCCCTTTCTTCTCCAATTATTCTCTTTTGTCTTTCTTTTTTATCTCATTAGCTCATAGATTACAGAAATAGGTACTTTCTTGATAACATTTTATTATTCTCTTTTCTTTTCTTTCTACAATTTATAGATATTTTTTAATGCATAAACGCCAATTACATCTGTGCTGAACACGAGTTATTATGCTAGTCTCTTAGTAAGGAAGGGCAAATTTGACAGGAGTTAGGTAATTAATTGAGATGGTTTAGGTGGATGCTTTGCCCCCAAAATACATTACAAGAGCACAAATTTACAACCATCTACACCAGTCTTCCTTTATTTTCATGGTTGCATGATTCATGAAGCATGTTAAAAGAGGTTTATCAAGGATTGGTACTGTTGAAAAGTGGATTCCACCGGATGGGAAGTATCTAAAATCTCTTAGGGCTTGTTTGGCAAATCTTATCTTCACGAAACAGATCTGTATGATATAGATCTATTTCAAATGGAGCAGTTTGAAATTGATGTTTTACAAATAGACTGTTTGGTAAGACATAGATATTTTAAAAATAGACTGTTTGGTAAGATAGATGTAAAAATAGATCTAATGGTCTGGGCATTTTGCAAATATATCAAGATCTGTGATCATACAACGGTTGAAATTTTATCTCAAACACGTGTTCCACATTTTAATTACTGTAGGCGGTTTGGATCTTCATTTTGGTTTGGATCTTGCATTTAGGGGCCATGATTTAAAAAAAATTATATATAAATGTCTGTCGTTTTTTATAAATATCTCAAAATCTATGATGATCCAATGGCTAAAATTTGGACCATTAGTCGTGAATGATCTTTTGAATATATCCAATAGTTTGGATCATGATTTATGATGCCTGAATTTAAAAAAAAAAAAATACCACACTACTGTGTACAACTTCAAGACTCAATCACTAAGGCATGGGACATCAATGGTCAAAAACGTTTTTGTAAATATCTCAAGATCCACTTTGAATTAGAGGCTCAATTTTGGGCCCATAGCCGTTTTTGGCCCTCCAAAGAGAACCAACGGATCGGATCTTGAATGTGGGGCCCACAATGTCCGGAATATTACATCAAATGGCTCACTTTTTTTGCAAATATCTCGAGATTCGAGAAAGATCAACGGCTGAAATTTGGACACGTGGCCGTGTTGGGCCTTCTTCACATTTCTAACGGCTTGGATCATGATTGTGGGTCCCATAAATTAAAAAAAAAATGAAAAACCGGACTGTCCTAGGAGGACGTCCATAATACTGTTGCACATGTCTACCCGCTTCAGACATGTATGTCAGATTGAATTCTGCTGGTTTTTGGGACTTCATGAAACAGACTCAATTGGTCTAAATGCTATATGAAATGGACACAGTAAACCCTCATACCAAACATGCTGAAACCGGATTCAATCCATTTTAAGACAATAAGAGGGGGGAAATAGACATGCCAAATTGAACCTTAATGTCTCTAGAAGAAACGACTTGACGCGCCAAAAAGTGCACCAATAAAACTCCACCTTAAAAGGGGTAGTATTATTTAGAAGTGAGTTCCACCCAAAGGGCAGCATTGAAAAGCATTGGAATTCAATACGTACACCCTCTTCTTTGTTAAGAAAAAAAGGAAAAACTTTAAACAAGTCCTTCAGTTTTTACCTTATTTCAAAAAAGGACACAAGTTTTAAAACTTTTCAAATTAGTCCATAAGCTTTTTAATGAAGTTTTCAATTAAGGACATTCATCCATTTAAAGCTAATTTTGGGAAACTTTTTTTTTTCAATTTTTTTTAAACTACCCAAATTGTCCTTCAATGAAATAAAACACCCATTCACTTTCTCTATATTTTCTTTATTTTTTTTACTAGTAGTCTTATAGTGATAAAGAAAAACTAACATTTCCACATAAATCGGCTAAATGTAGTGTCTGTCAGAACCATGTTATGACTTTAAATGAAGGTACTCTGGGTATTTTTAAAAAAATTGAGAGAAAATGCCATAAAAATGGCTTTAAATGACCAAATTGCCTTAATTGAAGTTTTATTGAAAAACTTTGGGACTAAATTGAAAAGTTTTGAGCCTTGTGTCCTTTTTTGAAATAAGGCAAAAACCTAAAACCTTATTTGAAAATTTTTCTTAAAAAAAACATCAGCCTATCGTTATCTTCTGCAAGTTATAGATAAGTTTCATTTTTTAACTCTCATTAGCTGGGTAGACAAGTACCGAGAAAAGGAGAATTTCAACATATTAGTCCTCCTTAAACCTAATTTTTCATATCATGTCGAGTTGATATCATGGAATATTGTATGTCACATAAACTAATAAATCTCATGATATCATGAAAATCTGGTGGCAATATTTGAGTTTTGTTCATGAAATCGGAGAAGCCGAATTTAAATATATAGACTAATATGTCAAAACAAAAAAGAACTCTATCTTTGGCTTAAATTGGCACTAGCAATCAACTCAGCTTTCCATTTTCCTGAGGATGAGATGAAGGAAATTCTAATTCAAACCTTTCAAAAGACTCTTGACACATGTAATACATTCCTTAGCTCTTAACAGAATAAGAGTTAAAAGGACAGCCGGCCTCATAACCAACACCCAACATTTCTCATGTTGTAAGATCAACCCAGTCATCCAAATTCAACACGCAACTCCACATCGTCTCGATTGTCACATTTCGTTAAAAGATTACAAGAGTAGCAATAAAAAAATTGAACTTTTCTTCGTTCAGAATTCCAAGACTTCACGATCCATGATTGTTACAGAATTTCACGGTTTCCCAAACAGTCCGCATTTCACGAAGATGCGATTCCAGATTTTCAATTGACCCTTGAGACCTTCTCGAGAGAGAAGATCAGGTCGAGGTTCGGAGGCGCCACGAAGAACTCCTTGACCCGACCCGACTGGATCCGCGAGAATCCCTCCTTCGCCCTCTGCTTCCTCGGCGCCGGAGGACACGTCAGCACGGCAGGTATCCTGCAATCCTCCGCCGTCGGCGTTCTGCAGGGCTCCTCGTCGAACTCCGTCGCCGCGTCAGATCTTCCCTTCGGACATTCTAGAAGCTTCGACAAGGACAAGGAAATGGACGGATGCGGATCATCTGCTCTGCAAACGCTCGCCATCATCTACCGTACGATCTCTCTGATTCTGATCTAAGAAGAAAGGAATTCAAAATTGGTGAGTTCCTTTGGCTTTTAGGTGAGATCGGATTCAGATATGGAATTTCAGCAGAGAAATGGCAGATCTGAGCAGATTTTGGTAGATTGAGAGGGAATTGAGATGATTTTAGCCTGAAATCGGTGAGATTTCGCAGTAGAAGAAGTGAATCTCTGATTACTTTTGGATAGTGATCGAATCGATGAGAGAGAGAGATAGAGAGATTGCTCTTTTGAATCTTCTTTCTAACGAAAGGAGGAGGAGGAGGAAGAGAGAGATATGAAAGGAAATGGAGGAACTGGAGGGTCAGAGAGTTTGAATTTATAGGCAGCACCGTTCGCGTTCGAGGTTGACCGCGGACCCAGTGGGACGTGGCTGACTCGCTCCGCCTAACCAGCTGGTTTCATCATTTTATTTCCCTCCATAGCTTGCAATTTCATGTAGACACAATTTCCGCGGAAAAAGAAAATTATCACATCAGCAAATCTCATAAAAATAAAATTATTGTAAAAGGATTTTCATATAATTTAGAAATTTATGTTTGGTGCAAAAAGAGTTTCTTCATTTAATTAGTGCTAATGTTGTTTGGTGCGGCTATGAATTCCATATAGAAAATCAAAATTTCTTATTTGGTGATATAATTTTTTAAAGAAAAATAACATAACATATATATTATTTACTTAACATTAAATAATAATTTATATAAAGAAATAAAAAATGAAAGAGTTATAGGGTTTTTGGGTTGAAATGGACAAGAGTAAGGAAAGAGGGAGACATTTTCCGATGAAATCAATTTCCCATACCCCCTATAGAAAACTCGTTTTCACCATTATCATGGAAAATGCTGACGAGACAGGAAAGCATTTCCGCGGAATTGTTCTGCACCAAATGCCGAAAAAATGGGTTTTCCGAGGAAAAATGTTATACAAACATGCCCTTAGGAAATTTTAAGGGGTAGCTCAATTGGCTTAAGACCACAGTTTGCATTTGGAGGTTGTAGGTTCGAAACTGCACTACTACACTGGGCTATAGGGGAGTTTACCCAGTTTCCCTCTGGGCGTAGAGGGATTAGTCCAGCTCAAAGGGTTGGGAACCCTCCGATAGAAGAAAAAAAAAACTTTAGGATTGTTACATTTAGTTTAGGATAATCTAATGGGTTGGTTTTTTTTATTTTTTTATTTTTTTTTGGCTTTCTAATGATTCGTAAGGTAACCTTTTATATTTCCACCCTCTTGGACACGGGCTTTGTAGGCCACATGAGATGGACTGGATATTAGGAGTATGGAGTCTGCACGCAGCAGAAGATAATAGTGAGAACGACGGGGTAGCCCAGTGGTTGTGTATCGCATTCTCCATTTATATCTTCTAGCTTACAGAAGAGTATGGTCTTTGATGCTTATTCGGCACACTCTCAAATCCATTTTTATGTGTAAAACATGTAACTATGTCATGTATTTTCACGAAAGTCCAATTTTGTTGTAGGGCCTAGTGAAATTTATTCCAAAGGCAACGTACAAGAAAGTGGGTGATTTTGAACGGTTTGAATTTTATATGATGGACCTCACTCAAAGTGCACAGCTAATAAGATTTATTCTAAAGCCAACACACGAGGAACTGTATGATTATGAGCTGTTTTGAATTTTATATGATGGACCTCGGTGGTTGACTCGGTGACCATCTTGCTTGGAGTCTTGTCTTTTTTTTTTTTTTTTTTTTTTTGCTATTGGAGGGTTCCTAACCCTTTGAGTTGGATTAATCCCTCCGGGTCCAGAGGGAAGCCGGGTAAACTCCCCTGTAGCCTTGTCGTGAAGACCGATCTCAATTTTGTCCTTATTAGTATGGACTACGGAGATTGATAGAATGAATATTTGGAAAGACATCTTTTATAGTTGGAAATGGAAAAAAAAGTGTTTAAAACAAGCACAAATTGGGAATAAAAGCAAAAAAATTTCTTCTATCATTCTTCTTTGCACGTTGGGTGCCAACAATGTTTTTAAAGAAAAACCTTTTGCTCCGCAAAAAAGACAGGAAATCTGAAGTTGTTTTTCTTAAGCCATGTTTCTTTAGTAGAGTTTTTGGCAAGAATTCACCATATCCAAGAATTTCTGGACATGATGTAACATATTGTTCCTTGAAAATTCTGAATTTCGGATGTTTTTTAATTAGCACTTATGAATTCCAGCCACACGAAAGGTCTCTTTTAACCTTTGGAAATCCAGGAATTTCACTCACTTTGCATTTTGGTGGAATTCCTGGATGCTCAAGCCCAAATGAACATCGATGAATTCCATTATGTATGGGAATTCTTAAACTCCCATACATAATGGAATTCCTGGAATTCTAGCAAAGAAATAAGGTCTTAATTCCACGATAAAAGAAAATCATTTCCACGAGGGTTTCTAATTCAAACCGCTTTTCCACTTTTACGTAAAAATGAGATTTCAAAATAATTTATATATAAGCTTGAAATCAAAGCATTCCACAAATAAGCTGCCTTAAAACGAAGTTATAAATGACGGTGCTATGAAAAATTGCAAGCACGTAAATAAAGGAACATTTTATTGGTTTAGTTAGGAGGGAAAAATAGTCTTAAATGCATCAGGAGGGAAAAATAGTCTTAAATGCATCAAACTTACATGATATTTCATTTGAATTATTCTCAAAGGTAGATTGATCAAGAACATTTATTTCCCAACATCGTGGGGAGTTTAGAAAATAGCATTTACTCTACTATAGAGGAATCATGGATAATATTCACCTACGCATAGTGCATATGCGCACAATGCATCAAGTGTATCTAATAGGTGGAGCCCTCCTACAACTGACACATGACTACGTTCCGGATGCAAACAGTGCGCGATGAAACATTTATGCTAAATCGTTAGTTAAGGGTGGTTTTAGTAAAAAAGAAATAGTATGTAAGGGCTTTAATATATTATTTAAAAAGCACAAGAGCCTAAATGTAAACTAATCTAATTATTTCTTGTTTTTAAGGAGTAAAATACAAATGACACATGACTACCTTTTGGATGCAAACAGTGCGCAATGAAGCATTTATGCTAAATTGTTAGTTAAGGGCGGTTTAATAAAAAAGAAATGGTACGTAAGGGCTTGAATATATTATTTAAAAAAGCACAAGAGCCTAAATGTAAACTAATCTAATTATTTCTTGTTTTTAAGGAGTAACATACAAATGAGCTGATTATTATTATTTTTTTTAAAAGAACTACTTAAATCCTAAAACCCCAGTCGAGCTTATAAACTTTATCATATGTCATATTTTAATTGACCGTTACTTTTATAGATCGAGAAGCTAATTGTAGGTTTTTTTTTTTTTTTCTTTTTTGTTTATTTATTTTATAAGATGGCTAATAGGGCTTTCAATGAGTTAGGCCTAGGGTCGAACAAAATCCGCAAACATCATGGCATGTTTAGGTTTGGGCTGGTGGTTTAAAGTGAGATTTATCAAATTAAACCAGATTTGGGTCAGATGGACAGGTTGAATAAGAACACTGAACTCAACCCAATTTTGACCCATTTATTAGAAGAGTTAGAAATCTCAAATCTGAATAAAAAGAAGTCATCCCGACCCTTGGATTACCGGATTCGATACGGGTCGCAGGCCGGGTCCCAAATCAACACCCCCCTAGCGTCAGCATTTGATCATTCTCTTTAATGTGCATTTATAATCGAAAAACCGAATGGAGCGTGGTCAAAATGGATGACTAAGTCAACCCTGTCGACTACGTTTGCGTGTTGAAGTTGGATTCTTTTCCTGTCGGTTTCCTAGTTCCTACCCAACGTTGACTTGACCAACATTTTGGCAGCCCCAGCCCCAGATACCATCCGTGTGCATTCACGTGGTTTCGGAGTTTTCCAGAAGCTGAAGAATGAATGAGATCATTTAGGCCCGTCTGGTAATTTATTTTTAAAATAAAGTGAAGTGAAGTGAAATGAAAAGAATAAATAAAATATAAGTGAGTCATGATGGTATTTTTTTTAGTTATTTGGAATGCAATATTTTTTACTTTTTGTATGGAGAAATGAAGTTGTTTTGTCTTTTAGTGAGTAAATGTAGTTGTTTTTTGACTTTTTTTTTTTAAAGATGGAAGGAGTTTTGGTAAAAAATGCTTTTGATGGGATGTTTAACTTGACTTGACTTCACTTGACTATATTAGGAAAATTACCAAATGAGCCCTTAGGGCACCTTTCTCTACACACCCTTTTGGCGAAAAGAGAAAATTGTCACGTCGGTTTATTTAATAGAAATAAAAACATCGAAAAAGCATTTCCGTAGAATTTAGAAATTCATATTTGATGCAAAAAGAGTTTCCTCATTGAAATGGTGCAAATGTTGGTGCGGCTGTAGATTCCTTATAGAAAATCAAAATTTCTTATTTGGTGATATAATTTTTTAAATAAAAATAACATAACATGTATATTATTTATTTAGCATTAAATAATAATTTATATAAAGAAATAAAAAATGAAAGAGTTATAGGATTTTTGGATTAAAATGGACAAGAGTGAGGAAAAGGGGGAGAAGTTTTTCGAGGAAATCCATTTTCCATACCCCCCATGGGAAACCCATTTCCACAATTATCAAAGAAAATACTGACTAGGCAGAAAAGCATTTTCGCGGAGTTGTTCCACACCAAATGCTGAAAAAATGGATTTTTCGAGGAAAACCGTCTACTTTTCCTTTGAAAGTGTTATACAAACATGCCCTTACAATGAATATAAATGCCAAGAAAGCTGAAATCATGAGAAGCTCAAATGGCATTTGGTACTTTTCAGGTAGTTGAATTTCTAAATCTCAATGGAAAATTAGGAATTTTGGAAATATCAGGGACAACCTATTTCCACAAAGGATGAATTCTCTTCTTGAATTCCACTAAAAAGAACGGGCCCTTTTAGGGTTCAAAAAGGCCCACCATGATGAAGGTCATCACACCTTCAAGAAAAGGATTGAAATGAATCCTATCAGTTTTGAGTATTGGCTAACCTAAATACACATAAGCCTGTTTAGGCCTGTGATAGCAATGGAGTTTTGTGTATAAAAGCTAGAGGCGTTTGGTGACAGGTCCCTCAACATTACATTTCATAACATGGAGTCCAAAATATTTTATCATAGAGACAGGCAGACAGCGGTCCTATTTTAATATTAAATGAGTCAAAAAGACAATGTCAATGTCAACTCCTCAGCTATACAAATCATCAGCAAGGAATCCCTATTCCAAAAGTAGTAAGGATCTGTTTGTGCAGTGGTGGTTTCCGCGGTAACCGCGGGGAAATCCGGCGCCTTCCCCATGGCATTTGGATGAGCGAGGATTCCCTTCTTCTTGCTTTCTCAGCGTGTTTTTGAAGCCCCATGTTTTGCGGCAAATTTCCAAATCTCCATGCTAAGAAATCAAATGCCACAGAAGAGGAAACATGTACAAATAGAACCAGGGAATTTTCAAAAATATGTGGATTCATCACAGATTCCTCACCTTTTCCAATGGTTTCTTGGATCTGATCACTAGTCACGCATGCATGAAGGAGGAGAGGAGCTACAGTTTCCCACTCATGGAAATCAAGAAGTAAATTAAGTTCTGAAACGGTGGAAATAGGTATGATTTTATATTATTTGCTGTCGTGTTTTCCATATCTAATCCCATAATAGTTCATCATATTGGGAATTATGATTAATGCTAACAAGGAGTTATATATTTTCTTTGAAAAGGTTGCATTGACTAGGGGTGTTCGTGGACCAGGTTGGGCCTGGCTTTGAATTATTGATTCTCAGGCCTGAATTCCATACTCTAGGCCCGATCCCAACTCGGCCTATAACTAGCTTGCCCGAGCCCCGGCCGCCTAAAGAAGAATAAGCCTAAGCTTGGCCCAAGTAAACAATATATATAACTAGAAAAAGAGGCTCTCATACGTAGTCCAGTTCAATTAGTTTTGTTGTGAGTGCCCGTGTGAGATGTCATGTGTTCAAGTCCCGCCTACCAATATTTTCAGAGCCGGGTTGGGTTGAGCTTAGATTGCTAGTCTTGAATTCAAGCCCAACCCATATATAAGCGGACTCAAAGAAAAGAAAAGAAAAGAAGAAGTGAGACTCGCCCAAGTAGTAAAACCTAAGGCCCAAGCTTGGGTGAAAAGCGGGCTTGGCCGGTCTTAGGGTTGGGCCGCCCCAGTCCATGAACAACTGTTGCTTGACAATTGAAGTTAATCCGTAGTGGGCCATGTGCAATGGTGGATGACTTGGTTTACACGCAGGCCTCACTATGTGTGGTATACAACTTATTTCAGTCACTAGAATGTGATTAAATATTTTAAAAATGAACTTCTTCTAACATTATAAAATGAACTATATTATGTAACATTAAAAAAAGTTCAACTTAATTAATGTTAGCAAATGCAATACAAAGCTTGCATGATGGGTTCTCAGTGATGAAGATTATCAAGAGCCAAAGGCATCCTCTGCAGGTTTTCATCTTTGGAATATGACCTTAGTCTTTCCTTTATATCGTAAAGGTAAAGCGAATATATTTCGCAAAGAGAGATCGAAGAATATACAAAATGAATAATAATGTGCTCTAATCAGGATGACCTCTACTCTTTTTGAGGATTCAAATGGATATCCGATCCTCCCACTGTCCGAAGCTTCCAACCCGTAAAATAACAGGTCTAGAACTTGTTTTAGGTTCCGATTAATCAATGGGTTTGGGTGTAGAACCAATCTAGGTTTCAATTGCTAAACGGGTCTAGGTTTGGATCCCTACATGTTCCGAAACCCTTCCCTTTCCTCTTCTTCCTCAAACCTCAAATCCTCTCCAACTCCAAGGGCTCTTGCTCAACGAAATCCCAGCCCTCCCCTTCAAGCTCCGACGCTCCGGCACAGAAGGGAGGTGTGGTTTGAAGCTTCTACCATCTCAGACTCTCAATCAGCCGAGCATTTGATAGAATCTTTTTCTTTTCGGAATCGAATAACTTAATTGGCTTAGAACCACGGTTTGCACTCTAAGGTTGTGGGTTCGAAACTTCACTACCATACTCGGGCTACAGGGGAGTTTACTCGGCTTCCCTCTGACCCCAAAAGGATTAGTCCAGCCCAAAGGGTTGAGATTAATCCTCCGATAGCAAAACAGAATATATATATATAGAGAGAGAGAGCAAGGTAAGCTCAAGTGTGTGGTATGACCCACCTGGGGACCCATATGGGGATGGGGTTGTGGGGGATTTCAAGGACTCCCTGTGATCTTCCTCTCTGCAAAAAATTAGCCCCAACCGAAATTTCTATCATCTCAATATGGGCCCAAAAATTTAATGGTCAACAGTCCACTTGGATCAATACATAGTCGATTCAATGGTCCAGTAAATTCAGATCTGGCCAAAAGTTGGTGGACATATAAAATTTAGGAGGGTCATGTGTCTAGATTTAGATTTTGGCTTCATCTTTGGGACTGGGGAGGAAAACCCCATCTCCAGATTTCTGAAAAAAGAAGGAAAAGGAAGAACCTTGGTCATGGAAGAAGCTTGTGGGGTTCGTGGTTGATGGAACCCATATCAAAGTGATCCGAAGTTTCATTTTATTAGGACCAGCAGTCTCTTTAGAACTGAACGCAAAACACCCTTGTTTGGATTTTGGTTTTCCTCTCTTGGGTAGTGAGGAAAAACCCATCTCTAGGAGGTTTTTCTCTTGCGATCCGAGTATGTCATTGTCAGCCATTGATGCTAAAACCCATGGGGTATGGAATTGAACTACAATGTTCAATGATTTTTAATCCTTCTGTTCTGGCATATGTTGGTTTTACATGTATATTTCTTTTGCATATTGATGGGTCAGGCCCAAATGACTCGGTCCACAATGACGGGTCAGGCCCAAGAGACTCAGTTCTACCTCGTCTGTTGAGGGTGGTTTGAAGACTCCGCCAAAATAGAGCGCCTGTTACTGAAGAGTCGTCCCCATTTGTTAGGGGAAGACTATAAATCACAGAGCCCCACCAGTACTGGGGGGCAAGCAATTCTTCTCCATTTTTACACTATCATTGTACTTTTCTGGCTTGTAATCTCTACATCGGAGAATAGTAAAATCACCAGTTTGAAGTGGACGTAGA
Source organism: Cinnamomum chago (assembly GCA_038049695.1). NCBI lineage: Eukaryota > Viridiplantae > Streptophyta > Magnoliopsida > Laurales > Lauraceae > Cinnamomum > Cinnamomum chago. Next base: position 33,203,012 of record CP142461.1, read on the forward strand.
TCACACTGACCGAACCACTATAAACTCTCTCTCCCCCCATTAACTCTCACATTAATTACTTATTACTTGACCGGTGGTGCCCGAAAACACATTTTGGCATCATCAGTTTGGCGCCGTCTGTGGGAATCGAAGAAAATTTCCTTTTCTCGAAGCTATGACAATCACCACAAGGTCAACAAGGCGACAAGATGGAAACCCCTCGCGGGAGGGCGAGGGTAATCCTCCATCGACTAACCTTGCACCGAACGCTCCTGCTCCCACTCCTCAACAAATGCTGGAGACCATGCAGCAGCTGGTGATGCAAAACCAGCAAATACTACAACTCATGCTTGCAGGGCAAGGAGGAGCACAGTTTGGTACGGTACCACCGCAGGAAGTGCCTCGCCTGGAGCATCCGGCTGCTCCACGTAAAGGAGCGCCTCGCCTAGGCGCCCATCCCCATGGTGCACGGGGCCGAGGAGCTGCCCATCCCCATCCTCACCTGGGCGCCCATTCCCAGGGCTCCCAGGGTCGAGGAGCATCCTCAAGGCGCCCACGCCCAGGGCGCCTCTGCTGGAGCTTTCCATGTCGCCCCCCACGGGGTACTCCTGGTCGATCCTCAAGGCCGCGCCCACCATGAGGCGCCTCCACCCCCGGGTGGAGCCCCATCGGGAGGACCTATAGGAAGGGCGAATCGCGGTGGACTTCCACCTCCTCCCCCCGCTTCTAACGATGAAGATCCTCATTACCAGGAGGGGGGAAGTGAAAATCACAGCCTGGAAGATGAGAGTCATTTCCAAGGCCGGTCCAGAGAAGCCCCCAATCGTTAGGATGAAAAGATCAAGGAAATGCAGAATCAGATTGGCGATGTCTTCAATGCCATGAAGGCACAGGTACCAGAAATAATTGACTACCTAGTACAACGAACGGACACACCGTTCAAGCCCGTCGTGGCGAACTACCCACTTCCTAAAAAGTTCAAAATGCCAACCATAGAGACCTTTGATGGGACAAAGGATGCACTGGATCACTTGGAAACCTACAGAACCTTAATGCAACTACATAATATCTCCGACGAGATTATGTGTAGAGCATTCCCAACCACATTGAAGGGGGCCACACGACAATGGTTCTCCAGTCTAGCCCCAGCCTCTATCTCCGCCTTTGCAGAGCTAAGCAAGTCCTTCGTGTCGCACTTCATTGGAGGACGCCGCCACCAGAAGCCCGCCACACACATGCTCAGCATAAAGCAGGATAAAAATGAAAGTCTGAGCAGTTACCTCACTCGTTTTAACGAGGAGGTCCTCCAAGTCGAGGAGCCCAATGACAAACCATGACCGCCTTTCTAGGAGGCCTCCGTTCATCCAGTTTCCTATTTTCAGTAATGAAGCGACCACCAAAGAGCATGCCAGAACTGTTGGCAAAAGTTCAAAAATATATGAATGCTGAGGAAATCAACAGGTCCAGGCGAGGTGAATCATCTCGTGGATCGCTAAAAGCTTGACCTGCTTCTACACTGTTCTGAAGCAGGCAATTTATCTCCAGCTTAGCGGCTCTCTCGCGGGTCGCCAAAAAGCTTGGCCTACCTCTGCACTGTTCTCAAACAGGCAGCCTATCTCCAGCTTAGCGGCTCTCTCGCAAGTCGCCAAAAAAGCTTGGCCTACCTCTGCACTGTTCTCAAACAGGCAGCCTGTCTCCAGCTTAGCGGCTCTCTCGCGGGTCGCCAAAAAAGCTTAGCCTACCTCTGCACTGTTCTCAAACAGACAACCTATCTCTAGCTTAGCGGCTCTCTCAGGGGGAGCCAAAAGCACAGTCTCAAAAGGCAGAATCTTGAAACTCAAGTCATCTGCAACCCGATGGACTACATTAAATTAACGTACCCAACTGTCTGGTCACCTAAATAAGCCAAACCAGCGCCTGGAGGGGCGCTAGACGCACTTAGCTTGCCCAAAGTGGTGGCTCTTGATGCCTGCACGCCAAGGCCAGCCTCCTCCATAGCGTCCAAAGCTCCCAAGGTAGCCCTGGCAGCCCTGGCTCGCCTAAGGTGCTCCAAACGGGCATATAATATATCAAATTGAAGCTCTCGACAAGCCCTACAAAACACACTGCCTTTGGCAGTGATTGATGGTGTCAGAAGTCCAAAAAAGGTCAAGAAACAGCTGTTTTGGCCTCCAGAAGTTTTTTTAAAAAAATATACTCGCCTGGCCTGATCTGCTCGCCCGAACCAGCTGGAACAGCGCATATATAAGGGCGTCTGACATGCAGCTTGGCGCCATGGAGCCGGGTAGTCGTCCGCCGCCGCAGCAGCGCCCGCGCCCATATTGGTTTAAGGATGTCTATAATCTATATTCCACTAAGAACGCTCACTGCTATAGTATGTCTAAGACACAATAATCATATGATCCTCTACGAGCTGCATCAGCACTCCCAATGATGCTCCAGCTTAATCCAGCTGACAATGCTAAGAGGGAAGCTTCCCTTGCATAAAGGGTTAAGGTCCAGCAACCAGGGAAATCCAAGTACAAGAAGACCAGATCCTTTAAGGTGACCATTGGCTTAATCACTTAAATCAGTACTTGCACTCCGTGAAAAGACCCAATGATGGATCTAAAGATCGTGAATTCCCCCACTTCAACCAAACCCAGCATGCAACAAGAGTAAAGTGTCAGGTGTCGGTTTCTCCGTATCAGAGTACAACTCAGTTAATACATATTGGTTTTGCCCCTGTTTGGGTCTGACTGATACTGAATTTTACAATATCAGCCTGCAATGAAAATCCAACTAAGGGTACAGCACCCGCGCTCCTCTCCCGTGCCCGCGCTCCTCGCCCGCGGCTCACAGAGCCCAGCGCCCGCTCCCCGCGCCCTCGCCCAGCGCTCCCAGCGCTCGCGCTTCCACCTTGGGCGGCGCCTGCGCTCCCAGCGCCCTTCGCGCAAACAACCAACTCGCCCAGCTGGATTGCGCCCCTAGCCTGAATTGCCACTCTTCCTGCCTGGGTCTCCTCTCCCGCGTCGCCCTCATAGGCGCCCGAGGCTTCAGCTGCACGCCCAACCAAATTCACTCCAGCTGCACGCCTAACAACGGCCCATCATTCAAAAAATGGAAAAGACTTGAGGTATTTAGCGAGGCAAAAATATATCATGAAGGGAAATAGTCATCTAGCAGAAGGAGTCTCCACCACCCAGAGGTCAAAAATTCAAGCTAATGCCCCTTCTCCAAGTTTTCTTAGACAAGAGGCATTGAGGGGCAAATGATGGGTCAGGCCCAAATGACTCGGCCCACAATGACGGGTCAGGCCCAAGAGACTCAGTTCATGATGGCGGGTCGGGCCTAAGTGACCCAAGGCCGTGATAAGCCCAGGTCCAAATCCATTCGTTGAAAGTCGGGTCCGGATCCATGAAGCGACGAAGTCAGCGAGTCGTTCCCTTAACCCGTTTTTACCAAGTCCTGCGGAGGAGATCCTACCTACCTCGTCTGTTGAGGGTGGTTCGAAGACTCCGCTAAAATGGAGCGCCCGTTACTGAAGAGTCGTCCCCATCTGTTAGGGGAAGACTATAAATCACCGAGCCCCACCAGCATTGGGGGGCAAGTAATTTCTCTCAGTATCTGCACGTTTATTGTATTCTTCCTGCTTGTAATCTCTACATCGGAGAATAGTAAAATCACTAGTTTGAAGTGGACGTAGGTCATACTGACCGAACCACTATAAACTCTCTTTCTCCCCATTAATTCTCACATTAATTACTTACTACTTGACCGGTGGTGCCCGAAAACACATTTTGGCATCATCACATATATTTGTAGACATAGAATCCCATAAATCGCTAGTGTACAGATTTTAGTTGGGCAAGATAAATGTCAGTGTAGAGTGTAGACTGGTGTTGGAAATGTTGAAGACTTGAAGCTTCTATATGAATAAAAGTGTGTAGGTTTGATGCTTGGGTGCTCTTGTTTCTTTAAGCGCTTTGCATTTATCACCACTATGCTGACTTCAAACTTAGGATGGAGATGCGCCATTTATCACTACATCAACATGATATCCTGTATGACTTTAGATAAAGAATGTCAGTTGCTTGATGTATTCAAATATTTTGTATCTATTTAAATGCAATGCATTCTCTCTGTTGCCATTGATAATGGGAATAAATAAAATCAAAATAATGTGAATATAAAATAACAAAATAATGTTTGAAATCTTTAATTGATCATTATATGCCCCCGTTGAACGAAGATCCTGGGTCTGCCACCGACTTTTAGCTTTGGGATTCTCAAAAATTTAGCTGCTTAAATGTTGGGTTATTGTACTTATGTGTTAGGAAAGCCTATTGAAGGATGACATTTTAGAGAATTTGTAATTCTCCTCCACATGAACTCCTACAAACAAATAGGCCCTAAGAAACTATTGGCTCTCGACAAAGTAAGCATCAACACATTCAATAAGTTAGACCACCATGAATAGGTCTTTTTTTTTTAGGATTGGGACTCAAGTGAGAGCTCGCATACACACAAAAAGGTAGCCCACATATCCTTCGAACCCCGGGCAGGGCCACATAAGGAGCGTTCTTAACCACCATGAACAGTTAAAAGGGGAAAATGGACCCGATCTTATAATGACCAGAGAACAAAGGCCAACTCTTTCTTCTCCTTGAGTAATGTTAACAGTATCAGTTATTCAAAATCTCAACCTAACTACTAGTATTCTGGGGTGGGGGCAACATAGGACTTAAGCTTATCAAGATTTAAAGTCACATTTGACCTCCTGACAGAAATATGTGAAGCTTTGAATGAATAATTGATCTGTCCTACCTTTCGTGGGATCCACTACATCCAACGCACCCACATGACCATCCTTATATGTGAAATCCACTAGATAAAATTATCAAACCACCCATCATATCACCTTTTGCTGAATATATGTGAGGCTTTGGATGAATAATTCTACCATCCCACCTTATAATGATAATTTGAACCGCCCAAGATAAATGGCATCTCCTCCAATGAAATACCTTCAAATTTCGATTCAATAGGAGCAGTTCCACCTTTTGATATGCACATGACTGAAAAACGTGATTAGCACAATCTTATGTATCACCAATCATGTGTGTGAGATCTTGGCCATTCGTCATGTTGGCCTGTGGATAATATTAAAAGTGTCCAATCATTAGGGGAACAAATATATGGAATATCTCAAGGTTGTGGATGCTTGTCACTTGGTCGACTCTAAGATTTCCTCACGTTGAAAAACCCTAACAAAAAAACATATATAATTACTTGATTAGAGCCGATTTAGAAATTAATAAAAATCGATGCTAAATAATAAAATAACCAGCAAATAAAAGAAATAAATTAGGAAAAAGAAAGGTAAAATAAAAGAAACAAAAAAAATTTTAAGTGTTTTTTTTCTACCATATTATCTCACATTGACTCTTTTTTTACTCTGTCTTGCTACATTTCATAATAGCAACATCCAGTTGCTATGTGATATTATTCAGTTGTGCTAGTGGGAAGACAATAAGGGGTTGTTTGTTTACGATCATTTACACATGTAAATGACTCACATGTGAAATAGTTACGCATCATCATGTTTGTTTGCATTTATTTACACATGACATGTGTAAATTGCATATGAAAATGATGCGTAAACGAGCTCATTTTCGCACACAAATTTTCACACCTCATGTGATAGTAAAAGGTTACACACCTAAACTTCATATGAAAAGGATTCACATCAATTAGGCGAACGGTGTGTCCCATGTGTTTCCGTCACAAAGAGAGAGATGGTTCGAAACACCACTCCTCCAATTTTCTACTTTTTCCCCCTTGTTGCCCCAGATGGTGCGACCCCTTCGTTTCCGTCTCAAAGAGAACGATGAAACCCTACTTTCACCTCCCAGATCGAAGCACGCATCGCAGGTATGGCGCCCTTTCTCCCTACTTCTCTAACTTTCTGTGTTCCCCCCTCTCTCTCTCCTCCCCCTCCTTCGATTTCTCTCTCCCTCTCTCCCTCTCTCTCTCTCTCTGAGTCAAACTTTGTTTCTTTGTTTTTTTTTTCTTCTTCCAAAGATACTGATTTAGAACCTTGCATTGGTTACCACTTCTCTTTCACTGAACGTGGTTTTTTTTTTTAAGGAAACCGATATTAGAGCCCTGGAGTTGGTTGTCTATTCTCCCTCTTCTTCCTGGAGTTGGTTGTCAGTTCTTCCTCTTCTTCCATCTCAAACTTAATAAGTCTCTCATCTTTACCATTTTTACTCCTGTTCTAGTTTCCTCTATGGAAAAGATATGTTTGAAAAGAGGGGGAAAATCTTGGGTTCTTGAGCAGCTTCTGAGGGATTAGATTTTGGGGGTTTTCAGGCCTGGAGCCTTGGATTATTCTAACTTGCTTTTTTAAATTGCATCTATTTCATTGAAAGTGGGTAATGAAATGCCTAACAACGGGGGGAAATCTTGGGTTCTTGAGCAGCTTCTGAGGGATCAAATTTTGGGGTTTTCAGGCTTAGAGCCTTGGATTATTCTAACTTGCTTTTTTAAATCGCATATGTTTCATTGAAAGTGGGTAATGAAATGCCTAACAACAAACAGATGGTGGCTTTTGATGAATTGTTAGTTTTTAGAAATGAGCTTCATCTGGATCTTAATTGTGAGAAATCAAATTTTGATTATGCCGGAAACACTTTGATGAATAATCAGAGGAATTTTTTTAAGAAAAGACAACAAATGCCTCTGTATTAAGTTCTTATTTGTATTTTTACCAATCAAGCCATTTCAATTGGATCCATTTGAATGAGGCATATTACATGTTTTACATAATGATCTGTTTTTAAAGTATTCCAATTGAAGCAAATCTATTTCAAATAGATCTACATGTTGGGTTTCTTTCATTTTAGCTGTGACTGCCTTTCTATTTACTACTTTGGTTTGTGGGTTGGTTGCTGGTTCCTAGTTTCATTAGGTGAGATTTCATTTCATTGAATTGATGTGTCCGGTGGAAACATATGCAAATAGAGAATTTGATACAGATCTTAGATGCTTTCTTAGTAAAATAGTAAGAACTTCATCTTTTCTTTGTATAGGTGGTGGAGCCAAGTGCACAGTGCAGCAGCCATTTTTTATTCAAGAACTCAACTCGTGAGTCTTAAACACTCTTGTTAGAGTCTCTATTTTTTTCTTCCCATATACAAGCATGTTAATATAATGGTAGTTGATGAAATGGCTAAAGAATGTGCTATATCTTGGGCATGATTAGGAAAAACAAGGTTATCTTGTCCAAGCATGACTATTTCTGATGTTTGTACTTCAATTTCTAGTAACCCTGTCTGCACGTCTTTATCAAATTACCCATAAATACTAAAAGTATAAGTATTACAGGTATGGTCTTCCTGAACAACCAAAATGTATCCCCATTAGTAGATGGTTGATTACATTTTACTAAGTTGGATGTTTGACAATTTCACTTCTACCATTGATTCATATTCTAAAACAGAGTCAAAGTTCTACCATGGTGATTTACTCTCTCTCTCTCTCTCTCTCTCTCTCTCTCTCACACACACACACACACAAAATAAAGTCACTTTCAAAAGACAATTAAATTTGATCATCTTAAATGGGACAGGATTTCTGGGACTTTTTAGTTGTTAATGTAAGAAACAATACACCAAGATCTTTGATCTAGGAAACCCTAATAAACCAAGATCCTCCATGTCAAATCATTGAGAGAAGTAAAGCGGAAACATACCTGGATCCATTGAATGAAGTTGTTCACAGGTTGTTGATCTTCCAATCCAATATGGCTACCCAGAGAAACCCTCTTGATTCTTCTGATGATGAGATGTCAGAGAGAATAGGAATTCACCATATGAATTGGGGACCATAACCCTAATATATATATATAAGATATCATAGGTTTGTTATTTCTAATTTGGCCCCTCATCAAATTAGAAATAACATTCTGGTATCTACACATTAATCCCATGACAAGTATACCCTTAAGCCTTACAACTTTAAGTCTTAATTAGATCACTTTAATGTAGGCTTAACGAAAGATAGCATGACACATTTAATAGTTACATGTGTGGCCCCACATGATGGAATTTTTCCAACAGTTAATAGTTATAGTTTTTAGAATATTTAGGTTTGCCATGCATTCTTCCTCTATTGAGAATTGTTTCATTCAGGTTGGCTAAATTGAAATGAGAAATTGATACAAGCACACACAAGTATTTCTAAATAGATGGTTGAGTCCTAGAATCAGCCCAAGTATGGGCCTAACATTGGTAACCAAATTATGAATTCGATGCAGACATGTTATTAATCAATTGAAACTTTCATCAAGGGATGTTTATCTTGGTTGTCCAATCACCATTGGCTCCAAATATCATCCACACCGAGCACTGTGAAATCCATGAACATATTTGTTTTCAGCCAATTGTTTTGTCAAATGGAAGCATTTATGCAAGCATCTCATATGTAGTCATCACTATTAGTGTAGCATTACATTCTACAAGTCATAGAAAGATGATGCCTTTCTTCCCACCTACATTTCAGCTGCAATTGCTATTTTTACTTGTTGTTATCAATGATGGCCATTTGCAGAATTTGAAAATTTTCTTTTTATATCATTGTTGGCCATATCTTTTTACTCATCTAGTTTTTGTGGTATCATTGCCAAAAGGGTCGTTTCATTTTTACTGCCTTGGCTATAGTATCTCATTGCACCCTCTGTACGTTGCACCCTCTGTACGTTCTACACTTTTCAATTATATATTATTAATATCATGGATTTTGTATCTAATCAGCTTTTTAAATAACTCTTTATGCTATATAGAAATGGATAATGAAATATGCGGCGAAGATGTTGAATACATTAATGTCAGTACATCTTCTGGAAAAAAGCGTGGTAGGAGGGAAAAGAAAAATACCACATGGTCGAAGTTTGTAGATGAATACTTAGCTGATATATTGATATAACAAATCAATCTTGGGCGAAAGGATGGAACTGGATGGACTATGGAAGGGTGGAGGGAGATTGAACGAAAGATGAAAGAAAAATATGGCAATGAATGTGTTAAAGATAAAATCAGAAATCGCTTAAGAACGATAAAACATCATTACAATCATATCAAGACTCTCATGGGATTAAGTGGTTTTGGTTGGGATGACGTTACAAAAAGGGTTACTGCAAGTGACCAAGTGTGGGATGATTATGTCAAGGTGAGTAATTATGAATATATCTTAATATTATATTAAACATTGTTAACTCAATAATTGTTACTTTATTTTGATCACATTTGTCTAATTCAGGCACACCCTGACTATGATTACTATTGAGGAAGAAGCGTGGTCAACTATGAAAGGTTTGCTATTATATATGGAGATTCAATCATTGATAGAAGAGATGTGTTGTTGACTAACCAATGTCCACCCCATCCGATGGAAGCCCCCCAGGCAAACATCCATGATGTGGCTGGGGAATCAAGTAGCTCTGATAAGATGAATGAAGTTGTCTCTAAAGCACCACGCGTCAAAAAACGCTCAACTGGTAGTTCTCGACGCAATGTGTAGGATGAAACTAAAAACGATTATGAACTTGCACATGCAATTAAGGATATAAACACTGCTTTGATCTACCTTGCTGACAAGATGGCTCAATCAGGGCCAAGCCAAGCTGATATTGTTGCTGCCATCGAAGAGTTGGATTTAGACCTTACTTTAGAAGTAAGGGCTCTCAGGCCATTGAAGGATTCACAAGTGGCTAGTCAATTTCTTGCATTTTCAACAAAGGATCGACGCTGTACATGGCTCATGGCGGAGCTAAGTGGCTCTATTTAGGATCGTTAGTTTGCTGAGCTTGCTTTTTTGTGGCTTTGAGTTTGCTTTTTTATCATGGGACTTAGTTTACTTTTATTTTAATGGGACTCAGTTTGCTTTTTCGTCATGTTATAATTTGAAATGACTCTATGTTATTAGTGTTGTTTCCTTTAGGATGAAATTATAATGTACTCATTTTGCCATTTTTCTCATTGTGATCCATGGATTATATAGATTAATCATGTTGATATATAGTGTGGATTATTATGCTATGTTAGTTTTTCTATTCTAATATTTGTCAATCAATTTTCTAGTAGTGCAAAAGTAATAGATATAAAGAAGAAGATTGCATTTTTAAACGTAGTAGCAATGACAATGATTACAGTTTTACTTTTATGGGACCATCACTGTAAACAAAAGAGGATAAAAAAGAGGAAGCGAGTACATGAGTTGTCTCTGTCTGACCATGAGTTTATTCAGTACCTCATTAGGAGTAATCCCCGTAATTCCTATGATTTACTACACATGAGGACTGATGTGTTTTTAGAATTATGTGATTTACTAAAGAGAGAAAGGGTACTGCGTGCAACTAAAATAGTTTATGTAGAAAAACAGGTGGCCATCTTTCTAGCTACTGTATTTCATAGTCAGAGAAATCGAGTAATGCAAATTCAATTTCAACACTCGGGCCAAACAATTAGCAAGTATTTCAATGTTGTTCTAGACGCGCTTTTATATATCTGCCCAGATTATGTATAGCTTTCTGGACCAGAAATGTCTACTGCAGCTCAGATTACACTCAATCTAGTATTTTACCCCTTTTTCAAGGTACATAAATAATTTATACGGTAGTATCTTTTACTCCCTATGATGAATGTTTAAATTATTATTGATGATAAATGTTTTTGCTATATTGGAATAGGACTGCATCGGTGCCATTGATGGCACTTATGTTCCAGCATGGGTATCAATTAAAGATCAACAACGATATCGCTATAGAAAAGGTTTTATCGCACATAATGTAATGACAATAGTTGGTTTTGACATGATGTTCCAGTTTGTATGTGTTGGTTTTGAAGGATCAGCCAACGTTCAAAAAGTTTTATCCGATGGTCTACAAAATAAGGGACTCTACAATCTTCAAGTTCCTGAAGGTAAATATTTATTTCAAGATCTAAATTTGAAAGTTATTATAATTTTTGAAAACTAGTTAAGCATGTTGCAATCTTCTGATAATTGTCATATTGAATCTTTATAGGAAAGTATTTTCTTGTTGATGCTGGATATGGTAATAGGCGAGGTTTTATTGGACCATATCGTGGGACCCGAAATCATCTAAAGGAATTTGAAGCTTAAGCATTGGCTCCGACATGCAAAGCTGAGAAATATTATTGAAAGGACATTTGGCTTGTGGAAGAAACGGTTTCCAATTTTGACACATATACCTCGTAATTATCCTATCAAGACACAGGTAAAAATTGTAAATGTATGTGTTGTATTACACAACTTTATCATGAAAAGAAGTCCTAGTACGGATGAATTATATAAACGTCATCGTCATGAAAGAATATTCATTGAAGATGAAGATAATGATGATCGTCATGATGAAGTGAACAATGAAGAATCTGATAGTCAATATGCTTATCGATTACGAGATGCAATAGCATTAGAGATGTAGGATGCCAATGCTAATAAAAGAGCTCGATGAACTGACATGTAGGAATTCTCTTCTCTTTTGCACATGGAGGGATATTCATTTTGAAAATGTGACATCTGTTTATTTGTAAAGGGCACATGGTAAATTCTTTTTTGAAACACCATGACTTCATTAATAGAAAAGAAGGGTTACTTTATTTATATGAGATTGAAACACCATAAAACTTTTTATGGTTTGGGCTTTTTTGTTTATATGGATTTAAAAAGTATTTATAGAAATGATCGAACAGTTACTATTTTTGGTATATAGTGGAGATACATTAAAATATTTTAATTGTATATCTTGTGCAGTTGGTCCCATTTTATTGACTAATCATGGAGGGATTTAACTGGTAACATGTGTTTTTTTATTTTTTTTTATTATAGCAACACTTCATTTTTGTTTTTCTTTGTTTTCATGGTTTGACAATCATCCAAACATTTACAGGAACAAAAGGTGGTGACCATTTTTAGTGCTCCTAACTATTGCTACTATCAATATAATTTACAAAAATAAAAATTTATCATTTTCACATGTAGTTCAAACAAATGTGGTAAAATGAATCACATGCGTAAATGATATGAAAATGACAACAGTAGACAAACGTTGTAAACTGAAACGCATGTGTAAAGCTTACATATGTAAAATTTACATATGGAACATTTTCATATGTAAAATGCATTTACGCATCTCATGTGTAAAAGGCAAATGCCCCCTAATGGAAATTGGAAGGTGGCCACAAATCTAAAGAGCTGAATACTTGCATCGACAAAAAGGTTATACATAAATTGATTTCTTTAATATCCTCTGAGGGGGATGCTCCTTGTGCAGTATTTGCTCTTTGGACATAAATTGTATTTCTTCAATACAAGGTAGAAAAGCACAATGAAATAAGTTGTCTGTGTACATTAATCGCCTATGATATGAAATTTGTCCATAGGAATCAATACACACTAACAAACTCTGAAAAACACTGGCTGTTCACATCAGTGAACTAGTTTGTTGGATTTGGATTTGGTCGAGGTGTTCAAATTTCAATTATCAATTGGATAGTAGGACCCACAACATGGTCCAATGATGAGTCTTGAAAAGTGCATAGTTTCATACACATTTTAGACCATTTTAAGGGCTTATTGATATTAAAGAGCTTTATTTAGTGTCAAATCATGTTTTTATACATTTAGGGTCCATTCTAGTGCATTCATGCGTAATTTGCTAAAAAATCACACTTTTTGCATAAATTCATGAAACCTGCCGTTTTTTAAGATTTTTTTTTGGAAAGTTGGTTATTTTTGGTGCATCAAGTAGGGTCCCATGCATCGTCCGTTTAAATTCCTTACATAGAATTATTCTTGAATCCATTTATTTCAATTTGTGTAGGAGAAATCAAGAATGGGACCCAGATTGGTGAAATTTGAGAGAGATCAAGGATAAGACATCTTTCATAGTGGACCCACATATCTTAGTACTTTTGGAGAGTTAGAAAAGTCAACAATGAAAAACTAGATCTGTGATATCAAGATAAAAAAAGGAAACTTAAGATTTGGTAAGATCTAATTCTTACTAAGTTTGAAAAATCAAAAATCAAGAAAGAAATTTAAGAAAGGAAAGTGTGCTAGAAGAGTTGACTAGTCAATTAAAGAAGCTTGGAAACAAAACAAAAATGGAAAGGGAGTCAAGAAACAAGGAAAGAAAGATCCCAAGATCCTTTTGGACATCAAATGCGTCCCACACACCCCATTGCACAAGTAACATTCCATATGTGCACAAGTATTTTTGGATTTTTCAAGGGCAGTAAGATGAAAATGATCATAACTCTTAATCCAACTGTCGCCGTTGGAAAGCTCTTTTCGAGTAGATGTTTAGGAACTCAAGATTGTGTCAATCGGAGCTAAAACGAGGAAGATATGACCTCTGGAAGTCAGTGCTATAATTTGTACTTGGGATTGCAATTTTGCACATGGAAAGCACCAAAAATCTCTCACTCACATTGCTATTTCTTTAAAGACTCGTTGGCCAAGGAAGGGACTTGCCGTATAAAGAAGATTGCATGTTACAAACTTGGAACAAAGAAGGCTAGAAAGAGAGCAAAAATCTATAAATTGAAGGCATAAGCATCCCTATCATCTCACAAGAAGATAGACCAACTCTCTCTAGAATTACTACTACACTCCATCTTCTTTCTTTCTCTTTCTCTCCATTGAAGTCCTCAAGGAGATTTGGCTCGAAAATCACACTACACCCTTGGATTTTTCATCTAGAAGAGGCTTCTCATCCTAGTATGTAATTGTTGTTTTTTTCTTTATCTTATGTAAGACTTTGCATATGAGTAAAATTGTTTCTTACTCTTATCAATTTTTCTTGTCCTTGGATGATTGGTGCTTGTTTTATGTTTATTTTCTTGATGGTGTTTGGATTGACGACCCAAAGGCCCTAAGAGCATGATTCAAATTATGACCTCACTTAGAAAAGAATTTTGAAAGAAGAGAATACACTTCCACACATTTAAATTTATGTTCTTCCACACATTTACTTTTCTTGTTTTCACCACACATTTAAATTCTTGAACTTTTGTTTATTTTTAGAGTAAATTAGCGAAAGGTCCCTCAATATCGTCTTATAAGGCCTCCAGTCCAACAACTTTTTCTCTAAGGCCTATAGTTCATACAGCTAGACATATTTTGGCGAAAGGTCCCTAGATAACATTTTCATGACTGATTTACCATTTCAATTGTTTTAGGCATAAAATTTTGAAAATTCAAATTTTAAATCTTGTATTCTCCCTCTTCTTCTTCTTTAAGGATCCAAGGCTCTCGGGTCAAAACACAACCCATATTGAGATAGCTATCTCTGGCGAACATATTGGGATAGCTCCCCACCTTCTTCCCCTCCTTCCCTCGCAGTTAGGGCTGTCAATCGTATCGTGTTAACGAATTCGGGTTACGGGTTAATGAATTCGTGTTAAAATCACCTCAACCCATACACGATCCGTTAACTTAACGGGTCAAAAAATCCAACCCGAACACCACCCGTTAATTTAAGGGGTTACACGACCCAACCCGTTAAGTAACTAAGTCATTTAAAAAATTAAAAGAAAATACATACAAAAATATATAAGCCACACGAAACTATAAATGAGGATCTCGAGTGGATCCCACCTAAAACCCCACTATAAAACAATAAATTTCAATTTATTTTTACGAATATAAATTAATTCTAGCTACACTTAGCCTTAGGGACTAAATTTTTTTTAATGGGTTAAGAGGGTTGTTAACGGGTTACTGGTTTAATTTGGAGATGACCCGTTAACTTAACATGTTAACGGGTTTGACCCGTTAATGACCCAAACCCATTAAGAGCCCACCCGAACCCATTAATATCGTGTGGGTTCGTGTCGTATTAACGGGTCGTGTGGCATTTTGACAGCCCTACTCACAGCTTCTGCACCTTTGTCTTCACTCTCGCAGCGCTGACGTCGGCTTCCTTGAGTATATCAGCAATCTGGGAGTCTTTAAGCAGGCTGAGGATGAGCTGATCAACGGCCAAATGGGAGTCTCCACGTGATTTCTGATAGGATTGGGTGCGGCGGATGACCTTAATGAGGGAGGTGCTTGCAGGGACTTCATCTAGGATGGGGCTCTGGGTAAGGATTTTCTTGAGCGCTTGTTTGAGGAGGCGTTCAAAGAGTTGGAGGACTCGTCTCCGCTGCCTGTAAGATTTTTTAGTAATGTAACTTATGGCTTCTATCCTGTACATCTTTTGGACAATTATTGCAGGCTCCGGCCTGAGTTGAGTGCCAATTCATGGGCACTCATCAAGGCTTCATTTGTTTTGTGGGTGAACCTTTCAGGCTTCATTGCTATCTATCTTAATTTGGGTTGTGTTTTGACCAAATCTAGAGGTCGGAATCCAGATTTGTGGGTTTCTGGATTCATTGCTAGCTATCTCCGGCAAACAGTACGGTCAAAGGCAATTTTACCAATTCGAAAGCTGAAAATTATTTTCACGATATCTTGATGATTTGAAGTCTGATCAGAGATCTGTTTGAACTTACGGACTCGTTACGAGCAGATCGACACAGTTGTGTAAAGAATTTGGTTGTTCAACGGTCAACAATGGAGATTGATTGTGCCGCGGTTGTCGTCTCGTTGTCTCCGGAGATAGCAGACCCACCATTTCCCAAGGAAGAAAACCAGACGATCTGGTGTTTCTTGTTCTCTGTTGTAGAAATAGAGGAAGGTAGAAGACAGGGAAGAAAAGGCCTTGTTCCAGGCAAGTCAGGGTACAAGAGGTTCGTTTCAGGTTGGTTCGGGTCAAGCCGGTATCGACGAGGAAGAGAATTTATTTGATTTTTTGTCAAATTTGATTTTTTGTCAAATTTATCTTAGTTTTTGTTAAATTTATCTGAGTTTTTATTAGATTTATTTGAGTTTTTGTCAAATTTATCTGAGTTTTGTCAAATTTATTTGATTTTTTTATTAAATTCATCTGACTTTTTGTCAAGTTTATCAGAGTTTTTTCGAAAATCTATTTCAGTTTTTGGCAAATTTATCTAAGTTTCTGACAAATTTAACTTCATTTTGAAAATTTTAACTAAGTTTTTGAACAAATCATTCCGTGTTTTTTTTTTTTTTGCAGATTTATCTGAAGTTTTTGGCAATTTTATTTGTGTATTTTCAAATTTATTTGTGTTTTTTGAAAAAAATTTAATTGACTTTTGGAAAAAATACTTGAATTTTTGGCAAATTTTTCTGAAATTTGAAAAATTGGTTTATCTTAGTTTTGGAAAATATATTTGCGTTTTTTGAAATTTATTTCGAAATAGGAATTTTATTTGTGTTTTTTGAGATTTATTTGCATCTTTTGGGATTTATTTACATTTTTTAATTTTATCTTGATCTTTTGAGATTTATTTGCGACTTTTGAAATTTATTTATATATTTTGGAATTTATTTGGATCTTTGGAAATTTATTTATATCTTTTTATTTACATGTTTAAAATTTTATTTGCATCTTTTGAAGTTTATATTGCATCTTTTGAAATTTATTTACATTTTTTTAATTCTATTTGGATCTTTTAAAATTTATTTGCATCTTTTGAAGTTTCTCTGCGTTCTTTTGAAATTTATTGCGTTTTTTGAAATTATTGCTATTTTTAATTTTTTTTTTGTTCTATTGAATTTTTTTTGTATTTTAAAAAAAAAATTCTATTTTTATGAATTTTTTTGAAAATCTTATTAATGGGATCTCATTAATCGTGGCTAATTAAATGGTAGTTGACCATTATTAATGGCATATCCCACTAATCATGGAAAATGATTTAATGAAAGGGTAATTAAGGCGTTTTCGGTCTTAAAATTTGAAAAAATGACCTATAACACTATGAAAAAAGATTGTGGATCTAAGGCCATAAAGTGAAATGTTGAGGGACCTCGCGCCAAATGCCCCTTATTTTTATGATCAATTCAATTTGTGTCTATTTTTGCATATTTTATGGTTGGAACTAGTTAGCATTGCATGCATATTGATGTTGGTCGAGTTTAGATATGTTTAAGTTGCTGGTTATTCGAGTATTTAAAACTGAATTTAAATTTGGAATCAGAGTTGTGACTTGAAAGGATAACAAAAATCAGTGATTTAAGAATCTTGGCCAAATATTTTTTGGAAATTCGGATCACAGAATAAAGAGCACAATTCTGCTCATTGTTACAGAAATTTCAGGACAAATTATGAGTGAAAAGTTTATGATTAGAAACTTGATCGAAACACATTAATTTTTTATGAAACTTGAGGAAATTAAAGTTTGATCAGTGTACTTTCAAACCCCAGAATTTCAAGCAAAAATAATTTTGGAAAGATGGTGAACCAGTGGCTTAAACATGGATGGTCAAACTCACCTGTGTACAGAATTTCTACACGGTTTCTGTTTTTAAGTCATGTTCATGCACTTATATCTCATTCGTTTTAAATCGTTTTCCACCTCAATTTTTTTTATTTGATTCATGAATCATTATAGTTTAAATCCCAACCATTAAACTCAGTTTTAGGTTGCATTAGATTAGGAGATATCATGCATAAAAACAGTCTAGCATACTAGTTTTCCAGACTTAACATTACTAACTTTCTAACTTAGGTTTCTTTTGTTTTTAGTTAAGTTTTTTTGTTTTATTTTTTGTACTTTTTATTCTTGATGTTCTAATTTGTGTGTTCTTTTGTAGCAACTTGTGATTCATTTTAGATTAGGTTTTTAGATTTAGGAATTTTTATTTTTGGAAATGTATTTAATTTTAATTTAAAGTAGGAATGATGAATGTATTTTTCTAAATTTTAGGCTAAAATTAGATTTTATTTAGGGCAGGTGACAAAGTTGGAAAGCTTATTTTTAAAGCTCCTTGTGTATCGACCTGGTCTCACTAGTTTTATTACTACAATCGCACCATGTACTTGGAGTTCGATCAATTTTTTGCTCCAAAAATACCAAGATATGTGGGCCCACCATGAAAGATGTCATACCCTTGGTCTCTCTCAAATTTCACCAATGTGGCTCCCATTCTTGATTTCTCCTACACAAATTAAAACAAATGGATTCAAGAATAATTCTATGTAAGGAAATTAAATGGCCGATACATGGGACCCTACTTGATGCACCCAAAATAACCGACTTTCCAAAAATAAATCTCCAAAAATGGCAGGTTTCATGAATTTATGTAAAAAGTGTGATTTTTTAGCAAATTACGCATGAATGCACTACAATAGACCCTAAATGCATAAAACCATGTTTGACTCTAAATAAAGCTCCTTAACATCAATAAGCCCTTAAAATGGTCTAAAATGTGTATGAAAATATACACTTTTCAGGACTCATCATGCAGCTTCATTTGTTTCATGGGTGATCCACCACGCACATGCCTTGATGGATTGGCCTTAATATGCGCAATATATTCAGGGAGTGGCCTTCATTTATGTCTAACAATACACATCCTGTGAAGTTTAGGAATAAAATGTCTTGGTATGAGTACTTGAAATTCATTGTGAACTCGAATTAGGGCAAACTCAAATCCTAATATCCAATTACTTGATTTGTGTGGAATCATTTACATTCAAGAAAAAAAAATAGACTTCTAACTGTGTGGAACATTTCCCTAATAGCTAGATTATGCTAGTCTCGGTAACAGTACCGGCTTGGCTTATCTCGATCTCGGTTTGCAACTCGGCAATAGTGCTAAGACACATCCAGCTCGGCAACAGTGCCAGCTAGCACCGAGCTTGAGCTAGCCTCAGTAAAAATACCAGCTATACTCGTCTTGGTCTCGGTCTGAGGCATCTCTGTAATAGTGCTAGGATGCGCCCATACCTAGTCTTGATATCATCTTCAGCTCGGCTTGATCAACTGAGATGAGTACTAAGTCATAATTGTATTCCCATAAAACTACGGCTACGTTACAGAACGTACTAACAGATAAGATGGGCGCCGGATATAGATAGGGGGTTGTCATTATCTGACGATCACATCCGCAATAGTATAAGAAGTCAAGGCATGATCCGATGGGACAGTACCTTCACCTACCTCCACTAAGGAAACGTGGTAAGGGCTGATGGGACAGTACCTCCACCTACCTCCACTAAGGGAGCTCCCGATGGGACTTCCGCCTATATATATACAAGGGTAAGATCCCAAAGAGGTACGTAACGCAACACAACTCAACATAAGCATGTACATAGTCCAAACCTTGCCTTTCTTCTCCACTCATTCATCCTTTGTTCAGTGACTGCACTAACTTAGGCATTGGAGTGCCTTCGGCTGACTGCAGTCAGGGCCTCTAACCTCTATTTCCTCCCCTTTCAGGTCTCAGACATTTAATCTCTCCCCAAAAGAAGCTTAACAGCAGTATTACAAGTTTCATAATCACCTAATCAAGTCCGTAATATCTGTGGGGAGAGATCAAACTAGATTTGCAAACATTAGGCCTCCTAAGACTAGAAACGGTGAAGGATCGTCAAAGGCTTAGTTGCTACCTCTAGCACCAGTGCTACCACCAGTGTTGCCAAAGCAATTGCGACCAGCCCCTCGCCAGAGGAGGTCTGGAGGAAGATCTGGTGCAACAAGCGTGGAAGGGCCTGTGACCCAGTCAGGCTCATCGTCAAAGGGGGTGACAACACCTCCCCGACAAGATAATCTTCCGACGGCTCCTCCCCAGCAAAATGCTCCTCTATTGGAGCGCCTCCAGTAGAATGTTCCCCTGTTGGAGCCTCTCCCACGAGACAAAGCTTTAACTGTAGCCAGATCTCATCAATCCCCCCACCAAGTGGACAGCGATAATGATGACAACCCGTTTCTCACGGATATCAGGATTCAAAACCTTGTTATCCAGGAACAAAATGAGTTGATTTGCCAACTCAAGCGGCAACTCAAGGAAAAGACAAAAACCATGGTTCCACCCCTCAGACGTGACCGAGCTCCTTCGGTCGAACAGGACTTAAGGCAAGTCCTGAGCAACAAAAGGCGCGACCGAGCTTATGATGAAGGCTCGAGCAGCAGCCACCTGAATGACGACTCAAAGAGGTCGTGCCAGAGACCGGAGGACAACGACGACCTAAGAGAATGGCTTGACCGTCAAGTCAAGCAAACAATGCAACAAAATATGGAGGTAGTTAGTTTCACCCGAGATCGGCTGAATGCCTACGACACCGAAGACTTCGGAACGTCTCCTTTCTCTTATGAGATAAGAGATTTTTCTCTCCCCGAGAAGTTCAGCGTCCCCAAGTTCATTCTTTGTGACGGAACCTTGGACCCTACTGTACATCTTCAACATTTTACTCAGCGAATGTCGATGTGGGGGGATATCAGTCACTTGAACTGCAGAGTCTTCTCTTCCAGTTTAGGCGACCTCCCCCTAAGGTGGTTTTGCGCGCTTCCAGATGAGTCAGTCTCGAGCTGGCGGCAGCTCCGAAACTCCTTCGTGGAGAAGTTTCAAGCACACAGGGTCATCCCCAAAACTGACGACGACCTAATAACTATTAGAATGAGGTGGACTGAAAAAATTACTCAGTTCGCCAAGAGATTCTGGACGGTCTATAGCCAGGTGGAAGATGCTACTGACAAGTTGGCCCTCAAGTCTTTCAAACAAGCTCTGCTACCAGGCAACGAACTCAGAAAAGATCTGGTTCGGTTTCCCGTGGTCACAGTGAAAGCACTGATGGTTAGGGTGAACCAGTTCGTTGGGCAAGAAGAAGACGAGGCCCAAGCTCGCGAGAGCTTCGGCCTCTGGCAAGAAGAAAGACCCTCCAAAAGGGATAAAAAATTATCTCGAAGGGAGGAGGCAGACCGGAGCAAGGCTTCGATGAGTTTGGCAGCGATCTCGGCTCCCACCTCCGAGGGCGACAAGAAGTCCAAGCCGGCCATCGCCTCCTACAAGGCTGTGAACACAATCTTCAAGAAGCCCATCTACAAGCTCCTAGGCAGGATAAAGTCACATCCCTATTTCAAGTGGCCGCAGCCAATGAAGGGTGACTCATTCACCCGAGAGCAGAGCAAATTCTATGCCTATTACAAGCAAAATGGGCACAGAACCGAGGACTGAATGGCCCTCAAATCCCACCTCGAGAAGCTTGTCAAGGACGGGCACTTAAAAGATTACATCAAGGAGGGCAGAGTCAACCGAGCTCATCTACGCCGACCTGATGATGATCAGGACAGTGACTAGCTGGAAGGCATCATCAACGTCATCCACCTAACTCCCGCCCCAAAGGGGAGCAACCAACCTCGTGCCGAAGCCAAGAGGGCCTCACACAGCAAGCAGGTGATGACAACCGAGCTAGGACCTGTTGCCATGAAAGCTCGAAAGGAGAGGCCCAAGATCTTGTTCTTAGCTGAGGACCTAGATGGGGTCCAGCCAGGGTTTAAAATAACGGCCGTTACCGTGCCGTTATATTGAATATAACGGCCGGTATGTAACGGGGGGGCGAAATTCGTGTAAATAACGGCCGTTATATCGGCTGACATGTTTTTTTTTTAAAAACGTGTGATGTCTTCTTCCTTCACTTCTTTCACTTCTTTCTCTTCCCTAAGAGCTTCCTAAAGGTTCCTAAAGGGCTGCTACAACTTCTAAGGCATGGAGGAGACCTAAAAGCTTAGATCTAAGCTACTTTTGTATGGATTTTTAGTATATACATCGATACAGCAATGAATGCAGGATGTTATAACTTGAGGGGACCGTTATTTTGCTTTTAAGTAGGCACTAATGGAAAAAAACATTAGTTTCTATCACTTTATAATATTCTGGATTTTTTGGATTTTTTTGGGGTCAAATAAAAATTCGCTTCTCGATGGGCCGCGATGACCGCGAACCGGGACGCGATGCCCGCGAACCGTGACGCGATAACAACGAACCGCGATTTTAAACCATGGGTCCAGCTCCCCCACAACGATCCCTTAATTCTAACCCTGAGGTTAAAGAACCTCAAGGTAAGGAGAATGCTTGTGGATCCTGGGAGTTCATCAGAGATCCTGTACTTCGATTGCTTCAAGAAGTTGGGTCTCAGATGAAGACTTACAAGAAGCTCGCACTCCCCTGGTGGGCTTTAGCTCAAAGCCAGTATACGCCAAGGGGAAAGTTTCCCTTGAAGTCCAAATTGGAGGCACCTCTATGATAGCCGACTTCCTTGTGGTGGATGCACTATCCCCATACAACGCAATTATGGGGCGAACTTGGCTACATAATATGGAAGCAGTGCCCTCCACCCATCACCAAAAACTCAAGTTCCCGTTAGAGAAAGAGGATGGACGAATTGAGGTGATCACGGTCAGGGGTGACCAACAGATGGTCAAGCAGTGCCTGATGGCTGTGGTGCCTGGAGGAGCAGAATCGCATCATGTGCACATGGCCGAACTGGAAGCAGAGCTCAAGGACGTTGGCCGATCCCTAGAGCAGAAGAGCATTGAAGATCTGACCGAGGTCAGGATCGATCCCAATGACCCCGAAAGATACTTCCTGCTCGAGAGCCAACTCCCTGAAACTGAGAAATCCGAGCTGCCAGACTTCTTGTTACAGAACAAACATGTTTTCGTTTGGACGCCCTATGAGATGTCTGGCAATGATCCCGATATCGTGTGCCACAAGCTGAACGTGGACCCCAAGCACAAACCTGCGGTTCAGAAACCTCGCAGAACGAGGATCCCACAAACTGAAGCTGTGATCGAGGAGGTCGAGAAACTGCTGGAGACCAAGGCGATCAGGGAAGTCTACTACTGTGACTGGCTGGCCAACACGGTGGTGGTCAAAAAGAAGAATGGGAAGTGAAGGGTCTGCCTCGACTTCACCGACCTCAATAAAGCCTGCCCGAATGATAACTTTCCACTCTCAAAGATTGACCAAATGATTGGTACCACCGCAGGGCATGACATGATGAGTTTCTTCGACGCTTACCGAGGTTACCATCAGATCCCAATGCATGGGCCCGATGAAGAAAAGACCGCGTTCATAACACCTAGAGGCATCTACTGCTACAAAGTGATGCCCTTTAGGTTAAAAAATACAGATGCAACTTACCAGAGGCTGGTGACCAAGATGTTCTGGACCTAGCTCAACAAAACGATGGAGGTGTACATTGACGATATGGTTGTCAAGTCTAAAAGGTCACAGGACCACTTGGCATACCTCAGTCAGAAGTTTGACACCATCAAGAAGTTCCAGCTCAAACTAAATGCATCTAAGGGTGCGTTCGGTGTTGGCTCCGGTAAATTCCTGGGAAGCCTGGTCACAAGAAGGGGAATTGAAGCCAATCCAGACCAGATCTCGGCTATCCAAGCAGTTCAAAGTCCAGCAACGGCGAAACAAGTCCAGAAGCTCACTGGAATGGCTGCTACGCTCAATCGTTTCATCAGTCGAGCTTCTGACAAGTGCCGACCCTTTTTTCAGCTTTTGAAGAAGAGTTCGAAATTCCAATGGACTCTGGAGTGCGACCGAGCCCTACAGGAACTCAAGACTTATTTAGCTTCACCACCCTTGCTATCCACACCGAAACAGGGGGAGGTGCTTTATCTGTACTTTGCTGTCTCGGATCATGCAGTAAACTCGGTGCTCCTCAGAGAAGAGGACCGGCAACAAAAGCCTTTATATTACCCGAGCAAGATCCTCCTTGACGCCGAGACCAAGTACCTGCCACTAGAGAAACTTGCATTAGCACTCGTCAGTGCTTCTCGCTAACTCTCCCGCTACTTCCAGACGTATACCATAGTGGTTGTTACAGAACATCCACTTAAGTCCCTTTTTAGGAAGGCAGACTTCTCTGTAAGAATCTCAAGATGGGCCGTCGAACTGGGGCAGTATGATATCCAATATCAACCCAGAACGACGATCAAGGCCCAAGTTTTGCTAGACTTCATCGTTGAGTTCGTTTCTCCTAATTTGGCACCGAGACAGCTCGACACCGAACTGGGGGGCAATGAGGAAGAGGTTACCGAGACAGAACAAGAACAATCTTGGAAGCAGTTCCTCGATTCAGTATAGAAGGTCTACGTCGACGGATCCTCAACCTCCAAGAGGGCTGACGCTGGCATAGTCCTCCAATCTCCAGCGGGCCTTCTCATCGAGCAAGCCTTAACACTCGACTTCAAGGCGTCCAATAACGAAGCCGAATATGAAGCACTGATCACGGGGCTCGGCAGCGCTAAAATCCTGGGAGCACAACAGCTGGTGGTCTTTAGTGACTCACAATTGATGATGAGTCAGTTGAACGGAGACTACCAAGCTCGGGACGAAAGGATAACAACTTACCTAGCTCACACAAAGAAGCTCCTTTCTCAGTTCAAGAAAGTTGAAGTCAAACAGATCGGATGAGCTCTAATTATCATGCCGATGCTCTCGCCAACCTAGCTTGGTTTATCTCGAGACGTTTCCCTAATAGCGAGAAAACAAATAGAATTCTAATTGTGTGGGACGTTTCTCTAATAGCGAGATTATGCTAGTCTCGGTAACAGTACCGGCTTGGCTTATCTCAATCTCGGTTTGCAACTCGGCAATAGTGTTAAGACACATCCAGCTTGGCAACAGTGCCAGCTAGCACCGAGCTTGAGATAGCCTCGGTAAAAGTACTAGCTAGACTTGCCTTGGTCTCGGTATGAGGCATCTCGGCAACAGTGCCAGGATGCTCCTATACCTGGTCTCGGTATCATCTTCAGCTCGACTCGATTAACTGAGATGAGTACCAAGTCATATTTGTATTCCCATAAAACTACGGCTATATTACAGAACGTACTGACAGATAAGATGGGCGCCGGATATAGATAAAGGGGTTGTCCTTATCCGACGATCACGTCCGCAATAATATAAGAAGTCAAGGCATGATCCGATGAGACAGTACCTTCACCTACCTCCACTAAGAAAACTTGGTATGGGCTGATGGGACAGTACATCCACCTACCTTCACTAAGGGAGCGCCCGATGGGACTTCCGCCTATATATATATATATAAGGGTAAGATCCCAAAGAGGTACGTAACGCAACGCGACTCAATATAAGCATGCATAGTCCAAACCTTGTCTTTCTTCTTCACTCATTCATCCTTTGTCCAGTGACTGCACTAACTTAGGCATTGGAGTGCCTTCGGCTGACTACAGCTAAGGCCTTTAACCTCTATTTCCTTCCCTTTTAGGTCTCAGACATTCGATTTCTCCACAAAAGAAGCTTAACAGCAGTATTACTAGTTTCATACTTGCCTCATCAAGTCTGTAATATTTAGGCACTTACACTGACCTTCTTAGATTTTTCTCTATAGTCTAACTTTACTGTCTCCACATACCTCAAAGGTACTATCTCCACAAACCTCTACCCAAAACTTAAAAGGGTTTTCAAGTATATTTGTTGATCCACTATTAACATTGTTGTTGCTTGTTGATCCACTATTAACACTGTTGTGCTCCCCAACCCTACAATACGCTCAAGTAAGGTTAGCAATTCATGATTTGACCTACCAATCTGATAGCACCCAACGTGGTTATTTTTACTGATTTTGACGTTTCTTGCAAATATATAAATGAATAAGGTTGGTAGTTGATTCCCACTCTCTATTCGATTTGCCAACCTGACCTGAATATAATAACTTGACTAATTGCATTACTACCAGCCACCACAACCCCAAGTGTTTTCTTTTTTAGAGATAAAACATCATTAAAAGGAAAAACAACTACAACAAGGGAAATAAAGGGAACATTACAAATAAGAAAAGGAAAAAAACCATCAATAAACTTTTCAATACAAAAAATAAAAATAAAAAATAAATAGAACTTTCTAGAAGTCGTGAGCAGTGAGAGCCATGGTTTAAAATCTCGGTCTCGGTCGCGGTATCGGCTGGGCCGAAAAACCGATATGATATCGGTATCGGTCGCGGATATCGGTCCGTCGCGGTCATCGCGGTGTGAATTTTTTTTTAATCCAAAAAAATTCGCAAAAATATCCAAAAAATCCAGAATATTAGAAAATGCTGGAAAACTATATTTGTTTCCATTAATAATAACAATAAATCAAAATCTCGGTCACCTTAAGTTATGAGTGATGTCTATGTCGCAGACTCGCAGTTTACTATCTTTTTTCCAGTATTTCATATAATGCAAACATTATTGATGCTCTGCTCATGATCAATTTATTAGTGTCAAATATAAGAAGATAAAGATAACATATCAATCATCATTTAATACTAACTTAATCATCAAATAAAGTTGTGAAATTCAAGACCCTAAAGATTAGTGAATGAGATAGTGAGTTAGTGACTGAGATAGATAAATCATAAAGCACTTGGGCATCAAATTTTTTGGAAAACAAAAATTAATAAAATCATTTTCAAAATCCTAAATATATAGATCTAACATAAAAGTATGTAGATCTATCATTTACACACCATTCAATGATCATGAATCATTAAAACAACATATATATGATGAAATCCCCAAAAAATGATATATTATAATTCAAATATTAAAAAATCCGAAAATAAAAAAAATTGAATTTTTTTTTCAAAATCATGTGTATGAGTAGATCTAGCATGAAAGTATATAGATCTAACTTCTAAATGAAGAAAACAACACAATTACACAAGTGAGTAAGTGACAAACCTCTATGCTTCATCTATAAAAATAAAAATAAAACACATAATATGCTTTAAGTTGATTTCCTCTTACCTTAGATAATATTTTCTTCAAAAAATAGAAGTGAGATTTGAAAATATGAAAGAGAGATGGTGGATGCTGCTATTGCTAGTAAGGGCCTTGAGAAGAGAGGAGAAGAAGATGAAGATGGGAGAAGAATCATAAAAATTAGGGTTTTTATGCTTTTTATATATCTCGGCCGATATAATGGTCATCTCGGCCGAGATATTGAAAATAACGAGATAATGGTCATCTCGGCCGAGATGGCCCGAGATAATGGTGAAAACAGCCCGAGACCGAAACTGAGATATTGGCCCGGTCTCGGCCGAGATTTTAAACCATGGTGAGAGCTAAGAGCTCTTTGCAAAGACCGAGAGATAGAGAAAGGAAGAAACATATTAGAAATAAATAGATATAGAAGAAGAGGGGTACGAGAGAAAGAGACTAAGATAGGAAAATACAGAACTAGAGAGAGGGCGACTGGGCGAGGGAGGGAGAGGGGCAAGGAGCGTGCGTCGTCGAGGGTGAGGCGAGAGAGAGCAGAGGCGCATAGAGAGCAGACATAAGCATGTTTCTTTACTAGAATTCATGACAAGGATTTGGTATCTTGGAGTTTCTTGAGGTTTCTTGGACATGATGTAACATTGTCTCCTGACATTTGAAATGCTGTCTTTTTTTCACCAGAATCACAAATTTCAGCCACCTAAAAAGGTCTTAAATGACCTTTTGGGATTCCTGGAATTCCATCTTCAATGCATTTGGTTGGAATTTCAAATGCTCCACCAAGAAAAGGTATTTGGAATCTCACCTCAAGGGGATAACTTTTACAGAATTTGAAATTTCTCGAGACATGAATTGTGGGAATTCTCATAAGGAAACATGAGGGTACGTTGAAGGAGGATTTTCATTCTATAGGGGGAAAGATTATGAGGGCGAAGTTACAAAACTATCCCGCCTAATTACTCATTTTTTGCTGTTAGTGGGTGCAGTTTCGATAAATTCACGAAAAATTAATGAAATTTCCTTACAGGCGGGCATGTTCTACCCATTCCCAGTCCCATTTTGGTCGAACATTAAAACCATTGTCTAAGCCCAGCCCGCTAGACTCAATTTTAAAAAAAAAATCTTTGCATTTTCGGACTTAGGAAAAGCCGGGCTGAGCCGGATACTCATTACAACAGGCTCAATTAACAGGCCTACTCATCTACGTCTCCATCTCACTTCCTTTATTCCTCAACTCTCATCTTTCACCCTCACTCCAAGGTCCATCGTAGAGCTCATTTAACCTTGGAATCCTATGTAATCAAATTGTAAACCAAATGTTTGTTGAACTGTTCTGAATTTTCATTATATTATTAATTTTTGCACTAATTTCCCGTTAATAATAAAAAGAAACCAAAATCTAAAAATCTCACTACAGTGATCCACACTGAATGACCAGTTAACGATCCAGGATTTGGGGACTCTAATTGGATGGGCTCCAGATCAAATTTGAAAATCCCTTTAAAGTTGTATTGGGCCACATGAATAAAGGCCCAAGCCCCATATGTTCATATTCATATAAAAAAAGATGAATGAAGGAATAAACAAAAAACCCTACTTGGTTCATCTGTTCTTCACTCCTCTCAACCTCAGTCCCTAGCCATCGCCCCTTGTGGCTTCTTGGCTTCTTCGTTGGAGTGCATCGCTTCTCGTCGGATGCTTGTGAGGCTGTGATAATCGTTCTTCGTTCGGCTTTAGGTAAATCTATACCCTTCTCTCACTCTCCCTCTTCGTTTTTCTCCATGGACTCTCTCTCTCTCTCTCTTTCTCTCTTTCTCTTTTAGTCCTTGTAATTGTACTTCTATGGGTTAGGGTTATGTTGCTTTAGGGATTTTCATTTATGGTTCTCTTTATTACATTACTTGATTTTGGGTTATTTTTATTTTTATTTTTTATCTAGTGTTCTTGTTTAATCTATGAATGAGTGAGATTTGTCAATCATGGATAAGGGTTGGGCAATATTATTTGAAGAGAGTAACGTGTCGTTATGGAAACAATTGTCGTTTTAATCATCCCGCTAGTACAGGACAGGAAAAGCTTAAGATCAATTTTAACTTCATTTATATTTCTTGTTTGATTGGAGTTGGTGTCTTCCCATAAGTAGTTGATAGCAATTAGTATTTGTTCATTTGAAATTGCATCAGGCCTAATGCTGAACCCTGATGTGATCATCATCGTTATTTTGTGTTTTGATTGATTACATGACTTACTCACAACCTCGTGGTTGAGGGACTTGGGTATTTTTTAGATGTGGAGAAAAATGAACAGAGTTGAACCATGGATAGTTTTCTGCACCTCTAGTAAATTATGATCATGTACTAATTATAACACTTAATTTAATGGCATCAAAGAATGTGGTAGTTAACTATACAAGAGAAATACTGTAAATTTTGGATAAATGAATGTAGTCATCGTTTCAAACAAAAATTATATGTTAGTTGATATAGTTAAAATATTTTGCGTCTATTTAAATGAAATGCATTTTCTCTTTTGCTATTGTTAATGTGAAAAAATTCTAGCAAAAGTATAACCCCGCCTAAAGGAAAATCCTTGGTCCGCCACTTACCATTTGATTAGAACTAATAGTTTTACCTTTTTTTTCTCTTTTTTTGGGTAAATGAACTTATAGTTTTATTATTTTAGTTTTTGCACTAACTTCCCATTAATAACAAAAATCATACAAAAATTGAAAATCTCAAGTCACAAATCCACTGTCAATGACCTATTACTGTTAATCATAAACTATTTGGGGATCTTTTGACAATATGGGTCCCGCCAGGATACGAGTGGGCCCACCTTTCATACAGTTCCTGCTAAAACCCTAGTTTCTGGTGGTCGACCGTGTTTGCTGCTCTGCTCCCATCCTTCAAGAAATGAGTTGCAGTAAGTTCCCCTTCTTCCTCTTTTATGATTTTTTTCTATTCAAGGATCTCCATCGAACCCCATCTCTCTCTCTCTCTCTTTTTGTCCTTGTAATTGTACTTCTATGGGTTAGGGTTATGTTGCTTTAGGGATTTTCATTTATGGTTCTCTTTATTACATTACTTGATTTTGGGTTTTTTTTATTTTTATTTTTTTATCTAGTGTTCTTGTTTAATCTATGAATGAGGGAGATTTGTCAATCATGGATAAGGGTTGGGCTATATTATTTGAAGAGAGTAACGTGTCGTTATGGAAACAATTGTCGTTTTAATCATCCCGCAAGTACAGGACAGGAAAAGTTTAAGATCAATTTTAACTTCATTTATATTTCTTGTTTGATTGGGTTGGTGTCTTCCCATAAGTAGTTGATAGCAATTAGTATTTGTTCATTTGAAATTGCATCAGGCCTAATGCTGAACCCTGATGTGATCATCATCG
This sequence comes from Cinnamomum chago, assembly GCA_038049695.1. Taxonomy (NCBI): domain Eukaryota; kingdom Viridiplantae; phylum Streptophyta; class Magnoliopsida; order Laurales; family Lauraceae; genus Cinnamomum; species Cinnamomum chago. The sequence continues at coordinate 33,233,038 of CP142461.1, forward strand.
TTATTTTGTGTTTTGATTGATTACATGACTTACTCACAACCTCGTGGTTGAGGGACTTGGGTATTTTTTACATGTGGAGAAAAATAAACAGAGTTGAACCATGGATAGTTTTCTGCACCTCTAGTAAATTATGATCATGTACTAATTATAACACTTAATTTAATGGCATCAAAGAATGTGGTAGTTAACTATACAAGAGAAATACTGTAAATTTTGGATAAATGAATGTAGTCATCGTTTCAAACAAAAATTATATGTTAGTTGATATAGTTAAAATATTTTGCGTCTATTTAAATGAAATGCATTTTCTCTTTTGCTATTGTTAATGTGAAAAAATTCTAGCAAAAGTATAACCCCACCTAAATGAAAATCCTTGGTCTGCCACTTACCATTTGATTAGAACTTATAGTTTTACCATTTTTTTCTCTTTGTTTGGGTAAATGAACTTATAGTTTTATTATTTTAGTTTTTGCACTAACTTCCCATTAATAACAAAAATCATACAAAAATTGAAAATCTCAAGTCACAAATCCACTGTCAATGACCTATTACTGTTAATCATAAACTATTTGGGGATCTTTTGACAATATGGGTCCCGCCAGGATACGAGTGGGCCCACCTTTCATACAGTTCCTGCTAAAACCCTAGTTTCTGGTGGTCGACCGTGTTTGCTGCTCTGCTCCCATCCTTCAAGAAATGAGTTGCAGTAAGTTCCCCTTCTTCCTCTTTTATGATTTTTTTCTATTCAAGGATCTCCATCGAACCCCATCTCTCTCTCTCTCTCTTTTTGTCCTTGTAATTGTACTTCTATGGGTTAGGGTTATGTTGCTTTAGGGATTTTCATTTATGGTTCTCTTTGTTACATTACTTGATTTTGGGTTCTTTTTATTTTTATTTTTATATCTAGTGTTCTTGTTTAATCTATGAATGAGTGAGATTTGTCAATCATGGATAAGGGTTGGGCAATATTATTTGAAGAGAGTAACGTGTCGTTATGGAAACAATTGTCGTTTTAATCATCCAGCTAGTACAGGACAGGAAAAGTTTAAGATCAATTTTAACTTCATTTATATTTGTTGTTTGATTGGAGTTGGTGTCTTCCCATAAGTAGTTGATAGCAATTAGTATTTGTTCATTTGAAATTGCATCAGGCCTAATGCTGAACCCTGATGTGATCATCATCGTTATTTTGTGTTTTGATTGATTACATGACTTACTCACATCCTCGTGGTTGAGGGAGTTGGGTATTTTTTAGATGTGGAGAAAAATGAACAGAGTTGAACCATGGATAGTTTTCTGCACCTCTAGTAAATTATGATCATGTACTAATTATAACACTTAATTTAATGGCATCAAAGAATGTGGTAGTTAACTATACAAGAGAAATACTGTAAATTTTGGATGAATGAATGTAGTCATCGTTTCAAACAAAAATTATATGTTAGTTGATATAGTTAAAATATTTTGCGTCTATTTAAATGAAATACATTTTCTCTTTTGCTATTGTTAATGTGAAAAAATTCTAGCAAAAGTATAACCCCACCTAAAAGAAAATCCTTGGTCCGCCACTTACCATTTGATTAGAACTTATAGTTTTACCATTTTTTTCTCTTTGTTTGGGTAAATGAACTTATAGTTTTATTATTTTAGTTTTTGCACTAACTTCCCATTAATAACAATAATCATACAAAAATTGAAAATCTCAAGTCACAAATCCACTGTCAATGACCTATTACTGTTAATCATAAACTATTTGGGGATCTTTTGACAATATGGGTCCCGCCAGGATATGAGTGGGCCCACCTTTCATACAGTTCCTGCTAAAACCCTAGTTTCTGGTGGTCGACCGTGTTTGCTGCTCTGCTCCCATCCTTCAAGAAATGAGTTGCAGTAAGTTCCTCTTCTTCCTCTTTTATGATTTTTTTCTATTCAAGGATCTCCATCGAACCCCATCTCTCTCTCTCTCTCGCTCTCTTTTAGTCCTTGTAATTGTACTTCTATGGGTTAGGGTTATGTTGCTTTAGGGATTTTCATTTATGGTTCTCTTTATTACATTACTTGATTTTGGGTTTTTTTTATTTTTATTTTTTTATCTAGTGTTCTTGTTTAATCTATGAATGAGTGAGATTTGTCAATCATGGATAAGGGTTGGGCAATATTATTTGAAGAGAGTAACGTGTCGTTATGGTAACAATTGTCGTTTTAATCATCCCGCTAGTACAGGACAGGAAAAGTTTAAGATCAATTTTAACTTCATTTATATTTCTTGTTTGATTGGAGTTGGTGTCTTCCCATAAGTAGTTGATAGTAATTAGTATTTGTTCATTTGAAATTGCATCAGGCCTAATGCTGAACCCTGATGTGATCATCATCGTTATTTTGTGTTTTGTTTGATTACATGACTTACTCACAACCTCGTGGTTGAGGGACTTGTGTATTTTTTAGATGTGGAGAAAAATGAACAGAGTTGAACCTTGGATAGTTTTCTGCGCCTCTAGAAAATTATGATCATGTACTAATTATAACACTTAATTTAATGGCATCAAAGAATGTGGTAGTTAACTATACAAGAGAAATACTGTAAATTTTGGATAAATGATTCTTGTCATCGTTTCAAACAAAAATTATATGTTAGTTGATTTAGTTAAAATATTTTGCGTCTATTTAAATGAAATACATTTTGTCTTTTCCTATTGTTAATGTGAAAAAATTCTAGCAAAAGTATAACCCCACCTAAACGAAAATCCTTGGTCCGCCACTTACCATTTGTTTAGAACTTATAGTTTTACCATTTTTTTCTCTTTTTTTGGGTAAATGAACTTTTAGTTTTATTATTTTAGTTTATGCACTAGCTTCCCATTAATAACAATAATCATACAAAAATTGAAAATCTCAAGTCACAAATCCACTGTCAATGACCTATTACTGTTAATCATAAACTATTTGGGGATCTTTTGACAATATGGCTCCCGCCAGGATACGAGTGGGCCCACCTTTCATACAGTTCCTGCTAAAACCCTAGTTTCTGGTGGTCGACCGTGTTTGCTGCTCTGCTCCCATCCTTCAAGAAATGAGTTGCAGTAAGTTCCTCTTCTTCCTCTTTTATGATTTTTTTCTATTCATGGATCTGCATCGAACCCCATCTCTCTCTCTCTCTCTCTTTTTGTCCTTGTAATTGTACTTCTATGGGTTAGGGTTATGTTGCTTTAGTGAGTTTCATTTATGGTTCTCTTTATTACATAACTTGATTTTGGGTTCTTTTTATTTTTATTTTTTTATCTAGTGTTCTTGTTTAATCTATGAATGAGTGAGATTTGTCAATCATGGATAAGGGTTGGGCAATATTATTTGAAGAGAGTAACGTGTCGTTATGGAAACAATTGTCGTTTTAATCATCCCGCTAGTACAGGACAGGAAAAGTTTAAGATCAATTTTAACTTCATTTATATTTGTTGTTTGATTGGAGTTGGTGTCTTCCCATAAGTAGTTGATAGCAATTAGTATTTGTTCATTTGAAATTGCATCAGGCCTAATGCTGAACCATGATGTGATCATCATCGTTATTTTGTGTTTTGATTGATTACATATGACTTACTCACAACCTCGTGGTTGAGGGACTTGGGTATTATTTAGATGTGGAGAAAAATGAACAGAGTTGAACCATGGATAGTTTTCTGCACCTCTAGTAAATTATGATCATGTACTAATTATAACACTTAATTTAATGGCATCAAAGATAGTGGTAGTTAACTATACAAGAGAAATACTGTAAATTTTGGATAAATGAATGTAGTCATCGTTTCAAACAAAAATTATATGTTAGTTGATATAGTTAAAATATTTTGCGTCTATTTAAATGAAATACATTTTGTCTTTTGCTATTGTTAATGTGAAAAAATTCTAGCAAAAGTATAACCCCACCTAAACGAAAATCCTTGGTCCGCCACTTACCATTTGATTAGAACTTATAGTTTTACCATTTTTTTCTCTTTGTTTGGGTAAATGAACTTATAGTTTTATTATTTTAGTTTTTGCACTAACTTCCCATTAATAACAAAAATCATACAAAAATTGAAAATCTCAAGTCACAAATCCACTGTCAATGACCTATTACTGTTAATCATCAACTATTTGGGGATCTTTTGACTATATGGGTCCCGCCAGGATACGAGTGGGCCCACCTTTCATACAGTTCCTGCTAAAACCCTAGTTTCTGGTGGTCGACCGTGTTTGCTGCTCTGCTCCCATCCTTCAAGAAATGAGTTGCAGTAAGTTCCTCTTCTTCCTCTTTTATGATTTTTTTCTATTCAAGGATCTTCATCGACCCCATCTCTCTCTCTCTCTCTCTTTTTGTCCTTGTAATTGTACTTCTATGGGTTAGGGTTATGTTGCTTTAGGGATTTTCATTTATGGTTCTCTTTGTTGCATTACTTGATTTTGGGTTCTTTTTTTTTTTATTTTTTTTTATCTAGTGTTCTTGTTTAATCTATGAATGAGTGAGATTTGTCAATCATGGATAAGGGTGGGCAATATTATTTGAAGAGAGTAACGTGTCTTTATGGAAACAATTGTCGTTTTAATCATCCCGCTAGTACAGGACAGGAAAAGTTTAAGATCAATTTTAACTTCATTTATATTTCTTGTTTGATTGGAGTTGGTGTCTTCCCATAAGTAGTTGATAGCAATTAGTATTTGTTCATTTGAAATTGCATCAGGCCTAGTGCTACTGCTGAACCCTGATGTGATCATCATCGTTATTTTGTGTTTTGATTGATTACATGACTTACTCACAACCTCGTGGTTGAGAGACTTGGGTATTTTTTAGATGTGGAGAAAAATGAACAGAGTTGAACCATGGATAGTTTTCTGCACCTCTAGTAAATTATGATCATGTACTAATTATAACACTTAATTTAATGGCATCAAAGAATGTGGTAGTTAACTATACAAGAGAAATACTGTAAATTTTGGATAAATGAATGTAGTCATCGTTTCAAACAAAAATTATATGTTAGTTGATATAGTTAAAATATTTTGCGTCTATTTAAATGAAATGCATTTTCTCTTTTGCTATTGTTAATGTGAAAAAATTCTAGCAAAAGTATAACCCCACCTAAATGAAAATCCTTGGTCCGCCACTTACCATTTGATTAGAACTTATAGTTTTACCATTTTTTTCTCTTTGTTTGGGTAAATGAACTTATAGTTTTATTATTTTAGTTTTTGCACTAACTTCCCATTAATAACAAAAATGATACAAAAATTGAAAATCTCAAGTCACAAATCCACTGTCAATGACCTATTACTGTTAATCATAATCTATTTGGGGATCTTTTGACAATATGGGTCCCGCCAGGATATGAGTGGGCCCACCTTTCATACAGTTCCTGCTAAAACCCTAGTTTCTGGTGGTCGACCGTGTTTGCTGCTCTGCTCCCAGCCTTCAAGAAATGAGTTGCAGTAAGTTCCTCTTCTTCCTCTTTTATGATTTTTTTCTATTCAAGGATCTCCATCGAACCCCATCTCTCTCTCTCTCTCTCTCTCTCTCTCTCTCTTTTAGTCCTTGTAATTGTACTTCTATGGGTTAGGGTTATGTTGCTTTAGGGATTTTCATTTATGGTTCTCTTTGTTACATTACTTGATTTTGGGTTCTTTTTATTTTTATTTTTATATCTAGTGTTCTTGTTTAATCTATGAATGAGTGAGATTTGTCAATCATGGATAAGGGTTGGGCAATATTATTTGAAGAGAGTAACGTGTCGTTATGGAAACAATTGTCGTTTTAATCATCCCGCTAGTACAGGACAGGAAAAGTTTAAGATCAATTTTAACTTCATTTATATTTGTTGTTTGATTGGAGTTGGTGTCTTCCCATAAGTAGTTGATAGCAATTAGTATTTGTTCATTTGAAATTGCATCAGGCCTAATGCTGAACCCTGATGTGATCATCATCGTTATTTTGTGTTTTGATTGATTACATGACTTACTCACAACCTCGTGGTTGAGGGACTTGGGTATTTTTAGATGTGGAGAAAAATGAACAGAGTTGAACCATGGATAGTTTTCTGCACCTCTAGTAAATTATGATCATGTACTAATTATAACACTTAATTTAATGGCATCAAAGAATGTGGTAGTTAACTATACAAGAGAAATACTGTAAATTTTGGATAAATGAATATAGTCATCGTTTCAAACAAAAATTATATGTTAGTGGATGTAGTTAAAATATTTTGCGTCTATTTATATGAAATACATTTTCTCTTTTGCTATTGTTAATGTGAAAAAATTCTAGCAAAAGCATAACCCCACCTAAACGAAAATCCTTGGTTCGCCACTTGCCATTTGATTAGAACTTATAGTTTTACCATTTGTTTCTCTTTTTTTGGGTAAATGAACTTATAGTTTTATTATTTCAGTTTTTGCACTAACTTCCCATTAATAACAAAAATCATACAAAAATTGAAAATCTCAAGTCACAAATCCACTGTCAATGACCTATTACTGTTAATCATCAACTATTTGGGGATCTTTTGACAATATGGGTCCCGCCAGGATATGACATGGCCCACCTTTCATACAGTTCCTGCTAAAACCCTAGTTTCTGGTGGTCGACCGTGTTTGCTGCTCTGCTCCCATCCTTCAAGAAATGAGTTGCAGTAAGTTCCTCTTCTTCCTCTTTTATGATTTTTTTCTATTCAAGGATCTCAATCGAACCCCATCTCTCTCTCTCTATATATATATATATCATATTTCTTTTTGATGGGGTCTTTCTCTTTGCTGCAATTGGGTCTTGTTCATAATGGGTAAGCTGCTTTTGGGGGTGGGGCTGAAATCTGCAGTCTTTTTCCTTTCACTGAGGAGCAAATTTCTTCTCTGCTACTTAAAATCAAATTCCAACCAAATTGCAGAAACCCCATATCATACATATATGAAAGAAGTTTGTTAGCAATGTATATGGATCCTTTTGTTTCCCGGGGTAGTTCTCTTTTCTGCAATTGGGTCTTGCTTAGGATTGATATGATGGTTTTGGGGTGGAGCTCAAATCTGCAATCTTTATCCCTTTACTGAGTAACAGCTGTCTTCTTTTCAACTTTAAGCCAAATTCCAACCAGATTGCAAAGAACCCATATCATGTAATATAAGAAAGAACTGTGTGAGTAATGAATATGTATTAGCAGGGATCTACTAATGGATGGGAAGCATTTGCAGGGCTCTTCATCTGTTGAGAAAGGCCATGGAGGGGAGAAGTGTTAGATTCTGTGGGCAATGCAATCTTTGTGTATGGTTGGAGACCTGTAAATGCCCACCACTTAGTCTATCTCGAATCTTGATCATTTGACCATAGTTGATTGCTGGCGCATCCAGGAACTAAGATAAAGTTTTATTTTATAGACCCATTTGAAATCATCATGTTTTTCTACTGGTTAAACAAGCTCTGAAATGAGAGAATGGAAGTTGTTGTTTGTTGTATTGCAATTGTACTTGATTTATCATCTTCATCGTCATTTTAACCTTATTCCATCTCTCTTTGTCCTTGATTCATATGCAGTAGAATTTGTTTGATTTGTTATTCTTTTGTTCTCACCTAGTTGCATTTGACTCAAGGAATGTTGTTTATTTAGTTATAGGGCTATTGCATTTTCTGTTAATATTTGAGGTCGCTTGTTTTGGTTGGTAGCTTTGATTTAATCCATACCTAGGTAGATAAGGTAATATGCAATCATTGGCTTTCAGGGAAACAGGACTGGAACCAAACATTATTAGAATTCAAGGTAAGTGGGATTAAAAAGGATTCAGACAGAGCCTAAGGAAGAAAAGAAATCAACCCAGGCCATCAGTCATGTTGAAGAGATTAGCTTCTTCTTCATTGTCATCAATACGCTACTCTTTCATTTCCTCTGCCAGCTCTACTTCTACCATCAGACTCATCTCATCAGGATCATTATCGCCTTTGCCATCAACAGAGATTGAGTGGCTCTGGAGGAGGCTCGACGAGGCACATGGATTCAAGGGCTACTGCAGCATGGCAATGGGAATGAGATCGATTGGTGGCAGCAGTGGTAGCCTGCTTAGATTGAATGATTTGAGGGACAACAAAGGAGCAAGGCAGAAGAAGAGGAGGAAAGGGAGAGGGATTGGGTCTGGTAAGGGAAAGACTGCTGGAAGAGGGCACAAGGGCCAGAAGGCCAGAGGCACCTTCAAGTTCGGCTTTGAGGGAGGTCAGACCCCCCTTCGTCGACGCCTCCCCAAAAGAGGCTTCAAGAACCCATTTTCCCTCACCTTCCAGGTACACAATTCCTCTTGCTCTTCTTTCCAGTATATCCCTTTTGTACTGTTAAGCATTTGATTAATACAAGTAAACATTGAAAAATAAATAAATAAATTGTTTTCTCACATGTCAGACGTACCGGTCTGTTTCTGCCAAAACATGCCAAAAGTTGATATGAAAGCAGAAAGCCTTTAGTACTTTGTTTCTTATTTTTATTCGATCTAGATCAGATTGGTGCCCAATACACAGGATGTGGGTGTGGGTGTGGGTGTGGGTGTGTTGCACCACAGGCAGGGCCAACAAAAAAGTTAAAAGTTATGCAGGGTTCTCATCATAAAGTCTATCATCATGCTTATACAGTTATATTGCTTACTCTGAGCACATACATTCTCTTTATACATTTATTATTTATCTATAATTTACAAACCATGACTTGGGCTTAGGCTTAACCAATAAATGTGTTGGAGAGTGAGACAACCAGTGAAAGAAGGACGGGGGCTGTGTTCGAGCAGTTCCTCAATAATTGTCTTTAAATCATTTTTTCATATTTATGGTTGTTTTTTGGGGAATAGTGTTGATGTGTTGAACTCTGCAAACTGCACCACTCCTAGGACAAGAACGGCGAGGCCGACACAATGTACATTTGGAATGATTAAAATATAAACTAATTTTATGAATGTTAAGATGACTTGAACCAGAAATCTTGTGGTTGTGACACTGAACAACTTCCCACCGTGCTATGGGCTGTTCATAAACTCATTTGAACAGATGGATCAAATAGAAAAACCCTGCCAGGTTGACTTTGGTGACCAGGCAAGTTTGAACAAGCTGGTGCAATCCTAGTTTAACCCATCCCAGTCACCATATAAAGGACCACATTGACTTCGGCGAGTTCTGATCTGACCTGCTAGTTTTGCGAACTATCATTTATTTGGGTATTGAGCAGTTATTTTGTTCTGCTTGCTCGAGACAATAATTGAGTTGAAGTGCTTTCTCAGCCATGTACTGAACTGCAAGCTATAATATTATATGTTTGGCCACCAGTTCATATTTACAAGGATGGATGAACATTAAGATCGCATGGAATTAGCTATTGTTTCTGCCACTAGTTTATATCACTGTCAAGTTTCAACTGTGACTATCACATCTGCAATAGTTTATATCTACTATTTTATAGTATTGTAATAGTGTCAAGTGTCAACTGCATCTATCTCTGGACTGTTGGTGCTGGTCTTCTCTTCTAAATGGCATTATGCCTGTCAATACAAAGAAAGTTGGGTTGCTCTTAAACCCCCTGAGCCACCTGGTGAGGATGATATTAAAACTATTCTGTGCTGTATTTTACATACAAATTTCTCATATGAAGGTGTCCATGTTTTTGTTTCCCCTTAAATTTTGACATGACATATGTTCAGTGTTGAATACAAAAATGGTGTGTTAGACATGGTGGTCAGAGCACGCCTGACACGATTGTGCCGATATGTAATGATAGCAGACAATGAATTATATCGGTGGGAAGTGTGTGTGTGCGTGTGTGTGTGTGTGGCTTATAGAGGCTCCACTGAGCACCTAAAAGTTTCCTAGGTTTGTGGGTTGTATTTAGTGGGTTTAGTCTCTTCTCTAGGTTTGCAAGAAAACAAAACAAGTCCCACATCGGTGGGAAGTGTGTGTGTGTGTGTGTGTGTGTGTGTGGCTTATAGAGGCTCCACTGAGCACCTAAAAGTTACCAAGGCTTTTGGGTTGTATTAAGTGGGTTTAGTCTCTTCTCTAGGTTTGCAAAAAAGAATTATAACATAAATTTCAGTTTGTAACATGCATAATAACTGAATATAATTTTTACATAAACTGATACAGCTTATTAAGTTTTTATTTTGGTTCTCGATATATTTTAGAAGATAGTATAACTTAAAAAATCAATTTAAATTAATTTCTTAGAAAGGCCTTATGTATGTCAAGCACAGCATGTTGGAAGATTATGGAGGATGGAGTCCCTGTGTTACATCATTTGTTATACTCCAATACTATGGTCTACCTATGGTAGAGAAAAGAATCAAATTTATTCTATTGATTAATTCAAATTTCACAAAAACAGAATTGCCATTAGCTGGTAGAATAACTGATGTACACACATATTGGTATGCATTTGTGTCGTCATTTAGGACATATCCTGTCTGTCTCTGGTCACCTTTGTTAGTTCTGCTTAAGTATTTGACTGTATTTGAATCCATGATTAGTATGAACTTTTTTTATATAATTTTTTTTTGAAAATTAAGTACCCCAGATTATGTAATTGTATATGTTGTTGGACATTTATTGCATATAGGTTCCATAATGTATGCTTGACACTGTTTAATCCTATTGTGTTCTGTGCTGAGCTTTAATGCCTCAAGTGAGTAGGCGATACTAGTTAAGAGATTATTCAAGTCCGCAACTTACACAACAAAGCTAACGTCCCTAAATCCCTGCCAACAGTAGCTGATGCACATTATATTGACCAACATATGGAACCATAACTTAGTTCAATAGACTCAGTCTCATTCTTATCGTAGATTCATAGACCAATATCCATGGGATATTCTACAAAAGTATTGTGATCATGTTTATGCTATGGATGAATGGAGCTGCAGTTATAAGGTCATTAACTTTAAGTCACTATAATTGAAGTTCATAGATTCTAGGGGCCTCAATACATGTGGTTTTTTTTTTTATACATTTTGTATAGATCAATTTTTCCTTCAGCAGGGTATTCACCATCTCTAATAAGTCTTCTCATTATCCTTGTTAACAGCCAGTAGGATTGGGAAAGATTGCAAAGCTCATAAATGCCGGCAAGATAGACTCGTCAGAACTGATCACCATGAAAACTCTTAAGGTACGCCCTTTCTAGTGTTGTCTTCACTTCGATGGATGACTTTGGCTGAGATGGATTATTTATGTGATAATAGGATACAAGTGCCATAGGGAAGCAAATAAAAGATGGTGTAAGATTGATGGGTCGTGGTGCTGAACACATCAAGTGGCCAATTCATCTTGAGGTAATTTCTGCTAACAGGTTCTGGTTAGAATTAAGTGGGAAACATCTACATTGCATTCTTTCTTTTGCATGTGACAAAGCATGAAGAACTAACATCTCTGCATTGCAGGTATCTAGAGTTACAGTTAGAGCAAAGGAAGCGGTTGAAGCTGCTGGTGGGTCTGTTAGGAAAGTGTATTATAACAAGTTGGGCTTCCGGGCATTGCTCAAGCCTGAGTGGTTTGAAAAGAAGGGCCGGTTATTACCAAGAGCAGCAAGGCCTCCACCTAAGCAGCGGGATAAGGTGGATAGCATTGGACGTCTACCCGCCCCTACAAAGCCAATACCATTTTTACCAGATGAGGATGCTGTCGCTGCTGCAGCTCAGGGAACTTCTTAAACCCAAGTAAGCCTTTGCTATTATAGCTTCATGAATCGTGGGAACAAGTGATGGGTCTTGCAATAACAGATTGTCGTGAATGCAGTGCCATGAGCACATTTATTTTTTAACTAAAGTGGTACTAAATTACAAAGTGAATTAGTTATAGATGGCCTCTGTTTAATTTTTAAGGCTTTCCTGATTCAATGCCATGCCTTCGTTGCTTTTCTCGTCTGTAATTTTTGTCCTTGTATGTCTGTCACAAGGTTTGGTAAGCTCTTGATATCTCTTAAAAAGCTTCTCTTACTGTTAAAAGTTCTGTCAATTTCTTTCCAAATGGACCACATGATGGTGAAAAGCTCCCATCTCCATGAGATTTGACCACGAGGGGAAAATGGTCCTCCACTTCAACCTTCCGTTGCATTCCTAATAACTGGATACCTCACCTCAATTGACACAATTACATTAGATGACACCAAATTTATCTGGACTACTCACCTTGGAGAAATAAGTGTCAATATTCTCTATCTTGTTTGGGAAACATAGGACAAAGATCAACTCTATCTCTCCATGTCAAGTCATCAATGGTAGATACTTTGTCCATTTCCATCAACCAATAAAAAAGACCACTCTAGAGGAAGAAGGCCCTGCCACGAGCATCTAAGGTGGGTGGTTATCAGGGGCGTACCTACCTGTATCATGTTGGGGCTGTAGCCCCCACCAAAATTGAAAAAAATCTCATTAGGGCCCTAAGGGAAGTGTCGCGACCCCGAACCGAGACCTGGGCCCGCGTGTGTAATTGGGATTATGGTTCAACATAGCGGTTGCTACGTAGCATAGCACCCGCATTATCGGCCATAGCGGTCAAGGCCGTTACGCTATTTTGAAAATAGCGGCGCTACGGCCTAAAACCTAATAGAGCCAAGTGATTTTAGTTTTAAACATTGTTTTTCCTATTTCTTCTCCTCAATAGTCTTTCCTAAAGTTATCCCTACCCTTATATGGTTTCAAATCAGTAAAGAAATATAATATTGTTTGCTATACAAGATTAAAAAAAAATTGACAATTTAAAAAATTCACACTGCTACATTGCTACGTATCACCGCAACCGCTACATATCGCCCGCTACGTAGTGTTTTGGCCATAGACCGCTACGCCTGCCGCAACCGCTATCTTGATCCTTGATTTGGATTAAATTGAAACTTTAATTTCCCATAGGTTCCCGTGGTGAGGATTCCGAGACACGGGAAATCTAACTCACACGATCAAATTGCGGAAGCGTGTAGCAAATCAAATCAAGACAAAGCATGATATTTCCAAATGCATAAGTAATAACATTAAGACAATGAATCAAAAGGAGGAAATATATCAAAGCATTCCCTTTATGATTCAAGTTTCAAAGTTGACCCAAAGTAAAGTTTAATTACAACCATAAGAGGCCAACAAAGGCCAATACATTCTAAAAGTTCCAAAGAGCATCCCAGACAAAATAAAATGAAACTCATGATCCCGCTCGACGTCTGGTTGACATCGTCGGGCTGCCATTCTCAAGCTGGGGGTGGCTCAACAGCCTCCTCCTGATGCTCCTCTTCAAGGGCAACGCCGCCTGCACCTGAGCACCAAAATAACAAGCATCAAACACGACAGTTTGGCAGGTAATCAATTTAGGTATAAACATGAAACAAGTGAAGTTTAAAGATAGATACTAAAACAATTTGCTGAATTTAAAATAATTACTTGAATGAAGTACATTTCAAAGATATGAAACAAAGCTAGCATGAATACTTATAATATATCATGAATAGTAAATCCACAAAGAGTCCATCCTTTCTCTATCATATATAATGAAAAGAGTAAGCACGCACGACAAGCACGACACGCAAAACATGATTCCTACGCCACACTAAGGTAGATGGGAATTTCCGGCCACGGAACGGAACACGCACGATGTGTAATAGAATAGACGACCAATCTGCAGATAGTCCACATGTTGAAGGACCCCCGGACAGTGGATCAGACTGAAGAGGCAGTCCAAGCTTAGTGGTGTTCACTTGGATTCATGAATGCAAAAAAACACGCGATATACGTTCTAAACAGATCGAACTTAAGGGGAAAATCACTTATTAAAATGAGATAAGACACGGCTAGCAAAAGGCATAAATTATATGCATACAAGCTTAAGAAGTGATCCCCTTTTGATTCTTGAAACAAATCTTCGAGCAAGCTTATACTTGAATTTCCAAAACGAGTACACGTCGATATTCATTATATCGAAACTGAAGTTCGAAAATAAAGTCTATCAAGCATATGTAAAGACCTTTGGTTGACCCTTATGTAATTGAAACTCAAATGTTAGAATTTTAAAAGAGAATTTGTGCCCTCGAAGTTAACAGACATTTCATATTTCAAGTGCACAATATCAGGCTAAAGGTCCCTAAACATATTTTGGTTTTCACCCTTACTGAAATCCTTCAAAAACAAGTCAATTTGCCAATTTGGTCAGCTCGCGGTCACCTGGCAGCTAGCCGAAGTGGGGTATGTCGGCTAGCCGCTAGCTGACGGAAGGTTGACCACTTGAATCCATGTCAGAGAAATGCAACATTCTGGAAAAGGGACTGAACTGAATTTGGTTGGCTCACGGTTAGCCGAGGTGGTGCAGTTCGGCTAGCCGCCAGCTGACCGACATTTCCCTGACGCGATGTAAGCTTCTGGAAAAGGAACCGACAGAGTTCGGTAGGCTGTCGGTTAGCCGAAATGGGTATTTCGGCTAGCCGCCAGCTGACCGACGGTTGACTGACCTTGTGCGGGTAGTGCATTTCAAGTTAGATTTTTCACAACTCTTCTTTCTTTCTCCTCATTTCTGAACCACCAGCAATTCCCTGAGCCTACATGCTCTCCAAGGGATAAATCTCAAACATTTAAACCATTCACATCATAACTAAACCATTCAATCTCCATTCCATTCATCAAATGAATCCATTTGTTAAACAAGACATATACTTATAATTCCAAAAACAGAAATTCAGAATTTTGGAAGTCAATAAACAATCATACTTGTAAAGAAAAAGGAAACTAACTAGGAAGAATTTAAAAATGACATGCATGGAGAACTTATTAATAAGAATGATGCATTTTCAAAGTAAAAATTGCAACTCAAATCAAACATGCAACATCAATCCAAAATGATTACTTACCTTTGCCCAAATGTCAATCCAAAATGCAAAACAAAGCTTCCTCAAGGATTCTACCCACGAGCTGAGTAGAGTCTACAAAAACCCCATGAAAAGAACCTCAAAACTCAACCAATTTTGAAAGACAAGAACCCATTTAGAAATGGGTGTTGCATGCTAAAGAAACAAGCTCATTAGGAGCTAAAAGGAATCCATTGAAGAGGAGGGCTGAAGCTCTTACCTATAGGTAGCCAAACAAGAAGAGATGAAGAAAATGGAGAGGTTGCCTAGCTGAAATCCCCAAATAAATGGGTTCAATGTGAAGCTTGGAAGGAGAGGAAGAAGAAGATATGCTCAGATTTTCATTTGGAAGTCTCTAGCTATGGCATGCAAGAGGAGAAAAGATTGGAGAAGATGGAGGTCTCCCTTCTCAGCTCCAAGTCTGGAAATGTTTGCAGGAATGGATTCTGAAACGTGAGGGAGGGAGAAGGAGGGTTTAAGTGAGTTGAAAGTGGGCCCCAATAGATTTAAAACTTGCGCTAACTAAAACACGGTCTTGTGGGTCCCGGAAGAAATCAACGAAGAAGGATAAAATGATCCTCGAAAAATCTAGTTTCCGAAAAGTATAACTTTGACATGGTTCTGAGATTTCGAAATTTGTGTCCAGATTTGGGTGTGAAAAGTCAATTTTACCCTTTTGGGCCAAAACTTGGATTTTTGGGCTTCAAACACAAACGAGTTGAAAACAAAAGTTGTAGAGAATAATAGAAACCATTCAAGTGAAATCAAAACCACAATTGAATCAGGAAACCGGAATGATCCTCCTATGCTTGCACGTGCACTCAGGCCTCCCTGAGCGTGTCTGACTAATACTAACCGCTCTCAAAATTACCAAAGCTATGTCCAGGACTAAAACCAATTATATTCTAACCCATTGGTTACTAAACCCACTTAAGGCTAAACACTTAACAAGTACACACTAATCGGCTAATCTGGGTCGAGGTCTAATAGGAAGTATGACCCAGCCCCCACTTAAAATAGCACATAGCCCCCACCTCCCTTTCTCCAACTCAAAATACTCTCTTTCCCTATCTCTCTTCCCTCTAAAATAAATCCGAAAACCCTCAATCTCCTTCCCTGGCATCGGTGCACCCCCGTTATTCCTCCCTCTGACATGTATGCATCTCTGCTCTCTCCCTCTCCCTCTCCCTCATTCTACCTATCTCTCTTAGTCTAGCTCCCTAAATCTAGCTCTCTGACTCTCTTAGTCTATATCTCTCTCAAGTCAATCGATCTCTCTTACTCTTTGAGTCTATCCCTCTTGTTCTATGTCTCAATCTCTCACTCAAGCTCCGTCTCTATCATTTTTTTTTTTTAAACCTTTTCAAATAGGGCTTAAATACTATCTTCAACTAGTGGGTTTATATGGATCTCTACAAATCAACTGTAAGTCCGTAACTAACGCTAATAAGAAAACTACTACTCATATTGAACTTAGTTTGAAAACCCAAATCAATTTTTTTTCTTTATTTTTTCAAGTATGAAAATATGTTTGGTTTTGATAAAAAAAAAGAGGTGTATTTGGATTAAATGTATATAAATGCATTGAGTGGTTTAAATGTATTTGGTTTAAACCACATCTGCATACAACATCATTTTCAATGCATTAACCACATCAACATCATCATCAACGCCTTCTCCAAAATATGATGGATCAGCTACATGAATTCCATTTTGCAATGCCAATCTATCTTGGGGATTATCCTTAGAAAGGCATTAACCACGCAAAAGTCCATGGAACATTGGTATGATCCTAGCCATCACCCATTAATTATAAGCCCCCCTTAAACAAAAATCCTGAGTCCACCACTGGTGGACAGAGTGACTTAGAAGAGAACTTCCTATAAGAACAGGTGTTTGTATTCCTCATGTCAAAAGGGAGTCAATACTCACTCTCCTCAGACACAAAACTTGACTCATTGCCCAGCATGAAACTTGACTAACTACTCAACCACCTTGCATCCTTATGTGCTAAAAGAACTAGAACAGGACAGAATGTAAGCCTGGATGAAACCTCTTATATGTTTTGCAATTTTCTCTAAGAAATGTACTTCTGCCAAAAATTAGTTCTTGTAGTTGGTGGATCATTAACAAAAGAATTTGAGATTTTCAGTTATGTAGGTAATTGTCCAATTTGTGTACTTGCAAATGTAAATGGCATTTGCATAGCGATGGTTTGGCTTTTGTAGGGTTGCTGTGCATTGTTTCTATGAAAGAACTCTTTACTTCATTCTTTACTTGCATGATTTCTTGGAGTCAACCCACTTAGCATATCAAAGTTCGTGTAGAAGATCTTCAACTTTGAGGAGGCGTTTGTGCAATGCCTTGAGCCACTAAAACAGAGGGAGAACCTTCCTCATTTGCATTTGGTGCAGTGAGGATTCAACAGTAGGAAACAAGTTTATAGCTCATTATAATGCGCTAGAGGGGATCCGAAATTCCTTACATCCTAGGTTGGAAATGGGTGCTGCGGAAGAGGAAATGCAGTTCCCTAGCTCATTCACAAACGCCTCTTGAATCTGTTCCACTGATCATTCCCTTCAAGACTTCTTCTGCAAGCATATTTTTAGTGGGTAGTGGGTAGCTAAAGAAAGAGTGACATGATGGTTTGCATGGCTTCCATTCCATATATTTGTTTCCCCTAATGACTGGCCCAATTGTTAATATTATTAGGAGGCCCACATGATGAATGGCCTGGATCTCACTCATTTCAACATGGCACGTGCACTGAGAAGCCCTTTTTTATGCTAATTGACTTGAATACCTAAAGCAGGCCTCTCTTTTGTTTTGTTTTGTTTTTTTTTTTCTTTTCAAGTTTTTGGTGGCTAAAATGGGGGGCTATTGATCCAGAGAGATATTTTGAACTTGAACACCCAAGGATCAATCCCTTGGGATCCCTATGATACTAAGGTGCCGACACCACTCAATTGTAGAGTGTGTTGGCTCTGGCTTGATTATTTAGTACAAAAGATAAAAAAAGAAAGTTTCTAAAGAGGACGTGGTAAACACCTCTTCTACTGATGAGAGGGTGTGCAATAGGAAGCTCACATCATTGTATAGTTGTCAATTTGTTTCAAAGGCCGTTTTGATTTTGCATTAAATATGAAACATCACTACAGTTCTTTTCATAATATCTGTAATGATATGCCTACTGAGACTTTCAAGCTACCATATCATTTTTGTTTAAAAACATAAACTATAAAGCTATCATCTAATAACTAAGCAAGGAGTTCCTTAAGCAATATTTCTCCACATTCATAGCTAATGTTTCTACCTTAAATCTTCATAAACTATTTATTATAGTCTATCATAGTCTTCTCACGTCAATTTCCCTTGGAATACAGCAATGGAATCTCCATCTTGAACACCCTGAGAAAGGAGGCTTTTATTTTCTTCCATGACAGTTTGTTTGTGAATAAATAAGTAGTCATCATCTGGGAGGTGGTTATATGATCAGGACTTTCTTCATGTCGCTAACAGTGTGACCCGCAGTCATCGCAAATGGGATACTCTCTCCATTCCAAGTTTCCACCACAAAACTCTATCTTTTTGGTGGAGGCATCAGCACTCTTGAAGGTGTCCCAGGCTTGAAGCTGGCTGTGATCTCAGCATTCATACCAATACGATATTGACATAAACGCCAGCGGTCTCTAATTTCATTGCCTCTGTAGTGAAGAACCATATCTTGATCTTGATCTTGATCTCTGGGAGCACCAATGTGCTCAAGAATTGTTTCTTTTAAGCTGCTCACAGTATCCATTTCTTCTACTAACAAAAAAAACTCACTTGTCAATATCTTTACTAAGATTTTATAGTTTTGTTTCTTCGAGTTAATGCTGAAAACGATGCGCGAATTTTCCTCTATATCTAAGGACTTCAATTCGATCCACTCTGCTAACTCTTTACCCTCAAAGGAGAGAATTTGTCTGCGTACTGGGTAACCCAAGAGAGATTGTAACTTCTCTTTTACTTCAGCAGGAGTATCCAAGGGATCCACCTGCAGGCGATGGTCGCATTCGTCTGCGACAATGATAATGTACATTTTGTTGCTGTGGGAAATCCTGCAACCATAGAGTAAGAAGCATCAAATGCAAAAGATTGTAAAGATGGTCTCATTGGGGTTGCAAATGGCTGGGTTGAAATTTGAACCTGACCCGATTTGTAAATTTCCCACTGGAGGGCAATTCAGGTTTGAGGAGGGTTGACTCGGGTTGGGTCAGCTAACCAAATCTTTGGGTTTTGTTTTTCAGAAGATATATAAAATTTAAGAAATGAATCCACTTCATATATGATAGTAGTATATAGAGATTGAATTATACATTATACATACATATATTTATAGATAATTCTGGTACTAGGCTCTAACTTGGGTGCCTAGAGTCCCGACCCAAACCCTTGAATTACATACAGCTTTCAAGATTCAGGCCTAAGCCTGACCCGAACCTTGGAAAGTCCAACCTAATTTCTTCTTTTGGTGGGTCTGGCACCCCTACTGATGCTTGTCCTAATTCATCCCATTTAGTTAAGGGCCACGTATTTGGCCCAGATCAAGCAAATGGGCCTGATTGTCAGAACTGGGCCCAGGGCATTGATGGAGATATAGGCACAAACCAAATTGCAGTTAAATGTTGAGTCGGCCAGACCAACTAATTGGGCATTAGCTGAAATTGGCACACCAGCTTTCTTACTTTAAAAGGCAAGATTTTCTGCCTGGGTCCAACCTTCATGCCTAAAATCACATCCCTATTCTTACACAAAACAGGATGCATGCACTAAGGTTGGCCCTAGAATTGCTTGATCCAGCTGCAACACTAATCACAATATTCGGCTATTCGCCTCAAATTAACTATCTAACCCTCATGAATTTCCGATAAACAGTCAGATTTCACATTAGAATTTTAAAAAAAAAATGCAATAGTAGCAAGATAAAGTGTTTAGCACTTGATGATTTGAGAGTTAAGAAAAGAGAACTTGTATCACCTCTCAGTTTGGCAAGAGAAAAGTGATTGCTAGTGATTATTGCTTGCTCACTTTTGCAATGCCAGTGAACTTAAATATTTTATAGGAAGAGAATCATGCTACAAGAATGAGTAAGAGTTAGTTGTGTATGCATTCCAAATGAATTATGAAATGCTATTTTCTTCTCTTGGTGAATTTCATGAGAATGGGATGAAACCCAATAAAACAACAAATTGGTGGTTAGGAGATGCTCTGCTCTATCACTTGCATAAGTGCTTTTCTTATTAAAATTGGACTGTCCATTTGATGGCTCAATCCTGGATTGATAGACCAAACAAAATCAGTAGTTCCTAATGGTCCCGCCATAAGATGGATGAATCAGCCGTTGTGAAAAGACCTCCTGTGATCAATCCAAATGTGACATACACTACAGCCCCTTCCTCAGTGCCATTAATCCCATATTTTGCTTACAGTGATCAGAATAGAATTGACAGTTGGATTGAAAGAAAAAAAAAATGATGCATTCTAAAATTATTGAATTGAGGGCCACAAATCAAGGTGTTAGGACATTTGATGGATGTGAAATTATGCACACAGATGGGTCACATTCAGATCTTTCGATCCCCACCTTCCCATAAATTGACCTGGCCCTAGATGGGTCTCACAAGGCTGTGCACGAATTACTTAATTGAGCATGTGCATACCTGAAAGAGCATGAACCTACATACATGCATGAAACATAATGATGAAAGGGGACATATTGATGTATTACTTGATAATAAGAGAAAAGTTAGGAGTTGAGTTTCAAAATGGAAAAGGAGACAATGAAACAGAAATAATAATTTCTAACAACTTTTAAAGATCATTTATATCTTCTATGCAGGGGGAATATTAAAAAAAAAAAAAAAGAGGGAAATCCAAAATTACAAGATCCTAAGCTCCACAAAACGGAGGAAGGCAGATTAAAAAACAGCCCAAAAAGGCAAAAGAAGCCCTCAGCCCGGAAGACAACCTTGTAGTTGCAAATGTCTGCTTAAGCATCTTAAAATAATGGCAGGATAGAGAAGATATCTTCAATATGTGAGAAACAGACCTGGCATTGAGAAGATCATGCACATGCCTAGCTTGAAATTCTCCTTCATAATCTTCATTAAGCTATCATCCAACTCAAAGCAAATATGAGTTACTTGAGCTTGTGACTGGACAACTAATCAAAGTGCTTCAAATCACCTTGCTGACATCTTCCAAATCATCAATGGACTTCCTCCATCAGGCACAAACTTTGAAGATGAAATCATATGAAAAGCATCTGAGAATGGAATGGAAAATTCAATGTTTGGAAGCTCTAACAGGTCCTCAACCTATTCTTGGCACGACAAGATCTGGTTCAAGGGAAGAATAAACAAGCATTCTATTTGTGCTTGGATGGCCGTCTTAAATGGTCTAAAAACGGAGGATGTCCTAGTATCCACGAATATCATTATAAACACAAGCTGCCCTCTTTACACCTTTTTTCCATAAAGTAGCATCCCACCTTTCCAAATTCAATGTTATCAATCCCCAAGTCGGGTCTCTTAAAGAAGCTTAAGAAGCTTTGAATAGTCTCTGCAACAATTGTGACCACAATAGGAAAGGAAATACCACCTTGGCCGAGCTCTGTTTTGTAGCCTTCACATGGTCAATTTGGAAAGAGAGAAACGACCGCATATTCCATGCCAGAGCTAAACGTTGGGAGCACACACTGACTCAAATCCTTTAGAAAATTAGAACTAGAGCTTTATTCCTTTGTCGTGATGTTTTCAGCTCTATAGCGGCTTCTTGGGACTTACCATTCAATCCTCCAATAAATTCCCACGTGGCCATCAAGAATCATTAAGACTGGAACCTATTCATCTATCCGCAAAATAGATTTAGTGTCGGTTTCCTAACAGATGTAGTAAAGAACCCAACTTGGACTCTAATCAATAAGGATGAAGACATGTTCAAAGCCTCTTTTACCATCATCTCCCATGTGGCCAACCACTGCCAAAATCCTATCATCTACTCAGATTGCAAGAAACTCAAAGAAGCATTTTTGGATCCATCCATGTCTCCTTTGCAGTAGAGATTCAAAGCTAGGATATTAAATGCTCTAGTCAAGAACCTGAAAGTTGAGGTCCTTAGTAAATTTTCTGAAGTGGGGACCCATCTTTCTCGTAGAGCTAGTAGCTACAGAAGTAATTGCCAATCAACTTGATTAGCTGACTAAGCTTGCTAAATTATGCCAATTTCACTTGCATTGTTGCTGTATTTCTTTAATTTTTCTAATATTTTTGCCCTCTTCCTTTGCCTCCTTGTATGGCTGCACATCGGGCTGAGTTTTCTATTTTTAGTAGGCAGGCTTGTGGGTGGTCTCGCAACCGGTTTGGGTTTTGGTGGTTAGCTCCTCTCTTTTACTTTTCTCTATCGAGAGTAGGCAAGCGATCTTGGAGCTATCTCTCGTTATTTTGTTCTTTGTAATCTTTCTTTAGAAATATAGTCTTAACTTTCAAAATATATATATATATATATATATATATATATATATAAATGAGTCAGTTGCACAAGCACCAGATCAAGAATGATTCATCAACAATGAAAATACCACACAAAAGACTACCAGAATGGGTCCAAATAATACCCACTATAAAAGGAGTCAATCTAGCAATATTAGCTTACTCCTCATCATAGTAGGCACGGACAAAACCATAGGTGCAATACAAACATAGAGATCAGGAGGCATATCCCAATGGCAGGCAATATCATTAGGCAAGTGAAGGCCTAAAAATAGGATCCTGCTATGAAGATGCTACTGAATTTGGAAACCCCCCTTTTCCAAGAAATATATATAGTTGTTTGTAACATCCTAACATTTCTTTCCTTCCAAATATTCCAAGCAAATGACAGAAAAATCAAGTAGCCCAAAGTAACAAGTGCCTTGTTGCTTTGATCCAAATGAAGAATGACAGAACCTATCATCTCCAAAGGTGAGTTGCATGGGTAAGGCTGAATGCTAACCAAACGAAGAAGAAATCTCCAAATCTGGCTAGTAATTAAACAAGACAGCGTAAAAGAAGATGCTCACTTGTGTAAGGTTGTCACCCTGAGAGGTTATTCCATGCCTAATTTTTTGTTGGGTATAAGTCTCTTATACTCGTGTTATTATTTTCTTATGGAGCAGAAAAACTCCTTTGTTTACATAAATCATTATTAATTTTTATGTACACCTTCCTATGATCAGTCCATTCCCTACAAAAACACTGGTCTCACTTTGATGCTTTCGTTAATGTTTTAGTCCTTACAATAAAGTGCTAAGATCATTTGATCATGTCAATTGGGCCACCCCTAAACAGCATCATGATTTTATTTCCTTATTGCCAGACAGTGAGATAGGCTTCCACTGAGCTATTAGGCTGTCAAATGTGTGTGTTGATGTTTTTTTATTTTTATTTTAAATTGGGCTAAGGGTCCACCAAATGTTTATTAATGTAAGTTTATTACGTACGGTAATACAAAAGGTTAAAATGAATCAAAAAGGGTAATGCTATAATTTAATTAGTGTAGTTAAAAAAAATGGGACTGTTTTTTTCCAATTAAATGCAGTAAGAGAATAGCACCGGTATCACTTGAACATTGATCTGTCCCTGATCTGCCATTGGATTTAATCATGAGAAATTTGGACTACATAAATCCATTAAAACTTAATCTGTCAAATTAAGGGCTAATTTGGCTGATGTTGAATTTAATCTCTCCCTTTTATTCTCTCTCAAAGAAACCTGAAATGGGTTCTAGGATTTCGAAATGACTTCCAGGAATACTTGCAAATGAAAAAAGAACTTCTAATGGAAATTTTAGAATTTCCAGAAAACCCAAGTTCCAAATACTTATTAATTTATCTCAGAGTATTCATCTGACGGTCATATATACCTATCATAGAGACATTATGAATTATTATCCGGAGAGTGCAACTTTTTTCTTGGCCAGTGTCGTCCAATATGGTTTCTAAATAGGTTTAGTTAATGTTTTAAATTCTGATGGAAAATCCAATGATCAGATTGAGCTTTATTTTGTTGATAAAAGACCAAAGAGTATCAATGGAAAAACTTTTGAGTATGTCTCTTCTGAAATGATCAGTACTATTCTAGTGATTCTATTTAGGTTGGTTGTGTTTTGAAATACTTGACCTTTTCTATAGCTCTCTCAACATCCAAGAATGACATTTTGATTTGTCTCTTGTTTTTCTTTATTCCTTCTCTTCCCCTTTTCTGTTGTTTAGCAGTAGTCTTCTTTTGGGTCTCTTAGGCTTTTTTTTTTTTTTTTTTTTAATAACGTTCTTTTGCAATTTAGCGAAAAAAAAAAATACTTGACCTGACTGGTTGTTCAGCCATTTCAAACAGAAAGATATGGGAAAAAAAAAAACCATCCCAACTATAGTCAAAGTTGCTGAACTTGTATGAACTAATGGTGGGACTGGTTTGGAACACCTGCTTTAGTTGGACTCGAAGAGCCTTTTTTTTTTCATAGAATAGACTGCATAGAAACTCATGGTCAGATGAGCTCCACCCAAGGTTTGTCTAAGAGGTGAAGGGTGATGGATATGAGGTGGGAGATGAGGGATATAAAGTGGAGATATTAATGCACTCTATTTTCTAGGAGTTAAATTACAATGGAGATGGATAGGTACTAATCTCCCTTTGACCTATTTTCAACTTAAGGGGAGATAATTTGATGGGATCATTTCCAAAAATTGGCTTTTGCCTTTTCAATCTCAATCTATTCTAACATTAGAAATCTTACAATTCCTGTGCATTCAATTGCACTAAACAAACACGCCCAATAACTAAAGCGTACAGACACGAATGTTGTCACTCACACAGACACGAATCTGATTGTGGGGGCACCTGGTTGCATGGAAATAGTAGGAAGGATGAAATCTTTTTGAGACAAAGTGTTTTACATAAAGTTAGTCCCGTCACTGTCATCCTTCTTTTCCCCCAAAAGGTAAGTATGTATTAAGCAAAAGGGAAGGCCCCAATGTACAAAAAGAAATATATATATAGGGAGGATTCGCCATCTCTGTTACCACGCCTTACTAAGACGACCAGCTATGCAGAGCATACGATGACTTATGACAGATGAGCAGCAGGCCAAGGAATAAGGCTACATCAAAAACAAAACAAGCCAAAAGGTAAGTGGAGGTGAGAGAGCAAAGGCTCCTATTAGCAGCGCTTAATAGTAGATTGTCCATGTTAGACAAAAGTGATCCACATGATCAAAAGTGTGGCCTAAAATGCAAGGTTTCATGCACCTTGTGATGTGTAGTGTCACATTTATTTAGTCGTCATTGTGCCTCGGTGTATCTTTTATAATGTTTGTGTGTATAGGAAGTAGCTCTGTAATGTTCCTATGTGTGTATGAAGAAAAATTTGTATCATCTTCTAGTTTTTCAATCTAGTTGGTAGTCATGATATATGATTATCAGATGTAGGTCGAGTCATAACTGTCTGTCTATGACTAACGCCCCAATCTATATATACAAACATTTCATAGAACGTATGCAGTGAGAAGAAAAATATGGAAACAATTGTAAGTTGTTTTTCAAATGGAAAAGCTCTCTTGGGTACAAATGACTCTCCTTGCATTTAAAAATACACATTGAAATCTCCCCAACTCAATCTTGTCTTAAGCATCTTGGTTTCTCACTAGCTTTTAGATGTAGTATCTGTTGTAACGATGAAGACTCGGCTACTCATATCTTCTTCTCCTGTGCTCAAGCCCAATCCTTATGGCATTGGCTCCTTCAAGCTGCTGGCGCTCGGCATCCAGTCACCTGCTCTGCTTCTTCTGTCTGGCACTCTCTCTCAACAGGCAATGACACAGTAGGTCAAAAATACATGGCGACAGTTTTCATCAACGTAATCTATGCTCTGTGGAAGACAAGAAATTCAGCTATTTTTTGATGCGCATGTTGTCCCGCTCAACTAGATCCTGTCCCATTTGCAAAACAGTCTTTGCTTCTCCTTGAAGAAGATCTCCAAGACCTTTCGCAGCGTTCAACTCAAGTCAATTTTCACTTTTTTGAGAATCCCCTAAGCTTTAGAATGAGCTTCAGTAATTCATTGGCTCCTCTTTTGTTTCAGCTTCCTTAGATTTTCTTAGGGGCTCCCCTGAGCCTATGTATTCTTTTTTTCTTTATTTCCTTCAATGCAATTACCCTTTTAAGCAAAAAAAAAATCTCCCCATCAAAACATTTGGCTCCACTGTCATGATCTCCCTCCCTCTCTATCTATACAAGAGTCTGCATAGATTAATTAACAGAATCAACGTGGATCCCCCACCATCAAATGTGCAATAAGAGTATGATGTATTCTACTAACCCCAAGGGGTAGATCAGTTGGCCTAGGACTACGGTTTGCACCCGGAGGTTGTAGGTTCGAAACTATACTACCACACTGGGGCTACAAGGGAGTTTATCCGACTTCCCTCTGGGCCCGGAGGGATTAGTCTAACCCAAAGGGCTGGGAACCCTCCGATAGAAAAAAAAAAAAAAAAAAAAATGTATGATGTACTCTACCTACCAAAATAATGTAACCAAAGTGGAGCCACCCACTTTATGATGAAGTCCTACCCCATGTGAAATAATGTTGGTGGCCGGGCTACACCATTCATTGATGGAAATGTAGAGGGCCAATACAAAGAAAACGTAACCATTTTAAATTGTTAATCAAGGTGGAAGTCATGCATCTTATGATTAACATTTGAATGTATGTCATCCATACAGTTAATTGAGGCGTTTATGGGCTAGGTTGGTTTGGCTGAAGCTTGTCCAAACACAAACCCTTTACTCATCATACCTAATACGCAGGCCAGAATCTAGTCCATAGGCCAAAAAGTATGCCCAGTTGTAAGAAGCATTCATGTACGTATGTTAAATTTTTGAGTGATTTACTTTTGCATCAAAACATTGAAATGGGTTCCATTGGGACCCCTTGATTACTATTCTGGATGCATGGTCCCAATGGTTCATTTTTTTAAACAAATTAGCATTGTTTTTTCTCATGTAATAGTAAAGAAAGTATTCAAGAACCCGAAATTAAGCTAGAAAGTTCATTAAACCACCATCAATAACCTTCACATAATATATGAATAATCTCCCTCAAGGTCACAAATCATTTTCTTATAAAATAGCATAAATCCGAATATCCGATCTCTATTATCTAAAAACTAAGCAATGAGTTTCTTGAATAATATTTTTCTATCATCATAGCTAATAATGTTCCTAACATAAATAAAACTTCATAAACCCTTAGATATCTTAATTTATTCTCCTTTGCTTACTGTCCCTTGAAATACTTGAATGGAGTCCCCATTCTTAACGCCATGAGAACGGAGGCTTTGATTGTCTTTCATGATCCTTTGTTTGTGAATAAAGAAGTAGTCATTTGGTGGGAGGTAGTTCTTTTCCAACAGCAGTTCTCTAACATCACTCACAGTGTCACACTCATTCATCTCCAATGGGATACTCGCAGAATTCAATGAGCTTGAAGTTTGTACCACTAAACTCAACCTTCTAGGTTGAGGTATCATTCTTGAATGTGACACTGGCTTCAAAATGGCAAGGATTTCAGAATGCAAACCAATCCCATAGTCGCTCAAACGCCAATGGTTTTCCAACTCAGTACCAAGGTAGAAAAGTATGAGCTGTCTGATTGGAACACCAATGTTATTATGAATTTTATCCTTTAAGCTGATTACAGTATCCATTGCTTCTACTTCCAAATCGATCTGATCTGATCTTGTCAATAACTTCACTACTATTTGAAATTTGTTGTTGTTTGGCATAATAGTGAGATTGATACGTGTGTTTTTGTTGATACCGTAAAATTCCATCTCGAACCCATCTACTAACTCAATGTCATAGATAGAGAGGGTTTGTCTGGCCACTGGAACACGCAAGAGAAGTTGTAACTTTTGTTTTACTACGAGAACAGTTTCCAGCAGATCCACCTCTAGAGGAATTTCACCTTCTTCTGTGACAACGTAAATGATCATACTGTTGCTGTAGAAAAACCCGCAATTAGTAACAAGATAAAAAGTGTGCAGCAGTTGATGGTTTAATATTTAAGAGAAGAAATGAGAAATATTGACAACTTGCATATATATTACCTTTCAGTTTGGCAAAAGATCAAGAGATCAGATAGTAGTGATTATTGCCTGCTCCCTTCTGCAATCTCATTGAGCTTAAATATATCTTATATGGAAGAGGATCACGCTTGAAGAATGAGGAAGAGTTAGTTGTATACT
Organism: Cinnamomum chago; assembly: GCA_038049695.1. Lineage (NCBI taxonomy): Eukaryota > Viridiplantae > Streptophyta > Magnoliopsida > Laurales > Lauraceae > Cinnamomum > Cinnamomum chago. Next base: position 33,261,213 of record CP142461.1, read on the forward strand.
TTATTCACTCCAAATGTACTATGAAATATGTGGATTCAGATGATTGCATGAGAAGTCCATGCTTAATTTATTCTATTGATGCATGTAATGAGAATGGGTTTTGACCCAATTGAACAACAAACGCACAGTTTGTTGGGGGATGCTCTGCAGAACCAGTTGAATTAGTGCTCTTCCTATCAAGATTGGAACTTTAACCATTTGATGATTCAAATATATCCCTTGATCATGACCCAAGGACCAAACAGTCCCACCATACATGACGAAAATGTATGGCTAAGATGTCAGTCGGATGAACCTTTTTATTCCTCACAAGGAATAGCAACAAAGTTTGAAGATCTCTAGGGGGGCCACCCTTCATACAGATGACTAGGAAATAGGGATTTGATCAGGCCCCAACATTAAAAGTTAGAAGCAGACAAATTAATCTGATGGTCAAGCCCATTGAATAGCAGAACCAATGTTTATCGGGTTTTTAAGTGTCATCATTAATTCAAGGTTGCTATTATATATATCAGGCCATCATTTGATTTGGCATGCGGTTCCCATTACCCATAAAATTGCTTAAACATTTCTTGAGCCCAAAACCTGGGAGAAACTCTGCAGTAGGCCCATCTATTGAAAATTGAAACCGGTTAAATTGTATGCTCTCTGCCTTTAAGGATGTCCTTAATTTTACACAAATAGAAATTGGTCCCATCGTAAAATTTAGAATGTTATTAATAATGCATAAATCGTAGAATGATGAGGTTTTTACTGTAAAAACAACTTTATGTGGTCAGTACACCGAACATAATACATTAGGCAAACATGCACCTAACAGGAACTCCATACATGATTCCTAATTTTTTTTACCCTTTTTTTTTGTAGTTGAATTCGACCTTCAGTTTCAGCGTTGAAGGTCGAATTCGACTCTAAGATAGAAAGTGACCTTAATACATTTTAGTTCTCTGTGTCGAATTCGTCTTTGTAAGAAACACCCGAAGCTCGCATTTGATTGAAAATGTACATGAGTTTTTCTGATTAGATATTGAGAATAAGAGGAAAGAAGTAGTGGGAGAAGGAAAGTAAATGGCCTACCATATCGCAACCCATATATGCAAATTAGACTATCTAATTTTAACACGAGGTGGAAAAATATAACTAACTCGGTTCTAAACCTCTACAAAGTCTAATATCGTTATTAATATGATTAATTCAATGCAACTTAATTTCTTACAGAAATTTTTCAAAGACTCATAATAGGGGATATTTTCATAAAAAATATATATATACGACATCCTTTGCATTTATTTTTATGTTTTTATTTGCCCTTGTAAGACTAACAATAGGGGAAATTTTTATGTTTTAAGAAAATATACTGCCATCTCAGTACCTTAAGTCAAAAAAAAAAAACTCATGTAAATTTCCAGTTGAATGCGACCTTCGTGTGTTTCTTATAAGGTCAAATTCGATGCAGAGAACTAAAATGTATTAAGATCACTTTCTATCTCAAGGTCGAATTCGATCTCTAGCGCTAAAACTGAAGGTTGAATTCGACCACACAAAAAAAGGGTAAAAAAAATTAGAAATCTTATACGAATTCCCTGTTAGGTGCATGTTTGCCTAATGTTCCCTATTCGGTGTACTGACCATTTAAAGTGGTTTTTTCGGTAAAACCCTGTAGAATGATTCTATGCATTATTATGTATTAATAATTGAAATCTTCAACCATGGAATGCACTACATTTTGATGGCGCAGTATTTTCAATCCCCATAGTCCACAAAAGTGACACTCATTTGATTCTTGCAGTAGGACCGACACTTTTTTCGGTATAAACCTCGAGAATATCTATAAAAGCAGTGCAAGTTTTTAATAGGTGCACCCCCATAATTGTGGACTCTTCCACCAATTTGCGGGACTTTGTGCTGGACCCACATGAGGATGATCATGTAATTTTTTGGTTTTCTCTTTATGGATATCAGTCATCCTATGAGGAATGAAATTTGAGAATAAGAACCAATCAAAATGCATGGCCTTCCCTTTTATTTTTATAAGAATGCCCCGAAATTTATCTCTATCCATGGACTCCACCATAAGACTGGGAACAAGATTAATAAAGTGATCTGCATACATGTGGGCCCTATTGTCTTTTTTTTTTTTTTTTGTCATACTTTGTGCTAACATAGAGGTTGAAAAGCACATGTTAAAAAAGCACAAAAGGGAGCAAAACTAATAAATATAATAAAAAAGCAAAATAGATAAATCTAAAGCCAACCCCACCAAGTGGAAAAAAAAACATTTTTAAAACAAAATGAAGTCATAAGTCTGGGTCAAATTTTATATTACTATTCTCAATCATTGGTATTCTCGTATTCGAATAATATGGTGTGTGTATATATAACCCTACAGCAGCCATTACATTAATTAATCTAAGGTTATTTTGATAATACAAAAATTAAATAAATCAAAAGGAGATGCCACATGTCAGAACTCAGAAGTGTAGTTAAAAAGAAAAAGTGCATTTTGTCCAATGAAATACAATGGGCAGATAGGACTTGTCTCACTTTGACATTGATATGTGCATTATCCGCCCATAGATTTACTCATAAAAATATGGACTTAGGGCTAATTTTGCTGGTATGGGCCCACTACAGAACTTATGTTTTTCTTTTGATACCCATCTTCCAAGGTGGTTGTTATATATCGTCATGTCGTTGACTAACAGCTCGATCTTTTGGTGCTCCACATATTATTAACATGGTATCAAATCTTTTAATATTCTTTATTATTAACACGGAGAACCCATCTCTGAGAGATAACATTGGCTCCTATGCTAAGAAACTCTATCTCCAAAAATAACATCCACTCGACAGTAAGAAACATCATCCCAAGCTTGGTATATTATAATGAGAAGCGGGGTTTTCAACCAATTCGACAACCCTTCTAGCCACTAAATTTAAATTAAGATATATTCATCTCTGGTTTCAGATTGTCAGTACATCTAGATGGACCCCTCAAGTGGTTTTATAGTTCGTCTTATGTAACACGTAGTAGAAGAAGAGTACCTGAACCAATTAAGTACAATAAGTGCATGGAAGTGGGCCCAATATGATCAGTAAGATCAAATGTCTTATATCTCAATGGATTAAGGTTTCAAAGTTTGTTGGCTTAATATAATGCATGTTTTTCTTTGTGATTGAATCCAACAACACACAGTGGACATAGCCATGCCATACTAGCACCAGCGCTATATATTTACCAAAAGACAAGTGTAATTGCATAGAAAGGAAGGATGGATCATAGGTACGCCCCTTAGTGGAAGAAAAGTGCAAAATAAAATTATGTGTGAAACATGATTAACTGTATAAATTTAAAAGTAGTAGTTTGAGATACTTTGTTATCTCAGTTGTTAGTCACCTTCCTCTCCACAAAAACCACTAGGTTCAATCCCCCTGCTTTAAAGCTTGTGGCAAGAGACTTGGTTAGACTGTTAGAGTGTGTTGAGTGGGTGTCTGAAATTGTAGTAGACAGAAAAATGAAAAAACAATGAAAGGGTTAAAAGTGATTATTCAATGCGACATCACATTTTTGGGGACTATTCAATTAGAGTGACTCTAAGAACTTTTATCAGGAAGTTGGTATTATGAAAATTTCAAAAGTTAAAAGTGACTTTCGTTAAATGAGTTTTCCAAATTCTAACATTTAAATCAGAGAATATGAAATATTCTCTAGGCATGATCCAGAACAGTTTTAGAAATTAATTTTTAACACTTGTGATTCTCTTTAAAAATACCTCCAAACAAATAGGCCCCAAGGAGGCTCTAGTAGAAAAATCACTAATAGCCCAAAAAATCATATCCTATCATACATAAATTCAATTAAAAAAAAAAAACATGCATTAACCAAGGAGTATTTTACCATTAAAAAGGGAACATTTGTCTTTAGCTTGTAAACCAGACAAAATCTGATTTGCCTTTAGGAATGAAGAGTTAGTAAATAAGCATATTAAGGGGGATATTTGAAATTCTCAAATATAGGTGTCTATCTATAAAACCCTAAAAGGGGCATCATTTTTTTGGAACTAAGTTTTACCAAATTCCCAGCCCAGTCACTCCAGTAGGAGACGTACCATACTTGAGACTAGTCTAGCAGCAGGAATAACATTGGGGTCTAATACAAAGGGATTGCCTAGTAGGGTTGTTTTTTGTTTTTCTTTTCTTATATAAATAAATGATTGCCAATTGTTGGGTATCCCATTTGACCCACTGCCCAGAGTTCGGTCGTTCGTTGGGTCCTCTCCCCCACCACATAGAGATGTCACACGGCCGTATTGTGCCGGCACGGCCCGGGCCAGGGGTCGGCCTAGCGCGGCTGGTGTCTAAGTCATGTTGTGCTGTGCCTATCATGTGGGAATTCTTGTAGGAATTCTTGTAGATCGCCCAGCCATATTTTAAAAATGAAATTCAAAAGCGATAGTTATATAATAGTAATAGAGATTTTTATTATATTTAATATAAGAAAGGGGAGAAGATGAGAGTGAATATAATATATTATAAACTATATAAATATAGGATTTCAGATTTAAATGATATAGATACGTCAAAACTTTTTAAGGCCTATTTAATCTTGTCACTTAAGGACTTGATCTTTTGCCCCCAAAAAACTTTTTAGAGAGAGTGAGAGGGCTAAATTCTTTGAGAGAGTTAGAGAGTGTTGAGAGCGTGAGAGAGTTGGATGATTTTGGTGAGTAATGAAAATGGGAAGGTCAAGACTTTTTATAGATTTTGGAAATTTTAAAAAGACAAAAAATACTCCAAATATGACCATTTTATGGCCGTTGGAAGCAATAAAATGGACCTTTTACCCCATATAGTTGTTGGGGCCCCAAATGTCCCATGCGTGTGTGTCGTGCCTCACGGGTTGGGCCATTCCATGCTAGCATGACAGTCACAGGTCGTGCCGGGCTGCTCGTGGGCCATGCCTGGCACCTCGGCCTAACACGGCCCGTGTCGTTGACCAAGCTAGGTTGGGCCGCGACACGTTGACTGTCGTGCCATGCTAGCCCGACCCATTTACATCTCTACCTCCAAGTGTAGGTGGTCATCTCTCCAGCGAGTGCTGAGGTTTACTTCCACATGTGCTGGATCTCACACTTATTCACTTTGTTTTGTAATTATTTACATTGAAAGTAATGTAATGAACATTGCAACACACTTTGTTACATATGGAGATCAAAAGATTCGGGCAGGTGCATTTCACTTTGTTACACCCCCAAACAGTGTGGTTCAGCAAGTTCATGAATAGAAATTCTGGTACAACTCCAAACAGATGTAAATAATATTGAGCACTTGTATAACTCACTATGTGTGTAGAATTTTTTTCATGGATTTTCTTTTTTAGTCATTTATTAAGCTTGGTTTTATTCATTTGATTTGTTTTCTTATGGGGGTATGCCCCATTGAGAGTGTCTAATAACCATGTTGGTTCCTTTTAGACCTCCCTTTCTGTAAATTATTATTTCAGAAAATGAAGAATTAACTTATTCTTCAAAAAAAAAAAAAAAAGACATTGCCAACATACTCATAGTTGAGTGATGTTGGCATCTTGGTATCACACACATGTGTAGGGATCAATTCATGGGCCTTCAAATCAGAAGTATCACTCCTGACCAATAGTCTAATCTAGCAAAAAAAAATTTATATAATGACCATTCAATTTGATTAATGAGATGTATTATTAATTTTATATGACGTCATTCATTTCCCTTCCGATATAATACATTAAGAATTTAGAATGAATGAGAAAGACACAAAGCCCATCCAAACTATATTATTATTATTATTATTATTATTATTATTATTATTATTATTGTTATTATGCGTAGACAACAAGGAAGAGTATACCAAAGGTTTAAAAAAAGTCAAAAAAATGTAAAGAATTTAATATTTTGTTTTGGGCTTCAGTGTCTCTAATCAACTGAGCTGAAGTGCAGCCGTGAACATTGGTACAAATTTTTTCTTTCCTCCACCAAATTACTCCATGTTAAAAGGAGTCTGTGAAAAATTAGTCCTTGTTGTAACTCAGTTGGTGACAGGGTTAAAAAAACCAGCATAGTTGACTAGCTTAGTTGGTGTGTGGTGAAGGACATTTGCGTGCGAGTTCCATCACATAGCAAAAGGAACTGGTAAAAGTTTCACATATAACCTCAAAAAAAAAAAAGAATGTTAACGCTTACTTACAGAGACAATTTCCATGCCCACGTGTCAAAAAAATATTACTGAACAATTACTTGTACAACGTTTTATCCATATTACTTTAAAAATGTGGTTATTTTTTACTAGTTAGAGGATCTCAAATAGATATGCCAAATTGGAGATGCCAATTTCATTTAATGGCTTATATGACAATTTGACATTATGGAATTTAACATCTCCAAAAAGTGACGGTTGTACCCCATTTGTCAAATCTAATACTTTTTTTTTTTTCGCATTTAGGACTTTTACTCTCTAAAAGTGACAACCCAACTCACCTCCAATGGCCCATTTTAATCTAATCCAAAAAAATTTTGGTTATCTTCTTTTTTCCATATGCCGAATTTGACATTGAGCTCCAACATGCCAAATGCCATGCATATCATTTTTGGCATGACTGTTAGAGCTCCACTCCATATCCAAGGTGGCAAGTCCACCTTGGATTTGAATGAGCTGTTGGAGATGCTCTTATGATTCGTTTATCGAAAGTGCTTACATTGTCATCGGCCATGTTCCTGCAATCAACGAAAGAGAAAAAAAGAACAACATGGTGATTTGTTGTTACAAAACATTCATCAAACACAGTCTAAACACAAAGTGCAAAATCATATTGGGAGAACACCAAAACCAATGGAACATAAGTTTGACCGTTCACCAAATCCTATATACAAACAAGGGTGAATGATTTTGCATAAGGTTAACTGACTCAATCTAACATGAACTAATAGCACTCATAAGATTTTTATTTTCAGCAACATCTGGTGGTTGATGTTAGAATTTATAAAGGGGAGGTGCCGAGGTGGTCATTGCACCGATAATTCAACTGGTGAGTGCTTTACGGGGTTACAAACGGATATCTAATTCTCCAATTATTCAAAAGTTTATACTTGTAAAAAACGGGGTTTGGAAACTGTTTTAGGTTTTGATTCATACATGGGTTTAGGTCTGATTCATAAATGGATTGGAACCAATAAAATAAGTTTCGAGTCGGAACTAGGCTCGGAACTGGACCGTTATTTTAGAATTTGGTCTTAGTCCGGATTCGGTATGGTTCAGGCCCGGAACTGTCCCATTTGCAACCTTAGCTTTATTGCTACTAGCAAATCATCCAATCATGTGGCTAGGATGGTTCAACAAATGTCCATTTCACCCATAGTTCAATAAGATCTAAGTTTTTAATAAATTAATAAAACTCCATTGCACCCAAAAAAAAAAGTTGTCCAATCATTGCCACCACCTAGAATTCTTGTCTTGAGAATTATAGAACCCCTATAAATGCTAGTGAGACGCTCTTCCATTGGAAATCTCTACATTTGGAATTCTAGAAGTTGAACTTTTCATGAGCTATTTGGTTATTTTACTAGAAATCGAAATCGAATATGTGTATCATTGATGACACATGTCACACTTTCATTTGCTAAAAGATGAGGTTTTTTTTTTTTTTTTTTTTTTTTGTGAAAAACGCCTAAGGAGTTTTGTAGTGTACCTCAATACTCATCTATATAAGGCCACTTTGAATGAATGACACCCATATCACCAAACAAGGATCGATAAAAGGGTGAATGTTGATCGTCAAAGACTTGGGTGAGAAACTAGGTGAGAGTGTGAGTATTAAAATAAAATATTGTTAAAAATGTGACCTACATAAATCCCAAAAAATTCCAATAAAAAAAACCCTATAGCAAGAATTAGGAACTTAGAAACAACATAGCATGTCTGCCGAAATACCGTGTCCGGCAAAAGCTAATACCGTGTGAGAGTGTGAGTGTAGCAAGAATTAGCACCATCAATGTAGCCATTACCATGTTCTCCTAAAGCCAGCTTTTGCTTGCACAAGATGTCATCGAGCTTCTTTGATCCAGTGTTCATCTTGTTGAGTGATGCTTTTGTGGCAGTCAATTCAGAAGAATTCATTCTGATTTTATCTTCCAGATCTTCCTTTTCCTCTTGACACATGAGAAATTCTTTCTTTAGAGATTCGTTCTCAATGGCCGACTTTTTCGTATCCTTAATGAGTTGATTGCTCGACATATGCTCTTGACATCTGCATCCATAAGATTTTCTGACATTAGATTATGCTAGGTTCCCATTTGGCCGATCTTGCCTCTAGCATCTTCTAATCCTGATTTAAGAGAGGTAATCTGATCTTCTGCACCATTCCACTTCATGCTCGTCTTGTCATTTAGTCTGTTCATTTTACAACAATCTTTCCACAGGGTTTTATAGGCTTCTTCCCAATCTTAATCATCATCAAATACATCATCAAACCTGTGACTAGCAACATCATCATTAGATTTTGAGTCTTTGTCAGAAGCTCCCTGCAGAGACGAAGAGTTAGATTTGGTCATAAACGCAATAAATCTTGAATTTTTATAATCATGTTCTGAAGAATTAGAATAAGTACTTTTATCGTCCCAAGTAACAAACAATACTTTACCTTTACTCCTTAATTTTCTATTCGCAAACTGCAAAGCGACATGACCAAAACCTTTGCACTCTAAATACTGAACACTGTGAATTGGACTTGGCATAATTTTTATTAGCTTTCATGGGTGTGTTGGATTTGAATGGTGCATTGGTATTAGAGAAATTTTTGGACAAGCCAGGTTTCTTACCCTTTAAGTAATGAGCAAGACTACATGGCCCGAAAATGGGGAACGGGTGCTGGCCCGGTCCCCACTGGGACCGTTGGATCCCAGGACAGCCTGGGATCCAACGGTCCCAGTGGGGACCGGGCCAGCACCCGGTCCCCATTTTCGGGCCGAGTAGACATTTTCTTAAGTAATTGTTTGTATCTTTTAACAATGATGGAAGTAACTTGATGATCAATTTCCTCATAATTAGAGTCAGCATTTTCATCATGGTCCTCTTTCAATTCCCTCGACGACTTTAAGGCCATACCCTTAGGCTTTTTATTTGGTTTAAAGTTTTCCTAAAGGTCTATAGATTTCCTATCAATTGGTCCACTCTTAGGCAACCAAATCTTTGGTTTCCTTTATAGCTACAACCTTAGATTGAAATCTATTGGGTAGAGATCTCATAATTTTACAGCAACTTGATTTTCAGGAATAATCTCGCCCAGATTGAATCTTGAGCCGACAACGTCACTTAGTTTTGCATAAAGCACATCGAAGGTTTCATTATCATCCATCCTAAGGGTCTCAAAGGTTGTAGTAAGCCTTTGAAGTTTGGATTGCTTCACGGTGATAGTGCCCTCATGGGTAGTATGCAATATGTCTCATGTCTGTTTAGTGGGGACACACGTAGAAATTCTACGAAATTATGAAGGTGAAACTCTATTATTGATTGTATTAATTGCCTTGCTATTGTAATTTGTTGCCTGTTTTTCTTCCCTAGTCCATTGTTCTCTGGGCTTTGGAACTAATTTTCCATCAACCTGGACAACGGGTTTAAAATACCCGAATTCAACAGAGTTCCAAATGTCTTCAACTATGGACTAGAGAAAAGCAGTCGTCTGGACTTTCCAATAAGCATAATTTGTGCCCGCCAAAAGTGGTGGCTTATTAGTGGATGTGCCTTCTTTGTTGAATTCCATGATAGAAATCTAGGGATCCACACAACAAAAGAGATTTGTGCAAGCTGCTATGATACCACTTAATAGATGACTGCAGGAGGGTCTAAGTCCCAATTAGATTTCTATTATGCAGTTCAATCTAATTAAACTAAATTATTAAACAAGCAAACAATCAATCACTTAGAGAAGGCACACAATTTTTACGTGGAAAAACCAAGCGGAAAAAACCATGAGACCTATCACCCGGTCCAAGGTAAACCAAACACTATAATATGAATGATTACAAGAGAACTCACAGACCAATCCCTAGTTGACCACAACCTAATGGACTGTAGATCTTCTCGCTAGTAACTCACCATTCGCCTGTGCTTGAACCACAACCCTCCTTGATTCCTCTCAAGGTGCTTCAAACAACAAAGAGTAGAAGAACTACGGTGCAAAACTCTTGCACAACAACAAAGCACAAAACTCTAAAAAATCTTTCAAGGGATTCTCAAATCTTTGGGTGGGAGAGAGGTGAGGTACTTCTAGGGTAGCAAGAGTTGTTTAAATGGGTTTAAGGGTGTGCATAGGGTTTCTCAATTCGGTTGGAACTTAAACAACAAGAGGAAAGAAAATAGGACAACGTTTCCAAATTGCGCTGGGAAGTTTCGTGTCGCTCGCTTGACCTGGTGGTAAGCTTGCTCGACTAAACTTATCTTCCGTGTTTAACTGTGAGAAACCTTTAGGGCATGGTTAGTAACAAAATCTGCAGTGAAAAGATTTTCTCTTTCCACTATTGTATGTTATATCAAAGTTTGGCAGCTGCAAATCATCGCTGATTTTTTGTGCCTAAAACCTGCGATTGATATGATTTTGGAATCCGATCTCCCTCCATCAGATATGCAAATCTTGCGTGTAAAAGGGGTGAGTATAAAAGTTAAACTCCCACCCCTACTTCCTACCCGTCTCAACCTCTCCAACAAACTCACATATTGCTATGGTAGATTGGATGTTTAGAGAGATAAAGAGATCGAAGTAAAAATGAAAAGATAAGATGAAAATTCTCAGAATTTATTAAAATTTATTATCAGGATTCCAGTTTGAAATGATTTTAAGCTGCATAATTGATAAACAACACATTTTATAGCACTTAAAAATTCACAAGTAAAAAATATCCAGAAAGGAGAAGACCTATGAGTATAGACACCCTGAAGAAAGACATTGTCGTTACAATTAAAATAACTTTAGAAATGATTGATCATAAGGTTGAAATGAATATGTGGGTTGTTTATTATCCATGGATTTTGGTGTCACCAAACATGGATTGATGAAATCCTCGGCGTCTCCACACTTACAACCAAGCGTGGAATGCAAGGAATCATTAGTTATGTAAATCCTTGGCAAGAATTTTACTTCTTCCTTAGAAGAGAGGAATCCTAAATCCGGCAGATTCCTTTCCAGATACCAAACATGCCCTTAGAATTCGCTCGACCCAAGGATTTCCTTTTGAGCGAATTTACATTATGTCTCGACACCTTAAAACCCTACAAAACTTGCTCGACTGAAATTTTTTCTCGCTCGAGCGAACTTATCCTCTATCTCAGGTTTATTTATCTGACTGTTTGACTTCGAACTATTTCGAATTTCTTCAACGAATCTTCAAGATAATGCACCACTATAGTCCATATATGAAAATGTAAATTTACAAATCAATTTGGACTTGATTTTTGTTCCGAAAGCCATCGAATTATCAATCCTGAAAGTCTAACAGTCAAAGAGCCTTATTCTTATTCTTCCTTCAATCGCATATTGGAGACAAGATGCATGATCAAGCACAGATAAAATGAGAAGTTTATTTTTTCTTCAAGTTCTTTTCTACTATTGAATAGAGAGGAACAAATTGGCATGGGTGGTGCGCCAGGTTTGACATACGTGGGGCATTGACCAAGGCCCCATTCATATCTTTGGTGGTTTTGTGTTTGACCTGAGGCAGCCAAAATGTGGGTCCGTCTATGCAGACTTGGTATTTAGAGAGAGTGTTGAAGAGTGGGCTATAGATAAGCAACCGGTAAAAACCCAAATATAAAAGGTTTATCCCGAACCATTAGTCAAATGATTAGGGATCTAATCTATGATAAACCATTAGTCAAATGATTAGCGATCTAACCCGTGTAATATTCCCTCATTTTACTTGATCCCCCCTGAAACGAACAAATAAAAAAACCGAAGATTTTGAAGATTTTAAATATAAAAATACGCCAAGAATTCCTCGATACTGTTCATGCCTTCCTTCGATACATAAAAACACACACTACTCATCACGTAGTGTACGACAATCCCAACACAAACTCATTTCCCCAGTTTTCCACTGTCCAACCCCACCCACCAAACAAACAACCTCATATTCCCCTAATCACGAAGCTACCATAAAAAACACCAAATTCCAATTTCCATTGTACCAGCTTGACCACCACCACCACCACTTACATTCCCATTTCCCCTCCTCTCTCTCTTTACTCTCCCCCATCCATCAAATTTTTGTATTCCAATCTCTCTCTCTCTTTCTTTTTTCTTTTTACTTTACCGCTGGAGTTACTAGTAACCTCATCTTTCCCATTCCCCAGTACCCCGGTTTCGGAAAAGTGGCGGTTCTCCATACATCAACGTGTTCTTCTCCCTCCCGCCCAAACCGAAACCCAAACCCAAACCCCACGAAAGCGATATCTTCCACCTCACGCTAACACCTCCTCACTATGAAATCTCTAAACTCCACGTCTCTCTCTTCACCTAAAACCCTGATTCCCCTTCTTTCTGCTTCCATCTCCGGCGACGAATGTCGATTCCCGATATCAACGCCTCCTCCTCCGGCCACCAGGACCCGCCCTCTTCCTGGCGGAGCCCTCCCCTTCCCGCCACTCAGAAGAGCAAAGTAGGTTGGTGCATCTCTCTCCCTCTCTCGAAGCTTCTTCTAAAACTACTAGGGCTAGGGTTTATCTGCTCTGCCGTTGATTGTGCTCTCTCTCTCTTTCTTGATTTTTAGAAGAGAGTGATGAGGATCTGTTCACAGTGCCGGATGTGGAGTCTCGGCCGAGCGATTCCGCAGCGGCGGCAGCGGCAGCCACGGAAGTGCAGCAAGAGAATGGGAGTAGTTCTGCTGCTGGGAAGCGTCGGAGAGGACGGAATCCGGCGGATAGGGAGTATAAGAGGCTGAAAAGGTGGGGAATTTTTTGCTCTTTCATCGTCTGTATCCTCATCTTCATAAGCAGAACATTTGTTTGATCTTATCAGTTTTTTCTTGAAGGAGGGTTCTGATGTATGTTGCTGATGCTTTTTCATGGTCTTTAGTTGGTGTTGTTTTGGAAGCCGCTGTTGAGGTTGAGTATAGATAGAATAGAATTTGATTTGTTTTAGTTAACCAATGCACTTACATAATTATTTTAGACGGTCGGTGTAAAGTAGGCTGTGAATTCCTTGTCATTGAAGTTCGTGTGACCCGGAGAGAGAATCTTTTATTGGTCCTCAGGCGATATCTTTTATGTGAATGTTGGCTTTGTACAAAACAAGTCAGTGGAATCAATGAATGTGTGATGGGATGATGGGAACATGGTTCATGTGGTGAATTTGTGCTAGTCCCAAATGGAGATGATGTCTGCTCTACTCCGGATTATCTTTGTGTGTTTCGGCAGTGGTGACCATGTCAACTTTTGTGAATGCTAGATCTGCTGGATGAGTCCAAGGGCTCCCAACTCCATTAAATAAGTAATCTTGAGGAGTTACACTTGCTTTAGAATAAACCCCCACATATCTTGACTAAGACAGAAAGCATGCCACATGAGTTGGATGCTGATCCCACATATTCAAATTCGAATTCTAATTACATTATGATCCCTATCTGACACCAACAAATTAAGTCTTCTATGAGAGATTTACCTTGACTTGAACCAACCACCTCATCTCAAGTATGCCCTATAGCAGGTGGGCTATATGATTTCTAACATTTTCGCACTTGGCACGAATGCCATGCGCATCAAATATATCTCAGTGCCATGCACTTACATGCCTTGTAAAAGATTTTGTTGGTAAAGTTTGGCGAGAGGGTCAACTATCGATTCTTTCAAAGGTATTAAAAAAATCTCAGTTTTATCTTTCTCAGCCTTCTTTCTAATAAAATGATATTTCAGCTCGACATACTTCAAAAGACTACTGAATTGAGGCTCCTTCATTATTGAGATTGCAGACGAACCATCTACGAACTTTGACACATGCACATCATCCTTGATCAATTTCAATTCTTGCAAGAAGTATATTAACGAAACGGTAAAGACATATTAACCAAACCGCACCTTTACTAATTGTATATATATATTATAGGTTGTGGACTTACTCTTGTCTAAATCTCCGACACAATTGGCATCCGAATAACCACAATTCCTGGTTATCACCCTGATAACATAGGTGAATTTTTAATGTTCCTTTGATGTACCACAGATTCCTCTCAGTTGCATGCCAATCAGCTAATTCAAGGTTACTCAAGAACCTACTTACGAGAGCCACGACAAGTGTAACATCTGATCTCGTGTACATCATTGCATACGTGATATTGCCCATAATATGAGCATAAGGTTTTATACTCCAGTTTCATAGTTTTGCAAATAGAAGTGTTGATTGACTTGCAACTTCACCCTAGATCAAATTATTTTTACACAATTTTCAAAAGAATTTTTTGACAAAGTCAACGACCGATTCAGTCTGTCAATGATGTTTGCCTTATCCATGTCTTTCATCTCGAATTGTGACTTCAACCATTGTTTGATTTCACAGATAATATCGAAATCGTCACCAATAATCAAAATGTCATCCACATAGACTCATAGATATAAACAAGTACTCCTAAGTCCTACCACATTTCATATAGAAACATATACCATTAATTACTACTGGGGACAAATCTAATTTTACTTATGCCTGAGAATTTTTTTTGTACTATTGTCGTGAGGACTACTTAAGTCCATACAATGCTTTCTGAAGCCTATACATCTTATCTTCATGATTATGAACCACAAAACCCTCATGTTGTTTCATGGCATGTGATTTTTACATTCATTTGGTGCAAGATTATATTAACTTATTGGCTGTAGCCATTCTCGCTTAGCCGAATTGCTTGAATCGTAATATTCGATGAAATGAGTATCGAATCGTAGGATTTACACTTAAATCTTAAGATTCATTTGTAAATGAGATTCATTATATAGATACGAATCGTTTTCCTTAAGATTTGGGATACGAATCGTAGGATTCTGATAACTATGGAAACATATACCATTATTTACTATTGGGGACAAATCTAATTTTACTTGTGCCTGAGAAATTTTTTTGTACTATTGTCTTGAGGACTACTTAAGTCCATACAATGTTGTGTGAATCCTATGCATCTTATCTTCATGATTATGCACCACAAAACCCTCAGTTGTTTCATGGCATGCGTTTTTTACATTCATTTGGTGCAATTCCAGTGTACGATACGCCACTATTGCCACTATGATTCCTATAGATTGAAATTTTATAACTATTCTATTTCTTCCACTTGCGTGAATCTTTTAGCAACCATTCATACTTTGCATTTATTGAAGTATCCTCAAACAATCCTTGGGTAGACCAACCGATTGCTATACGTGGTTTTTATGAATCGATTGCATTTCCTCACTCATAGCTTTTTGCCAGTTATTTGCATCATGTGAATTGACATCATGAGAGTAGGATGATAGATCCAAATCTTCCACGGTTCCTACCAAACTACAATAATAATCCAAATATGTCGGATGTTTCCAAATCCTGGCAGGTCTACTAGATGGTTTGAATTATTTCTCTTCAAGTGGGCCCATGCAAAGACTTTCACATCCAACATTATCTACATCGAAACTCCCTCTCGTTTGAGCATCGACATCCTTAGAGGTCTCGTATAGATCCACTTGTTGTGGCTCATCTTTAGGATTTCTATTGGATCCCAAAGGAAATACGCATTCCGACATTTAATGATGTTTCAGTTATTGTGATCGAACACGGTATCCTTTAAATGACTTCGGTAGAAAATGGAGGGCCGATTTTTCCTTGTTTTTTCTTGCAGTTTGTATCTTTCTTGTGGCGGCAACAAGAAATGTACAAGACATTCTCAAACTCTCGTATATTCCAATCTAAGTTTGACACTAGTCCATAACTCATACGGGGTCTTAGGTATATACTTAGAGGGTATTCGGTTCGATATATATTGTGTTGTGCTTAATGCCTCACCCCACAAATATGGTGGAAGAGTTGCGTGGGTCTTCATAGATCTAACTATTTTTAATAAGCTGTGGTTCCTTATTTTGTCTACATCATTTTGCTGTGGGATATACAAAATCGAATACTTATGCATGATTCCCTCACGTCACGTGCACAATATTCTTTGAATAATTGAGAAGTATATTCATCCCCACCTAATAATATTATCATAGTACCTTGATATTTTCAAAATATCATATCAATATTTGACATTGATGAATCATGCCACATCCAAAACTAGGACATCAATCCAATGGAATTATCAAACTATATTTAATCATTGAAAATTGTATACTTTTCTACATATTATCATTTAACATCACATTCCAACCGGTTTCAACCAAACCATCCGGTCCAATGCTTATGCGTTTAATCCTTTTTAGCAAAAAAAAAAAGAGTAAAAAAATAAAAAAATAATAAGTGGATTCCATATATGATGAATAAGCAAAAACTAAAAAAAAAAAAAACCCAATTAATAGAAATTATTCAAAAATTTTAAATTAATAATAGAAATCTTGGTGGTTGTCAGCAAATGAGATGTCTTACGAAAAAGTGCCCTAGTTCCATATGGCCACAATCTTCAAGGTAGGAAATTTTACCAAGAGTCAAATATAGTCCAAAGGAGATACAAGGAAACATGGTCCCGTGCTCATAGATATATTCCTTAACGTGACACTTTATCTTCTTGCCCTTTTGATTCTAAACTTTAGTACCATACCATTCAAACATTTTCAAAGCCTGATGTTTATGTTTAGTCAGATATATGTAATCACATCTGCTGTAGTTATCAATAAAAAGTAATGAAATCCCCTTCTCCGGTTCTAGTATGAACATTCAAAGGTCCACAAATATTGGAGTGGATGGTGTCCAACAAATCCGAACTTCTAGTTTCCTTAAGTTGACCATTTTTCTACTTAGACATGATTCACTGATAGGGTATTTAACTTTACCTGGTTGGGTAAATGTCCATCCCTAACCAGTGTATTTTTTTTTTTTGATGTGTCCAATCCTAAATGCTATGATACTTTAAACCATTAAGACACAATTCACACGCACATAATAAGCAGAATTAGAACTCATTGCATTAATAGAATTGCCCACCAAATACAATTTTTCATATAGCGATAGCGAACTAGACACTAATACCTTTTCACACATTCCAATGTTACCTTTATCATCCCCGAATTGAATCTCGAAACCATTATAGGCCAACTAACCCACAAAAAGCACACTCCTTATAGCGGGAGCGAAGTAGACATATCCAGGTTACAACGGTTTTCTAGTGGACAAGGGAATCGTAACTTTCCTTACTCCAAGCACATCGCAAAAGATTTCATTCTCCATGTTGATGCTTTATTCTATAGCTTTCATCTCTTGGAGTTCAACAAATCCAGCTTTGCTTCTCAATGTGTGTCGAGTGTCTCTGGAATCAATCCACTAGTTGCTTGTGTCAACCATCATGGACTTTGAGTCTGCGTGGCACCTTATTTTGTTCTCCATTATTACCTTTTCGTTTCTTATTAGGACAATATTTCACGAAGTGTCTGGGCTGTCTATTAAGTAAAAAAATTGCCCCTTTTCTTTTGTTTCTTTCCATGTTTCAGATTACCCTTAAACATATCCATAGTCCTAGTGGTTGATGCCAAGGATCAAAATAGCAATTGCAGCTAGCGTAGCGGCCAGTGGACAAACCGCTACGTACTGGGTGATATGAAGCGGTTGCAGTGGTACATAACGGCATAGCGATATGGATTTTTTAAGCGGTCAAAAGAATTCAAATCTTGTGTAGTAGCAAATTTTGAGTTTTTTGGTTATTTGGAATCATACACAAGGGTAGAGACAACTTCAAGAAAGGCTATTGAGGAGAAGAATTAGTGTCTTAAATTAAGAATTTTTGGCTCTACTAGTTTTTATACCGTAGCACCACTATTTTCAAAATAGCGTTGAGATCTCAACCACTATGGCCGATAATGTGGCCGTTACATTGCTATTTTGAACCATGGTCGATGCACCACCCATGGACTTAGCATGGGCAATAATAACATTACGATCAATACCGCGAGCCGCTTGCCTCTTCCTTTCAAAAACTAATTCAACTTCTACCTCATTTAGATTCAATTGTTTTTGAAAACTGAGGGTTTGAAGAACATTCTCCCCCGACTAAAAGATTTTGCAGCGAAATACATGATTTACAACTCGATTAATTTGGCTTCCCAAAGCTCAGATTTCTTACTCTTTTGGACATTTGATCAATGTGATCTCTAACTGATGCCTCCTCAAGCATCTTATGCCTAACATATCCGTGACAAGCTTCCATCAAGTGAGACTTGGTGGATCGATCGTATTTTTGTATCACTTGATTGTAAATCTGTTTTGATTTTAGAAGATGATCAAACTGTTTGCTACTTCATCAAATATAAATTTGATCAATAGATGCCTAACCGATTTATTACTTTACAGCGTACACCCACTGCTCATAATAATGTCAATCATCAGAAGGAGAATCAGCAGTGGGTTTTTCATGCACATTTGTCTAAATCACGTGACATTTTATCAAAGTGCAAAAGTGAATACATCCGATGTCTCCACACGTGTAACATTCTTCCCGTTGAAAACATTGCTTCTTGTGAGGTTAAACTGTGCTGATTTATAAGATATATCCAAGGTTTGAATAGAAAAGGAAAGTCTACATTCCACCAATCGTAATTGCTGACCAACACCCTTTTAAACCTTTGCATCATCTTTTTCTTACTATCATTGTGTAGATCTCCCCTTCAGGATTCTGTAGGCGAAAAAAGATAATGAATCTGAATTCGGATGGCTTTGATATCATGATGCTAAGATCAATGGTAAATATAATTTTCTACATCACTAATTGCATCAACTTCTCTGCTTGCGTTAGCGTCTGTGTGGCTCTGAGTCCTGCCTGCAAGATGCTGTGTCACCGGTTGCAAGGCACTGCATCAGCCTGGTTGTTGGAAAGGTTGTATGAGTTGGGTTGGCAGAACACACACACACACACGCACACAATTGAAGTTGAAGTTGAAGTGGCTGAGATGAAATTTTAAGAGGAGTGTGTGGAAAAATAAGAAATAATAATAATCTGGAAATGTATTTAACATATAACATTTGGGTTGTTTCAATGGAAGAGATAATCAAGAGATGTTGTCTGAGATGGTTCGGTATGTACATAGAAGATGAGGGATAACCATTGTGCGATTTATTGAAGGATTACAAGTTAAATGAAGTAGGGAAGGAGAAACCATTAAAGAACCTTGAATTAAGTAGTGCAGAAATACATTATATATTGCAAAGGTTCAGAGAACATGCTTTATATGGGGTTGAATTGAAATCAAAATCTCAAAGCTGGCCCTAGATACATGGGTTAAGGCTTTGATGATGATGTTGTTGTTTTAAATGATTAAACTATGATACTTTATGATTAGGAAGCATGCGGGCTGAGGAATTTGCTTGGTTATCTCAGTGCTGCTCTTTCATGGTATGGACTATGGTACATGTCAATATGATGTTATAAAAGCATAAGGAAATTGAATTTATTTTAAATTGAGACATTTTACATGCACATGTGTTTGGAATGGGCATATATGCGTGCTTGCACATGCATTCGATAATTTATTTTCTTTTGTTTTATATAACTTACATCAGTGTCTTGTTGACTTGATTATCGTACATTTGTGTATTAGTGGGTAGGGGGATATACTAAAATGAGTCATATGCTCACCCTTTTAATCATGGCAGATGGAATCCTTTCCATTATTCTCCACAATGCCTAATATGCCTCGCTCATTTGAAAGTCTTGTTCCACCTACAACTCCATTCCTTTCCATGTGCCTACTACCAATTGCGGTTCTGGTGATCTATCTAAAATTATTATTAATGTAAGGATTTTATGCTTAATTTTTTTTTTCCTTTTGATCAGAGTGGGCTCATAACAATTTAAGAAGGAATGACAAGGTTCCACTGAATTTGAACTGAGGTTATTGGATTAAGAGTCCAATGTTTGAATCAAGATGTTCATATATCATCATCATCAAAGCCTTGTCCTAATTATGTTGGGGTCAGCTATGTGAATTTTGTTTAGCTATTCCATTCTATCTTGGGCCATATCCTCATATATATAAAATCTATATAAATTATAAATAAAATGAGAATGATTTCATTTTATTAATTCTAGATGTGCATTGTAGGTGCTCTTTTTTCCACTTTTGATGGGACCCAATAATGAATGGAGTCTTCATACATTCACGATGGATGCCTGGATTTTCATCACCATTGGCAACCCAAGGAGTCTTCGTAAGGGGAAACAGTTGCTCAAAGCAATTATAATAGTATTTGGGAAAGAGAATTTCTCATTCATCCATAATGAGAGATTACAAGGTATTTATAGATAAGAGGAGGTCAATCCTGCCTATTAGGGGGACCTAGATAAGATTTCCCTTTTTCCTCCATGAATTGATTACATGCCAATCTCTTGGTGCTAAATATTCTCTCTTTTATTGATTAGATGTCAATTAATTATCTTAATTGATTGCATAATTATCTTCCTAGTCTTATCTAGATCTAGGAAACCTTATAGGAAAGCTACACATTAAGAAAGAAAGCATTCATGGCTATAAGGTTGGCAGTCCATATGGTTAGGTCTGATGGATCAGTCATCTATAGTTTGGCCCAATGGGCTGGTGTTAGATGAGCTTGGCCCGATGGGAAGGAACTGATTATTTTGAGACTAGAATCCTTTCTCGTTCTGTGACATGGGGCTCATATGTTAGGTTTTAAGTTTGCTGTTCTTCATAACGAAGGATCTCATTGTTTTGTTGAAGACAAGGTAGGATCTTTTGGAGATTTCCCTTTATGCAGGGCTGTTGGTGTGTGGTTAGAGAGAATAAATTACCCGCAAAGGGAGAATTTGCTAATTGAGAATTAGGGTGCCATTTTATCATTGAAAACCTTGCTAAAAGGGTGATGTTAGTTACTTGGGGTCAATTTTTAGGATCTCCATCTAAATGGGGTTGAAAAAAGTATCCATCCATTTGTGGTTGGTGATTCATTAACCTGTGAATTGCTAAGATCGAAAAAAGAATCATTAAAAATTCAAGGTCTATTAAACCAAAGAATTGACCTGATCAAATAACCATCAAAGGAGTGAGTTTTTTGGCTCCTAATATTCATTGATCCATTGTTTGTTTATTTATTTATTTATTTTATTTTGTGGTACTATACTTCTATTTTGGCTCATTGTCCATATTTGTTTTAGTGACTAGTAGATTCTTTTTTAAATGATGACAAACTTTATTCTAGAAACCAAGGAAATTGACAAGCTTAGCATAAAGCAGAAGATAATCACACATCAAAAGTAAATGGTGGGTTTATTAGTTCCTGCTTCATCCAAAACATATCTTATACATTTGCTTTTATGAGAATATGCTTGAACACAAAATGGCTCTCAAGGGCCAGTTATTTAAATTCATCTACCCAATCAGCCATTTTCCACGCATAGCCACCCATTCTATAGTGCAAAAGAATAGCCTTCAAGAAGGGAAATCTACAATAACCATCTATAGAAGCTCCTTGTAACAGTTGAAAGCCATTAGCCTCGTTAGAATTTGTCCCAGATGCTGGCCGTGAAAAGTTCCAAATAATCAAGCCTGCATGGTTACAAATGTTGCCATATTGCTGCCTTAGTAGTCTTTTGTTGAATAACTACGATAAAACTTTGCTTGAATAATGACATCACAACGTGGGAGGGGATGTCTAAAGGCATACTTTGTCTAGAATCGATTGTACATGAACAGAATCAATGGAACCTTGCCAATCATCATAAATTGTATGCATACATGCCTTTGAAACTCTAATCTTAATAAAATCCAATACATCACTTTAAACCAGACAGCACTTTCTGTCATAGTTTGGGCAATGTTTAGTTATTTCTTTCAGTTCATAGAGACAAAAGACATCCACAAGACATACCCTATAAAATACTGTCATTCCAGGATCAATATTCATACTGCAACGCTTCAAAAAGTTTCCTAACTGATAAATTCATAAGTGAGTGCAGGCCAGTATCTTCAAAATAGCCCTCCCTACTGTCATTGGTGATGGATGACTGGATGATTTACATCTTAACCTACTTGTAAGCACATTACAAAAATATTCACTGCAATCTATGAGTATCCTATCCCTAGGATGACATGTCTTATTTCGTATTAAGATTTTAATTAGAAAATGTTCACAGCATGCAAGAACTTGATTGTTTCATACAAAGTTTTGCCTTTTCCCGCCTTTTCCTTGATCATTCCTAAATTTAGTATAACTTATTGCTAAAAAAAGAAAAACTAATTTATGAAATAATGTAGCTCGTACAGTAGGATACATTAAAAATGGCTTCATACAAGTTTCCGTGCAGTATCCAGTACAGGTACCACTATCCTATCCTTTGATATGGGGTCTTCCACAAGCCTTGGTTTCAAACTGCCCTGTATTATTTTTCTTCAAAATAAATATTTTTACTAAATTTTTCTTTCAAATTCAGGAAGGTTTCTTGTTCCATGAGTTCTATCCCGACCAGTTAAACACTTCTTAACTGAAGTACCTCTCATTTTCTGCAATGTTATGGAGCCTTTGGTGTTCTTGGGCCCATGGATGATTATACACTATGAATCTGACCAAAGGAGAACCCTTTTATTTTATTTTATTTGCTAATTTAAGCTCACCCCATATGTCAAACAATTTTCCCTCTTCTTTTTGTAATTCCCAACTCTTAAAACTCCTTCCACAATTCTTTTTACTTTTATTTTATTTGATTTTATGCTTATATTTATAATGCATCATGTTGGCCAAATTCGTTAGTGTTTATTGTTCAATGCCTGATTTTTACTTGTCGTTTTGCTTTCCCAATATCTACCTTCTGCCTTTCTGTACAATTTCATTATCTGTATTTAATATTGTGAACGTTTTGAGCATCTCCTCTTCCTTCTCAAGGGAATTCATGCAACACTTTCCCAACTTTCTTATCATGTGAAAATTTTGAATAGCAAGTGGTAATAGGTAAGGTGGATAGACGGAGTCACCTTGATGCTGTGATTCATCATCGTCATCATCATCATTAAAGCCTTGTCCCTTCTATTTGGATAACTCCACATTCAGTTGTGTCTTTTCTCTTAGCTAAAGGTTTTTCCTGATCTCCCCTTTTCCTACTCCTAGTCCCCTGCAAGTTTAATATGAAAGCTTAGGTCTTCTGTCCACATGCCTATACCATTTCAAACATCTTTGAGTTTCTCCTTTATTGGAACTACCAGTGAGTTTCGTTGTATGTGCTCATTTCTATTTCTATAATTTCATGCAGGTCCTTACATCTCTCTTGGCATGCACAATTATTGCAACATGAAATTTCTATTCTTCTTAGTTTATTCATTTCCAGACGTTCAGTTCCGTATAATAGCCAAGCAGGTCCAATTGCTGTCTTATAGAAAGACCGTTAATTGAAGTGGCGCTTGACGATTGCATTATAACACTCCACTTTTCCCTCCCAAGTCCCAACACTTACCCTATTTTTAATATCCAACTAAGGCCCTCCATTTTACTCAATACTTATTCCTGGGCACTGTAGTTCATCACACTGTGGAGCTGATTATTCTCAACATTCACCAACTCATTTTTCCTACTCCCTTTCTTTTAGTGATCGGCAATAAAGACAGATGTTACTGATTAGAGAAAATACAGTTAATGAATACAGTATAAAAGAAATATATTGTATTTTAATACGTGCTAAAGGCAATTACCCTTTACATATCAATGCATATCATATAAAAATAACTAAAGCCATTGATATGTGAATCAAGATCAACCCCCTATTTGCCAGAGCATCTGCTTCTTGATTAGCTTCCATGTAAATGTTCAAGAAAACCTTTTTCACCCCTTATCTTATACCCCAGATTTCTCTTAGTATGAAGGGTAGCATCCATGGTTACTTTTTTTTTTCTTGTTCGATTTAACTACATTCATCGGATCCCATCAACAACCAAATTGTGTACAGAATCTATGAAAATTGATGAATGGCTAACAATTCATCTTTATTTGACTACTTCATGCAGACTGATCCTGAAAGAGATAATTTTGTTTCCCTCATTTGTTCTTCAGAACTACTCTTATGCTAACTGGTCCTAGTTTTCCTCTGACTGCTCCATCCCTATCAAGGATCAAAATAGCGGTTGCGGTGGGCATAACGTCCAGTGGCCGAAATGATACGTAGTAGGCGAAATGTAGTTGTGGTTGCGATATGTAGCAGCATGAATTTTTTAAGCAATACAAAAATTTGAATCTTGTTTAGCAGCCAATCTTGTATATTTTTTTTAGTGATTTGGAACCATATAAGGGTAGAGACTACTTTAGGAAAGGCCATTGAGAAAAAGAAATAAGAAAAATAGTGTTTTAAATTAAAATTGCTTAGCTCTACTTGGTTTTAAACTGTAGTGCCACTAATTTCAAAATAGCCCAGCGGCCTCATCTGCTATGCGGCTGATAATGTGGCCGCTACGTCGCTATTTTGAACTATGATCCATATTAAGATCGAGCCATTGTGGATTAGGAAGCTGACATTTGATCTTCCTCTAGATTTGATTGTTTCCTCCTTAAAGTGCTACTTCCTAACACATCAAAATATTCTACGAGTCATTCCTTTAAATTTTTTCCTAACCTCATCTTCTGCAATCTCAAACTGCTAAACTTCCTCTCCGTATTTGTGATCACCAATTTGCCATTTTTCAACCCATGTGGCTTAAGAGCCTTCTCCAATTTTGTCTCATTTCCTTTGTTTCTCAAAAGTTCTGGCTGATCACGTGAGTGTTTTCGTGTTCACCACCGAGTGCTACTTTGTTTGTAGACAACATAAAAAAAGGAACTGCATCTTGGGTTTTGCCCTTAAGGTTCCATAATTAAGCTGAATAAATGAGGGCTCAAGGCAAACCCTTGAGTAAGCTCACTCTAAGTGGAAACTCACTTCTCCCCCCATATTGTTCTGCCACTTATAACTGCCCTGTCACATGTCTTGTATGATTTCCTTGTAGATATTATAAATATAAATTTTCATCTATGTTTACCAATTTAACTGTTTCAAACTTGCAATACCATATGTTGATTACTTTTTCTCTATCTAAATGTTTCATGAAATGTTTTTTTAAAAGTAAATTTTTATGGTAGAATATTGATTCTTTGAAACATTCATTCTTTTCATAGGCATTGCTCTATACTCAAAGTTTCATCGCTTGACTTATAAGTTTGATAGCTTGGTAGTTCGCAGATTTTGAATATCCCCTTTGCTCTTGTGAAACAGGGCTGCCATGCTCTCTCTCTCTCTCTATATATATATATTCATTGGGCATTTTAATTGTCCTCAAGATTTTGTTTTTAACCAATCTATTCCTATATTTCTCTCTTCAAAACCCGTACTTTTTAATAGGTGAGCCATTTGGGTCCTATGGTTCTATTTCTTCTGAATCTTATTGAAAGATTTTTTTATTTTATATTCTAGATATTTCTTCGATTATGACTTGATTTGCTTCTATATCATAGTACATTTCATTTACATATTTCGTATTTACTAAGTCTTCAAAATACATGTCCATTTATATCTAACATCCTTACATGATTAGGGTCTTTAGTTTTTCTTTCCGTGATCTTGATGAGTTTATCAATGCTCATCTTCCTCTTTAGTTCCCAACTGAATATATAAATTGCCTTTTGCTTTATACTTGGATTTGCTTACTCCTTTTTATAGCTCCAGATATTACTGTCTTTTGTCCTTTCTGAAATAGTGTTTTTTTTTTTTTTTCATCAATGGCCTTTTGACTTTCTGTATTAGACCGCCAAATCTCTTGACGTGTATAATTCTTTTTTTCCCCTTTGGACTCTCCAGGCACGTCTTTAGCAACTTACAACCTGCCATTTGATTCCACACTTAATTAGTATCCATAGCCAAATTCTAATTGCTTTGTTCCAAAACTCTTTCTTCTGAAGTTATTGATTTTTCGTTTTTAAATTCCATCATTTATCAGTGGTACTCTAACAGTAACATCCAAAATCAGTTTTATGCTGTAGGACTCTGTCAAGATGACTTTATGTCTTAACAGATTGATCCTTCTCGGCATCTTAGTATAGTAACATGTAGTCTATTTGTGTCCTTCCTTCTAGACCCACTCTTCTATGTCACAATGAATGTTCTTCCTCCTTCACAAAGTATGTATTTGCTATTTGGAGATCAAAAGCAATAGGTCAGTTAAGAATTGCTTCTCCATCTCGGTTTTTTGCCAAAATTGTAACCTCCATGTACTTTATAGTAGCCATCTACTTCCTTCCTGATCTGTCCATCAAAATTTCCTTTGATTATAATACATTTCCCAGTAGGTATATCTCGTATCAATCCATCCACTAATTCCCAAATTTCTTTTCCTTGCTTTCACTTTGTCTTGTCTTGGGTGCATAAAAATGTTTAGGATTCTTCCGTTAGTACTAACTTAACCATCATAACTCTATTATTACTTGTCCTATGGCTCTATGGCCATCCCCATTCTTCCATTACTCTTTCTTAAATAGAAAAGCTTAAGCCCTTTCCTATGCCCTTAACTTCCTCTCTCGACTTAGTCTCTTAAAAGCTTGCTTTGGTTATCCTTTTCTTCTTCATAATATCTATCTACTCAATACTCTTCCCAAAGTGCCTTGACTGTAATTCACCGTCATAAGTATTAGCGAGCCCTCTTCCACAATGCAAGTCTTCTTACATATCTTTTCACAATTAAGTTCCGTGTTATTTCCAAATTTTTCTAAAGGGGAAGTCCCATGTATTTCCCTGAAAATCGTTCATTCATGCATCTCATATTTCCATTTGTCATTCTTTTTGATAATGTGTATCGACAAGATCTTCATTGGACACAATCAACACAAAAGCAGATTTTGCAAGGCCTATAAGAGGGCCTTCAAGCAAAATAAAATACTTAATACATCATCCAATGTTTCTTATTGTGGGAACATACACCGAGAAACATGCACAAAAGAAGAAGAAAATTATTTGTTATTGAGGATCTGCTTCAGTGACTTGTTGGGAGCTTTTATCTCATTACAAGATTGTTTTTGGTGAATGGCTCTCCAGAAGATTATTTCAAGCTCCTTGGAGATTAGGAGAGCTTCTCAATTCTGTGTGTTCTAATTTACTTTCATTAAGGGGTCTCAGGTAGAGTAATTAGGGGAGCCACCTCTGTAAGATTAATAAAGCTTTAGTGATGACCACATCATGATTGCATTCTCTAGAACCATTGATCTAAACTGTTGGGTTTGATCGGGTGTTGCACTGTTGTTTCATTTGGTTTTTTGTAGTTATGCATGGGGAATGTGATTTTCATTATTGTTGGACATTTTTATTGCTTAAACTAGACTGGTCAGAGAATGTAATTGTTATAGTCGTTGCATGTTATTTGGTTGAACCTGTGTCAACCATCATCATCTTTACTGATTGTTCATATTGGAAGCTTGGCCTGCCTCACCATACCCCTGAAATAGAGCTGATGTAGGTGCCCTTGGATTCACATTTTGGCATGTTTCTTGATTTTGGACCGCGAAATGAGGATGACTGCATATCATCTAAGGATAAAGGGGAAAAAACCCAATTTTTAAATGAAAATAATCTGAATCTATTATTATGCTGATCATCCATTACATTATTTAGAGAAATTTGTTCTTATTGACTAGAACAAGGATTTGTGAATCCTTTAACATGTATCCTGTGATCACTTTGAACGGTTTCCTACTTAGACTAATATTAGTAGACTCTAGGATATCATACTTGGACTCTTGACCTAAAGCAACTAGGACTTGTAAACTTTTCTGCTATAGTATTGGGCCATATTTTCTAAGATACTTGTCAGAATAGTACAATCTCGGACTTGTATATGTGATTGAATAACACTTCAAGCACATGTAATTGTGTCAATCAGATCATTGGCTTACACATGTAAAACATGCTCCTTTCTCTGAAGAAATATGAAAATGACTCTAAAAAAAATTCCTAATTATGAATTGACCACAAGTGGGACCTTGAGTTGCTGTGGGCCCCTCTAGGACCTCTCTAGTCTTTAGGATGTCATTCAAGTATTAGGCCATAGGGTGCTACTTTGTATTTCTCGAATCTTTCTTTGCTCCTTTCACTTATTGCTTTCTGACAGTCCCGATTAATGCAATTGGACTGTTGAGGGGCTGACATTGACAAACCAGAAAGTATCCAGAAATTTCAGATTTTAACAGAAGCAAGGAATAAAAAAAATGCACTAACCTGATATGATTAGGGCAATCTATTCTCAATCCATGGAGACAATCAAGGATCAAAATCGCGGTTGCGGCAGGAGTAGCAGCTAGTGGTCAAAATGCTACATAGTGGGCAATATGTAGGGGTGTGGTGATTCATAGTGACGCAATGATGTGGATTTTTTAAGTGGTAAAAAAGAATTCAAATTTTGTGTTTTTTTAGTGATTTGGAACCATATAAGGGTAGAGATAATTTTACGAGAGGTTAGTGAGGGGAAATAGGAAAAATATTGTTTTAAATTAAAATTGCTTTGTTCTATTAGGTTTTAGAACGTATTGCCGCTATTTTCAAAATAGGGCAGCAGTCTCAACTGATATAGCCAATAATGCGGCTGCTACGCTATGTAGCGGTTGCTATTTTGAACCATGGAGACAATATTTAAATCCAGTGGAGAAAATGCAAACGAAAATCACTTCATTATATATGCAAAAACCCTGAACTGGGCATCTTCAGTCGGCGCGCGCGCACGCACATAATCTATTGATGCATCCCTAAACACTTCTACCAACTTTCTTGATATTCAAATATTCCTAATATGGCAAGGTCTAATTGGAACAACTCAACATGAATAAAAGAAACCTAGCTTCTTGGCTGGGCGTCAGTTACCAGTTGGACTAGCTGCCGATGGATCCCATACATTCCATTGTTTTGATCAATGGGACCCAGCAGCTGCTAGGGAACCCTTGGTGATCCTAGTAGTAATGGGTTTCCATGGTGTTGGACCTATCAAAGCCCAGTTAAATAAGGCCCAAAAACTGATTTGCTTGCTGCCTATTTCTGCAATTTGCAGAACCCCTTGTAGTTAACTGTCTTATCAAAACAATCCCTGACAATGAAATTTCTTGAATATTTGGGAACTGTTTCGGTCCCAATTGATCCTTTGTCTGTTTAGAAGGGTGTCTAGGTTCCGTAGGCCCTATCTTCAGCATCCAAATACTTGAATATTCAATCCAAGGTTTCAATTTCTTGATTAATATCTCCTGATGCGGATTGATCTGCATCATCATTTCCCGCTTGAAAAAAAAAAAAAAAAAACACATCCCGAGTTGGGATGCCACATCGATCGTGGACAAAAAAAAAAAAAAAATTTGCAGTTCTGTCAATCTTGTTAGAGATTCCTGCTCCTTAAGTTGTTGCTGGATAGCGTAGTTGCATATTCCATATGTCATGTCCATCCAGTGTGTTTTGATCCAACAATTCAATATCAAGTCATCAAGGAGCGTAGGGTAAGATCCTCTTGAATTGACTTCATCGAATGGACCTTCAAAATAATGCATTTTGATGTATCATTGAATGAAAGATCAAAGTACTCTATAATACCTTTAGAGCATGTTTGGTAACAGTCGATGAATCCATAGATTTGATGATTCATCACTACCACTGGAACAAGGATTCCTCGTTGGGGATTTGTATAATTGAGGATCACACATTGATATTGGTGTGTATCGATACATAGAGTTGAGAAAAATAAGGTTCAGCATGCAAATCCACTTTAAGTGAGGATTTTCAAATCTTATGGGGGGTGGTCGGATCTGAAAATCCTAACAAATGAAGATTTTCATTCGTCCAAATCCTCAAGTATTTATAATTGCCAAACATGGATTTACCACAACCTTAGGAAAACCGAAAATCTTTTCCCTAAAAATTTGGTTGCCTAACATGACTTTAGTGTTTGGTTCAAGATTGCTATGAAAAGACATGTTATATGAATACAAATCAAAGCTTCTGTCATTGGGGTACATGTCGAAGGTCAGTGTATCCTCAATATCAACATCTTGAGGTGCGTAAGAAATTGGATGATCCGTGACATCATTGTCTTGATATATATCAATGGTTGGACCATCAAGAACGTTAACTAAGTCCATAGGAAGCATACCTTCATGACCCTTCACATCTTTATTGCATGTTGGGTGGGTCAAATTCATCGTCTGAGTACTCATCAAATATTGGGGAATTTGACCCATTGTCTTCCTTTGGTGTTTAGGAGTAAAGAAATTTTCTGATCCACCCAAGAGCACACGCCATCTCTATAGAACTGATAATCACTATTGTCTTCTGGTCCCTTATCATTAACAGGATCATCATAGTTACCATTAGATGCGGCTTCATCATTATCGTCCCCATCTTCCTCCAATTCGTTGCTAAAATCATCAAGACAGTTAGGTGATTCCATGCGTTCGAAGTTCTCGGTCAATAGTTCAACTTGTCTTCTTAATTCCCGGATTTCAACATCAGAGTTGGGTTCATTGGCTACATTGCTCTCAATCAAATACCTATGACCCTGTCCACGCTGGGAAGACATGATTTAAGAGACATAATGGACAAACAAATCATATGGATCAATTTTCTCTGATACCAACTAACGTAGTCCCGATTAATGTGATTGGATTGTTGAAGGGCCAATAATCACAAACCAGAAACTATCCATAAATTCTCAGATTTAACAGAAGCAATGATAAACACAATGCGCTAGCCTGGTTTGATTAGGGCAAACTATTGTTCATCCATGGAGGCAATACTTCAATCCAGTGGAGAAAATGCAAAAGAAAAACACTCGATCATATATGCCGACATCCAGAACTTGGCTTCTTCAGTCGGCCCCCACATTTTTACTAAAAATCTGTGGAAACTCCAAAAGAAAAACTTATTGACGAAACCTGAAACAATCCTAATCAACTTCTGCCAATTTTCTTGATATTCAAGACTCCTAATATGGAAAGTTCTAACTGGGATGACTCACCATAAATAAAAAGAAATGCAACTTCCTGGCTTGGCTGCGTGTATGGAACTAGTTGGACTATTCTTCCTATGGATCCCATATGGTCAATTGTTTTTTATAAATGGGCCCCAACATCTGCTAGGGATCCCTTGGCGACCTTGGTAGTGATGGGTTTCCCTGGTGTTTGGTCTATTAGGGTTTGTTAGTGGGGGAGATTGGATTTGAAAACCCTCTCACCAAGAAATAATTCACAAAAAAGTATGATGTCTGCCAGGAGTATAGCTGCACCAAATGAAGCATGGTTTAAAAAATCGGCTGAGTCCGAGTCGACTCGGGTCGGCACATAACAAGTCAGGTTGCATCGGACTCGGACTTGAAACATGGGACTTGGGCCACTTGGCCCTCCAACTAAAATTGGGACTCGGCCGACTCGACGAGTTAACTCGGACTCTGCCATGGCTGAGTCGGGTCCCGAGTCCGATTTTTTAAGCCTGCAAATGAAGAAAAAAAAGTTGTAGAAAACAAAAACGGATCCTTATCTTTCTACTTTTCCACGGATTTGATCCTACACAAATGTGCCCTTAAAGCCCACTTAAATGAGTCCCAAAAACTAATCTGTTTGCTGCCCTGTTTCTGCAGAATTTTCTGCAATTTGTAGAAAACGCCTTGTAGTTAACTGCCTTCTCAAAACATTCGTTGACAATAAAATTTCTTGAATATTTGGGAACTGTTTGGGTCCCAATCGATCCTTTAAATGTTTCGAATGTATCATTTCATTTAGCATAAATCATGACTGTTTATTACTTTTGCTTTGCTGGCTTTGATTTGATGCATGAATTATAAATTTTATTATTATCACTATTAGTATTTATTCACCTTTTTCCTCTGCAATGTTTTGTTCAGTGCCATATACATCTCAAGTCCGGGTAAAGAAGGTTGCGTTAGATTGATAATTGGCTATAAACTTGTACACTTCATTATGAATTCTTTTCTTATATATACTTATAATATGAGAACTAACTCCTAGTTTTTTAATATTTTTTTTCTTTCTTGGTAAAACATAGTTTTGGATGTTTGTTAGAAGTGAAATGTCGAACATTACTTGGTTTTAGTGAATAGTGAGCACGGGTTAGGTAAGGTGCCCTGTACATATTACACACCTTAGGTGCAATTGTGTTGTGAGAAACAAACAGGAAGTGCTACACCATGAAGGGTAGCTGGGCCACGGGTTAACGAAGGTAGACAAAATAGGATTGGTATTTTGGAATATGTTTAATTTTGAGTAGTAGTAGTGTTGGATTTATGCTTCTCAACCACTCTATTTATAATGGAGTCTCATGTACAATAATGCACTACAATGAAGTTAGACTAACTACGTGAATCTAAGAAAATGTATGGCACATTAGAGACTATCATATAATGGTGATCTTCTAAAGATGGTGGTATACTGAGGACCATGCGTGTCTTCACAACTTTGATAGGGAGGAGCTTGTAGTTAGTAGATCCTATGAAAATGAAGATGACACATAGCTTATTTGCAAGGGACTACGCGGAAGAGCAGTGGCAGAACCAGAAAATCTGCCTTGGGGTTGTGGGTTGGGGGCAACCATTAAAAAACATAAATTTATACAAGATATGGTGGTTATTTGAAATTTCTGGTGGGCCCATGGTCACCTCCCACCGCCCCTAGTTCTGCCCCTGATGAGGAAGAAAGCTAGGGACCTTGGGGAAGGTTTAAGCTTTTTCTTGAGGATAGTTTGATTCTATATATTGGGTTAGATGTTATAATTTTCAGTTCTAATGAGAAAATTATTGAGCTTAAGAAAAAGAATGATAGGGTTATAATGGTAATGATAATATTAGATATATATTTTTTTGCTTCTTCTTCTTCTTTAATTTTTTTGAATGGTAACATGACTTGAACCCACAACCTCGTCATTGCGACAATGAGCGCTGTCCAATTGTGCCAATGGCCAATCTCAAGTGCTGAAAGAAGATCTTGTTGAATGGTTGTCTCTTATGTTTAAATAATTCCTAGATGGTGGAACTTCTTCTTAATTGAGGTGGTTTAGGTGCTCTGGAGATATGTCTTGCAGTGTTTTGATTGCAGCTGGGTCTTTCCTAACAAGTTGCATGATTTGTTTTAGGTGTGGAGCCCCACAGTGGGATCTGAAAGGGGTAGAGTGATTTGGCATGTTTTCATCCATGGCTATCATTTAGGTGGTAGGGAAAGAGAGGAATTTGTGATGCTTTGAAGGGAAACCCTCTTTGGAGATCTTGTTACTACAGAATACCTGGTTTTTGGTGGCCACATAGGCGACAGTCCTCCGCGTTTTTTATTCTATTGCTGGAGACTTTATATTGAATAATTGGAATGAAGTAGCCTTAAGGATCTATAACTTCCATCTTGGAACCCTCCGCTGACAAACATTTGTAAGCTCAACTTTGATGGCAGCGCCATTGGTAATCCAGGCCTTGTGGGCATTGGAGGGATTATTCTAGCCAACTGAGGCTCGAGAATTTTCTCTTTGGTCTGATTGGTGTCTGCTTAGTCAACAGGGCGGAAATGGAAGCTATTCAGGTTGATCTTTCTGAGGCTTGTCGATGAAACCTCAGGGGCATTGTTCTGGAAGGGGATTCTTTTGCCATTTGATAGGTTCTGGTTCCTGTTTGGTTCCTTGGTCCTTGGTGGATGTGGTGGAGGAACTGGTTGATATGGAGCAATGCATTTGAAGCATCTTTCCTTCATGTGATAAGAAGCCCCCATTCGGAGGCGGATTGTTTGGTTGAATCTTCTCCTGCCAATCCTTGGTGATCGACTAATATGCTTCTTTCCCGACTTGTGTTCAGTTTTCGTTTGGTTGTTTGGTGGTTTGTGTTGGTGGCTATTAAGTTTGGTTCTCTTGTACTGTTCTATCTCCTTTAATAAAATCCTGTTATCATTCAAAAAATAAATAAATAAGAAAAAGTGAAATAAAATTCTGCCATGTGACTCTAAACAGGATTGAGTAAAAGAGATACAATTGTGGAGTCCAAGCTGATTGGTGAGAATAAAATACTATCCAAAGGATGACTTTTTTCTTTTTTCTTCCTTTTTCCCCCTCCTGTTGAATGGTAAAGAATGACAGAAAACAAGTTGTGTTGAAGACTTAGAAAGGTATAAATTACCAAATAAGGCCATGAAGGAAGTCATGTGCATGGTTTAAAATCTCGGTCTTGGTCGCGGTATCGGCCGGGCCGAAAAACCGATATGATATCGGTATTGGTCGCGGATATCGATCCATCGCGGGCGTTGCGGTGTGAATTTTTTTTAATCCAAAAAATCCAGAATATTAGAAAATGTTGGAAAACAATATTTTTTTCCATTAGTAACAACAATAAATTAAAATCTCGGTCACCTTAAGTTATGAATCCTGTTTGTGTCGCAGTTCGCTGTCTTCTCCAGTATTTCATATAATGCAACCATTATTGATGCTCATGATCAATTTATTAGTGTAAAATATAAGAAAATAAAGATAACATAATAATTATCTATACATTATTAATAAGCTATTAGTATGTACTATTTAGTATCATAAATATTCCAACAATTTTTTTTAAAGTAAAAGATTTTAAAAAAAACCATTTTTCTACACCCAAAATCATGTTTATAAGTAGATGTAGCATGAAAGTGTGTAGATCTAAGTGAATAACACAACACAAACCCAAAAATGACATGCCAATGATCGTTTCATTCATTTCTATGCTTTATCTAAAAATAAAAAATAAAAAACACATAATAGTAAAAATAAGGGAGTTATTTGATTTTCTCTTACTAAATAAAATGATTTCTTCAAGAAATAGTGTTGGAAGTTGGAAATATATTAGAGAATGAGGTATGGAGACATGGTTTCTTTAAGGAGATGAGGGAAGAGGAGAAGAAAATGGAAAAATAGGGAAAAAGTTATAAAAAATCAAGGTTTTTGAACATTACACTATCTCGGCCGAGATATTGGTTAATCCGATATTTTGACCATATTGGCCGATATCTTGCCTGACTCGGTATTGCGGCAAAATATTGTCGCGGTATGGGCCAATACCGGTTCATATCGGCCGATGTAATTGGGATATCTTGGGTAACCAATTTTTTCAATGAAAATTTGAGTACAGGAATAATGCTAGATAGTTTGAGAAAGAGAATGAACCGATTAGAGAAAAAAATGGAGAAAGAGAACTATGGTCCCTTTGGATAAGAATAAATGCAACATTAAGAACTATGCAAACTATTGAACTATTGTAATCAGACTATAGAGACAGACAGTGATAGAGTGACACCTGCATAGAGATCAGATACTTAACAGAGTCGGTTTGGATTTGCACTAAGATGCCATTTTACTATTGAAACTAACACATGGAAAAGCTTTTTGTGGAAAGGAAAAACTTGCATATGGTATAGACTTAGAGAAAGCACATGGCTGGATGCCGAGACAGTTCGTTTAGTTGACATTGTAGAGGAAAGGCATCCGTATAATGAGTATCTTGATAATATGCAAGACATGTATGGGGCAGTAGTAAGTGTGAGAAATGTTTTAGCTGATGAATCTGGTTAGAATTGGACTAGGCAAACAGTTTGCATTTGAGTGCCTATTTATGTACCTTGATTACGATGACCAAACGACAGATGCAAGATGAAGTCACATGATGTATGTTATTCTCTGATGTCGTGGTACTCATTATTTAGGCATTAAAGCAAAGAAATGGTGAACTAGAACTTTGGAAAAAAGGTATTGGAGTTAAATGGGTCTAAAATTACTATCCAAAGAAAAAAAAAAGATTGCAAATCTAAAGAATGCAAAAGCAAATGGGAATGCATGTTCTGGATAGTTTCTAAGTTGGATGTTGAAAAGGTGTATTGGAGCTTCCTTCAATATATGATGGTTAGAATGTGGTTTGGGAAAATGGAGTGGATTTACAGTTGTGTTTCACTAGCTCATTTCTCGGTTTTAATTAATGGTTCTCCAGAGGGCTTTTTTAAGAGTTCTAAAGGTCTTCGGCAAGGAGATCCCATATCTCTGCCTTTTCAGAAAATAAAAGAAAAATGGAGATCCCATATCTCTGATGCTTTTTGTTATTGTTGCAGAAGCTTTGCATGCATTATGGAGAGAGCCAAACAAGTAAGGTTGATTGATAGTTTTGCTATTGAAAATGTTGATTGCGAGGTAACTCATTTACAATTTGCATATGATACTATTATTTTTTGTGAGGCATTGGTCGGCCAGTGGATACTCTTAAGTACATTTTGAAGTGATTTGAAATGTTATCGGGCTGAAGATTAATTATGGTAAATGTGACAAGATTGGTATTCGGATGGAAGAAAGTCATGCTGCTTCATTGGTTATTGTTTTTTGGATGCATAGTTGGGAATTTTCTTTCTAAATATTTGGGGCTGCCATTATGTTTGGGATTACCAAAGAGACACTTATGGGATTCAGTTGTGGAGCAGATATATATATATATATATATATAATTAAATTCGTGTAATGGAATTTACTCTTTACTATCTGACTTGTTTCAAATGTCCTAGGAGTGTTGTGAGTCGGATTAAAAAAATTCTGCAGGGATTTTCTTTGGAATGATTCTATCGAGAAATGAGATACCACCATTTGGTGAGGTGGGAGACAGTTTGTAAACCAATAGTTCAAGGTGCGTTGGGAATCCGATCCACTGTTAAGATGAACAAATCGTTACATGGTAAGTGGCTTTGGTGGATATTGGAGTCTGGTCAAGGTTTGTGGTGTCAGATTCTTATCCATAAATATAAGGTGGGTAATGATGGTTGGTGTGTGTTGAACTGGATTTCCAAGGCTTCGGGTTCATGGCAACCAATTTTGTTTGTCAAATATGAATTTGATCGGCAGATTTGGTATGGGGTTCATATGGATCCAGGGTTCAATTTTGGCATGATGAATGGTTCTGTAATCTTTATTTGCTGGACAGGGGATCAAGATTCTTTTTTTGTTGCTGAGAATTTTCTTGTAATTAGTGGTAATGTAGTTTGGGATTTAATTTTTTTCAGGAATTTGATAAATCAAGAAACTTCAGACCTTACTAGGTTGCTTGGCATTCTAGACAAGGTTTATGTGTTAGATGGAAGAGGAGATGCTAGGATTTGGAAAGAGGATGTTAAAATATTTGGTCAAGTCTTTTTATAGTATTTTGACAGACTCCTGTAATAGGGTGGAAGGATGGTTGAGTTTCTGGGATTATTCTATTCCGGCAAGAGCGTTGGCTTTTTGCCAGATAGCATGATGGCATAAAATTCTAACTATGGACAATTTGAGAAGATGAAAGCATATTATGGTTAATGGGTATCCAATGTGTTTAAGAGATGAGGACATTGTCCCTTTGATCATAGAGTAGGGATATCCTTTCTTAATATGTTTGAGATGCAATGGGTTGTGCCATGGACTATTGCTAATGTCTTTTGCCCATGGTGTTTGGGGTGTAAGTTTGTGCATGGAAAAATTCTATGAAAATCAGTTTTGTATGCTACTCTTTGGAAGCTTTCACTAGAAGGGAATAATAGAATTTTCAGAAACAAAAGTAAACTAGTGGAGGAAGTTGTTGATTCTATTGTTTGGTCTGTTTCGGGATGGATGAGTAAGAGAAAGGAGTTTGATGGAGTCCCTTTGGAAGACCTTAAGGCAACTTTTGTCATGAGAGGGTGGCGTGCTAAAATTATGCCTAAAGCCTCTTCGGTGCCCCCTCTAGTGATAATCCTCCAGCTTAACTTTGATGAAAGTTTTGTCAAGTATTTGAGCTGAGGAGGTTTTGGTGGTGTCATTAGGGATAGCAATGCCTTTGTTGTGAGGAATTTTTCTGGGCGTGTGGATTGTTTAGATGCTAATGTGGTGGAGGTTTTTGCTCTTTTAATTGGTTGTTGGGAGTTGCGGAGGTTGGGAGGATACAATCCTATTATTGAAGGTGATTCTTTCTTGGCAATTCAATGAGGTTTTAGCAAGACTTATTATCCTTGGAAATTGGCGGATTGGATGGAGGTGCAGGTTATTTCTAGTAAAATGGGAGCTTCTTTTCATTCTTCTAGTAAAATGCTAGCAGATGGTCTAGCATAGGAGAGATTTTCATTCTTCTATTTCCTTTGATGTTTAATTTATTTGTTTTTGTGTAGTTGCTTCTTTGGAAGTTCTGTTTTATGTTTGGTTAGGCTGCTTTTGGCTTTAGCTTTGTATGCCTTTTTGGAGTAATAAATTAAAACAGAACTTCCTTTTTGGAGTTTATATGCCTTTTTGGAGTTTATATGCCTTTTTGGAGTAACATTCCTAGTATGCCTTTTTGGAGTAAAAAAAAGTGTTATACAAAATTAAAATAAACTCAATACCACAGTGTGATCGATTTTGATAACCAGGCGCAACTATATAACATAATGGAGAGCTTATGTTAGATATAGCTTAAGATGATTTAGTGCAGGGTGGCAAATTGGAGACAACCTAGTAGTCTTATGCGATCATTGAGATTGATTGGGAGGCTCTTTTTATAACAGTAGTTAGGCTAGCTTTGATGTTTGGAGTTGAATGTTGGGTAAACGACAAAGATCAGAAGCCAAAATACATGTGAAAAAAAATACACGTAGCCTAGATGTTCATGCTTAATGTTTGGTTTTTTATTATACAAGAAAGGACACAAATCTTTGAAAGTTGTTCTCTGAGTGTTTTAGCTGTACTGTAATTTTCTCTCTCTTTAATAAAATTCCTTTGTTACCGATAAAAAAAGGGAAAGACACACAAATATAACCCTTAGGATTAACACACACAACCATTCTGAAAATTGAAATTGCATTGCATTGGTTAAAGGGGTTGAATCTAATCGTGAATTGTTTTGCAACATGTAGGATTTTTCATGTTCATTTTTTTTTGAAAGGTAGGAATTTTCATTTTCTTGTAATAAAATAAAATAAAAAATAAAGAAAATAAGTTAGTTATTTATATTTGATCCATTTTTTTCCATCCATAGTAGCATCAATAGAGTGAAAAATAAGACTGATATAGTTATATGGATAATCATTGTTCTGAAAATTGAAATCGTATCACAAATTATTCTAGGGGATGAATCGAGTCATATTGCAAATCATAGTATTTCTTATTTTTCTTATAAAAATTAAAATACTAAAAATAAAAGAAGGGAAACAGGTAGTTACATACTGCATTGATTCTCCAATCTGAGCAACATTACTACATTAGTACCATGACAGTTAAGACTATAGGATGCAATGTTACAAAGAACATCATCGACATATATATTAATTGTAAATGATATTTCTGATAGTTTAGCATATTAAAGATATCAATGTTACTACATACTAGGAAAAATAACCAAGTTGCATTGCTCTTTTTTTTTTTTTTTCGTTCTCTTTAAATTGAAAAAATAAAATAAAGATGTAAACCATCAATCTTCTAAGGTCATAGGATGTCTCTTGAAGTAAAAAAAGTATTCGTGAAGAAGGAATAAATCTCTTTAAAAAAATGAAAGCAGGACAAAATCAATAAGTACAGTTGAATGCTTTAATTACATGTTTGTTCTTTATATATCTCTTAAGCTTCCCAAAAAATATACAAAAGTTCTTAAAAAAAATAAAATAGAAATGCTAACAAATAAAAAAATAAAAAAAGTAAAATACTAATATTGACCTTTCATTTGTCACTATTCTCACTTAGACGAATTGCGTGAATCTTAGGATTAGATAAATATGTATTAAGTTGTAAGATTCACACCTAAATGCTAAGATTTACCTTTAAAAAAAAGTAAAATACTAATATCAACCTTTCAATTGTTACTATTCCCACTTAGATGAATTGTGTGAATCTTAGGTTTAGATAAATATGTTTTAAGTTGTAAGATTCACACCTAAATGCTAAGATTCACCTTTAAAAAAAAGTAAAATACTAATATTATCCTTTCAATTGTTACTATTCTCACTTAGATGAATTGCGTGAATCTTAGGATTAGATAAATATGTATTAAGTTGTAAGATTCATGCCTAAATGCTAAGATTCGCCTTTAAAGCAGATTTATTGCATATCTTTCCTGGGGATTTGCGATACGAATCTTAGGATTCTGACAGCAATGTAATCTGATTGGCATGCAAGAGTAGTTAATTATGTTTAACATGTCAATGTTTAGATGAATTGCAGTTTGTTTTTGTTTTCTTTAAATAAAAAAATAAAGAGAAAATCCAATCAATGTTACTCTTGTAGTTAAAGAAGTGTTTATGAAGAAGAAACCAACAAAAAATTTAAAGAAAAAGAAAGTAGAATGATATACCATACATATAGTCATGTGCTCCACTCACATGCCTATTCCTTATTTATCTATAAAATCTCTTGAAATCCCATAAATTCTTAAGGTTTCATTACTCACCAGATTACCTGTTAAAAGTAGGCATACTAAAAAAAAAAAAGTTAACCAAAAAAAGGGTAAAACATTATTAATACCAGCCATTTGTTTGTAGTTATTCTCACCTAGACCAATCGCTTGGTTAATAAGATTTGATTTCATAAAACACATCAAATCGTTAGATTTACACCTAAATCATAATATTCACATATAAATGAGATTTGTTAAAAAGATGCGAATCAATTTCCTTGGGATTCAATATGAATTGTAGTATTCTAGATATACATCCTATGGTTTTAACAACAATGCATATTACAATTTCCTATCTGACCTAAAAGACATAGACCCTTGTATATGTGTATATTCTGATGCTCTTCATCAATCATTGATGCAGGTCCTAGGGTTAGGGCTTGCGGGGAAGTGCTGAAGCATAATACTGGTGCCGAAGCACGTGTCTGCAGACACTACATGTCTATGCAGAGAACATAAACAAGGGTGCATCTGAAAAGGGATAATCCAATTCTATTAATCAATCTCTACAATGCAATATAAATAAGAAAAGCAAACTTAGGGGCTAAGAAAACCTAATCAAACTAAGAAACTAAGCAATTTTAGAAACTTATCCAAATTACAACTCTTAAATAAAATTAGAAAACTAATGGCACATAATTAGTGAAATAGAAATTCTAAAGTGACTTGCCCTACACATGTGACCTGAGGTGTATCTTGCATCAATCAACTCTTAAATAAAATTAGAAAACTAATGACACGTAATTCGTGGAGTGGAAATTCTAAATTGACTTGGGCCCTACACATGTGGCTTGAGTTCTATCCTGCATCAATCATGCATCTTTTACCCAGTTTTATCAAATTGGAGAGTGGTCCAGTGAAGAAAGATGTAGGGTCAGATTAATGATCTACATGGATCTGATTTTTATTTTCATTGGGGGACTGTGCCGATCTATTTATTGCACCGAATCGTTTCAAGCGATTCTATGCTGAAACATTCATTTTAGATATGTTTCAAGTGATTCTTTGCTGAAACATTCATTTTTAGATATCTTGAGATATCTTTCTATTTTAAAATTAGTTTCAGGCGATTGTAGGGTTTGGAAATGCTTTAAATGGGATTTAGGGTTGTTTAAGACCGAAACGCCTGCTTCAGGCAGCTCGAACGGTTATTTTAATACAAAATCAAGTTCTATTTGGCTCTAGGAAAATGTTGTTCACGTGATTCACGGTTGAAAGACGTGCTCTAGAAAATTCTTGAATGTCCTTTTACTTTAAAATGTGTTTCCTGCAAATCTGGGTGTAATAACTAATCTTGTGGGGTTCTGAGCCGTTTCAGAGTGAAACTCGTATTTCATGCAATCGATAGCCAATACTTGGATGACAAAGCATATTGGATGATTCC
The DNA here is from genome assembly GCA_038049695.1 of Cinnamomum chago. Classification (NCBI taxonomy): domain Eukaryota; kingdom Viridiplantae; phylum Streptophyta; class Magnoliopsida; order Laurales; family Lauraceae; genus Cinnamomum; species Cinnamomum chago. Next base: position 33,303,172 of record CP142461.1, read on the forward strand.
AGGGCATTTTAGGATTTAATGGTCTAAGATTGTACTCTGAAATGTGCTTCATACGATTATGGGCTGAAATGTAAGTTTTACGATACCCTGAGGTACGTTTTGCTTTAAAACGTGTTTCACTCGCTCCTAGGTTTAGGAACGCATTGTAGGGGATTAAGGGTTGTATTAAAATGGAAGTCGTGCTTCGGGCAGTGTGTAGGGGATTCTAGGTGAACCTGGGAAACGATTGGGGTGTAAACAGCGTTTCACGCAGTTCCCGGTTGAAAGACGTGCTCTAGAAAATCCGTTATCTTTGTACTTTAAAATGGATTTCGGGCAAATTAGGGCAAAAGAACTAATCTAATGGTATTCAAGGCCGTTTCTAGCTGACAAACAACATATTTTGTGCAATCAATAACCTGTATTTGGATAAAAACATGTGCTGAATGATTCTGGGGAATTTTAGGATATTGTGGACTAGTCTTTTGCATTGAAATGTGTTCGTACGACTCTATGTTGAAATGCCTATTTTAAGACATTATGAGATACTTTCCTATTTAAAATGGGTTTCACAGGCGATACTGGGGTTAGGAACGCATTATGTGGGATTAAGTGTTGTTTAAGACTGGAACCCGCGCTTCGGGCCAGTAGAAGTGGATTCTAAACTGCTCTAGGAAAATGTTGGCTCCAAATCGCATTTCACGCAATTCTATTCTCTTTCAAACTCAAATACGGGTTTGGTATATTCAGAGATACTTTTTTCTTTAAACTGGGTTTCAAGCAAGTCTAGGGTTAGGAACGCTTTACATGGGATTTAGGGTGGTTTAAGTCCGAGATGCGTGCTTCGGGTAGTTCAAGGGCTATTTTAATAAGAAATCGTGTTCTATGCGGCTTTGGGAAAATGTTGACTTGAAACCGTGTTTTCACGCAATTCACGATTGAAAGACACGCTTTAGAAAATTCTGGGATATCTAACCAAACCAAGCCAAACCAAGCCTTTTCCCACTGGGTGGGGTCGGCTATATGGATTTGACGACGCCAATCAAATCTGTTTAGGGCCATGTCCTTCGTTAGATCCATGTAGGCCAGGTCATGTTTAATAGTTTCTTTCCAACTTCTCCTGGGTCTCCCTCTCCCTCTCCTACTTCGGGCAATCTCCATGCTTTCACACCTTTTAACAGGTGCCTCCGTTGGGCGCCTTTTAACATGGCCGAATCATCTCAGTCGATTTTCTTTCATTTTATCTATAATCGGTGCTATTCCTACTTTGCCCCTAATCTCCTCATTCCTAATCCTATCTCTTCTTGTGATCCCGCACATCCATCTTAGCATTCTCATCTCCGCAACTTCCATCTTCTTAACATGATTATGCTTTACTGCCCAACACTCTGATCCATATAACGCTGGACGTACCACTACCTTATAATACTTTCCTTTAACCTTGAGGGGGACTTTCCGATCACACAAGACCCCCGAAGCACTCCTTCATTTGGTCCACCCGGCCTGAATCCTGTGACTTACATCAGTATCAATCTCTCCATCTTGTTGCACCATAGATCCAAGGTACCTAAAGTTTTCTTTCTCTACAATCTTTTGTGTGCCCAAACTTACTTCTAAGTTACCAAGTGTCAAACTTTGACTAAACTTGCATTTCATATATTCCGTCTTGCATCGACTTAGCCTAAACCTTTGTCTCTAACGTTTTTCGTCACAATTTTAGCTTAGCATTCACTCCTTCTCTCGTTTCATCCACTAAAATAATATCATCTGCAAATAGCATACACCACGGCACCTCATCCTGAATATGTCTTGTAATCTCATCCATAACTGGGGCAAACAAGTACGGGCTTAACGCTGAGCCTTGGTGTAGACCAATCGTGATAGGAAACTCTTTAGTCTCTCCGCCAGTCGTTCTTATAGATGTCACGGCTCTATTATACATATCCTTTATCGCCTCAATATATACGACACACTTTTTTCTTTTCCAGTACTCTCCATAGAATCTCCCTAGGAACTTAGTCATAGGCCTTCTCCAAGTCAATGAACACCATATGTAAATCTCTCTGGCCTTCTCTATACTGTTCCATTAAAACCTTCTCAGGAGAAAGATAGCCTCCATGGTTGATCTCTCAAGCATGAAATCAAATTGATTCTCTGAAATGTTTGTTGTTCTTCTTAGTCTTCCCTCAATAACTCTCCCATGATTTCATTGTATGGCTCATCAATTTAATCCCGCAGTAGTTCGCACAGTTCTGAATATCTCATTTGTTCTTGTATATGGGTATAAGAATACTTTTCCTCCATGCATCAGGCATCTTCTTGCTCTTTAGCACTACATTAAAAAGTTTTGTCAACCAACTTATGCCCTCCTCCCCCAAGCACCTCCAAATCTCAATAGGGATACCATTTGGCCCAACCGCTTTCCCATTCTTCATCATTTTCAATACTTCTTTAACTTCTTCCTTACTGATTCTCCTATAAAACATATGATTCGATTCTTCCCTAGAAATGATAAGTTGCCCAATTGTATGTCACTACTACTGCTATCGTTAAATAACTTGCAGAAGTAGCTCTTTCAACACTCCTTTATCTCCTCATCCTTTACTAATACCTTTTCATCCTCATCCTTAATGCATTTAACTTGGTTTAAGTCCTTGGTCCGCCTATCTCTGGCTTTGGCAAGCTTGAATAGCTCTCTTTCGCCTTCCTTAGTGTTGAGTCGCCTATATAGCTCCTCAAAAGCCTTTGCCTTTACTTCACTAACTGCCTTTTTGGTTTCTCTTTTTGCTTCTTTATACCTCTCCAAGTTTGCTTCATATCGATCCTTTTGCCAAGTTTTAAAGCACTCTCTTTTAACTCTGATCTTGTTTTGGACGGCCTCGCTCCACCACCATGCCTCTTTCTGTGCCAGAGCACCCCTAGCCCACATATTATTTGCACTCTCATTTACCGCCCAAACGTCTTTCTCTAGTACTTTTTCCCTTAATGCTAGTTGCTTATCACCTTTTAAGTTCCACCATTTAGTCCTTGAGCATCTATACAACTTCTTTTTTATAGTCCACCTTTGTAGCTGCTCATCTATGATCAACAACCTATGTTGGGAAGTCAAGCTCTCCCTTGGTATAACCTTGCAATCTTTACAAGCTAAGCGGTCTCTTTTTCTAGTTAAGAAGAAGTCAATCTGTGTCCTTGAGGAGCCACTCTTATAAGTCTATAACTAGATAAACCCGCATGCTGGATGGTTCTAGGACATTTGAGGGTATACCGGTCTTGTCTTTTGCTTTTAAATGCGTTTCAAGCGATTCTATGCTGAAACATTTATTTTAGATATCTTGAGATATCTTTCTATTTTAAAATTAGTTTCAGGTGATTGTAGGGTTTGGAAATGCTTTAAATGGGATTTAGGTTTGTTTAAGATCAAAATGCCTGCTTCGGGCAGTTTGAACGGTTATTTTAATATAAAATCACGTTCTATTCGGCTTTAGGAAAATGTTGTCTCTAAATTGTTCACGCGATTCATGGTTGAAAGACGCGCTTTAGAAAATTCTTGATTGTCCTTTTACTTTAAAATGTGTTTCGTGCAAATCTGGGTGTAATAACTAATCTTGTGGGGTTCTGAGCCGTTTCAGAGTGAAACTCGTATTTCGTGCAATCAATAGCCAATATTTGGATGACTAAGCATATTGGATGATTCCAGGGCAATTTAGGATTTAATGGTCTAAGATTGTACTATGAAATGTGCTTCATACGATTATGGGATGAAATGTAAGTTTTACGATACCTTGAGATATGTTTTGCTTTAAAATGCATTTCACGCACTCCTAGGGTTAGGAACGCATTGTAGGGGATTAAGGGTTGTATAAAAACGAAAGTCGTGCTTCGGGTAGCTCGTAGGGGATTCTAGGTGGGCCTGGGAGTGTAAACAGCGTTTCACGCAGTTCCCGGTTGAAAGACGCGCTCTTGAAAATCCGTTATCTTTTTACTTTAAAACGGATTTCAGGCAAATTAGGGCATAAGAACTGATCTAATGGTATTCAATGCCATTTCTGGCCATCCACTGCATTGTTCCACCATGCCTTCGCCGTCTACTCTCACCCTTCTTTTTGTGGAAACCAGGTCTGAGATGAACTTGCATACATGCCCCAAGAGTTCTGAATTCGGGAGAAAAAAAAACAATTTCACTACCAGCACTCTGATGTAGCTGTTGCCCTTACTCTGAGGTGTCTTCAGAGTTATGAAATTATGTTAAGGCATAACCTCTGGGTAGGAAAAAGATAATTGCCTTTGGTTTTTGTTTCCTTACAATTTTATTCAACTCAGTTGTGTGTGTGTGTGTTTTAAACTGTATGAGGAGAACTAATTTATGTGTGAGGCACTTCTAGGCACCTGGGACCCTTTTCTCGATGTTGATTATGTTTCAGAGACAAATTGCTGATTGAATAGATTTTGAAAATCAGAATGTTCCCTTGTGTTGCTGTCTGAACTTTTTTTAACTTTCTATGATGGCTTAGTGTGGTTCTCACCTAATAGAAGTTTAATATATTGGCTTGTTATAATTTTGGTGGCCAATATCTGATGCTCCTTTATATAGTCATCACTGATCTTTTGAACTTCCCTGACTAAACTTGCATCTACACCAGGTTGCTGAGAAACAGGGTCTCTGCTCAACAAGCCCGGGAAAGAAAGAAGGTCTATGTAAATGATCTGGAATCGAAGGCTAGAGAGTTGCAGGACAAGAATTCCAAATTGGAGGAGAAAATTTCTACTTTAATCAATGAAAATACTATGCTTCGTAAGGTAAACAGCTTTTGTTGATGCCTTGCTTTTCATGATATTCTCCATTTCAGCATTCTCTACTCTTTCTGGTTTCAGTTTTTAATTTTTTTAATTTAATTTTTGTTTTAGTGGAATAATTTCTTTCATGTTTGATAGGTCCTCATGAACACAAGGCCTAAAGTTGACGAGAGCATTGAGCCCCAAAATGATCAATCAGGTAAAAGCTGACTAGCGACAAATATGGTTCAGGTTGATATTCATGGACTCTCTGGGAACCCATTTAAAAATGTTTTTAGCTGATGGCCTTCCCATGTTCCATCTTAGGTGCTTTGTATATCTCTAGATCAGTTTAAAGTAAGCTGCCTTTTAGATCTGAAGACTGCTCTTATGTTTAATTCCATTTGTTTGTCAACGGGCCTTCATTCCGTTTGTTCGGAACTTCATGAGTCAGACAAACAAATATGGTATGAAATATGATGGTGAATGGGTTTAACTCCGGGTGCCATTTAGCTTGAATGCTCAATGACGGTGGACAAAAGAATCGGAATTTCGTAATTACACATCCACTTTGTATTTCTTGCAAGGACTACCATTCAAAAAACCAAAAAAAATAAAAAAATAAAAAAAATAAAAAATTCAAGAAATAGCAAATATGAGATGGAATTTATTATTACCATTTCCTGCTCAACAACCTAGATCATATCTCATCAATGCTGACTGGGGTTCCTGGATGTGGAGCAGTTGGATTTTTGATGAAACAATGTCACTTGGAAGCCTCCAAGCAGTTTTTTTTTTTTTTTAAATCTTTTCACTGAACTTTTTTTTTTTTTTGTTCACTATTTTACAAGCTTCATGCAATATATCTTCTCAATCAGTGCTGATAATATATATATATATATATATATATATTATCTCAATCATGTATATATGTTCCTGATTTTGTAGTTTGTTTGTGTGTGTTCTTACACCTTGTGGATTTATCCTGATTCTTGCTGTATTTTTTTTTAATGATCCAACTGGCATTTTAGGTGCCAAAATTCAAGCATCTGTTTAGTTCCATGTTTTTGCAAGTAATATAGCCTTAGAACCAAAGGAGTTTTTTATTGTCCAAAGTTGAGTATTTTACTATTTTGGTGCCAGCCATTCTAGGATCATGCTTTGATTTATCAAATACTTTTCTAGGGCCCCTTGGTCTTCAGCAGGAAATTCAGCTTTAGCATTTACTACTTGATATGGACGGAGTATGTATGTGAAATTTACTAAATTTCCCAGTTCACTTTATTGGTAAATTTGTTGATCATATCTTTCCACATGTTTTCTCCCCATTGAAACGGTCTGTGGTTTGTTTCTTAATTCATTTGAGAAGGTATAATGAACTGCTTGGCCTCTCCAGACCTTAATTTTTAGAATTATCTATTGGGTGTACTGTGTGCGCAAGGAAGATGCACCTTCTTGAATCCAAGCAACTTTTTACACCACGGGGACTATCAAATTTCGATTAGAAGTTTGATGGGATCTCAAAAGCAAGCACCTTCTTTGAATCTCACAACTTTAAAATGCTCTTTTGACGTTTTAGACATCATGTCTGATGGGGGCACTAAGGTGGAGATGTAGATGAGATTTTGACTGTTCCTGAAATTGAATTACTAGCGTGATGGGTTTTCCTTTCCCATCTTCCTTTGATTCAATTTCCATTAGAAGGGAGGTTATTTGATGCTCATCTTCAGATGTTCACTTTGACTTCTTCATTTTAACCACTTGCATAAATACAATCCTACTTAAATCATTTGCATGAAATAAACAGGCCCTGGGTTTTCTCTGAGCTGTTATTATTTTCTGTAATTGGGGGTGAAATAACGAGTTTAAGGCGAGATGCGGCAGTGTATGCGATCTGCTATTGCTGTATTTTTCATTAGTCAAATAAGAAAGTCTGGCAATTGCTTGGAAAAAGACATTTGAGCCAGATGAATAGAGAGAGGATGAGTTGATCAAGACTGAAGATGAAGTATGATGTCCAAGATCACTTGAGGCTTAATTTTTTGCATTAGAACGGATAGGAACTGGAGACACAGGATTCATATCATTAGTGATTAAAAATGAAGATCAAAGTTGAATTTCCAAAAAATGAGCATCAAGTATCTTTTTCTTATGTGGGAAATAGACTTAAAAGTAGATGAGAAATGAATGCCCAATCATTACCCTAGTAATTTGTGAAGGTTCTATATCCATTATATCCTTCAACCCGCACTTCTTTAATAATCCTTTGGTTGAGTTCATTTCACCATGAATGCTTTTTTCTTCAATTCATATGTATTTTAATGCAAATAAATAGGCTGTTATAGAACAGAGTACTGGATTTCTGAGCTGGATTTAATGAATAGCGGATGACACTCACTTTATGGACAATAAGGAGGCAGGAGTTAAATCAATGAACCGGAAGAACACAGTTGAATTTTGTGGCGCTAACCGTGACAATGTCACCTGTCTGTATGCATATGCATGAATGTTTGGGCAATATGAAAAAAAGAATAAAGATAAAACATTTGTAAATGATATGTGGATCTTAAGATGAATGTGGGGAGTAACAAGCTAGAATCTAGTAAGTAATATGTGGGCATGCCACCTTCCCTCACCCGAGGGCTGTCACGTCACTTAACGTCTGCTTCCCTCATGGAGGGCTCCCTTACCTCGCCCGCGGGCTTCTCCTACTAGCTTGGGTTTAATGGGGTCCAATCCCCCTTAGCTGGGGTATGAGAGTAAAATAAATAAATAGTAGGGGGAAAAAGAGGAATGCCATTTAAGATGGTTTAATTATGTACAAAAAGGCCAAAATCTGCTCCTATCTACAGCAGGTTTACAGGTTAAGGCATTATTAGGATAGGGGGAGATTGGTTAAGACTTAGGATAAAACATTGAGGAAACAGATGTTATACAATAGAGTTGCATAGGTACGGAAGCAAACAGGATGAAGTTGGAAAAGTAGGACTTAAAAGGTGACTCCAAATAGATGAGAGTAGGCTTACAGAAGAAATGGAATTTATGGATGAGAGTAGGCTAATAGGTTATATGCTATTCCCATGGTTTCCTCTGTATCCGGCAGGGCTCTTTTGAGTTTTGAGGAGTGATTTAAAAGGCGACCCTAAATGGTCATGGCCTGTTTGATTTTATGAGTTGAACGTATCTAAGCCTACTCTAGGTCTCTAGGATACGACTAGGATGATAATGGTTATTGTCATGATATATGGAATTTTTGGGTCCTCTTCAACCATGAGTTCTCCGAATCATTGCAATTAAAGAGGCCTTAATGGGTTTTTTTTACTGGATTTGCTTGAAAAGAAAAGTGGGTTTTCAAAGGACAAACCATCAAACAGACCACATAGTCAACGAATGCAAGAACTAGAGCTGCATGTTTTCAGCTCTGTGATTTTCACTGTTACTAGGATTTGAATGCCCCTTACGATCTTAGAGACCGGGTGTGATCTTATAAGTACGTTGATGTTTATCTCTAATTGTAGTTCTGTTGGTTAGGGACACCAAACAACCATCCTACAACGGGTGAGAGTGTTCAAGTTCGAACCCTAAATCAAAGGTGGTGATGATCTGATTGAGATAATTTTGTCGCAAAATCATATCCACAGTAAAACCCTCTGTCACACCATCCTCCCATGATTGGTATATTCATCCAAGTGAGTCCCACAAGAGGCTTAGAGTTTTACCTCTCACGCAACTCATGAGAGGTGCCTCTTACAAGAACATAATCATGTATATATGATGGCCTTTTTTATTTTATTTTATTTGCATTAGTTTCAAATTTGCACTGAGGAATACTTTAGCAATATCTCTTTGCTCGCCATGAAAGCAATGGGATGCGTTTACAATTTGTGTCTGCTTTAGATCTCTTTGTACATCTTTTTGAGTGTTGGGATCCACAATGCAATTGAGCAATTGAAAGTGAAGTCTTTATGATTTAAATATACAAGAAATCAATAATCTTCTATTGGAAATATGGCCCATAGGAGCAATCTTTTAAATATTGGCTATTCTATCAGAACTTCTACCCAGTGGGCTCATATTGTCACCAAGCAAGCAACAAACATCGCTATATATTGAACTCAATGTAATGTAATCATGATAATGTTGTTTGAAAACATTCTATTGTAATATAATCGCGATAAACTCGATTTATTGCTAAGATTGATATGATGATATTATCATGAAAAAACTCAAAAAGAAAAGAAAAAACAAAACCAAAGATGATATAAAGAAAGAGCTTTTCTAGTTCCAAGGATTTATAATTTTTATCTTCTTTTTTTTTTAATTTATTTTTTATGTTCCAACTATATATATTTCTCCGACACAAACCCAAAATTTAAAACTACTATGATATTATCTCCTGTCGATATTATCGGAATCGCTGCAATATTAATGAACTAATGGTGATCAAGAGGTAAAAGCTGTCGGCAAAGCTGCATCGATGCCAATTTAGAAATCACTGATGCGAGGTGCACTTAAAACGATTCTCAAGTGTTAGTTTACCTTTACCATGACAAGTTTACTTAAAAAATACAAGGGGGAAAGCAGGTTCTTCTGTTAAAATAGGGCTTATGTACTGAACTAGCTCCGGGGTCTGTTTACCTCCTTAGTTAGATCAAACATTTATATTAAACAAACCGTATTCTGTAATGGGTGCTTGACACCTGGTTTATCATAATCATTTTTGGAGAAGACCAAAGATTTCAATAGGAATCTCTAAACAGTGAGAATGAATGGCACTTTGGGGCCTAAGTTCCCCCCAAAAATGAAGTCAATGATGTAATGTGTGATGAAGGAAGACTATCATTCCCCACTACAAATTAAAGGGGACATGTTATTATGAAAGGAGGGGGGGACACAAGCACATTTCAACCAGACAAGTCCTGATAATTGATGGTTTAAAACCTTCTCCAAGTTTATGTTCCTTCTTATCAAAGTCAATTACAATTATAATTAGCCCCCCCTTCCTCTTTTCCTTTCCATCAATCAAGAGCTAAAGCCTTCCTGTAGATGCTGGTAACTCAAGGGAAACACCCTTTCTCTCTTTCCCTTGCAGACATTATACTGTATGTAGGATGGTGCCTAAGCTCTAAACTCTCAAACAGTAGTTCATGCATCATTGGAGATGGTTATGGATTTAGACCCCAATAGGCCCACAAAACAGGATATAAACCAACGGTAAATGGATGGTTATGGTCTAATAATGATAATTTTCTCGACATAATCATATACGGCCATGTGCACAGCATCCCCCAAGGGTAAGACTAGGCTTTGATTTAATAAGATCTTCTCCGACTCTGTGTCGACCCTACACTAAATATCACATTTTCTAGGGCTCTTTTTGGTTAATTAATGTGTCATCATGGTAAGTAAGCATTGTGAATGCCTGCTGTGTATCCTATAAACATGAGTTGCCCATAAAATTTAGGGGTTTGGTTTAAATGTACAACTCTTGATTTCGAATTAGTTAAATTCCAAGCCTTTGGAGATTTATTTACTGTTCATATAGAGATTTTTCATTTGAGATGAAATGAACAAGTAGTATTAAATAAATTCATATATTTCAAACATGCAGATCAATCTTACTGGGTAAATCACTCCAATTGAAGTCAAATTCAGGGCCTATTTGTTTTGTGTAAGTGAATACTTGCGATTGTTTAGTTAAAAATGAAGAACGTAAGATGAATATGTAAATTTAATTGAGGAGAGATTTGTAATGAATAACCAACTATCACGTAGTAATTCAATACCTACGAAAGTCAAGATTCCATCTATATCTCCACTTCATATCCTTCGCCCGTCAGTCTGTCACTTCTTTAATAATCCTTTCGGGGAGCTCATTTCACCATCAATTCCTATGTATTATAAAGCAAACAAATAATTCGGTAGAGTTTTTGATCAGGGGTGGGGCTTGTGTTATAAAAGATTAGATCAACCAAAGGTGGCCCGCACAAATGGGTGGTGGTGACGTCATGACTTGATCATTTCTATAGGAAAATGTGATTCTGTTGGGGTGAAAGAGTAACTTCTGACTTCCCCTAGGGTTGATACCTGATAGTGATTAGATCGCATTTGTGAAGACATTAAATCTCTGATGATGGTTTTAATAGGAATTCTGATCCATTATCAACTGATTTGTTGCTCTATCTTGTCAATTAGTTGTCTTTAGGGTTGAGGCTTCTTGTGGCGCTCAGGAAAAGATGGTTGAGGATGGTGAGAGCCACCTTTTATTCAAAGACAGCTTTATCACAGTTGATGGTATTTCAAAGGACCATTTGATTAGTATCTTCAAAATCCTTATCTTCATGAATTTCACTCACAAATATCCCATCACCTTCTCCATAATATTAGACATTCTTGAAAAGAGGTTTTTCTTGTTCTAATGCTGAGGATTTTAGCTTTACATAAATGGGGTTTTTTTCCAGGCAGGAAAGATGATTTGATTGTGAATGTGTGACTAAGAGCCCATTACTCTACTACCCATCTTTTCTCCTCGTACCTTTGTCAAATAAAGTAGTGGTTGAGATTTCTTATGTCCTAATTGAATTTAAATGACAAAAATCTCATGACCTCATTTAGATTACACTGATAGATAATCCTTGAAAGGATGGTTTTCTCTTCTCAACTTTATACATACTTCTTGGTTTCACATTCAGAAATTCTGAGCAACTATTGTTTTTGAATTGAGGTATACAGATAACTTGCAAAATTAGTCTCCTGTTTAGTCACCTTGCGCAGTTGCACTCTTCTTATTTGTTGATATCAGGCTCAAATTGGTCCACAGTTAACTTCTACCAGATTTCATTTGTGTCAGTAAATTATTTCCAACTCCATGTATTGACAATTTTCTTATATGAACTTTTAATTCATTTGTCTCAAAAGTCATTATGCAAAGTTTTATCTTACAATATACTTGCCTTCTTATTTAAGCAATGAATGCTACAACTTTATAATTCTAATTATTATTTTCTGAAGCATTATAATAATTATTTTTTGAGAGTTTTTTCCTTGCTAAAGGCAAAAGAATATATTAAGAGAAGAGAGAACAGAGGGCATGGCATCATGAAACTTATTCTTAGATATTTATGCAAAGTTGTTGGGATAATCAAGGGGAACATAGGGCCTAAAGAAGATCCTTTGGTGCAACCCTACCTAAAGCTTTGTTATCTTGTAAATTAATTCTTATGCTTGTTATTGCCACTTGAAACATGCTTTGAATAATATCAGTGTAATTATTAGGGATGAATTTTTTTTTTCAATGCTGTTCAAATTAACTGTCTTAAGTGTTAAATAAACGCGTAGTGAGATGAGAACGATTCCATGACGGTTTCTCATCACTAGATAATCACTGATGTTCACAAACTGTTGTAAGCTTCTTTTTTATTTCTGCATTTTCAATAAATTTTACTTGAAGATGAAACGGGGTCTTATATAGAGTTTTCCAAATCTTGGGTCTCAATTTGGTGCAATGTTTGGAAGAATTTATCGAGTTTTTCTCAATTCCTTTAAAAGGTTTTTGATAGAGGAATTAGTTCGGGTTAAAAGGAGACCACACACCAACATCTCCCACTTGAACATAGAGCCGGAAAATTAAAAGACTTGCTACCACTATTATTTGGTTTTAACCTATCAACATGTCCTAACACCTGCTCTCATTGTATAGTAAAATTATCTTTCATTATGGGATTTTCTAGGATATACCTCTCAAAACTTTCATGAATAATTGAGGAAGTTTCGAACTTTTATAATTTATCATGAGGTTATTCACGCTTTCCAAAGTTATGTCAAATGACTTTCACAGAAAGCTGATTCCTTTATTTCTTTTAAAATTTAGGATTATTTCACTTTCATGAGGACCCACACAAACCAACATAATAATGGTTTTGCCTAGACCTTTTAAAGGCTTATATTAGGTTTTTTTTTTCTCTTGAAGCTTTCACCTGAATAGTATTAATATGGAAATGGCTGCTCCATTATTTTCTTTTCTTTTTCTTTTTGATTGGGAGGTCTCAAAATGATGCACTCTTGCCCACCTAGGAGGCATCTGGTGTCCCTAGCAAGCTGCTTCGTTTCTCACCTTATTGGGGAGGGGGGCACATATAGTGGCACCAAATTGGAAAAATGCTCATGAGGCGTCTTAACTTAAACTAGCCCAGTCCCCACTTAAAAAATTGTTCAGCCCCCATCTATTTTCCTAAACTCTCTCTTCCTCTGAAAAATCTCCAAATTGGAAGAGATCCCCAAATCACACTCCGTATCTGGCATTGGTGCACCACCGTCATCCCTCTCTAGGTAGGTATTCTTCGTGGCGTGGTGCCGCCGCTTCCCATTTTTCCTTTTGTTCTAGGAAACTCATCTCTAGGTAAGTCTCCTTATTTGTTCAATTTCTCTGTTCTTGTGTACCGATTGCCAATTTACTTATCTTTTGCTAGATCATTATGAACATCATTTTCAAGCCTGATTTTTAACTCAAATCGAAGCCTATTTAGATTCAAACACAAACTTTATTTATATTAATATAATGCAATTTAGGTTAAAATGAGTTTGAATATTGGGCACAAATTTAATCTTATTTATTTAAGTACTTTAGTACTTGGGATATAGTTCAACACTATTGATTAACACCTTTCTTTTGGCCACTTTTTTTATTTTTACTTAGTTAAATACAATGGCTAAGAAGAGAGAGCCAATGGTTGTCTTGGGCTCATTCATTTCAAAAGGAGACCTTCTTTTTAGAAGGATAGAATAACGAGAATAGAGAACTTGATATAGTATTGGCTCTTTATCTCATATGGTGTTATAAAAAATCAGTATGATTTTTTTAATAGCTTTTAAAACTCAGGCGACATATATCAATTTGGCCATCACTAAAACTCATCTTTCCGGTTATCATTTTGAATAAAAGAAGATTATTTTTTTCAAGTCCCCTCAAATGAAAACCCTAGGTCCGCCGCTGAGTGGGTGTTCTCTCCCCCAATTGATCTCTTATGGGTCTCGAACCCCTTGAATGGGTACTAAAGTAAAAGGATTAAAAAAAAAAAAAAAAAAACCCTCAGGTACAATCAACCATTCTTGTGATAGATTTACTTGTCATAAGCATAGACTACCTCTTTGATTATTAGAGTACATAAGGATAGCCCATTTGGTTGGACATCTCGTTTCTCACCCAATTGTCGAAGGATTAGTCATTAAATTACCTCCCTGCATATGCAGTTTGAGCAGACGTTATATCCTTGCATTGGGCCTCTGATGGGCCCCATCCCCTTGCTTGGATACCAAAACAAAATCTCGTTCCATCCTTGAAATGAAAGGGTTGAAAAGAGCATAACAATGGTTCAACTGTGAATCAATTAGTCGATGTCTAAAATATCTTAATATCAAGTAAAACTAATTAAAAACGGCTCTTTACCTGAGTGGTAAGAAGCGTCAGTTCTTATCTGCTTGTACGTTATCTCTTCCCGCTTCTGCAGGTTTCTTTCCTATTTGAGTGAGCTGCTTTGTTTTTCCGTTTGTATGCAAGCTCTCTCTTAGGTCCCAGCCCCATTAGCTAAGGTTAAAAAAAAAAAAAAAGTATAACTATTCTAATGCTTTCCCCATTTCATAGACGACATCATTTTGGCCCTTTAGATCATTGAACCACAACTTCACAAAGGGTTTGGTTTAGATGAGAAGTAAATGACAAGTAGAAAGCCGAGGATGGGTGAGTATATGGAGAAATATAAAGGTAAAAAACTCCTTCATAAAGATTTACTACCTTTTTAAGCAGTCATTCTCAATTTTTCTTTGGATTTAAATGGATTTAAGAACAAAAACTCATTTTAGAATCTTTGTTAAAAGATCTTAATCTCAACTATTACATTAATACGAAATTCAATTTCACTAAAAAAAATGGTGTTCTAGTACCATTTTATTTAAGGAGAACAACATTTCTCCTTTTTCTATTTTGGAAATATAAGTACTCACCCACCCACCCATACACTCACCTAAGTTTTGATCGTCAGTGCTAAAATCAGAGATTGAGCCCTAATTATTTCTGTGGAAGGGAAGCACTTGTTCATCAATTGAGCTACCAATGGATTGAAAATAAATGGGATAATTGATTTTTTTTATCTCGGTCATGTGCCAAACTTTGATTGGAGAAGAAATTTGTCGAACCTATATCTAAGAACAAAATCTATGATTTTGAGCGGATTGCAGGCCCAAAGTTGTAGACCCATCTCATGTCGTGCACGATGGAGTTGAAAAACGTTGACAAGTCCCGAAGATCATGATAATTCTCTCGCAAAAGCTTTTTGGGGCTAGTTTGATATTTTACTAGCATAATAAAAGTCAAGTAAATCATTCATTTTTTAGATAAGATGTCCCATCAAAAGCACTTTAATTCAAAACTTTTTTCATCTTAAAAAAAAATAATAATAATAAAAAACCACTTTTATCCACTAAAATACAAAAAATGCTACACTTTTTTAAATAAAAAGTCAAAATTTTTTCATAACAAATAATTAAAAATAAAACATCATTATAATCTACTTATATTTTATTCTTTCTTTAAAATCAATTTTATTTCACTTGAAAAAGGATGATGCTTACACGTGTGCCTGTAGTGGCACATGTGCCTCCGAGACAGTGGATAAGCTTTTGTAGCGGATGCCAGATGTCGGCAAGTAAGGTACGATCCAATGTGGGGCCTAGAAAACGAGATCAGCGAATTACATTTTGACAGCTTGGCCTGTCCTACAGCAACTGATGTGACTTGGATTTAAATCGTATGTCACCTAGTGGGCCCCACATGCTTCGACGCACGTGCTCTGCCTGCAAAGTCGTCTCAAGGAGTCGGAAAAGGTCACCCAGTAACGGCGTTATTTTAGCCGTTACTGCTGACGTCAGGATTAGGAACCGGAGGCATGGATTGTGGGGCACCTGCACGGCTGTACCTGCCCCACCATGGATAATGATTTAATTGGTCCCACCGGCAGGATGGTAAGTTTGAGGTGGGACTGATCAATGAAGAGGTAGAGGAATCTATCTCAATTTTTATATGCCTTCCATAAATTGGAAATGACATCTACTTGAACATCAATTTACAATTTGCCATCCATGAATGATTATCAGAGGCTCGAATCATCCTCGTTAGCTATTTGATCAATGGCCGACAAGTTTTTACCGACTAAATGACCGTTTGGATGGGTATTATATTTAGAGTCGGTGGCTATCAGAAGGGGTCCCTGTTTTATGGTCCACTTGGATGGCCATAAAATGGGTCTCACTAGATGTTTAGGAATGCAATGCTCTCCTTATCGTGAGCGACGATGCTCGAAGAAGCATAAAATGCTGTACTATTTTAAATTACTTGGAAATAATTGAGTTTTCTTCTCCATCTTCCTCTTATTTATGTTCTGGTGATGAAAATAAATATTTAATGTTATTTTTTGATAATAGCCTTTTATTTCTTTTATTTTAACCTTTTTTCTTAGAAATGCAAGTCTACAAATCTCAAGGAGTTCAATTACATGAGCCATTCATGGATGCAGGCGGTGTAGCAACCTACGTCATGTTTATGACTAATTTTTCTAATTCTCCTTGGTCTCTCCATCCATATGTTCCAAATGGGCAGGTTAGTTAGGCTTTGGGTACCAGCATGGAGAGTGGAATTTTATTTAGTTTGATTGGTTTGTTGTAATTGGACCTTGTTGGTTTTTAATGAAACTTTTGTTCCTAGAGTCAAAAAAGAAAGAAAAAGATGAAATCTTAATTGATTAGCTACTTACTAAAGTTAAGAAAATCCCCTTAAAATTGGATATGACCACTGTTGGCCCAAACTCTATATATTGACACTAAAGACACTTCCCCCAAATTATTTCCTTTTCTTAAGACTTTTTGCCTTTATTCACTGGCATCAGTGAATGTTGTGGACATTCACTAATATCAATGAATTAATGTAGGTTGTTTTTTCTTCCACTTTCTTTCTCCTCCTCATGGCCCTCTTATTTTTCTCCTTCTACAGAATGTCTCCATTAATCCAATTTGTTTCATCATCTTCTTTGAAAAAAAATCAATTTAGCCATTCTTGATTGTGTCCGGATGGTATGGAGAATGCGACCATTGCTAAGCTCACAATTCAATATTACCTGCACCACCCACCGACTCCAAAACCCTATCGACGATGAAGAAAACAACTATCCTATCTTCCAATCCTCCAATAGCCTCCCCATCTTCAATGAAATTGAAGGCTTATTTCATAAATCTTCCTTCCACTTTCCCCCTCTCACGTCCTCTCTACTACCTCCTCCCTCCATTGCTCCAGAACTGCCCCTGCCATGTCCATCATGCCATCTGAACTTTCCTCTTAAGAACTCCATTTGAAGAAAAAACCCTACTTCAACCCTAATTCCATCCTTGCCCAAATGTTTATCTTCCTCTAATCCATCTTGTTGGGCATTTAATTAAGGCAAACATGCACGATCAATCATAACAACAAGCAATCCACGACATAAGAAATTTATGTGGTTCGGCAATTGCCATTTGAAGAAAAATCCCTACTTCAACCCTAATTCCATCCTTGCCCAAACGTTTATCTTCCTCTAATCCATCTTGTTGGGCATTTAATTAAGGCAAACATGCACGATCAATCATAACAACAAGCAATCCACGACATAAGAAATTTATGTGGTTCGGCAATTGCCTACGTCCATGGGCTATGAGCGTTTTGCTTGATTCCACTATGTAGAAAATTGGACAACTCGCTACAGGATTCCAAATCCTCTAACACTTAGCTCACTCTCTACCTTAATAGGTTTCAATCTTGCTCTCACAGCCTTTCCCCTTACAATGCGCTCTGTGTTCCCTTTGCTTTATTACTTATAAAGAATAATCATAGAGAGTATTAATAAGGAATTAGCCCTAACAAAGTTGGACACAAATTAAACCACTCATTAGGCCCATTGGACCTTTTGAGCTAAATCTAACAATCTCCACCTTGGCGAAAAATGTCTGCCCTTTGAAGAGTTGTTGTGTTGTGTTTATAACACCTGTACCTTTTGGGAAAGCCCTCCCACTATATCTATACCTCATTAAAGATGAGATGCACCTTCAATATCTAACAAGAGGAGAGATTGAGAAAGTCCAGGTAATGCCTAAACTTCTCTGTAGTGATTGGCTTGGTAATCATATCAGCTGCATTCTCATTTGTGTGAATCTTCTCAACAGAGATCTCACTTGTAGCAACCCTATCTCGAATCCTACGATACATCACCGGTATGTGCTTTGTTCGTGCATGATATACTTGATTCTTTGTCAAACATATTGCACTCTAACTGTTACAGTGTAGTGAGATTGATTTCTGCTTAATTTCGATTTTATTCACCAAACCTTTCAACTAGATTGCTTCCTTAGAAGCCTTCGTAAGTGCCGTGTATTTTGCTTCTGTAGTGGATAATGTTGTTGTAGATTAAAGCACCGATCTCCAACTTATCGGTCCGCTAGCTAGTATGTAAATATAGCCTATAGTGAATCTTCTTTTATCCACATTCCTTGCATAATCAAAATCTACATACCCCACAACACTTTCTGACCCCTATTTTCAAGTCTTTGGTGCCCTTTAAGTATCTCAGCATCAATTTTACTGAATTCCAATGCTCTTTTCCTGGATTCACTTGTACTTATTCACCACACCAACTGCTTAAGCAATATCTGGTTTCATGCACACCATGTCATACATTAAACATCCCACCGCATTACCACACGATATTTTAGACATTTCTTTAATTTCTTCGTTCGTACTTGGACATTGTCTAGCACTCAAACTTAATTGACCTGCAAGTGGAGTAGACACGAGCTTGGCATTCTGCATGTAGAATTTCTCAAGTACCTTTGAGATGTATTTCTTCTGTGACAACCGCAACTTTCCATTCTTCTGTCCCTCCTAATTTCCATAGCCAACATTTTTGTGGCCACCCTAAGGTCTTTAATGTCAAACTCCTTTCTCAACTGAGATTTTAGTTCATTTATTTTTGACATGTCCTTGCATGCGATAAGCATGTCATCTACAAAACGTAGCAACATAATGAAAGAATTATCATCAAGCATTTTTTAATATACACAATGAGTGCGTGTTTTGCCCAACACATCTACTACTCAATGGCCTCCTTATCTTTTCTTTCAACCCCCACTACTTCTTCGACTCTCTTGTTGACACTCTCCACTTCCCCATTTTTTCTTTCTTGAATAAAATGATAATCATGAATTGAATCAAATAGATTATGGAGGAGAATAAGAGGAGGAAGAAAGTGGAAAATCTAATTGATATCAGTGAATGTCTGTAATATTCACTAATATCAATGAATAAGGACAAAAATATTAATTTTTTTTTGGGGCATTTGGCCGTAGGTCCTTCAACATTGCAATTTATTGGAGAAGGTCCACGTTTTTTTCGTAGAGGCAAAGGTCCATTTTTAAGTTTTAAACAGTTAAAAAGTCCAGAATGCCCCTCTTAATGCACTCTGTGCGGTATAGAAAAAAGGAAAACTCATTTTGTTAAGAATCTCATTTGGAGAAAAAAAGGGGGAAATCCGTCAAACTCATGGAGATGATTTGGCTGCACAAATCAAGGATTACGACAAATAAGAGAAATAAAATGGAGAAAACTTATTCAAAGAAAGATAAATCATCCTGAAAATCTGCGAATGGGAATGGTCATCTTCTTCTTCTTTGACCTCTGTAGACATTCTCTTGTATTTCGCTTTTCTTCCATTCTCGTTCTCACTCTCTTGAAGATTTGTCAATCCCATCTCTCTATCCGTCAGACTCTCTCTATGTCTTTGTTTCAGGTTTTAATCAAATGAGAGAAAGAGTAATGAGACCTAGAGAGAGAGAGATAAATTAGCTATAGGTCCCTTAACCTTATCGTTTAAGGCCTCTAGTCCACAATATTTTTGTTTCATCTGATTTTCTTAAAAGACACAAACTTGTCTGACTCTTGAAAGAAAGATATATAAATTTATCTGAGTTTTGAAACAAACTCAGATAAATTTATCTGAGTTTTGCCAAATGTTTGTTCTAGATAAATTTGTTCGAAACTCAGATAAATGTTTGATATAAATTTATCTGCGTTTGGAATGAGTTTATTTGAGTTTCGAACAAATTTATTTGAGTTTGGGATAAATTTATTTGAGTTTGGGATAAATTTATCTGAGTTTGGAACAAATTTATTTGAGTTTCTAACAAATCTATCTGAGTTTGAAACAAATTTTTCTGAGTTTGAAGTCTTACCAGAAGTTCAGATAAATTTACTTGAGTTTGAAACAAACTCTTTTGGTAAAAACTTAGATAGATTTATATATATTTTTGAAGAAACTCACAAACAACAACATAAATGAGATATAGTAGTCACGTGAGGAAAAAAACCACAGAAGATTACAGAATCTCTTGCGCACGACTAGAATGAACCAATTAAAAAGCTGTCAATACTGATCTTGTGTGGGGCAAAGATCAGTTCAATACTTCTAATATGTATTGGTGCAAGTTCTTCTCCTATGTCTTGTGGGGCAACGATTACAGAAACTCCCCCGCACAGAAAATCCTCAACACTGTGGTGGGGCAAAGTTCAATTGGAAAAAATAGGTTGATGATCAGATCTTGGGCCTCTTTATCGAGATGGGTATGATATGAATGACATGGTTACCTGATGATTGCAAAGAAAACCCATGAAAGCTTCTGCAAGTAGTGCATCTGCAGCGAATCATACTTTGGTGTAGGAGGCCTGGAATCGTTCCCTCTTATTTAAATATCGAAACTTGATCTATTCTGTCCCATTTGAATTTCAAAACTTGATCTAAAACTATGAAATGAAATCCGTGAGATAGCTTGATGCATTTACAGGGCAAATCAGTCATTAAAAATCATGTTAACGATCTTAAAACTAGGGATTAAATGCGTGACATGACTTCAGACAATTAGAAGGGCAAATTAGTCATGCAAATGTATGATCTGACATAATTAGGGACCTTCCCTTGAAATAAGTCTAGGCGAATGGGTCAGGGGACTAAATTGAGAATTCTGTGGATTAGAGGCCTTGAACAACAATGTTAAGGGACCTCTGGCTAATTTTCTCATTAAGCGGGAGCTCTTCTACCATCAATATTCAGAGTTTGGGTCCACGGTCATCATATCTAAGTTTAATGGAGTTTTTTTTCATAAAACCCCCAGGATACTTCTTATCAAACATATCTAGGTATGGGCTAGAAGATATAAAAGGGGGTGACGAACATAAAAGAGGTGAATGGTTCTAAATTACTAGTTTTGATACCCGAAACCCCCCACCCCAAGATTTATGCTCGTGTGTTGAGGGGTTGTGTGTGCGCTTAGGTGAATCACCATGGGGATACCCTCTTCATGGGGAAAAAATGAAGAATACGATTGATAGAAGAGTTAATAGGAATTTTTACGAGATTTTTTTTCTATAAGTAACTCATTTAACAAATTGTCAATCTATATATGGTTAGCTCTAACACTGTCAAAGGGTCGGCACAAAGGGTCAGGTGCGGGGGTTATCTAAGCCCTACCTTAACATATGCAGGCCAGACTTGAGGTGGCACAATGCCCTCGAAAGGTATGCACTACCTACGCCCCTTGCTGGCTAGGGTAGGGCATGAAAAAGAAGATAGTAAATTTTAGGCTTTTTCTACACTATTAGTAGGCACCAAATGTAAACCTGACATTAACCCTTTTTCTTTATTTGAACTTAGAAACTTCAATGCAATGCAACAAGTAGAATGGAGGCAGACTAGAATCTCACTTTACTATAATATAATTTAATAGGGTGTTGGATATGCAATTGTCTGCTATCAAAGAGACGATTATTTGATAGTATTCATAACTATTATATTTTAACTCATCAATTTAGTTTCATGATAGAGTGCATTGTGTTGAATTCTCGTGAATTAAATACAATAAAAAATGATCCTATAAAAAAAAAAGAAAATTGTTGTCTCGTAATTTCTTATATAACTTGCCATTTAGGTTTTGTAGCACTTTATTTTCCAGGTTGTGGTCCATCCAAGAGGTCAGCCATTGGAGATGAATTTGAATCTAAATACAAGACTAAATGCCAGACTCAATAACTAGTGGAATGATCACATGCTATTAAAAACCTACATATGAATTGCATAATAATCATGCTTAAATAAACCTTCACATAATAATCATGCTTAAATAAACCTACATATATACTGAAAAAAATCCACATACATAACAATTGTATATAGATAAGTGCGCGCACACACACATATGATTAACAGCCGTAGTTAGCTCATTGGTTTTTTCCGTGAAGTGTGAGAGAGAGGTGCCTCGACATGGGAGCCAATAGTAATTTAAAACTTATTTCTAGTGTCTTTATTACATTTACAACTATGACTTATCCAAATAATCTTCAAATTGATCACTTGGATATCTTTCTAGATTTCTTAATTTTTAATTTAGTAAAGATGGAAACTTGATTATTACAATACGAGAAAAATTCGAACAATTGTCACAAATATGATTTGCATAAAAATAGATCAAGAGAAAATAAGGAAAATAAGAGAACATATTTAAAAATGTGATGGGCCGATTTGATGACTCTCATGACTAAAAAAATAAAGAAGGAAAGAAAGTGAAAATTGCAATTGATTTGTCCAAACAAATTCATTTCTTTTTCGAACAAACTAAATGGTCTCTTATTTTGAAGCCAAACACTTATATATTATTCTATTAGGGTCTTAGCCTTTTGATTTGCTAGTCAGTTATATACTCAAATACTCGTAACATAAATGTATAATAACATCATATTATATATGGCATATGATAATACGTAAAGGAAGTTCGCTGAAAAATCACCTTAATTGCCTCTTGCACACAAGAACCTCGATAGATCTCTTTGAACCATTGTGGTCCTGTGGGGTGTTTTTTTTTTTGTGGGAGGTGAACAACGATATTGTCACTAGTTTCTAACGTTGATTGACAATATTGTCGCTCTTTTGCTAAGTACCTCTTGACATACCTCTTGCACTTTAGAATTGGAAAATGTTTTTCCAATTACAATCAGGCCATCGATGGGTAGGCCGTATATATAAGTAACATCCTCTAAGTAAAAGTGACATTGTCAGATGGAAAAAGAAACGTGTTCATTTCTGGTCGCCACCTTTCAACCAAACCAGATATGAGGGCATGGTCTGTCATACTTTTACCCATTTGTGCTAGATCGTGGAGACTAAATTGTCTTGCATATTCCTTTTGATTGTCTTTTAACACCTATTTATCCCTATTGGGACTTGTTGGTATGCATCTATATGGACCAGGTTCTTGTCAAGTATATTGCAAGGTCTTAAATTTTTGGAATTAAAAAAACTAAAATCTATATAATACAAATGAAGAATCATTTAGGATGTACCACTCCATGGCTAACTCCTTGAGAAATATGGTTTTCACATTCATAGAAGATTTTATCTCCACATGCATTTGATTCTTTCTTAGACATCTGCACAAGACACATCCACGTTGTAATGATCTATCTAACACTATCTTTCTCTTAACTACACATCCACACAGAAAAACAAAATGATACTAACATTCACCAACGTAGAATAGAGCTACACAAAGAATAATTAATATAAATGCAAACATATATGTACAATATTGGAGTGATCTTAATTGAAATCCAAACATAAACAAATACAACTGCAAATTAATGCCTATGGTATGTGCATACACTCAAATGGATTTGCTCTTTGTGCCATATTAGATACATGGAAGTGATGCTCAATGTATAGTTAACAAGTGGCAAACACTCCTTTGATCAATCACTCCTTATTATTGTATATATATATATATATATAAAATCTTTGCAACTTTACAACCACACGTTAAATTATGGCACATTGTAATTGTTGTTTTCTTTCAATTTGTTCGGCCATAATTATTTCACGATTTTCAGAGTCATTCGAACTAAGAAATTGTGCTCCTTTTTTTTTGGACTTGTATCGTTGAGATTCGCGAGGTTCAAGGAGGAGACTGATTGTTTGTCGGGCAGAAAAAGAGATTGATTCAGGATACACAAATCAGAATACACTATGGCATCAAGCAATGAGTTCAAGATTGAAATGTTTACCACGAGGAACAATTTCAGTCTTTGGCAACGAAGAATGAAAGATGTCCTGGTTCATAGAGGGTTGAAGAAGGATTTGTATAGAAAGAAGCCAGAAAAGATGTTCGTTGAAGATTGGGAGGAGTTGGAGGACAAGGCCATAAGCGTTATTTGCCTCACCCTCCACGATGACGTTCTCTTCAACGTCATGAATATTGGATCTGCTCTGAAACTATGAGCCAAGTTCGAGAGCATCTATATGTCCAAGTCACTGACAAACAAGTTATTTTTGAAGAAGTAATTGTGTTCTTTGAAGATGACGGAAGGATCACGATTGTTGGAACATCTCAATGAGTTCAATAGGATCGTCACGCAGCTTTTGAGCATTGATGTTAAGAATGAAGGTGAAGACAAAGCACTGCTTTTTTTCCTTCATTGCCCCCATCGTATGAGCACGTGGTGATAACGTTGATGTACGAGAAAGATACTTCAAAAATTGACGAAATAATAACAATTCTTTTATCGAGTGAAATCATGAAGACTGACGGTGAGAAATCTCAAGATGAAGGTATTAATGTTGCATCAGGTTCAAACCGGAGAATGGGGAGATCCATGAATAGAGGATCGAAAGATCGGGATCGCTCCAAATGGAAAGGGATTGGCAACGCAAAGACTTGTTATTATTGTGATAAGGAAGGTCACTTCAAGAGGGATTGTCCGAAGTGAAAGAAGGACTTGGTTGGGGAAGAAGAACTTGATTTAGATAGTACTAGTGTGGTGGAAAGTTCAGATGGCGAGGTAGCATTACTCTCGATTATCAAAGGTACGAATCATACTACAAACTCTTGGATTTTAAATTTTGGTTGTGGCTATCATATGTGCTATAGTAGAGATGTATTTGATACCTATACATCTTGGAAGGGAAAACTTATTTTCATTGCAAACAATGAGGAATCTAAATGCACGAGAATGAATATGGAGAAAATCAAGATGTTTAATGGAGTTGTACGGACCTTGACGAATGTGATATATGCTCCGGACTTACGAAGAAATTGTATTTCTTTGAGGCCTTAGACTCCAAGGGCTGTAAGTATACTGTAGCAAGTGGAGTTATGAAGGTGGCTAAGGGAGCAATGATTGTCATGAAGGGTGAGTTTGTCCAAGGTCTTTATACGTTGGCAAGGAGTACAGTTACAGGTGGAGGTGGAGAAACTCCAAGGAAGAATGAAAAGTCAGTTGAGGTGGAGTTAGAAGGAAAAACATAATATATTCCAACAAACATTTATGAGGAGATATTTAATAGCAGACCAAAACTGTAGGAAAAACAATAGGAACACCAAGGTAAAGGAAAAGAACGGAAAATCCATATGCCTAGGGCCTAGGGAAATGTGCAGTCGAAATGAAAGTTACTTTTGTCTTGACATTTGGAAATGGGAAGTCATCGTGTTGCAATGATGCTAGCAAGGATGGTAACGGATGGACCAGGTCACTTCGAAAGAACGGGATGAAGGTGTTTGGAAAGTCGACGAAGGAGAAGTTCAAGCCACACTGGGACTTGATCGTCACGCCACATCGTTGAGATTATGAGTGCACCCCGGGCTAAGGGGGTGTAGGAGCTGTGCTTGTGTTACACCCTGACCCAAACTAATCACGATTAAGGGTAATTAATTAGGATTAATGCTAGTTAAGCATGAGTAATTGAATTAATAAAGGTTAATGACCAAAGAGAGACAAACTTCCATGAGTGCTCCCTCAATTAGTTTTAAGTCCAAACTTCCATGGGTGATAATTACGGGGACTATACAATGCATACATTAAATATTCAAATATGATGTCTATCGATAATAACATGTGCATTTGGAAACCAAAGGTTACACCCAAATGGTTGTTTAGATTTGAGACAGAATTAAGTAGAACCAGAAATGATCAGTAGGTTCTCTCATTGTATCGTACACCATATTGTTGGGTCCTAATCTAGTGAGATTGGTATTACCGTTTTTCCCTTCTCTTGTTATTAAGAGAATTATCGAATTGAATTGAACCTAGAAATGGACTGCTTATTGTAAAGCATTAGCTCTTGAGTATGGCACTACCTAGCTATGGTATTAGAACTTTAAGTGAGTTCAGTGAATTAATAAATGAAACAAATGACTATTCCTACTGCAGTAGATGATTTGGGGCGTTCCGGAGCTCTGTGGTGATGCTAGTTGTTCCTTGTCCGGACACTAGTTAGTCCTACATATTCCGATCATATCTATGGATATAGATTGATGCGTTCTATTTGGAAGATGAATCCTTCCTTTGAGGGAAGATGGTAAAATAAATTAAATGAAATGAAATG
Organism: Cinnamomum chago; assembly: GCA_038049695.1. Taxonomy (NCBI): domain Eukaryota; kingdom Viridiplantae; phylum Streptophyta; class Magnoliopsida; order Laurales; family Lauraceae; genus Cinnamomum; species Cinnamomum chago. Next base: position 33,329,418 of record CP142461.1, read on the forward strand.
AATGAAATGAAAGCTATGGTAGTGACCATCTTGTACTTGTCTATTGATTAACTCTTAAGTTTACCTATTGTCATTGTAGGAGTTATTTAGACTTGTCTATAATGGTAATTGTTACTAAATAGATTTAATGAATTCAGTATATGTATTAACATGTGCTATTACAAGATCTGTTTATACATTGTTGAACCGTTGTGTTCACTAGTGTTATTGATGACATTACAGGCCCGATTGCCCTTGCCGGTCCAGCAGCACCCCTGGCGGCAGCGGAGGAGACCGCTCCGATTCCTCGAAGAGGATTGAATGAATGGAATGGTCGGGATACCATTTGATATGGGTATCCGAGTGTGATGAAGAACTATAATGTTTTGAAAGTTATTTTGTATAATCATTTTGAAATGTAATTAATTATTATTGCATGGTGTTTTGGATATGCAGCAATTGACAAACAAATGATAGAAATGATACATGTATACGGACTTTATTCTTTTTGTATACATGTAAATCGTGAATTGATATTGTAAAAAATAATTATTTCCACAAAAGTTGTGTATTTGACATGTTTAATGAGAATGTTATCCCTTTTGGATTTCGTTTTAACTTTAGTTAATTCAGAGTTTACGGGACTAAGCATGAGCCAAAGCTCGAGGTTATCGTAATTCAGACCCGGGTTGTGACAGCTTGATAGTAGGAGGTGTGGGGGCAAACCATTCAGCGTGGTATGACGGGATGAAGACATTGCTGGGTATCTTCAAGGTGGGCCAATGTGGAGATTGTTGGGTTATTGTATTGTATTTTGGGTTAGCCGGATTAGTCTTTAGGGTTAATCTGGGTGCAAGGGTATTACAATAATTTTATTAGGATTTTCTTGGGGTTTAAAAAAGGCTTTCTTGGAGGCCAAGAAAGCAGGATTATATATTGATGTAATATGTGACCCTGAACTCTAAGCGAAGTTGTGTGGAGCATAGGAGGGGTGGGAAATGAATTGACTTGATCTTTTTTCATGGACGTAGGCGGTTTTGCTGAATCACGTAAATTATTGTGTCTCATCTTCTTCATGGATTGATTGCTTGATTACTATGTAATTTGTGTTTGCGTGCTTGATTATCGGTCTCGAGATTGTTCGTTCCGCTAAGCCATTTTCCCAATATATATATATATATATATATATATCGTTGTCATTCCTAAATAAGGTAATCTTTCTAGATAAAATGCCACTCTTTTGGGAAGACAATTAACTCTATACACTTAGTTCAAGTTATAATACACAACATACCAACATGACGCACTTACTCGATAAGCTTAAGGAGCTCTGAACTCCTGTACTGTGCATCACAAAACTAAAAAGATATAGATACATTCCTAATAAAAACATTAGAAATATGCCACATCTTAGAATGTGAAAAACGGAATTTAATGCATATGGATGACTTGTAAGACTTCAAATTACATGTAAACCCCAATGAAGAAAGGGAGGAAAACATATATATATATATATATATATATAGTGGTGAGCAACCAAAATACACAAATCGAATAAAGAGAACATTTGAATGTTCTCTACGTAACATTGGAGTATGTTGGAGAAAACAGTATGTTGTTAGGATTGTTAGGAAGAGATTAGGTAGGTGAGAAAGATTAGCTAAATTTGAAATTTAAATAATCTTATAGTAAGTTATTCTTCTTGTATAAATCGAGAGGATTTCCTTTCATGCCAATTACGGTGAAATTATGGGAACATATTGATTCTTTATATTTTATAGAGTGGCGATGTTGATAGAAGGATGGTGGATGAGGAAAAAACCAAAACCCAATGATATTGTCACTGTCTAACACTTAAATGAGAAGATAGAGAATGAAATATACCTCCATGGGTTCCAATAGGACCAGAGGTTGTAGAAAATTAGAAGAAACTACTAAAGATAGATGCATGAGACCATCATTTGGGACCACCGTGGAGTACAACGTCGCAGTCAACGGAGTGTAAAAGAAGAAGGGGGGAAGAGAATTAGGGGAAAAGGAGTTGGGCCGGGTGAGGAATGTATATATAAGGGGAGCGACGCCTATATATATTGTTTCTCCCTCCAACAAAAAAAAAAGGAAAAGAAACGGAAGAGGCCCCACGGCGCTACAATGGTTCAAAGAGATCTGCCAGGGTTTTTTTGGTGTGGGGGCAACTAAGGTGGTTTTTTCAGTAAATTTCTCTACTATGTATATAATGGTATATATTAGATGCAGAATACATATAATATATATATATATATATAAATATATATTTGCTTGTACATGGGAGGATTGTTAAACTATCCTAGTCCTAAACTAACCTAGTTTAGGTTCAAGGGATCATTTCTAGGGTGCTTTACTTCAGTGCTATACTACAGGACGTCCATCTATGTTTCACTAGTGTACGTTTTCTGTTTGTACTCCGCGTCACATGACACTCCGCTTTTGTGGCCCGACTTTGGTTGTGAGATGAGAGTCCCTTACCACTGTCTATCTCGTGGTTCTTGACTACATAAAATATTATATAAATGTTATTACATATAATATAATTAGTGTAGTACTCATGGTTTCTGAATCAGGGCTTGACCCATGTTCGAGTCTAATCGAATCCATTAGTTTTGGAGCCTTGTCCCTGTACATTAGACTCATGTCAAGTTCAAATTTAGGTCTAGTCTAAGGTCAGCCATGGAAATAACTAGAACCCATCCTCTTAATTAAGATTGCTAGTGGCAGCTAAGACTATAAATGGGTAGATATTGAGTCGGTTTATGGGCACTTTGACTATGACTTGAATGGTAATTTGGTCTAGTGCCCCAATTCGACATAACAAGCTGTACGTAGTGGACTCAGACCCAATTATTTATCAGGAAAAAGAAGTATCTATACTTTGGTCCATATTTTCAGGTAGATATGTAATTAGGGTACATTTACAATTTAAAGGTAGTTTAGAGGGTTATTAGCTAGGATCTCAAATTTTTCTTTTTATGATAGTAATTTTTTTTTATTAACAATCCTTGATAGAGAATCCCATGAAATACAAGAAATGAAGATCTATAATTCTTTACCATTTGGTTGGGTTATGTGATCTTGTTTATATCTTTGTTTTCTTTGCTTAGGGCAAGTTATGGTAACAAGTGAGGAATCCGTGAGAAACTTATAGATTTGAAGATTCTTTGCAACCTTATGAAATAGGGGATTCCTCATATGATTTGCATAAATGAGGATCTCACATCAATATGGATGTGCATAGCTAAGGAAAATTGTATCAATGTATATATTCACAATAATTGTGGGGGAGGGGTAACTCAAAAAACTCAAAAATAAGAATCTCCACTTGCTCAAATCCCGAAGATTTATAACTGCCAAACATGGTTTCCACAACTTTGTAGAAAAATTGATGAGGAATCTTTGAGGATTTGATTACTAGACTTGATTTTAATGTTACGGAGTTTTTCTTAAACATAACAAATAAAAATGATCATAATTCTCTATCAAATAGCATAAATAAGTATGATGAGTCTAACCATACAGAGTATATGACATCTTGGAGCACACTTACTGGCTTGTGCAATGTCTAAGATTCCTCCGCGCCGTAGCAAGTAAAACCCTTTTTTTTTTTTTTTTCATATGTTATTGTTCTATTATTTGGTGCACCTATTTATTGCACAAAAAGAGGAAAAAGTTAAACTATTTTAACATCAACAGAAAATCATTTTCTTAGAGAGAATAGGGAGTTGATTTACTACAGCACCACGGAGAAGGAATCTGTGCGTGCCACTAAATCTTAATGTTGTACAAACACATACTAGTGGGGGCTGAAAATTAAAGATCCTACGAAGACTGGACTCGATAGCTCCAAAAAAGTAACAAGCCAAGCAGAGAAGAAGAGAATCACAAACACAAATTTGATTTTGGCGAAAAGGCTAGGGATGCAAATAGGTCGGTATAACTCTCTTGTCTTTGTTTTGCTCCAAGGTACAATCAGATTTCCTGATCACCATTGTACAAGTTAACTTTTCTTTGTATTTACATGTTAAGATATGACAGAAAGTATTCCATAAGAAGTAAGACAATATATTTACTGGAGGATTCCATTTAGTGAGCATAGTCTAAAACAACTAATATCAACACAAAAGTCAAGAAATACCAAATGGGAAGGACATCACTCAATTAGCTAACATTTGTTCTAGTAGCCAATATGCATCATTATATCACATGTGATGGGGTGCCATTTAGGGGATTTTGGGTTCATCATTACAGCTCAAATTTGTTTTTAATAATGGCTTATCCTTATCTTGAATTTAATTCATTAGGAGGTGACGTTTGATATCATCACTTTACATGGCCCACTCTTTGACATCAAGTCACCATCCATCAAAGATCCCATGCCCTTGTCTACAGCTTTTTTGCTACTTTTGAGGTCTGGGGTTTCTAGTTTCTACTAGTGAGAAAGGAATAAGAATCTATATGGGTTAGTTCTTCCTTTCAGATATGGAATTATGAATGGCCAATATTTCTTCTTGGATGAGGACTGTCATAAGTGGCGTCTATCACTGCCCCCTTTTCTCTGCTGTCAATGTTCGTGATGTACTCTGCTGAGAAGAGTTGACATAACCTTAGAATGGATGAATGGGGGACTCCTGTGGTCCATTGGAGAATAGGCCCTGAACCAAGGCACATGAGAGAGGTCGGACAATGGTTCTTCTATATCATTGGGGGTCTGTATTGACCCAATTGAAGAGCCATACATGCTTGGCACGTAATCCTATAAAGTAGGCTCCTGTTTCCTGTTTGTACATGATAGGCCAGGTGGTGAATCGGATCTGACCAGACCCTATCCCATGAATGAACAGAGCTCTCTCTCTCTCTCTCTCTCTCTCTCTCTCTCTCTCTAATCTTAACCTAACACTGGTGGGCAGGTGGGCATAAATCATCATACCTCACCTCTCAAAATAACCCATATTTATACTTCTTAATGATTAACTGACGTAAGGTCTTGTCCATTCCTTACTCTCAAGCTAGTAGTTAGTGAAAAAAAAAAAGAAAAAGAAAAAGAAAACTCTTATTCTAGTAGTGTCTTTTAGATTAAGCTAGTAGCTAGGTTGAAGGATAAAATCATAAACCTTCTTCATCATATTCATATTCCATCAACTATGATGTTTAGATGGGAGAAGAAAAAAAAAACTATGATGCACTATAAAAAAAGGAGAGGAAGAATCGAATGATCTCTTTTTTAAATTATAATTATAATGGGAGAAGAAGAAAAGGAATTAAAAAAAAAAAGAGGAATAATGAATCGAAGGATCTCTTTTTCTCCTTGGAGATAAGCACAATAGTGATCAATTACAGAAATTTTGGTGTGATATTTTCCTTGTGTGTGCATTGTGATTGTAAGTTGATGGCATATTTCTGCAATTTCCTTCTTGATCAATTTCTCAAGGTGCATGGGCTTTCCATGGTTTGTAACCCTGATACTTGTCGCTGATTGCCTGAATGATAATTTCAAGACAAACTCATGCCCACTTATCTTTGAGGATGATTGGAAAGCATTGCACCTATACTTTTAAGATAAACCCACTGACGTCCGGATTGGACCCAAATCACAATCATCACTGCAGCGACTGATACAATGCACAGGGCAGGCACTGTTACATGAATGTTACACTGTGCATAATGCATGCAAGCAAAGCACTCAAAATGACTAATCAAGTTTAATTACTGTACCTAATGCATGCAAGTAAAGCACCTAAAAAATGACCAATGCAGATTAAAATAAAACGCGGTTGCAGTTGACTTAAACAAACAAGATCATGTGCTCCCCTTATGATAGGTTCAAGAGTTTATGATTAGATTTTTGGGTTTATCAGTATCTTTTGATTTCTTTTCCCCTTTCAATTTATTCCTTTTATTCTGTAGATACTTGAACCAGGAACAATACTAAGGTCAAAGACGCCCCCATAATACCCAAAACAAGGGGACAAAGAAATCCAAAAAGGAGGGATTTAATATCCTTTTTTCAAAGCTTTGGACATGGGAAAAAGGAATTAAAAAGGAAGATGCCCTTTGTAAGCTGTGTTGTCGGGATTCCATGCACACCCTTGCATGGAATATTTGCTTTTCATAACCTACATAAGCAAAGTGTAGTTTAATCCAAGGCATCTACTTTTTACAGACACACATCTATTTATATATTATTTGCAAAGTCACATTTATAGTTGGTAATTGCAAATAATATAAACATTTTGTCATCTCCTTCTACAGCATTTTTGTGGGTACCACAGCCACAGTTGACTTGGTATAAAGCAAAATAGAACCATTGAAAAATGTTGATAACTTAAATATTGTTTTTTTGTGTGTATTTCTTTATTTATATTTGATGGTGATGGTAATGTACCATCAAAGAACAGGGCACACAGTGATCATGTGATTTATGTGATGTTACTTAGCTAATTAAGAACTATCGACCACTAAAGATAACGCGAAAATGACTAATTATGTTCTGGGAATTATAGTATTTTCTGAAAAATGAGAATTAGATGATAAAATATGTCACAAGTTCATAATAATATGTATACATTTAGCAAGAGGATGACTTGGTCTCCGGGTCCATTTGAATCCATCACATTGATAGAGATTAGGGGGATAAAAAGGCCTGGATGCGGATCAGGCTAGGGTTAGGCCAAACTGACAGACTTATTAGATGATCATGCCAAAGCTTGTCCAAGTCCAGCCTGTTTTGATTTCAGTTACATCTAGAAATGGGGGCTTTTTATTAAAGCCCGGATTTTTTTTTCCATGGGTTTGAAATTTAGGTCCAAGTCCAGCCCATTTTCAAATTACACATGCCATTTTGCTAAATATGTTAGGGGAGGCTGGGCCTTTTTATGCATACACTAGGCCAGCCCAAGCCCCTTTATATATAGGGCCAAAGAGTCATTCCTTGGCTCATCTTACAGCTCAAATCCGGTCCAGAGTGGTCCAAGTTCAGGTTAGGCATGGGCTAGCTAGCCCCACCCATGAGCATCCCTATTTAGTTGATTTACACCCATACAATATGCACCAAGTCAAGAGTGCTTCCATGGAATGAGCAAAACAGTTTGTCCATAATTGAGCAGTTTTTTTAGTATATAAGAAACTACACATCTTTATAATAAGAAATTAGAAATTAGATGATTTCAATTGGGGCCGGTATCACTTTTTATTATCATTTTACATTTGTGTTCAAAGAAATGAATGAGTTTTTATTGATGGTACTTTAGTCACTTTCCTCACATGACCTTTTCTTTTTGTCGGTGGACAAGTACAAGAAAAATATTCCAATCAGCTCTAGAGCCTTAGATGGGCCCCTTATCAAAATGGATAGAGATACCTCAGATTTTCCTTTTGTGTCATTAATAAAGAGGGGCCATCCTAAAAGCTTGTTAAATCCTCACATCATACAATCATTATCAATTTCATAAATCTCACAAATACCATGAGACTTGAAGTTTTTATAAGGCCCATTTGTGTGGACAGATTTGAATTATTTCTAGGACTTTTTAAGTACTGTCTTTCACACAGGGCCATCAGCCCATCACATAGTGTCTCTATTATAAGAAGAAAGAAATAATTATCCTCTTGATCACCTTAGTAAATTAAATTTAACTTTCATCTTTTCATATCTTTAGCATTAGGTACTCTACTGAAACCTGTACTTTGGATTTTTTTATAGATGGACTAAAGACCAAACCAGCAAATGGGCCCTGATGTTTTGAAATGGGAATTGAAAGACATTATTAGTAAGCAGACCACAAATTGGGTTTTGCTTACATTGAATGTAGACTAAATTCTATAATGATCAGTTTCCAAGCAACTTCTTAAAAATTGGAGCTTTTTGTAGTGACTTTTATTTGATCTTTGTTCATATCATGTATCATACATGTGTCAATAGTCTTTGGCTCCAAAAAAGAAAGGAGTATTATTATGAGATAAAAGCTGATTCGATTAAGATATGTTTGAAATAGAGTTGTTTTAATTAGACTATTTTACAAAGAGACTGTTCAAAGCAATGTCAATAGGATCTTGCCTTCAAAAGGGTGAAATCACTTTGATTAGAAAGGATAAAATTGGAGTACATCTCTGGTTCGTGATGCGGGCCATGTGTAGAACTGGGACCCTCTTCACAAAAGTTGGCCATACAATAAATGGTCCATGAGCAAGTCTTTCTTTTCTCTAATTTTTTTCTGCTTTTGCTTCATTTTAAACTCCAAATTTGTCTCTTTTTTGGCGCATGGCCCCAATCACAGTGTGAACTAGCATTTGGAATAGTGTGTGGTTTCATTTGCTCAAGCATTAGTTTCTTCGAATTGTTGAACAGGACAATGAATCATAGAAATACAAATTGAATCAAAGTAAAACTAAAAAAATGACTTTGTTCATCAAGTTTGGGAGCCCAAATTGCAAATTGGGTGAATTAAAAGACCTATCGAAGTTAATCCATCTCAAAAAAAGGTTATACACTATTTGTTCACCAAGTTTGGGAGCTCAAATTTCAAATTATCTTTTTTTTTTGCAACAGGCCATATTTTAAATTACCGATTTGAGTACAAATTTGTTGCGGTCGATCAAGCTGGCCATGGTCGAAATTTTATGCTTCCGCATTGATCTTACCATCACTTTTTCCTTTTTCAATAAAATTAACACCTTCTCTTATCCATCCAATTATATAAGCCCTGCGATCTCATCATTTTTATCAAATTGCTCAAATTACATTATCAAAAGCTTTTGGAATAAATAGTGACAGATTTGATCTAGTGGACCGCCATCATTGATAGACTCAAAAGAAGTGGGTAGCAACAATGATGGATTCACAGACAGCCGGTGACCATAAAAAAGATATGATGATCCTCTTACAATCTACCATTTATTTTTCAAAGATTAAGGGTTTTATTTATTCATTTGTTTGTTGACAATCACAACATCCTTTTCAGGACCATGTGATTGCGGGAGGGTGTAAGATACTGATTCTATGGTAGTTGGTTAGAAATACGATTTGATTTGTTAATTGATTAGAAAATTTAGGAAGATTTGAGTTTTGAATAATTGTTAGTTAAGTTTGCTCTTCATCGTATAAATTGAGATCATTTTTCAACGGAGATACAGTGAATTTATTGCAAAAATGTATTGATTCTAGAAATTTCACAAAAACCAAATAACTATGGTAATGCACACATAAAAAAAAAGGCCCGTTCTTTGGTACTTTCCTATGACCTACCTCTCGGACAGATTGGCACCTCTAGTGCACCTCTTGGCTTATAACTACAACAGTAAAGTAAAGTATAATACGAGATTTTCTTAAATTAACGTAATGACAAACTACAGTTTTTCTTTTCTTTTTTTTCCTACTTTTTTTAACCTGCCAAGGTGGTTGGGGAGAGAGAGAGAGAGACTCAACTAACGCGGGAATGAACCCCAGCACATGTTCGAGAGTAAATCACCTGAAAATATGGAGGGAGACGATCACCTTGGGCACAAGCAGGGAGGTACTTGTTGAATTGATTGGACTGCATGTTCAGTTGGGTTAGCATACAAGAAAAATCTTGTTTTGAAAAATAAAGGTGAGAGAAATCAATGGAACGCAGCGTATCTAATGTGGACCTTCTCCTCTATAACTAATTTTTAGTTTTTGTGGATATTAAATTTGTCTAGTGAAGTTGAATTTTGATAGATGCCTAATTGAGAGTCTCCCTCTGTGCGTGCGTTATGACGTTATGAACATGCCAAGTGCTGTATTGATTTGGAGAGAATTCTATTTACCATCGAGCAAAGAAAGGGGTCTATATACGACATAACCTGTAATAAAAAAAATGATAAGATAGAGCTAGCCCAATAGCTTCAATTGTCAGCATCAATCACAATCTGCAATCATAGGATCTATTGTCATTAGAGTTGATCTTAAAAGCACAGCTTTAATTATTAGTGTAAACTCATATCTAAATCCATTGCTTTGATCTTTGTTTGCATGGAATTGAGTTCCAGTGAGTTGTAAGAAAATTAATTCGATTAAAATAGCTAAAATTGAAGAAAAATAGGAGAAGATCCACAGCCAGATATCAAATAATCTCCACTTCAGTGAAAATGATCACCTAGCCATCAATTGAAATCTTAGGGAGTGAGTCCCTTTTGCATTTCTACCTTATATCTTTCACCCTTCTCTTTTTTAATAATCATTTGATGGAATCCTTTTTACCTCAACTCGTAAGAATTCAACTGTGCAAAACAAAGGGGCCCTAAAGGATAATGATTTATAGGAAATTACCAGTGTTACCAAAACAGGGAAGTTTCTTTCATGGAACACATATTTTTCAAATGACCCCACTTTTTGGGTCTAAGAACAAAACAAAGGACTGCTCAAGTTGGACAGTTTGGCCATTTTCCAAAACCTTTTGTACATTCAAGTTCAGTGGATTGTCATAATTTTTAAAATAACAGTGAAACTTGGCAATTAGAAGTTCAGATTGACCTTTATTTTATTTTTGGGTTAGGTTCAAGTTTTAATATTCCGAACCAATATAGTGAATAGGTTGTGTTCTGTTTTAAGTCAGACTTGAAACCAGCCTGATATTTCAAGTTTAGGGTTGAGTTTTTGAATTTTTGGATCAGACTTGGTTTGGCATTTTCAAACCAATTGAAAGATGAGTCTGGGTTGGGTTGGGGCCCATACATGTAACCTACCAACAATATGAGTCAACCTAGGTGTCCTTTGGAGGGTTGCATTTGCCATATTAAACACAAACTCTCTTTCAATGAAAAAACTACATTATGTATTATCATTTTAGGAAAAAACAAAAAACCCACATTTCAGAAAAACCAATGAAAAATAAAAGCTCCACTTCTCCTACTTTTTTTCTTCTTAAAATAAATTTATTTTATTTTTTCAAGAGGGTTTTATCGAAAAAAATCCCCTTAGACTCATTGAAGATCAAAAGGGACTTAGAAAGTATTCATGCACGGCAATGGTCCTACATGCCTGATTTGGTTTAGGATTTTTTCAGTTTTCTTGAGAGGGGATATCGCCGCTCATCTTGCCCTTTTACATTCGATCAAAATCCATTTTCCCCATTTTTCATCTTCCTCCTTTTCCTCACCTCCTCCATCGATCTCAACCCAACTGGTCGTAGACGCTCCCCGTCGATTGCAATGCTTCTTCTTCCACCTCTTTTCACCTTCTAGCAAGCATGCGGAGATGCTAGTTGTATTTTTCCTCTTCGTGACCTACAGCTCGTCGGAGATCAAGAAGTGTAGAACGCAAAACCCTACCCTATTCCACTATTGTGATGTTTAATTAGTATGTGAGGTTGTGTTTGGGTTTGAGATTGAGTTGGAGTTGGAGTTGGATGAAGGAGGAAGGAGGAGTTTGGGTTTGAGATTGAGTTGGAGTTGGAGTTGGATGAAGGAGGAAGGAGGAGGAAGATGAAAAACAAGCGGATGAGAAAGGAAGAGGAGGAAGAAGATGAAAAATGGGTGGAGGAGGAGGAAGAAGAAATAAGAGCAGGGATAACCGCGGGTGAGTGGGGATATCCTTGCTCATACCAGGTGCATCTCTTAGATGAGTGTGTTCATCCTTTAGAAAAACTCTATCATGGGTGTAGATATCGCCGCTCATCGCATATAAGCTTCATATATTGAGTGGGGACATTCCCTCACGTAAAAGATTAAGCTCCCAGTTCATTCATTGGGAAAATCTATCATGAGAAGAGATATCGCTGCCTATCACATATAAACTTCATATATTGAGCGGGGATATCTCCTCACATAAAAGGTTAAGCTCTCATATAAGTGTGTTCATCCATGGGAAAATTTTTTGTCATAAGCGGGGATATCGCCGCTCACCGGCAATTGTCCCCACTCATTTTTCTTCTTCCTCCTCCACTCATTTTTCATCTTCTTCCTCCTCCTCTTCCTTCCTCGTCCGCTCGTTTTTCATCTTCATTCTCCTTCCTCCAACTTCAACTCAATCTCAAACCCAAACCTCACATATTAAACGTCACAATAGTGGAATATGATAGGGTTTCGTGTTCTAGACTCCTTGAGATCCGACGAGTTGTGGGTCACGAAGAGGAGAAATTTAATTAACTAAGATCTCCACGTGCTTGTTAGAAGGTGAAAAGAGCTAGAAGAGGAAGAATTGCAATTGAATGGGAGCGCCTGAGACAAGTTGGGTTGAGATCGATGGAAGAGGTGAAGGAAAGGAGGAAGATGAAAAATGGGGAAAATGAGTTTTGATCGATTGTAAAAGGGCAAGATGAGCAGTTATATCCCCTCTCAGGAAAACTGAAAAAAACTAAATCAAATCAGGCCTGTAGGACCACTGCAGTGCATGGAGACTTTCTAAGCCCCTTTTGATCTTCAATGAGTCTAAGGGGATTTTTTCGGTAAAATCCTCTTTTTTCAAATTTTTGAGGAAGATTCAAGCGTCTCCACCGTTGAGGCAGCACAAAACACGGCAGCTAATGTTTCTGATTTTTTTTAATAGGGTTTTCTAATATATATACTGATTGAATTTGCTACCATGCCTCATGCTTTTAGGTGCAAGGAATTTTGAACTGGGTCTTGTTTTTATTTTTATTTTATTCAACTTCATCTTTTATATAATTTTTCTTGTCTTGGTTTTGGGTAGTTTTGATTATTAAGAAGGGGCCCTCACATAAGCTGGAAACAGCATGGATTGATGAGTTAAAAGGAAACAGTTGTTTATTTTGGGATCAAATACAAGTCACACAGTGAACATGGGCAGGATCTATTACTCTATCCTTCCTTTTATTTTCTATAGCAATTCAAACTTTGCATTACTCAGGCACTAATGATACTTACGATCTCATGCAACTGTGCACTTCTAATCATTGAGTGAAATGAAATTAATTCCGAAGATTCTGTGCAGATTTTCAAGATCTTTTCCTCTCACTGAATATTTTTTCATCCTGACCTAGATGATGACATTAACAGATATTGGTGTCTGGAAACTCCAATAATATTGATTGATCACTTTCTCTCTTTTAAAATCACTGAAACTTTCAGTTTTAGTTTCTCATGAAACAATCAAGGGAAAGTTATCAGATAGAATTCAAATTACGGTAAAATTTCGACATCACAGAACTCCCAGAGCTTCATTAATGCATGTTCAGATGAGTAGCTGATAATGTTTTTGTAAATCAGTGGCTAAAAAATATTAAATGCAGACATTTACATCACCACATATACAATGTATTGAATGTTTTATGTGTATCAGTTTTTATCGCCAATTACAAATTTTCTTGTACATAAGTTTGTATCATCAGTTCAAATTATTCTTGTTTAAAGAAATTGATATATTTGAGTAGGGTGTAATGTTGGGTGATGATACATCCCTAAGGGCTCATTTTATTAAGACTCAAAGAGAGCAATTCTTATTGAAAATCATTTTGTATTCTATAATTCCAAATGCTGTTCAGTACAGAGAATTTTTGGAATTTTCTCAACATGATTTGTAAGAATTCCAGCAGTCAAAGAGGCACCAGATGATAAGAATTAAGACGCTTTAAACACTGATCTTGATTTAATATACAGATAATTTGTCATGGCCTATCAGAAAACAGTACTAGTTTCTTGAAATTGGGATTACTTATCCTCTCTATGCCATCTTGATATAGGACTGCTATGAATAAGATGATATTCTTTGATTTTGTCATTGCTACTTGTATAAGTGTGTTCCAGATTTTTCTTGTATTCTCACAAGGCAATTAGAGATGGGTAATCTTCAAATATAGAAATGTGTAAATGCTCCATGGATTTTATATCATCTCAGTGATCTTTCGAAGAAAGAAAGATGCCGTTTATTTTAGAAGAGGTTCAAAGTATTTCTTCTTTCCACGTAATGATGAAACTTTTCAATAAGATCATGATTTATGCACAAAAAAAAAACCTATAAAACAGAAAAAGTAATGTCTTTTTGAGGGGTCTGACAAAGAGTATCAGAAATTCAGATTGGGATTTTCTTTTGAAAAAAAACAGGTGCATGTAGAGTTTCTGTTACTATCCATGTGTGGTGTAAACTACAGTGGTGAACTTTTAACTAAGCATGGGCAGTTCTTGTCAAGAAGAAAATTTCTTTATCTGAACAATCTCTTGGTGGTTTTTGTATTGGAATCTTGGAGCAGAGTCAACAGACAGAGGAGTAGAAAGGAGGATTGCTAGAGAACAGATACTGAATTTCTGGGCCCCAATGTGAAGTGAAATCCTACATGTTTTTCCTGTTTGGGCTGTTTTTGGAATTCTATATCAACTTTTCTACTGTTGTTTTTTATGTTTTACTGTCTTGTTTTTGAAGATTGGCCATAGTCCTGCTGTTTCTCTTCTCAATAAAATATCAGAGGAACTGCCCCACCATTGCTACAACAGACATTAATTCACAGGACTTGATTAGACATCTGCAACTCAGATTATTAACCCATCTCCTCCTCCCCACCTTTGAGTAACTCTCAACTCCTATCACTCTCTTGACTGTGACTTCTCTCTTTTGGGCTCTCCTCCACCTTCCTCCTCTTAATTCAATTCCATTACCTTCCTCCTCAGCCACTTCATTTTCTCAAGCCTCCCCCACAACCTCTCTCCCACATCTCCACCACTTTAGGCCACAGCCGACATTCAGAATCCTATCAAAGCCTCTGCTTCTGGTGACAATTCACCTGAATTCAATACCAAAGTGCCATTTTAGGAACTGCATTGAAGGAGAATTTCAGGAGGGAATGGGGAGGCACTCTTGCTGTTACAAGCAGAAACTGAGGAAAGGCCTCTGGTCCCCCGAGGAAGATGAGAAGCTTATGCGCCATATTACTCAATATGGTCATGGCTGTTGGAGCTCTGTGCCCAAACAAGCAGGTGACTAATTGTAAATTTTGTAGTGTGCAGCAAGGGGAAAGAGAAGATGGGTTGTGTTTCTATTGCAGTTTTTTAATGTCAATTTCCAATATGTGGTGAATTTACAGGTCTACAGAGGTGTGGGAAGAGCTGCAGGTTGAGGTGGATCAACTACTTGAGGCCTGATCTGAAAAGAGGCACATTTTCTCCACAGGAAGAGAGTCTGATAATTGAACTCCATGCAGTATTAGGCAACAGGTAATCGTTAGTTTTCCTATTTCAATGCATGAAATGATCTGAATTCTCCATTAACTGTCACTTCTTCTACAGGTGGTCTCAAATTGCGGCGCAGTTGCCTGGAAGAACCGATAATGAAATCAAGAACCTGTGGAATTCATGCATTAAGAAGAAACTGAGGCAGAGAGGCATAGACCCGAATACCCACAAACCGCTGTCTGAAGTAGAAAATGTTGAGAATAAGGTCCCCACCAACAATGAGAATGCATCAGGGTCCAATGAACTAAAGCTCCTCATGGCGGCTTCCACATCGTCAGAGAATTCTAAACCAGTAGTGGAAGAACAGAAGCCACCATTGATGGTGGGTGACCGGTCCCCGGTCGAAGGTTTCTGCTCCACCATCAACAGGATCATGAACAATTCTCTCACACCCACCAAAGACTTCTTCTTAGAGAGGTTCGTAGCAAGTGATGAAAGCTCCACCAGCTGCAGGCCTTCAGATTCCATGGGTTATTTTCCCCTCCATCAGTTGAATTACAGCTCCAATTTCGCTAATCAGACGACTTCAATTGGCCTGTCAGCTAACCCGAATCCAGTTCTCTGGTTGAATCAAAGCTGCAGGCCTTTTGAGGTGAATTCCGAGTTCAATTCGAATACTATGTCCACTGCTATGCCATCCTTGTCCAGCTCAATTCTCCCTACTTCAATGGGTATTAAGCCCATTGTCAGTCTTCCACCTGCTAATCCTTCTATTAGTTCTGTTAATATCAATGGCATCCAGTTCTGGGACGCTGGATCTTCGAGTAACAGCGGCAGTGGAAGCGGAAGCGGAAGCGGAAGCAGTAGCATCGAGTTACAAAGCAACAACTCTTTCTTCGAAAATGGCGTCTTCCCTTGGGGATTGGCAGATTGCCGAGTGGAGTCATCGGAATTGACACCTGATAAAGAAGCTCAAATCCATCTCCAAGGCCAATCTGAAGATATCAAATGGTCTGAATATGTCCATTCCCCGCACTTCTCTACTGCTGTGACCATTCAAAATCAAAACCAACCTTTATACAGTGGAATTAAAACAGAAAACCAGTTTGATATCAACAGCCTAAGTAATTGGCATCAGTCCCAACAGCAGATACAAGCTTCAGATATATATGGTAAGGATTTCCAGAGAGTTGTGCTCGAGCAGATATAGATGGAAATTCTCTACAAAACATTCCCCACCAGCGGTATTTTTGTGGAGCCTTATTAATGTGGGAAAAAGAATGTGAATTTTCCATTTCAAAAGGCTTGAATAAAAGGGCTTCTTCAAATTACAGGTGTGTGTGCCATAGATTTTTCTTGTGTAAATAGGTCCTATACAAGAGTCTCATCAGCTCTCTCATTTCTCATCTATTCTGGACTTTTGTGGAGAAACAAGCAAACCTTGCCTTGTTCTTGGGGTGAGGTGAAGTGCAAAATAATGCTCGTTTCAGTGTCCTTTTCTTTTTCTCTTGTCCAATTGCTTTTGCATTTCAAAGATTGTGTAATTCTATCTGTAAACCAACAAATTCTCTACTTTGATTTTCTGGGTTTCTTTTCCAATTATTTATCAAGTCTCATTGCAGCCTATTTAGATGCAAATCCATGCCCTGGATGAAAATACTTTGCACTATCTTCCCAGAATGCTCTTTATAATGTTTCCTAGTAAAATTTATGTTGTTTTTACTTCTAACAGTCACAGTGAATTGAGTGAGATTTTCTTGAATCCACTAATTATAGTTATCTGCTTCTTTGGATTTGATCTTATGGATGCCTTCCAATCCCTTTTACTTGAATTGGAAGGCTTTGTATGCACAAGGTGATGGCCTCTCATTGCCAAGAAAGCATACTACTTCCCCTCTAGAGAAAGAAAAAAAGATACCCCAGGAGAGCAATTTACCAACTGCATAGGACTGTGACTTCCAATCTGATAACGGCCCTATGTGATGTGGTTTCCTCAAAACCGTAGGCTTATGTTAAGAAGGCGGCCACATAAAGCAAGAGACTTGCAATCTAAGTGAATGAAACGAGCATGTGTTCAGGTGTCATCTGCAAGGTAGGTTAGGAGGGCGGTGGGGTCGCTGAGCTGGCAATGAAAGCTCAGTCGTCCACTTGGCATCAGCGCATTTGATGCTTGCCTGTTATACCCCTCAGCATTGTGCCCACCTTTTTGTTACTTTTGGGATGGGTGAGAAGGGTTTCTTTGATGGTATTGTAGACCCTCTGATGGGCACCTCTTGATGCTGATGCTTGGGGAAAGTAGTGATGAAAGTTCTTGATATGGATGTTTTCTTGGACCATATCATCAAAATATTTGAGAAGAACAGGCAGACATGGGGAGTGCCCCATGGAGAAAATGGCAATTCATTTTCTAGAGAAGGATATTTCTATTGGAGGGCCATTCCAAATCCAAAATCTGATACAAATTGTTTTCAAACTTTTTCCCCAAATTATCCAAGGCTATTAAATGGAACTTCCATGACTGGGAAGAATAGAGATGCGCAGCATGTGAGCATACTCTGTCACTTATTTCATCAAACTTAAATGAAATTAGACCCTTTTTTCTCTTGCTCTTGGACTTAGTAACGTGAACATGCTGCGGACTTCATATTAGTAAATTTTGTTAGTGATATAGTAATTTAAGTCTTGAAGTAAACTAATTTTTTATGCTTAAAGGCATAAGAAAGTTCTGGGCTAGACATTGAATAAATGTTAATTGGATAAATTTTCAGAGCATAAAATTTGTCTTTAAAACAGTGACATGATAATCTGCCTGAGCAGCTGATCGATTTCCTTTCTTACACATTTCATTTCAAGCATTTCTGTTTTACAGTCTTATCTTGATTTTTCGCATTTTCAAACCATTATAATCTCTCTCTCTCTCTCTCTCTCACACACACACACACGCACAGGCGCACATGCTCATGTTCACATGCAAACATGAGGTATTAGGCTCTACCTTGGGTCCTTTGACAAAATGGAGATGGCTAGGTCATTAATCCAATATCTTTTGTGTCTGATTCTCAATAAGGCATGGCATGGCTGTATCATATACTATTCATGCACCCTCAAACCTTTTCTATATTTGTTTTCTATGGAAATGCATGTGAAGTGCATTATTGGATCCTTTGTTTAGTCCTTATCCTTCCAAAGCTCATGAAGCTTGACTTCACATTGAGAGAAAACTTGGGTAAAGAAAAGGACACAAGACAAGGGGTTGTCTCTATCAACTAGATGGTTATTTGGGCAGAATAGAGGGCAATCCCTTGAATGGTTTTATATGAGCATCTGTCAAGAGGTTTGAGTCTCACACATGAGAATCAGGAGACATGGACCACAAGGTTGGGGTCACGGGGTTCGACCCACTGGATCTTGGGAGGTGGCAAAACAAATGATGTCATGACTTTGGCAATTTCTATCATCAAGCAAATTTATAAAGAAAAATAGTGTTGAGCCTGTTGAAATGACAGTGCTGGAATAAGTTGAGCATGTCATTTTGCCAAAAAGAAAGTGAAATGAGTTTATGTCTTCATGTGTATAGGCAATTATCAATGTGGCTGAAGAAGATAATAAAGAAGTAAAAAATATTACATGGTGTTAAGTTGAACACAAGAAGCTCCACTGTCTTTGAGACATTAATCATCTTTTCGAAATCCATTTATAGATATTCAACTGAAGAAGATAAGATCTACAAGTTTCAAAAAAACTATTCAAGAACAAATAGAAAATTCTTATCTCCTCTTGATCTCACCTTCCAACTAAAATCACTAAACTTAAATTTCCGATTAAACGATTAAAACTAAAAAAATTTCATTCCCTTATTTAAATTTAAATTTGAAAATCAAGTCTCAACATACCTTTATAATATCTCACCATCTATCTTAAATTAAAAAAAAAAAAAAAAAAAAACCCTCAATTTTCACCCTCAGTTGAAAAAGTTGAAAACATTAAGACAAGGAAAATGATATAATTGGATGCTGTGAAAATAAGCACCCATATAAGCTGAAAAGAGAAGGTGAAATCAGAGCCAATTTATCCACCTCAGTTGTAGATAACAAGGGAATGAAGCCAGGAAACACGGAAGAACAGAAGAATATTCAATTAAGAAACTTCCATGGCCTAAACAAAACATGAATTATAAATGGAGGAATCTGTAAAGATGAATTAAGTTAATGAACATGTAGTGCTGGAATATTAATCTCCATGCCTGGCAAGAATGACTTCCAGGTTATATGGTTGACAACAATGGGAATATGGCATCAAGTGCCCCAATGATTGGACCCGGGGCATTGAAGACCAAGAACCCTCATCACTGATACAGTTGAAGGATAAGTTGTGGTTTCCTTGAACCAAGTTAAATACCACTTTGTAAATGCTACCTTCTTAAAGTTGCCTTCAAGAATCCTAATTTGTAATTTCTAATGTGTCAGTCGAGTCAACAGAAACAAGATACAAAATAGAGTTGGAATCTCAATACCATGTCATGTTTCAGAACCTATATTCACAAATATCTTGAGAATGAATGAATAGTTAATTGGTGATGTGATCGAAAAATTATATATATATATATATATATATATATGAGGAAAGCTCACACAGGCTGCAGCTATTCTTATGACAAGCTGGAGGCCTCACACGGGCTCCAGCTTATAATAAGAATAGCTGCAGCCTGTGTGAGCTTCTATATATATATATATATATATATTTGGGTGATGGTATTGAACTTCTTGGAGTGTGGACAGTGTGGTACACATTACCACACCCATTCCTAGGACCACTTGGACGGCTAAGGCCTGTTTGTTTGCACTAGAATACATATAGCAATTGAATTCATAGGTATTCATGGTCAAATGAGTTCTATGAAATCGTTATTAAAGAGGTGAAATGCAAATGGTATGAGGTGGCACCTGTTGGGTATATGAGTTTGGGTTTTGGCTCATTTGTAGGCCCAACCCATTTGAATTAGGGTTGAGGAGTAATTTGGTATTTGTCTAAAACTACAAATTATCTCTTTTGGTTGTAACCCTAATGGGTGGAAAAAATCTGTTAGCAGAGAAGAAGAAGACCAACTTTGTCCGTGGGCGTAGGTGTGAAATCAACGAACCATGTAAATCCATGTTCTCTTTTATGTGGCTTGATTTGTTTGCTTGTTGATTGCACACTTCTGCACACACAATCATAACAGCACTTCGCATGGAATTTCTATGTATTGTATGCAAACAAACGGGCCCAAGTGTAATAAGGGAAAATTTACATTGTATTTTTTTCTATTGGTAAAAGCCCATATTCCTAAGTGCATATAAATCATATCTTAGAACTGAGAAAGTGCTAATAAATGAAGATTCTCATTAGCTAAATATACCAAGATTTCCTATAACTTGTTAAAAACATAGGGAGGGAATTGCTAATGAAAATTCCTATATAAAGGGTTTTGGTGGTACAGCTCCACACTTCACAAAACTTGGATATCCCCATCATTTGATCATGTCTTAGGAGAAGAAGAGGAAAGCTATAAGTCCCCAATAAAGGGAATCGAGGGTTTTTCAAGAAGATCTATGGCTTGTTTCTTTAATAGAATTCCTGATAAGAATTTGCTGTATTAGGGTTTTTTGGACATGTTGTGACATCTTGTCCCCTGACATTTTGAAATATCACATTTCTTTCAACAAAACTTCAAATTCCAACCACCTAAAAGGTCTCCAATGACCTTTTGGAATTTTGAAATCCTGCTCTTTATGTATTTATTGGAATTTCAAATGCTCCATCATGAGGAGAGATTTTGAATTTCTACTAAAGAGGATAACTTTTGAAGAATTTGAAATTCCCCCAGACTTGAATGCTTGGAATTTTGGTAAAGAATTTCATGATATTCTTTTGCAACTTAGCAAAAAAAAAAAAAAAAAAAGGAATTTTGATAAAGAAACAGAAGTATTTATCATGGAATCAAGCCGACATTTATGATTCAATAATGCACATATGTTTTATTAAATCAGTCCTAAATCGTGTGGATCCAATTTATGTTTATTGATCCTTAGATTAACAAATTGTTCATTTGAATGAAGAAGATTCAATTGAGATGCTAAATCCTGCCTAAGGGAAGCCATCTTAACAATTGATTTATAGATTGGCATGATGATGCTTAATGACCCTCTTGACATAGGGATGTCAAAGGACCTCCAATTACCGAAGGATCTATCTGGGAGGTTTTTTTTTTTTTTGGTGTGTACCTTTTTACGAACCTTATTGATTTTTTTAGAAGGGCCGTATTGATAATTGGTTCTAGTCCATGATCACATTATAGGTCCAATTGATAACTGGCTAATTAAGGCCCTAGTATATCCAAGCGTATAACGTTTTTTTTTTTTTTTTTATGTAAAATAAGCTACATTATGTTACATTAAAAACATTATACACTTTACTATGTGACAAGAAATGGTTGCTCAGTTGGTTGCCATAATCCTGCATGTCACTTAACTGTCCACGGATCGATCTTTAGTTATGCCACTGAGTTGGGATCGAACTGGGTTTTGTCCAATTGAGCCCATCAAAGTCGAGTTCTTTTTCAAGTACACATTACAATAATCTGGCCTTAGTTTAAACTCAACATGAAGTAGACCACCTGAACCTGATTCATTGTAAATTCCTAAAGTAACCAGAGCAATGTGCTCCAAGCACCAAATTGACAAGCTCGCGACGAAGATGGACTAAAAGCTGATAGATATCTCATTGTCCCAGCTAAATAGTTCTCATTGTTGATTGGGGATTCTTTAGATTTCACTCATGGACTCACTTGACACTTAAGGCTCTAGATTGATGTGAGATGACAATGGTTTATTGCTCCAAGGAAGAAGAAGTTTTCTTCCATCTTTTAAGACCTAAAAGGGTTTTTATTTATGTGTCCCTGATTATAACTCAACTGGGGGAGAGTACTCTTTGTACATCAGTGTATGTGTGAGAGTGCCAACAAAGAGTACCAACAAGAACTTTCGCTGAGTGTATGTGTATGTGAACTTTCTCAACATAATCTCTTTGTAGTAAAAATGGAAAAAAAAAGTTTTTATATAGATGGGAGAGTACCATCAAAGTTCAGTCTGAAAGAACAAAAAAAAAACAAAACATAAACAAAAGAAACTATGATATCTAAGCCCCAATTGTGAGCTAGGCTTTGCATGATCAGTAGCATGTCTGGACCAACAACAATTAAGCTCCTTGATGCAGTGGGTTGAAAAAGATCACCATCTATCCCAAAAGCATAACATAACAACAAATGGATGAATTCAGGAATCAAATTTTGAGGAGTTTTATTGCACTTTTGTTTACAATGCCAGTATGCCACGCCACTATTATAAAAATAAAAGCTCAAACATGAACAAAAGAAAGTATGATATCTCCACCATCCTATATGCAATCAGTTTGATTCATGATTCTATGGACAAGTCAACAGGGGACCACCAATAATCTTCAAACCCTCCGAGGATTTTAGTTTTAGGAGTCTTAGAGGTATGGCTTAGGTGATTTTAGATGCTTTTCATTTAGAGCCGCGGATGAAAAAGCAGGCTTCAAATTTGCTATTTGGTTTGATAGTTTGTTGGTGCATGTAGGATGTCTTGATGGACCCAAGGTTGCTTCTCCGAAAGAAGTTGAGGCAAGGGTCATTCTTTGTGCACCCTCCTATCCGTGTAAATTAACTTGTACCATAAAATAAAGTGGAATATCACATCATTAGATTTTAATGGTGGTTTGAAAGTAGAGTTAACTTTTTGGTTAAATGAAAAAGGTAAGTTGACTTTTTCTTTTTTTCTTTTTTTTTTGAGAAATTACATTTCCTATGCTTTTACTCGTACAAGTACAACTGGACAATGGGCGATTGGACGATGGGCTCCACTCCTATGGATATGAGATTCTAGCATATATCCCTCGTGGGTATGAGATTAATCTTAAACGTTTAGATCATTTCTAAGTGAGCCCCACGATGGAGTCCAAGGCCCGTTACTTTGTGCCTATCATGGAGTCAATCACATTTCACTCATACGATCAATGGAATGGTGGAACCTACTTCAATTGAAATGGAATTTAAGGATATATCATAGGAGGGAATCACATTGATTTAAAAAGTTCAAATTATCACTATATGGGCCCCCCGATAAAGTTTCAAAGAAATAAGTTTATGTGTACTAGCTACAACAACAAAGGACGTCTTCATCACCACCGAGTCAATATTCTAATCCAGTGTTCAATCGAATGGTGGGACCCGTTATTATTGAACTGAAATCTTAAGTTATGTCATTGGAGAGGAGGTGGTAATAATTTGGAACAGTTCGGATTATCATTATGTGGGTCTTGTGATATAGTTTTCTAAATTTTTCATAGTGCATTCACTGTTTCCTACATGTATGGATATACAGTCTATTCAAAGTTACTTGCATTGAGGATCCGTTCTGCGTCGATTGTAAGGTCTTCGTGGAGTTCCTTTGTGCATAGCCCGCCACCTCCCTCCGTCAGCCACTTGTGCACCTCTTTTGCTCCTTCTCTTCTTCTTTTTCTTTTTTCTTATTTTTTATTTTTTATTTTTTCTCTCTAGGGGTGTCCGTGGGGCCGAGCTAAGGCATATCCAGGCCCTGTCCAACTTTAGAATCAATAGCCCAAGCCCGGCCCAAACTAGACTAGGGCCGTAAAAGTCAGGCCCCGGGCTTTGGGCTTTCCATCACTTAATTCAAGTCCGACCTAATTATTAAACGGGCCCTAATTACATATCGAACCCCGGCCCAAAGCAGGCTAGGCCCGATCCTAGCCTGGCCTGCCCATGAGCACCCCTATACCTTTCTCCCCGAATGGTGGGTTATTGAGAAAGGAGAATAAATGGCTCTTTTACTCGAAGTAAAACTCTCATGGTCTGTGCCCTTTAAACTCTCCACAATAAATGCTCCCCCAAATAAGGTTCGGTAAAAAACATAGCCCTTAAGTTTTATGATCCACTTGAACTATTCCACCTTGTGAATTACCCACACAGAAAGTTGGGGATTCCAGAAGATTCACCTTTTTGTGAGATATCCGCAAGGTCATTTAATTAACCCTTTAATGGATTGATGGATTGGCCAATCCATTTTATTTTGCTAGATATCAAGGACTGAATCTCCGAGCTTTGTTTGGGTTGCTCTCTTTTTTTACTTGATGATCTATGTTGTTCTTCTCCTTTGTTTGTTATGAAATCTTCTTTCTACCAATAAATATAGAGGAAAAAGGAAAAACCTGTGATACCTAGGCCTCAAATGTGAGCTATAGGTTTGCATGAACAATATGTCTAGACCAAAAAGCTAGCTTCATGATGTAGTGAGTTGAAAATGATCACCATCTCCACCAAAAGCAGTGAACTTTGGAATTTTCTCGAAAAGCATAAAAGCAAATCTCTTGAATTCCAGAATAGAATTTTGATGAATTGTACTGTACTTTTATTTACAATGCCACTATTATAAAAGTAAAAACTCATTACCAGCTTGACTTTGACTAGTTAAAAATAATAAAAATTCCTGTTTGGGTTCCAAACTGTATCAAATTAAGCACGTACCAATGACTCAAATAATAAATGGAGTTCAATTGGACCAAAAATAATGAAAATCTAAGTTTTTCCAAAACCGAAATTGGAACAATTAATTTAGGTTTTTCTTTCCTTATTCTTTATTTTCTTATGGTTCATCTTTTGGTTTGGGGGAACTCGAATGGGGCACTCTCACTCCCTAAAAGGTGCACTAGGTTTCCATAAAAGGTATCTTGTTTATCATCATTTGAATAAGTAAATATTAGGCATGCGTAATATATAGTTATGCACGTTTATACTTGGCACAACAATAATTCACTTGCGAAGTACTGTTAGTTTGATAGATTTATAGTTGTAATAAATTTAATTACAAGTTTAAGTTATCAACGCTCAACATTTATTAACCCCAAGGGGTAGCTCAGTTGGCCTACGACTACGGTTTGCACCCGGAGGTTGTAGGTTCGAAACTGCACTACCACACTGGGGCTACATGGGTGTTTATCTGCCCTCTGGACTCGGAGGGATTAGTCCAGCCCAAAGGGTTGGGAACCCTCCGATAGCAGAAAAAAAAAAAAAAAAAAAAAAAGGCTCAACGTTTATTGTCTCATTAATAGACACTTCAAGCTCAAATGCTATAAACAAAAGGGAAAAAAATTATTAGAGTTGCTAATTAATTAAGATTAATTAAGTTAGGCCAGGACTATGGTTCTTTGGTCTTCCCTATTTAATTATGTAGTAATAAGTCAAATTACTAATTAGCTAATAGATATGTCAGAGCTTGGGCTGTTAGAATATGTATGCACTCCACCGCATATACATATGCATATGTACATGCAAGGACGTGTATGTATACCAATTTAAGAAACATGTTTTGGAAACTTTTGAGTGCCTTGGATTTCAAATCAGACAAACCCTCCCTTTGTTTTTTTCTTTTTGTTAGAAAGGCAAACTCACTTGAAATAGGTTTTCTTCGGCTAAGACATCCTTAGCATATATAGGACCATTTTGGGGGAAAGCTTTCACTCTAGCATATAGAGTAGTAGATATTAATTATGCTATGATTTTATAAGCAGCAAATTAAATAACATTAGAGAAGGGTTTAAACATATTTGTATCTGTACTTGAACTTGGGTTGATCAGATCTTCAAGATGATAGATATGTTCTTCTTGGATATGACAGACTTTCTAATTTTTGAGTTGAGAGGGGCTAAAAGAGACCTATTTACCATATTTATAACAGTAAGAATTCCCCTTCCTCTTGCAAGAATGCAAAGCTTGATCAAAACTGGAAAGCCAAATATATATATATATATATATATATCCCATCGTCTTCAATGACATGAATGCATGTTTAGCTCATCTAATCTTCCATGTTCTCTACGTAGATATGACCAAAATCATGTAATTGATTATGGAAAACAAGCTTGTTAGTACCATAGCCAAATCTACAATTCCTTGGGTTGCCAATTCCAAGTCAAGTCCAAGGCCTTGCCTCTAGATGGAGATGAAGTTCAAAGGTAGAAGATCAAGTCTCGAAAGGTATGTGTTTCATCAAGATGTACTCCGATTTATGCCAACCTATTCAGGTAAAATGGACCTTTGAATTAACTAAGGATAGGCCCTTAGAACCTTCAAACCTACAGAGAAAAAACTCATAGGGTAAAATAGGGCTAAACTGATTAGTTGATCAGTTTCTGGCCTCACTCACGGCTAGTCATAACAGGGGCACATCTAACCATAAGGCCTCCAATGGCCTCTTATGATTGCTTTTTTAGAACGGTGATGTCTCACCGTTTTGAACAGCGATTGGCTTACATCTAACCGTAATCTCTATTACAGTTAACAATAAGGTCACCGTGAGCCAACAATAAAAGTCCTTCGGTTAGCTCGCGGTTCTTTTTTCATAATTGAGATTTTTTGGCAACTTCAAACTACGGCAAGCCAACAGTTAACTATATATCCTCCACGGCTAACCCTGAGCCAACCGCTGTGTAAATTGGCCCTCTAACGATCAATCAAACTAGCCGTTTGGATTTAACAACTAACTATATATATTTGAGCTCATTTCAATGACTGCATCATTTATGATTTTAAGAATTTTCTTCCTCTACAAGCTTGCCACTAAGTAACAGCCTACTAGAGCTCCAAAAATTCAATTCACACTTAGGCCCTTCATATGCATATCAAAGAGCATTCAAAGATCGTTCTAGTGTGATAAGTGGAATTCATTTTCTCTAGGGTATCCTCTTAAGCTCACATAGTAAACCCAAATCACCCTAAACCTAAACTTCCACTACCTTCTTGCTTGAGCACACATTGAGCATCTTTATCAGCAAGAAGCTTTGCAAGGAGGCTAATGTAACAACCTAAACTCATATTGGACTTGATCGACCCTGATCAATAGTTAATTCATCCTATGCGACCCCAATCATACTAAATTGACAGTTAATCGAGTTTGATGTAAGTTTTAGGTATAACTAATTAATTAAATAAATAATTATTAGTAAGATTGTGTTTTATCTATATAGGGGCCCCATTTTTTGTAGTAAACCCATTTATTAAAGGGGTTCTATTACAAGCCTTTTCTCCCAAACTTGAGTGGTTAAGATAAGGATGAAGACTGCGACAAGCAAGGATGAGGTTGTTGCAATCAGATCCTTCACAACCACTCCCGTAATAATTAAAATAGGAAGTTATAGAAAGAACTGATTCTCATAAACTTCACTCCTCTTCCAACTATCAACCATCATCTTGTTTATCTAAAGGTTGTCAGAATCAAGGATAAATAAGAATCACTTTCAAAGATTGTTGCATTTTTCATAAGCTTTCACACCACAGTCTGCATCAACAAGTGTTCCTACTTGTCTTAAGGAGTTCATTGCTTTCAATCTTGAATTATAAGTTACCAATATGATGTGTGTTCGGCGTGATCGTATTCTCCATCCATTTTACTGAAATCTTGAAAGAAAAACTCGTGGTTTGAGATTATTATCCTTTTGAGAGTCAATCCAATGGTGAGTGAAGACTCAATGATTGTAGAAACTTGTGCATGATGCCAGATTATGGGATGAGAAAAGGGCTTCAGTTCACTAATTGAAGATGGGCCTAGAGAGTCCATGAAAGCCCTAAATGCTCCAATTGTAAGGCCCCTAGCCTTAATTAGGGGTTAGCGTGATTAATTAAGGTTAGTGTTGGTTAATCTAGTATTGTAGTATAATTATGTGCATTGAGTAGCTTTCATCATATATGGCATTCATGTTTTAGACCCATCATACTATTGGCCCAAAACCCATCTAGAACCCATTTAGAAACTCACCTCAAAATGACCCTAAGCCCTTCTAATCTCTTAATGGATGTTAAAATGGTGTTAAATTGGGTTGTTTGGATTAGTGGGTATAGACTTGAAACACATTAAGGGCGCTCCTCAATGGGTGTTAAAATGGTGTTAAATTGGATTATTTGGGTTGGTGTGGATTTAAAATGCATAAAAAGTGGAGTTGTTATTGGGCATTAAAATGGTATTAAATTGAATGGATTTGGGACCTATTTACCCTTGAAACTTGGACTTTGGCCCCACTTGACTTATGGATATGAATTGGACCTCTAGTAAGGGAGTTTGGGTCTGCGTAGGCTTGAGTTCGTCTGCATGTGTTGGATTGAGTTTGTGTCTGCATATGATTTCGTACTTACTGTTTGCAGACCAGGAGGTGGATGTACGCCACTATACCAGCTTGTCTGAGTTTGACCGAGTTCACCTAGGTTGCATTTGTTTGACCAGCTTGTTTGGATACCGGATTTGCCTGGGTGCATTCATTCTGATAGCATTAATGGTCTGTTTATTTTATTAGTTAGTTATGTTTCATTTATTCACCAGTTGAGGGATTACCCCTAGTGAAGTATGGCAGCAGTGTGGTGTTGCTGGATTGGTATTTGAGAGCCTCACTTTATATCCCAGCTATAAACATAGGTGCCCCTTGCACATGTCATTATGGTGTTTTAGACATTTGTTAAAACTCTAATGCATTTTGTAATTGAAATTTAATTAAATGCCTTTCTGTTACTTGTACGTATTAGTTCTGATGTTATTGTATGTTATATTGGTGACCTCCTGTGCAGATTGTATGAATTGTTGCTTCCGTGTTTGTTTATGGTGACTAATCATCACTCATAACCTCACTATAGACTTTGATCCACCCGGAATTGAGGCCACAAATGTATTTAAAGAAAAGATTTTAATTGGCCTCGATTCTCGTGCCCTAATGACGTGGTTATGATCCAATCGAATTTTTGGGGTGTGACACAAATCACAAAGAATACTTTGATAGTACCAGAAGACCTGCTTCAAAGTTCAAACCTATATTGTCTGCCAAAGCCCTAAATGCTCAAATCACAAAAAATACTAAAAAAAAAGAAAAGAAGAAAAACTCAACATGCAAGCATGTGAAATCTGATAAAAGCAAAGACATCCAAAGTGAATTTCAGCAATCTAAAGAATCCACAAAACAAATACAAAAGTCCATCCTCTGAAACATACAAATCCCCTAGGGATAGGTAGACTACGTGGTTTAGATTTCGCCTTTCCCATTAGTTTTGGAACTTTTCCAAAACTCAACAAACTGAGATCAAAATCATAGGGAAGTAAGGATGGAAAAAGGAATTACCAAAATGTCAGACGCCCCAGGTCAGATCCAAAAATCACAAAAAATTGAATTGGGCCTTGGCCCATTCCCCACGAAAGCTAAAGCAATCGTCCCACGTCAACCCTTTTCTTCACTTATTTGGTGGAAAGGAAAAAAAAGCATTTTCTTTCCATCTCTACAAGAGAGTAAGACCACGTAGCTCGTTTCCATTCTGTGACTGAAGAAGGAAGATGAACACTCTTGTCTGCTATTCTCTGCCTTTATGTGACGTTGACCTTTTTTTCTTAGATGATGTCTCTTTTTGTTATTGGTTTTATCATCTAGGTCGTCTCCAAATTTGCCATTGTAGAAGTTGTTGAGGGAAGCTATGGTGGAGCTTAGAATCGGCGACAGCACAAGAGAAGGGGTTGAAAAAACAGCTATACGTGGTTTGTCTCCCTTGCCTAGTATGAGTAATGAGTGTCTTTGTAGAGATGAGAGAGATAATAATATTGAACCTTCATTTGTACAAAGGCAAGGAAAAGAGGTGTCTAGTAAAGCTCAACTTCTCTTTTATCTCGAAAGAACCCTAATGGAATCCTAGATTAGGATCAATGGAATTTGGGGAATTATGGCTAAATCCGAAATCTTAATCTCTAAATCCTAATTCCAAATTAACCTAAACCATCAAATCCTAATCGAAACCGTAAGCCCAAAATCACCAAATCCTAAATGCAAACCCTAAGCCGTAATTCCTCAAATTCCCTTTATTCCTAAGCCCTAACATCGTGAACTCCCTAATTCTCCAAATTCCCTATTTTGGATTTTTTTTTCTTGGACTATAATAAGATGTTTGTGATTATTCTAATAATGTCAATTTACAAATATAGGAGGTCTCATATGATAGAGGAACTATTAGGAGCTTAAGTAAAGGATAAAGAATAAAAAGATTCCAAATTTCACAATATAATGATTATTATTTTTTTGGGTTCTCTAGTTTCTTGAGGAGTTGAAAATGCTTATTTATAAATTTGGTGTTGATAGTAGGGTCCCTTACAAAAAGAAAATTTTGTTTAAAACTATGTCTTTAACCTATACTATAAATGGAGATTATTGATAGTTGACAATGATTTGACGCAATTGACTTTATCTTTAAATTAGATATGGAAAAATATAACAAAAAAAGATCAATTGCTAATCTATTTAAATGCAATATTTTTTCTCTTTTTCTATTGTCAATGTGAAAAAAAAAATCTAGCAAAAGAATGATTGATGTTTTCAATTGACCACGGTCCGCCCCACCCAAACGAAAATCTTGGGTCCACCACTACTATGAGAGAATTATTATAGTTAAAATGTCCAAACTTTAAATGCTCAGTACTCAATTTGAAAATATTTGGATGGAGGAGAAAGAAACTTTTACTCAATTCCACACTAAACTAAATGAAATAGTTAATTCTATGTGGCCACTAGGAGAAAGTATACCGGAAGGAAAAATATATTAGTAAAATCTTAAAATCTCTTCTGGAGAAATTAATCTTATCCTAAAGTGACCTCCATGGAAGAGCATAAGGACCCTCTTAGAGGAAAATCTATAAGGATGTTACACCCATCAACGAGCATAATATATACCACTCAATGAGCCTAATAAAAGAAAATCTATTATTAATGAGAGATGGATAAATGATAAATAAAGTGGAAGACTTTAAAAGGTCGAAACAAGTTAAATCTACTAAGAAAGTGTCTCCCAAAAAGAACAAGAATATTCCGAATCTCCCTCCCTTGACTCAAATAATGAAAGAATTGTTGAAAAAGGTTGAAGAATTAAAATACAATTCAAAAGACAAATGGAGGAAAAGATTGAGAGAACTAAGAAATTAGGTAAAGCAAAAGTCATTTCAACAGTACCTAAGAAATTAACTCAGCAACCAAAATCGTATACAGTTAAATCTCAAGATGTTGGTGGAGGTTGGGGAAAGAAATGGAATCCTTCTTTTGATGTTAAATCTAATGGCGCCCACTCAATATTGGTAATTATGTAACATCGGTCTAATATTTTCGGTTGTTACTTTATTTGTTTAATATTTGAGTTCACAAGAAAAAAAAAAGAAAAAAAACAATGGTATCTTAACCTAATGGATCCGCCGACATTTATATGCGTTCGCAATCATGGTGGGACTCATTTAATGTTAGAAAATCAATCTACCACCGCCCAATGTTAAAATCATGAAATCTGATTAACATTGTTCAGAGCGGGGCCCACCATATATGCATCCATGGTGTCACACATCTAGTAATATTATCATGATGGGACATTTTGAGGGATTCCTCTAGTATCAAAATCATAGTGGGACTCAGTTGGACTTGAAAACCCCATCTAGTGTAATAAATGTGGGTCGCACCTAATATCAGTGATCAACAATGAGCCATCTAGTGTTTGATCATCATGGCAAGAGTCACCAATGTTAGTAATCATGGTAGGACGCACATGACATTTTTAATCTATGTGTGACCAATTTAATATTTTGAGTTATAGTGGGACCTATTTATTATTTTAATCACAACGAGAAGAATTAATTTTAAAAATCATAGTCGGCATATGCTATATGGTTGCTCATTAAGACGAGACGCGCTAAATCTTCCCACCCTTTTATATAAAAAGATTTTTGTGTAGTATATGATTTTCTTCACCTTATCCTTGAAGAATGTAATCCGGAGGATGAGGATTTCACAAGAAATTGACATGTTGTATGCTATTTTCTACCGCTGCCAAACACCTATTCATTTTAGGTGAGTAGATCACGTTATAATTCATCGAATAATATTTTAGAATCTTTAGAAATATCTTATTTCCAAACACCCTCGAAGCATTTAGTACCTTTGAGAGACAAAGGCTTCTTGGGCTTTTTACCGTTCTCTTTTGAGGACCCCTGTCTTCAATATCTGAAACCGTAAAATGAGAATCTCCGTAATGCCTCCAAAACATGATGAATGGCACGGATATACCTCAGTTGGGCTGGAGACATATGTGCAGTATATCTCACACGTTCAGTATTCATTTAATATTACAAGATTTTTAACATTTACAGTTTTGGACAGTGTCCCAGTCTGAGATAGAACCTATACAAATGAGCTGATATATATATTTATATATATATATATATATATATGGGAATTGCTCACCCAGGCTGCAGCCTTTGTTATTGTAGGCTGGAGGCGTGTGAGGCCCAACGGATCCTGATGACTAAAGGGGGAATCTGTGAGAAAGGGAGAGAGACGAGAGACAGGCAGAGCAGCGATTAGGTCTGAGAAATGTAGAGTGAGAAGGGGGAAAAGAGAAATAAGGGAGGGCTGGTGGTCGTCGATGCCGGTCGTAGTCGTCAAGAGGGAGAGGCGAGTTTGAGTCAACCAATTCAATGAGAGAAAGGGAGAGAGACGAGAGACAGAGGAGAGGAGTTTAGGGCTGCTCTATGGAATGAATGAGAAATGGGGAAAAGTTTTCAGAAAGAGTGGGCCAAAGACTAAATTTTGTTACTGTTGCAATTCAAACTTAGTCATAAGCGTCCGTTGGGCCTCACACGCCTCCAGCTTGCAATAACAATAGCTGCAGCCTGGGTGAGCAATTCCCTATATATATATATTTATGACTTTCCCTCTTTGCACATGAATATTCTTTTTATGCATATGACCTTTTATGGATTTTCCTCTTTTGCACATGAATATTTCTAATTATGTAAGTGTCCTTCAACCTATGGTGAGGGATGAATGCACATGAATATTCTTCATATATATATATGCACTTGAACATTTCCCATGTATGTATATATATATATATATATATATATATATATAGAGAGAGAGAGAGAGAGAGAGAGAAAGAACTAGTTCTTACCTATTATATGAGAACTTTTTTGGGGGCCCAACTAGCAACCCATTCAAACCTATTATATTAATCTTACGATGTTAGCTCCATTTGTTTCGGATTTCATTTTGGTAAAAGAAGAAAATAAAAAGATACACTTTTCAATTGAGTCATGGCATGCCCCATGCCATGACCAATTTATTGTGAGTAGTTAACTCTCCCTCTTGTATTCTTTGATTTAATTGGAATGAAAGACTAACTTATCTTTCAGAAAAAAAAAGAGTCATGGCATTTTCAGAATACGCATAAAGAAGATAGATTGAGTTCTAATACATTTTAGGTTTTGGGCTAAATTGGCAGAACATGTATTACTCATGGCCAATTTGTATATATCTATCGGGTGAAAATGCTCGATTTTGGGTTAAACTTGCAGAACAGGTGTTATTAAGGTCCTTTTTTGTGTGTTTTCCAGCCTCAAGAGAGCCCACACAAGTAGGAAGAGGGAGCCCACACAAGTAGGAAGAGGAAGCCCACAAAGTGAGAAGGAATTGGTCTCCATATTATTCATCTATCTTCGGGTGTTCAATTGAAAAAATTGCAGTGATTGTGAGAGTGGTAATGGATGGGGCCAGAGCAAGTCTTTTGGAAGCCCAGACTGAATGTTGGGCGTTAGAAAAAAGGGGTTTGTATAATTTGAAAATGGGCTGGGCTGGGCTAGGGCGCGACTTTCTGACTAACAGAAACTAAATGGGCTGGTTTGGACAAACTTTGGCATGGCTTAACCCCGCCCAGGAACTCCCCCACCTGACAGGATGATCATGGATACAATATATTCTGTTCCTACTGGCTCTGAAATCTTAAGGATCTGCCTTGAGCGAACCACCAATTCTGCTCAGATAAAAAAGTTGGCCCACCTAAAATGTTTGTGAGTCCATCAGATGGACTCATCCAAACTGTAGACCATCAAGGGGTTGGCTTTAGTAGATGCCAACATAATCTGGAGAGTAACCTTTATCTCTTAGGATCAGGTGGGCCCAATGAAAATGACTGGTGGCCCACCTTTTGTCTTGAGCAGGGAGTTCCAGGTTCCTGGATTTGCTTAAAGTGGATGACCCGGACTCCTTGCCTTTGGATTTGGGCAATTTGTTGGTTTTCTCCATCACCATCCAATTGGTGGCCATTGATCTGGTCCGTCCAACTAAATGAAGTATTTGGAATATAGCCAGACAGGGCCGGTTCTAAATTTTTCAGGGCCCAAGGCAAGAGTAAAAATTAGGCCTCTATATATATAAACTTAGTGATGGCCTCACATTCATTTTTCAACCAATATCGAACCTAACAAAATTAACTAAAAATTTAACATTCAAAGCATATAAATTCAAACTTCAATATATAAACATTCAAAATAAAAGGCTATAATGTATAAACAAGACAAATACTCGTAATTTGTGACAATTCAATAGTTCTTTTTCACATAGAAATAAGCAACCAACAAAACAAAAATTTCTTTGCATCCTCAATAGCCAAAGCAAATAACAACATCTTACTTGAAATCCCCTTGCATTTTCAGCAACCAACAAAACAAAAATATCTTTGCATCCTCAATAGCTAAAGCAAAGAACATCAACCTACTTGAAATTTCTTTACATCATAAATGGTCAAAGCAAAACAGCAGCATCACCATCTACAAGATAAGGTGAAAAACAAAATCACAACTAAAAAAGTATTATTGAAATGATTTCCTTCTTGCATTTTGAGAAGCAAAATCCTCAATTATGCTTTCAAATTCAAGATTTTCTAACATCTCCTTTTCAATGGATAAGATTGCTAGCCCATTTAGCCTTTCTTGTGACATGGTAGACCTCAAGTAAGATTTCAATAATTTTAATTTAGAAAAGCTTCTTTCTGCAGATGCTACAGTCACAGGTACAGTCAATAGTATTCTATAGGCAACCAAAACATTTGGAAAACAGTCCATATCTTTTACAAACTAGTCCTCTCTGCTGATCACGCAGACAATGAGACAACTAGAACCAAACTGAGATGAGAATAAAGACATAAGAAAAAAGCTACAACTTCCTCACCGAACCTTGGGTGGCAAATTGAGAATATCCAGGCAAATCCTACCCCCGCTGGCTGCTGTCAATGTTAGGGTGATAGATAGGTGTCCCAAATGTCACAATGGGAGGCTGAAAAGGATACCTGCAAGCCAACAAAATCTCCGCCAATGATCAGATCCCGCAAAATCATTTAAAAAAACAGAACTTTTCAAAAAACGATGAAAAGAAAAGAAAAAACCTCTCCGGAATTTGAATCTTGATGTTGAAATCCCCTTTTTCATAAACGGTCCCTTCAGGTCCTTAGAGCCCTGCAAGCCAAGGCCAAAAAAACAGATGAGATACAATAGAAGCATTTTAACGAACAGGAGGTGTGCGAGGAATGAGAGACATGAAACTAGTCGAATAGAGAAGTTGACCGCTGGGAGGGGATTCAGCCATTCAGGGGAAATTGAAGAGGAAGGAAAAAAAAAAAAACCACATACATGATACATACCTGCCTGGAAGAGTGGAACTGTGGAAGCAACTTCAAAGCTTTCTCAGATGAACTGATGAAACCCAAACGGCAGAATGGCAGCAGATGAGAGACTCTCTCTTTGCTGAGAAATGAGAATTGCTGCCTTGAGTGCCTTCTACCCCACGAAAGCACTGTAAGCACGTCCTGGAATGATGGAATAGACATCTCGGCTTCCTGCATACGTGATACATCTTGAGTCTTGCTGCATACGGCTTGAGGCTTGTTGTCTTGACTCTTGAGTCTTTTGGGCCCCCCTGAAAAATGGGCCCTGGGCAAGGGCACTTACAGCCCCTGTTCAGGGCCGGGCCTGTAGCCAAACTCACAGCACAGGGTTTTGCAGGGTCAGATAGAGCCCATTCACAGATATCTTAAATGGGTCACAGAATTAATTGACCAAATCAAATTGCAACTTTAGATGGCATTCATTTTTAGTCCAACAAACATACAACTGATATAAGTCCAAAGCATCCATTTCTAATCTAACAAATATAAAACCTATAGGCTCAAAAGGAGCCAGACTTAATGGATGTGGGTTTTACAATTTTAAGCTTATGGACCTATTATGAACCCTTTTTGTTGGGCATTTTAGAACAGTGGTATGCTTAGATATACTGGCACATAAATGTTCTGTACAGAAACCCAGAGGAAATTCATTCAGGCCCATCTATAGGAGGCCTCTGAAAATTTTGTTTTCTCTCTGCACAGGCGCGAAATTATCTCCAATTTATGACATGAGGGTGGTAGCTTCTGAGCCAGACCTATTTCCGTTTAGTCAATGATACAGCCCAAGATTTGCACATGCCCTGTTCCAAAGTTCTTGTGTGTTCTGGCCCAGACTATATTTTCCGGCCCAGGCCAGGTATGATTCTGGCCTAGTTCAGGCCTTTCTCCTCATCATAAAGCCCATACCGTGTCGGCAGACGTTTTTTTTATGCAGTTTTAAGATCCTTTATATGTGTGTATCCGTCCAGTTACTAATATAAATGACAGATGATTTATGCAGGCCCACATAGGCCCATTTAGAGACATGGTGCCGGATAGTTTGGGCTCAAAGTTCAGTCAGAGGGGCTTGGCTCAAACAATGTGAATAGGTTCAGTGATCACTTTTTTGCATAGCCCAATCTGTCACATTATCAGATCTGAAACAAAGTATGAATGTAGGGGTCCTCATGGCCCTTAGATTTTTGTACTTGGGTCTGGCCTGGATTAAAATTTGTTCCAAGATTGGATTAAGTGATGGAAAGCCCAAAGCCTGGCCTGGCCCAAACAAGAGATATAGCCAAATCCTTACATTTGAGTTTAAGATCCCTTTGTATTTTTTTTTTTTTTTTTTTTTTTTTTTATAGCAAAAAATCAATTGACTAAATGAGCAGTCTTATGCTTGACACATTTGAGGCAAGTCGGGCTTGGGCCAGACACAAGCTGTGGGGGTTGGGCCAGATATGGGCCTGCATTTCTAAAGTTTAGTTGGGCTTGGATATGTCTCAGCCCGGCCCGACCTGGACATGAAAACGTGAAGGCCTACACATTTTTGGATATTTATATGAACAAACTAAACATAATTGAAAAAAAAGAAGGGAAAGAGCAAGAAAATAAAAGAACAGTAAAGTCTTAAAACCATGAACCAACACTGAACGAGGTCCATTTAAGGGTCATTTGCCTATTACTTATGCAAATGTTAGATATGTAAATGCATCTTGTGCTTATGTCACATATGCAAATAATACACTTGTTTGTTCGAACCACCATCTTCACATGAGTAAATCCAACGGTTCTAGATATATTTGGCGTTTTCGGATGTTTTCACAAAATCCATGAATTAAGATATGAAACTTTATGTCTTGATGTTTACTATTACAACTATAATATTTAACTAGCACAATAACTCGTGCTCAGCAGGGGCGTGTTCACCAATAATTAAAAAATATATTATATGATTCATTAAAAAAAAATTAGATAATGTAAAATCATTTTCGAACATTTATTGACATCAAATTGGTTTAGATAGAGCATAAGATTTTAAAAAGCGAATAAAAGAAGTAAAGATTACGAAAGTTCCTATTTTCTCCCAATCAAAGAGTCCTTAGAATATAAATGGGCTAGGAGAAGTTGGTTAGAAAGAAAAGAGCAAGATAAGATTTGAAATAGAAATGAAGTTACATAGAATGAAAAGTAGGGAGAAGATTTAAGTGGTTGCAATTACATGTTGGAAGTGGGAGGAAGAGTTGATTGTAGAACATGGGTATAACATCCGGTCAAAATCAGAAGTTATCGTCAAAATTAACTTCAAAACCCTCCACTTTAATATATTATAATGGTTCAGCTAATAAAATGGAGGCCCAACATGTCCAGAAAATCAGATTTATAGGTTCGGACTTTTCAACAAATTGTTAAAAATCTATGAAGAAGATATAAGATAATTGGCTACAAGATCTTCGAGTAGGGGAGTACAATAAACAAACTAAATGGTTTGGATTATCAATATGGAACCAACATGAATAAAGAAAAAATGCTTTTGATGGGCCCATATGTAAAAAATAAATAAATAAATAAAAATCACCAGTTTCATCTATGCCAGGACCTTTTGTATGGGTTGGGTGAAATCAACTGTACCACCAATGTCTGTATTCTCAGGATTGGGCAGGTCACATATGGGTCGGGTTGGCGGGTCGGGTTAGGTTTTGCTGCTTCTAATAATCATCCACCATCCAATAAATAAAGAAACGGAATCTAACCAACCTGCCGACACAGAATCTTTTGGGTTCATGACTCACGAGTCATGACCAGGGGTGGGACCCACACATCCACCTGTGGACCCTCTAGTACCACACATATTTTCTACCCTTGCACGAAATAAATGCCAATTTCATCCACAGTGCCACTTGCACAAGGAACAAAAGCAAAAGGCAAAACATATAGCATCATCTGATCTTTTCATAGTATAGTGGTTGATGAAGAAGATTCATTCATCTCCCATGTGAATTGGTGAGAGAAAAACAAAAGAAAAATATCTTCATAGTCCCCATCAAAAAAGGAATAGGAGGGCGGCAAGATAAAAGAACCAAATCAGGCATATCCCATCTTCTTCTTCTTCCAATAGCCAGTCCTCTTCATCATTTATTATTTTCTAAGAGAAGATTTTCATTTGCCATGGTCAGATTAAACGAGAGAGAGAGAGAGATCTCATGTGATGTGGGCTAAAGTACACCTGCCTTTTATTCATGATATATATTATATATCGAATCCCCTGTTTCGATAAATCACGGAGTGATACATGAACTTATTGAGTTTAAAAACAGGTGTTGTCTTTAAAAGCCACATCTGTCTTTTAAATACAAAACAACTAGGAACAACGCCCCGTGCTTAGCCCGGGACAAAAAGTAAGATAGTGCATTTTGAATTTATAAGATATCAAAATTAATTATAAATATATAAGCATATATTCATGCATATTTATATAAAAACAGTCGACACATCTTCATTCACAAATACAAGTGGTTAACATCAACAATAAATTATTACAAAGATAAAGCTAAAAAAATCCATTCAACAACGACATAAAAATAATAATGACGGCAATAATTACTAAAGAAGATATAGAAAAGCGGATTTTGTTAAAATATATAATATTAGTAATAAGAAATGCATTCAAGTTTTTGTTACCCATTGATAATTTCAAAACCCAATAAAACAAAGACACCCCATTTGGACTTGTTCGTGCAACAAGAGGATTCTAATTTATGCAGATTTTATTTCCTCATGAGAATGCAATTTTGTATTTTCTAAATAAAAAAAACTCATTCAGATCAGTACACAGTTGATCTAACGGTCCAGTAAATCCGGATCTGACCAAAAACTAGAAAGAACTCATATACTATTAGTTCTAACAACACCACCCCGTGCTTATCCCTATCAATCGTTATTTTTCTTCAGCACAGAGAAATAGTATACATGAAATAGTATCCAATGTTAAATATAGTCTTTTGGATTTAGATAAATGAGTCCACTATAGAGTTCTAGTGGGGATACACCTGCTCATTTCTCTTCATCCTACGGATGCA
This sequence comes from Cinnamomum chago, assembly GCA_038049695.1. Lineage (NCBI taxonomy): Eukaryota > Viridiplantae > Streptophyta > Magnoliopsida > Laurales > Lauraceae > Cinnamomum > Cinnamomum chago. The sequence continues at coordinate 33,369,195 of CP142461.1, forward strand.
GTTGGGGATCAAACCTGATTAGTAAAAATCAAAAGTACAAACGAATGAGGAGTAACACTAATCCATGGTATGAAGTTTCACTGATAAAGAAAGTGAAGGGAAGAGAGCAGAAGAGAAAAAATACTATTTTATTTTTCTACATTTGAATTTCTTCCAATTTGTTTTCTTTTTATAAAACTATAAGAAGATGATATCTAATATTTCTCTCTCCTTACCCAATCTCCATCATGGATTCATTTCACAAAAGTAAGAGAAAGTACATGGTGATTTTTGTACATAAATACGCCAGTGATTGATGAATGTAGTCTTTTATAAATATAAAAAAAAGCAAGTGTTTTATCTTCAAACAGCAGGGGTCATTTATAAATATGAGAGAGAGAGAGCAACACTTGATATTTGATATGATATGGTGCTAATCTAAATGAGAGATTTTTTTAGAGAAGATGGGAGGGGATAGAGAGATTTTAGGAGATTGAGAAGGCCCCACTTGAAAGGCAAAGGTTCCCTCCCTTTTGTTTCTTTTGTATTTTTTTGAAAGGAGAATAATTGGGTGCTGAGGTGGCACCCCTCATAGCCCACCTCCCCCTTTGCTTTAATATATATAACTAGCAACAAACGCTTGTGCTGAGCCCGGGCTGAAACAAAGATATAATAAATTGTTATAATAATTAAAACCATAAAAAAAATCCACTATTATTAATTTTAATAATTTTTAATGAGAATCTTGTAATATCGCACCTATAAAATCTTTGTATATTGAAAAAAATGCATGGGTTGAAAGTCCCGACTAAAAAAGAGAAAACTCTGGAACAAAAAGAAAAAAATGTTACCATTCAAAGAAGGAAAAAAAAATGAGAAAAGAAAAAACAAATGCATCCATTTTCCTATCAATACCCAGCTGGGGCTCAGTCTGTTAGGTATATCGTGTGGAGTGTGAGTGTGGCTAAAATGAGTCCCACACCAATGCCCCAAAACTCTACCCACTCGTTTTGAGCCTACTTACCATTAGAACACACCTGCTTAAAAATGCAAATCAAATCCACATCCAACCAAACACTTAAGAGAGAGAGAGACGTGTAGAATCCTTTTATTCTAAATCAATATCCTATATTTATTTAATATATAAAAAATGATCCAAGGAGAAAAGGTCCCTCGCATGGGATCTATACCTGATGCAAGATAACGATAGAGAGGGCAATTTAATTGCTTTCATTAATGTTGAGGCTCTAGATTTTACATAAATGTTGAAGCATCAAAACTAACATCATTGCAAGCATGTGCAATAAGTTTCATAATTTAGAAGTCCATTAAATTAATGGCCTGTTGTAAGAATTTCAATGGGTCAGGTTCCAGACTGGCCCATTTCTACTATCAATATGGATTGAACGGCCTGAGTTTAGGTGTATATCAGGTTCTAGATACTAAGTTCAAGCCTGCCTACTCAAAAAATATGGGTGAGTTGAGACTGCCCCTTTAAGGCAAGGGTCAGACTGAGGTTTGAGTCCAAGTGCACATAGGATCATCCCAGCTCAAACCACACGATAAAAAAGTACTGAAAATATATAACAGCTCTTTGAAGGCCTCAGTTCAACAAAAGCTCAAGTCCATTTAACATCTGAGTTAGGTTGATAAGTTCTATGAGATGGTCCCACTACGATGGTGCATGGGTTAGATTTATTAAATTCTCTAAAACTTTTGTGGGATAACACATAAGTGAAAGAGGTTGTTATTTTTGGATTATAAGATCTACATAGTGGGCCCCCCTTAAAAGGGTCTTTTGTGTTATTTTTGAAAGATTAACTTTAATTTTTAGGAGATATTGATTGAGAGACTTTAGGAGATAGAAGATATGGATAGATACTTTTGGAGAAAAAATAGTGGAATACGATGACATAGCTCCTTAAATCACTCTTAGTTTTTTATGTATATTTATTTAAAAGGAGAACTCCTTCAATGCTGACGTGGCACCCCTCATAGCCCACCTCCTCTTTTACTTTAATATATATAATATAATGTGTTATCCCTAGAAACCCTGTTTGGACCAAACAGGGGATCCGGACTCTATATATTATTGTATTGTATTTATTGTTGTTGTTCATTAGTCTATTAGAGAAATCCTGTGTGTGTTCTCAACCACGTAGCAGTCAGGGTTGATTTTTAGGGTTTGAAGGTGGCCCACCACCTGTCATGATCAGGTCACAGGGTGTCCTTGCTAACTAGACATTACTTCAATGGTGTGGATCTCCTAATTGAACTCTTGGTTGAACAATACATGAGACTAACCCATTCCCATTTCCCACCTCTGTTCCCTGTTGTAAGTCGGCAGGAGACCTCAAAGTCCTCCGGGGGTCTAGTAGGATAGTTACATTCAAGCTTCAAAATCATAGCATGGACCTTAGTGGGGGCAAATTTGGGAGTGGTCCTTTTTTTAGTCAAATTCAGGGTTTTGAATTTGATATGATTTTATAGATTTTGACTCAAATCAGGTTCAATGCTGATTTGGGTTTTATCGTTAGTGCATTGTTTATATTCTTTTAATAGGTCATGTATTATCTTGTGTGCTGCAGTGGAGTGGATAGCGGAATATTGTCAAATATGGGGCCAGGTTTAGGTTTAATTTATTAAGGTGATGATTGAGTGATCAATTCTTATCGAAGGAAAAGTTATCCCTCGTTATCCCTTACCTTTATCCTCCATTTACCAGATAAAACCCTAGAAATTCAATTCCCACATAAAAAGGTGGGCCCTTAAACATGCATTTGTGTGATTTGAAAAAGGCAGGCCTAGCAACAAAGGCCCTGGCTAATAATAAGAACCAACATTTCAAAATTATCTTATTATTTAATTAAAAAAATGAGAGCTACAGAGACACTGGGCGCAACTACATCTGCATATAAATATTATAATAATGTAATATAAAAGGATCTTTAAACTCAATTAAGTTAATGCAAAAGAATAACTAATGGATTTAGTTTCAAATAAAGAATTGAATAAGAAATAAGGTAGTTATTTTTCCAAGTCATTTGAAAGATGATCAATTAAACAAAGTTGAGAAGAAAAAGAAAATTTAACGATTAATGTTTCCTTCATCCACTTGTTTCAGGGTTAGACGTAAGTTAGAAAAATGGAAAAAGTCGGCTTATGATAATGGAGAAACATACGGTCAGAGAGAGAGAGAAGATAAAAAGTGAAGATTTTGTACTACATTACCATCTTGGTAGAAGTCTCAATCTCTAGACCCTGCCTGGACAGCAAGACTTACCAGCAATAGCCAATATTGAACCCAATCACATGGCCATCTATACTTTCCAACCAATCAACAAATATATAAACTGCGCTATTTTTATTTTTTATTTTTTTTGCAACTTGGTTTCAAATTGCTTGTGATCATCCCCAAATCCTAGTGTACAAGTCCCATAGCAACAATTAAAACGATTGCCAGAGCATGACCTGCCATTCTAATACTTTTGACATGATTATAATAAAAAAAAAAAGGATGCAAACATCTATCTCTACTTGAGTAAAAGAATTTGTATTGTTGTTTGCATCTGAGTGGGAACAAAATAAAAGTTTATCAACGTTTTATAGGTAAAAAAAAAAAGCTTCAATTAGTATAAAACATAAAAAATGTTAATAATCCATCACATAAGCTCTAAAATCAACACCCATGGAATTAAAAAAAATGCTTGTACGTTTTTGAGATTTCTGACTATTTTGTCGCCCTGTTCTTTGAAGACGACAACGACAGGCTTCTGACTATAAGAGTGTTAAGCTAGATTGGGAACCGATTCCTCTTTTTCTTTTTGAGCCGACCTGTTTTTAGCCTTTTTCTTCCATTTCAAGAGTAGATGAATTCCGTCCCAACAAAAACATTCAACTGCCCTCCATCCCAAGTCCCAACCGTACACGTGAACATTAGACGATTAGAGTCAGAATGAGAATCCAAGTTGGGATTCCTTTAAATGGGCTTACTTCTCGGAATCTGAGTATGGGGGTGGTTCTATTAAGAAATTTGAAAACCTTCATCAGGATCACTTCGGGATCGGTTTAAAAGCAACCTGGACTCTTCTAAACCCATAACAAATTCAGGCCCACAGCCACATTTTTTGCAAGGTCAACATACAATATACATAGAGATCATAGATGGTGTCATCCTTAGGATAAAAGCAAAATCAAAGGATGAGAAAGAAAAAAGAAAAGAAAAAGAAAAATCTGATTTTCTGATTAAACTCTTCTAAAGCTTGGCATTGTTGGTTGGATTCTTCTCCCTCGGAGTCGGCGAGCTTATGTTTGACAACTTGCTGCGGATAGGGAAGTCAGAAAGAAAAACCCGCGAAATGCTATTGGACCATGCAGCTCCTAAATAAATCAAGTCTTTCATAAAGAGGAACATGGTCCTTTTTTTTTTTTTTTTGCTGAAAGGGTAAATTATATTTAAAAAGAAGGGGGGAAGAAGAAACAAGAATACATGGGTCTAATAAAAGACCCCCAAAAGAGCAAAAACCAGAAAAGAAAAAATGAGGAAGGCAAAGATCCAAAGCGCCACGACCACAGGGCCAGAACTCCACGAGCACAACGAATTAAGCACTGGTGGCTATTCTCATGGAAGCAAAGAGGGCGCTGAGATGGATGCCAACAAAAGAGGAAGACATCTGCTTCAAGGAGAAAGAGATGGCTTCTGTTAAGTGAGCTTAGATGGAGGGAAGAGAGGGCCTGCGATTTTCAAAAATTGCTTCATTACGAGCCTTCCATAAGTGGTAGAGAACTGTGATGAAGATGGCAGCCATATATTTGAAGCCTTTTGCGTCATTATCTTTGGAAAGGATCATCCAAATTGAAGAGGCAGAAAAGCTGATAGGAGAAGGAGTCCCAGCTGCACAAAGAAACCAAGACCAAGTGGCTTTTGCTTGATCACAAGAGAAGAAAAGGTGACCCACTGAATCTTCTGCAGCACAACAAAAAATGCATCTGGAAGCAAGGGAGAAGCCCAGACGCTTCAGCCTAGTTTCTGTGGGGATTTTGTTGTGCATCAAACGCCAGCCGAAACAATTGACTCTGTGGGGGGAGATGTTGTTCCATATCAGCTTGGGCCATGGGAGAATCTGAACGCTGTGTCTGACTCTCTGCCACGCAGAGCATAGGGAGAGCTTACCATCGTGGGAGTCTCTCCAGCAAAGGGAATCACTAATGGTAAGGTTGGGGGAGAGATCCTTGAGGAGATGGAGAAGATACTGTTGAACATTTGTAGGCAGGAGATCAGGAATGACCCAGGTTCCATATTGGAAGAGGGAAGACAACCGTTGGTCCCTAGGGAATTAATGTCGAGGGAAACAACTAGAGATAGGATCTCCTGCAGTCCAGGAATCATGCCAAACGTTTATGCTCTGGCCATTTCCAAAAATCCAGGAGCTGCCTTGGTGAATGATAGAAGCTAAGCGGCGGATTTTCTTCCAAATGCAAGAGCCATAGATGGTATTCTCTGAGCTCCAAATGGGACAGAATTTAAAATAACTGTTCTTAAACCAAATGGACCAAAGAGAGCTAGAGGAGGAAACCTGCCAGCCAAGCTTGATGAAGGAGGCTGTGTTTACATCTGCAATTTTCCTGATTCCCAACCCACCTTCTGCCTTTGGGAGAGTAACAATAGCCCAGTTGAGATAATTGATCTTATGATTAGGGGCGTTACCTGACCAAAGGAAATGCCTCATTAGTCTCTCAATCTCATTGCAAATTGAAGCAAGCAGGGGAATGATGGCAGCAAGGTGAATAGGTAAGCTAGAAATGACATGTTTAATAAGAATTAAACGGCCAGCAAAAGACAGAGTTTTGGCTTTCCAAGCTGAAAGCTTGGACTGAACAGCATCCAACAGAGGGAGAAAATGGCACCTTTTAGGAGTCCCAAAGCAAATCGGGGTACCCAGGTATTTAAGGTGAGTAGAGACTTCTTGAATGCCTAAGATGGAACTGATTCTTCTCTTTCTTCTCGAGCTGCATTTGCCAATGAACAATTGATTCTTCTGAAGGTTAAAGAATTGGCCAGCAACAAACTGATAGGTCTCCAGGAGGTCCTGAAGAATTAAAACACTAGAGGCAGCCCCTTTCATGAAGATGAGAATGTCATCAGCATATAGCAAATGGCAGGGGGTAGAGGGGACCTTAGAGAGAGGAAGGAGGAGACCTTGACATTGGAGATTTTGTAAGTGAAGACTCAAGATTTCTCCTGCTAATATGAAAAGGTAAGGGGACAGAGGGTCACCCTGTCTGAGGCCACAGGAGGAGCTAAAAAAACCATGGGGCATTCTGTTTAGGAGCACTGAGCCTTTGGATGTGCAAACACACTCTTTGATCAGAAAAATCCAAGCATCAGAGAAATTGAAGAAATGGAGAGTAGAAAAGAGAAAAGACCAATTCAACTTGTCAAAAGCTTTGGAAATATCAAGTTTAAGGCAGAGGGAACCTTTCTTAATCTTGGAATTCAGTTTCTGGTATAGTTTAAAAGCCAAACTAGAGTGGTGCTGTATGTTCCTGCCTTTGATGAAAGCGGCCTGGTGGGAGGAAATCAGCTTAGGAATTATTGTGGAGAGCCTGGTGGAGAGAATTTTGGTGAGGATTTTGTAGGTGAAATTCAACAAGCTGATAGGTCTGAAGTCAACTAAGGAATTTGGAGATTTAGACTTGGGGATTAGAGCTAGGAAGAAAGTGTTAGAAGCTCTGTGGATCCTTTAGATAGAAAGAAATGCTGCACAGCTGAAGAGACAGTTTGGCCTATGATGCTCCAAGTTGCAGTGAAAAAAACCCCATTAAAACCATCAGGGCCAGGGGAACTATTCTTTTTAAGAGAGAATATTGCTGCTTTAATCTCTTCTAAAGAGGGAATGGAAGAGAGGAAGGAGTTCTCTGAGGCAGAAACCTTAGGGCAATTGATTTGGAAAAGGGAGGGGCTAGGTTGGCTAACGTGAGACTTGAATAGATTGGAGAAGAAATCCACTGCATGGGCTTGGATGATAGCTTGATCCTCTGTGATAGAGCCATTTACAGAAATTTGGTGAATAGAGTTGAAAGAGCTCCTAGCCTTAGCTGATAGGTGAAAAAACTTTGTATTTTGGTCAACCTCTTTCAGCCAATTAATTCTAGATCTTTGTTTCCAGTGAATTTCTTGAGCAGAGAAGGCCTCATGAAGCTCAGATTTGGCTGACTGAAGGGCAGCACTGGAGAGGTCCGAAGGATCTGAGGGAGCAGTTGGCAGTAAAGGACATTATCTTCTGCTGCTTTGATGTTCTGGGTGAGATTACCATATGTGGACTTACTCCAAAGTCTTAGGGAATGCTTGAGAGCTTTGAGTTTTTGAGCAAGAGTGAATTGGGGATCACCAACTATTGGCACATCCCAGCTGGACTTGACAATATCTAGGAAGGAAGGGTGGAGCAGCCATTTATTTTCAAATTTGAAGGGGGGGATAGAGAGAGGAGCTTGGGTGTGGTGGGCAAGGAGGATTGGGCTGTGATCTGAGGAAATTCTAGGAAGGTGGTGGATTGTGGAGTCGCGGAAATGGCGTAACCAGATGGAATTAACTAAAGCTCTATCAAGCCTGGCAGCCATGTAGGAAGAGCCTTGCCTATTGTTAGACCAAGTGAACCTGTTACCAACAAATTGGGTGTCAAGGAGACCTGCTTGCATCACTGCAGTTTGGAAAGCTTTAAGGGAGGAGAGAGTAGGATGGCGGATGCTAAGCTTGTCAGCATCTGCATTGAAATCCCCTATAAAGCACCAAGGCAAGGTGGTTGAGGAGGAGTCAATGAGGACAGCCCAGAGGTCCTTTCTAAGGGAAGGGTTGGTGGAACCATAGACACCAATAATGATGGAAGTTAAACCAGTAGAATTATTGTGGAGAAGCATAGAAAGGTGTTGAGAAGAGAAGTCTTTAACAGTGATGGAGAGATGGTGAGAGGATTTGGAAAAGCACCAGAGGTTAGTGGTTGTGGAGGTTGCTGAGGGGCCATTAGAGTGGAAAGTATCAAAACCAAGCCTATTCCAGCTGAGGGAGATAGCAGGAATGAAAGGGGACATAGGTTCAGAAATGAAGATGAGGTCAGGAGAGTGTTTGCGAATCATGTTAGCCAAAGCACGTTGAGTGGGGCGATTGGCAATGCCCCTACAATTCCAATAAAGGACTTTTAACATGGGGAAGAATTTGGGGGGGATTTCTTGCCTCTAGATCTCCTTGTAATCGGGCCAGAAGAGGGAGCTGGGAAGGAAAGGTTTTTCCCTTTTCTATGTTTACCTCTGGTATTGATAGTGGGTGGTGGGTTGACAACTGTGGTATCCAAGGGGGAGCTAAGGGAGATTATTTGAAGGCTGGGGGGGATCTAGAGCATCTGAACTAGAACAGGGGGAGCTTGGTTCAGCTGGGAGGTGAACTGAGGAAGAGGTTGGGACTGGTGGGGGAGGTGGAATTATAGGAGGCTCAGGGGGGGACTCAAAACCTGGGGGCAACTCAGTGGAGGAATTACCTTCTGAGAAAGCTTGGAGATTGCGGCCATAGATTGAGGGGTTGTCTGCTGGGTCTAGAAAAGAGCAGTGGTCTAGAATAGAGAAGGGATTAGAGATGTCAATGGATGGAGTGGATGATTTCTGGAGAATGACAGAGACTACATCGTAGGGGAGGTCATTAAGGAAGAGGGGGTTGGCCTTCTGGTTGGTATCTTTTTGGCTCAGAACAGAGGATTTGTTGGGAGGTGGGAGACTCTGGCTAATAGTGGTGAGAGGAAGTTGAAGGGAGGATTTGACTAGGGGACTATGGGGGGTGGAGGAAAGAGTAGAGGCAGGGAGGGAAGAGGGGGAGATTGAGACCAAAGGAGGAGGAGGAGGGCCTATGGGGATAGCACTAGGATCAGGGACAAAAGTCTGGAGATTGGGAGTGGGACGGCGACTTGAGTTAGAGTTTAAAACTGTGGAGTTTTTCAGAGATTCTGTATGAGGAATAGGGGGACAAAAGGTGAAGGTTGAAGGTCTGTGATGAGGAGAAGAGGGAATGCTGGAGGGGACAGGGGGAACTGGGGGCTGGGAGCTGGTTTTGGAGGAAACTAAAGCTGAAGAGGTGAGGTTGCTAACATGGTCCTTACATGTACCAAATTGGACTCTTTCTTTCTCAAGTCTGGCGATAAAAAACACAAATAGGGATGGGCTTTTTAAGTATATGAACTATCTGCTTTGTTGGGTAGCATTGCATGAGAGATTTTAGGAGATTTGAAGAGAAGATATGGTGGTACTCTAAAGGCTCCCCTCCCTTCTTTTTTCTTTTGTATTTTTCTGAAATAAGAGACTTTTCAGAAATGAGGTGGCACCCCTCACATCCCACCTCCCCTTTGCTTTAATATATATATACTATAAAAGCAACAGTCTCTTCATAGAGAGCGACACGCAGTGTGCTCTAATCTCAAGAAGTCTCCAATACTCTTCCGTTTAAGTTAGAATTTCCTAATACCTCTCAATGAAATCCCTTTCCTATATAATCTTTCCCTAATTTCTCTCTCATTGTAATTCCTTTTGCCAACCAAATCATTTTTCCCCAAAGTATGCTACGTCTAAATACACTTATTTGCATGTCTTTTACACCTTTTTGTTATAGGAGTTTTTTCTTTCTTTTCAATTTTTTTTCCTTTTATCATCTGTAGTAGGCCCACTGGGCATTTGACTTCAGTAAGTTAAAATCGCCCACCAAATTTAATTTCTCCCATTTTTTTATCATCTATCGGTCCACTGTGCATTTCAATCTGGCTGCCCAGGGATGAAGCTCCAGGCACGCCACCTCTTCCCACTTGCGTGGGCCTTATTTCTGTTTGTGCACACTGTCTTTCCGTGTATATGGGGCTTCTTTCTCTTGGGTCCCAGCCCCCTTGACTAGGTTATAAAAAATATTCTAAAACATTTAACAAACATTATATATATTATTATATATATAAAAGCAATGCCATTTTCGCGGGAGAGCGACACGTGGCGGTAGGGGGCTTCCTGGGAGAGCGACACGTGGCGCATCCTCAGACTTTTTGCAATGCCACATTCCGGAATTGCCCTTCTCATCTAATCTCATCACCTAAAATATCTCAATACAAATTTAAAATATTCTTGAAATAAGATACCAGAAAGTTTCAACAATGCTACATTCTAGAATTACCCTTCCTTAGAATTCATTGGAATTTAAATAGGGTTCCTCAAATCTCCTCTAATCTCGGTTTTCTATATAAGTAAATATTTAAATCAAATTGGAATCTATTATTTAGGGACTTAGATTCTCAAGTAACCTTTATCTCCTAATTTAACTCCATATCAAGTGGTTGTAATTTCTTTTAGTAATTTTTAACCCTTATACGGGTTGGCCTTGTAGCTCTTATGCTGTTCCTTTAGTAAAATAATGGCTCTTATATGATGTGTAGCCCTTATGGTTTAACCGTATGTAAGGATTAAGTTCATCATCTTTTAAGCTACTATTTTAGTAATTACTCCATATGCTGGTTCTTTTGGCTTGTGTCAGTTTGCTTTTATATTGAAATATACAGTGGAGGATCTAGGATTTTCGTTTGAGGGGGTTGAAAAAAATAACCTTTTATTCAAAATGATAACCTAAAAGATAAGTTTTCATGATGGCCAAACTGATACGTGGCGCCTGAGTTTTAAGAGCTATTAAAAATATCATACTCATTTTTTACAACACCATATGAGATAAAGAGGATGTGAGGTCCCACCCTTGGTGGGCCCTCTAAGGGCTATTTTATAGGCTAATTAATCTTAATTTATCTTAATTATTGTTTAATTATGTTAATCTTCTCTAATCTTTGCTAATTACTTCTAATTACTACTAATTATTGCTAATCTTGGTTAATTACTTATTTGTTTGGGCTAATTAGGGGCTTAGTAGAGTGACTAGTTAGTTTTCCTAAGTTTTTGGTTAGACTAGGTTAGTTTGGGTTGATTTCTAATTAATTGGGTGTTAGTGTTAAACCTAGACTATTAGTGTTGGTTAGGCTCTTAGTTGAGCTTAATTAAGTTAATTAAGTGGGTTAGTGAAAGGTGCTCTCCCTCCTCTAGAAACTTCCTAGCCTAATGACCCAGCTACCCTCAAACCCTAATCCCAATCTCACTAAACCCTAAGGGTACTATGGTCCCTAATCTATTCACTAAACCTATTTAATGTCTCTTATCCCATTTGCAATAAACCCTAAACCCTAATCCCAGCCCCCATCCCAAGAAACCTTCCAGCCCCCATCCCAAGGCAAATTAACTTCCATTTGCAACTCTCTTCTCCTCCTTCATCTCTCAAATCTCCTTCCTACGTATGAGCTAGCACTGCTACAGTTGTGCTGGAATTTTGAAGAGCTGCTGCTGCTGCCTTCTTCCTCTTCTTCACTTAAGCTAATCTCAGCCACTGCTTCTTCTTCTCCATTATCCTTGCTGGACTGTTACTCTGCCGAAATTTCCCTGGAAACTGCTACTGCTGTCTTCTTCTTCATCTTCATATCACCTGTGAAGCTCCTGTTGCGGGGATTTTCAATCAAGAGCTGTTGTGCCACCATCTTCTTCATCTTCCCCACCATTTCCCCTCTCTTTTCCCTCATTTCCAGCCTCTGTGTTGCTGCTGGAACCCATTTTCAGAACTGCTGCAAGGCTATCTTCTTCTTCCTCTTCACTGCTGGAAATCTATTTAAGGAGTTACAACTGCTGTCCTCCATTTCTGTAATTGCTGGAACCCATTGGAGCTACTGCTGTGCTGTTATTATCACCTAGGAGCTGCTGCTACATCACTACAGCAGCTGGGTGCTCATCTTCTTCTTCTCCTCTCCTCTGTTCAGCTGGATTTGGGTCTGGACCATCACTTCTAGCTATATTTCTCTCTACAACTCTCTCTCTAATTATCAAAGGCAAGTGCATCAAACTACTAACTTAGGATATGTGTTTTATTCTGTGATTCCCTTGTTTTCAGTTCTTATTATGTTCAGTTTAGTCTAGATTTCACATGAGCTTTGTTTTATGTTTTTGGATGGAAAGGTCACTGATGGATGGGGGTTTTCACCCCCCATTTGGAAGATCAGTGGGCCATAAGGTGATGGATGGATGGTTTTTGTGTTGTTAATTGATTAGAAGTGTTTGGGTGAAGTTTGGAAGAGATTGGAAGTAGTTTGGGTGGAAATGGAGCCAAAACAGAGTGACTGCAGAAACTGGGTTTTGTCCCAGTTTCGTGTAACCGGTTAACCGGTTGGTTAACCGGCAGTGTAGCCGGTTAACCGGGATTTGCAGGCCGGTTAACCGGCCACACTGAAATTGCAGAAATGACAGCTCCCAGTTATTTCTTCTGCAGGAAGTGCTGCAGTGCAGCCGGTTAACCGGACTATGCAGGCCGGTTAACCGGCCACACTGAGATTTCTTGGAAAAACTGGCCCTTAGCCATTTCTTGCACAAATTTCATTTCAAATAATCGGGTTGACCTGGTCTCGCACCGGTTGACCCGATTCACGCTGTTTGTGCAGGAAGTGACTGAAAGTTGGTTCTTCAATCAAAACTCAGACTCCTTACACCCAGATGGACTTGATACTTAGGATTTTACTTTAGAAAGTGTTTAAAGCTGGATCATCAATCTTTCTAAGGTTTTCAGAGTATGCGGTCAATCACCTAGGCCTGGTTGTTTGACCGGACACGCTGTAAGCCTTTAGAAACGATATAAGTTGTCCAGGAAGCCTGATTCAGATTAGTTAGTGCGCTCGGTTGATCTTCCCGGCCAGGAAATCCACCGAGCTCACAACACATCAGGTTCACCTGGAAAACCCTGATTGTTCCAGTTTTCAACACTTAGGAGATATGATCAGTTGTGGGGCCCATTGACCATCCAAATGAGCATTTATCAGTGTCCTAAGCCCGAGTCAACGGTGTGGCTCAACCTTGACTCGCGGGGACCACTGTTTAGAGTTTTGGTTGATAATCTAAGATGATTCGACCTCCAAGAGTTGTCATAGATGCCATTAACTAACTAAGCACCAAATACAATATTTTACGGCATTAATGACATCGTTTAGAGATCGAATTACCGGAGATAGACCTGAACCTAAAGTGGCCCATTTACCTAGGATTGGACCGTTGCTTTTCCCGTTGATTCTCTGATTGAAGTTTATACTTCACTGTTATTTTACTCTGTCTTTCTTAGATCTTAGAATAATTGTTTACTATTAATTAAACATAATTGGAAGACCTGAACCTAGGGTATCTAGAGGTGACCCGATGGTGTGATTTCGGAGATCATTGACCCGTGTCTGTGTCTAGGCGGGCCCTTACTGGGCCTAAGTGTGGTGATGTGAACCCTTTAGCTTGAAGAGATAGTTTCTATTGGACTGTTAAGTTATATGGATTATAATGGAACTGTTTGTCAGTAGTAGATGGATTGGTTGCCTCGTTTGGACGGTTTTAGACCAGGCCATGTACTGATGGGCCTTGGTATGGATCCAACGAGTGGGCCTGGACCTTGAATGAGATCCAGAGACTGTATTGAGATGTGTAGACCTCTTAGAGATATTGTTAGGACCTTGTTCACGCAAGGCAAAGCCTAGACAGACACAGACCTTAGAGTTATTCTCGAGTCGGCATGAACATTCACTCGGTTGATTTAAGCTCAGCCTGTGGACTGATCATCCCCGGTAGGAGCTAGTTGAGTGTTGTGGAGCTATCATGATGAGCTGTGTGGCTAAGACGGCAAGGTGTCATACCGTGCCGATCTGGAGTGATGAGATGATGAGTTGATGAGTGAGATTCGGGATTAGTTATTCCCTGGTGAGATTCCCCACCGCGACTGTGTTCAGTATGGGAGGGCCGCGGCATAATATCCCGCGGTATTCCAGCTCGTGTGAATGTGCCACTTAGTTATAGTTGTGTAGATGTTTTCCTTATACTGATTCCTTATGCTTTACATGCACGATTGCCTAGTTCTCTTTCCTTGTTATTCATTTAAATTATGTACTCGTCTTTATTTCCTTTGATATATATATGCTATGTTAGTAGTATGCTGTATCTTGCCAGATCGTTTAGATCTGACCCATTCTATGGTGCTTAGGCCTTGACCCAGAGATTCCCGACGACGCATTAGCCCTCATAGAGGCACCTGTAGCCGGAGAGTACGCTTGGGGCCCGGCCGACACGGACGTCGAGCCGGAGGGCGGAGACGAGTATCCACAGGGGTTTTGAGAGATACTATTTGTTTTGGGTTTGAGTGCTTTTTGTAGTGAGTTGGGGGTAGAACACAATGTATAACTTTTTATTAACATTGAAACATTTACAAAGTAGACTGTAGTCTTGCTCTTACTTTATATATACATGATACCTATTGCTTCCGCTCTATTTAAATGTTACGCTTCCGCAAGTTTTAACCATTGAATGTTATTTGGTTCAAAAAGTTTTAAATTGGACCTCACTGCGGCCTATGATCTTGGAAGTTCTCGGATTTTCCGGGAAGTAGCGCGCCAATTTCGGGTAATCGAGCGAGTATATCGGTATCCGGAATTGGGGCGTTACAGAGCCAATACTATATCAAGTTCTCTATTCTCATTCTTCTATCCTTCTAAAATGAAGCTCTCATTTTGAAATGAATGAGCCGAAGACAACCATTGGCCCGCTCTTCTTAGCCATTGTATATAACTAAGTAAAAATAAAGAAAATGGCCAAAAGAAAGGTGTTAATCAATAGGGTTGAACTATAGTCCCAGGTACTAAAGTACTTAAATAAATAAAATAAAATTTGTGTCCAATATTCAAACCCATTTTAACTTAAGTTGCGTTATATTAATATAAATAAAGTTTGTGTTTGAATCTAAATAGGCTTCGATTTGAGTTAAAAACCAGGCTTGAAAACGATGTTGATAATGATCTAGCAAAAGATAAGCAAATTGGCAATCAGTACACAAAAGCAAAGAAATTAAACAAATAAGGGAACTTACCTAGAGAAGAGTTTTATCAAGAACAAAAAGGAAAAATGGGAAGCGGCAGCGCCACGCCGTGAAGAATACCTACCTAGAGAGGGACGACGGTGGCGCACCAATGCCGAATACGAAGTGTGATTCGAGGATCTCTTCCAATTTGGAGATTTTTCAGAGGGAGAGAGAGTTTAGGAAAATAGATGGGGGCCGAACAATTTTTTAAGTGGGGGCTGTGTTAGTTTAATTAGCTTAAGACACCTCATGAGCATTTTTCCTGTTTGGTGGGCTTCAGCCCCCATACTATTATATGTGTGTCCACCCATTGAAATATATGCGTTTTCTTTTATAGCCACACCCTTATATTCAAATTTCTAACAAATAAAAATTAAATTTTGAAATAAGAAAAGGTAAGAGGGACATTTTTGCTATCCAGATTCAATAAGTCCTCATCTGAATTTTTTTTTTTTTGACGACCCTTATCTATAATTAGACCATTACAAGTATCTTGCCCTTATGATCCACTGTTAGTCTAAGAAGCCCTCATCTGGTTATTATTATTATTTTTTCATGATGACCCCTATCTATAAGTTGTCCTTTTCAAGTATCTTACCCTCAATTAATGATCCACTATTAGTCTAATAGATCATACTATAAATACATCAAATTTAAATACAGCAATTAGATCACATATCTAAAAAGAAATGGTAAAGAAAGGCACTCAATTCACTACATCCAACCATCAGCAAAGCATCTCATTTGAGAAACAAAAGATTTAATTGCAACGTTTTTTTTTCTTTTTAATAGATTTGATATAAAGAATTTCAAAAGGTTAAATAATATATCTATTTATTTTGGCTTCATTTTATTTATAATGCTATTTTCAAATATATTAAAATTTTATTTTATGATCAGAGGAGTGGGTCACCATTATAACTCAATCCCCAGTCATCCTTAAATTGATCTCTCGAGCAAGACTGACATTAGGAGAACTTTTTGTGTGTGTGTGTGTCCTTAAATTGATCTCTTGAGTATGACTGACAATAGGAAAACTTTCTCAGGGGGGGGGGGTGGCGGCAATCAAGTATGGGGAAAGGCTGGAAAATTGTCAACTAATCACATTTTGCAATCAAAACCTCAGGGATTACTTACTGATTTTCTCATAGAGTCCGGGGAAAATGAGGCCAATTTGGTAACTTTACTATTAAAGTGAAGTGAGGTAAAACAACATTTTTAAGCCGGTACAAAAATTCTCCTCCTAATTTAAAATAAGTCAAAAGGCAACATGTTTAAAAAGTAGTAGATGGCAAAAAGCATTTACTTTTTATACAATAAAGTCAAAAAGATTTCTATCAAGTCATTAAAGACTAAAAAATCATCACATTATGATTAGCCCTCTAATTATTTTATTTTTTCTTGATTTGAGGCTTCACCTCACTTCACTAATACAGTTACCAAAGAAGATTTGGGCTACTAGAAGTCCTCATTCTCGAGAATTTTCAACTCCAACCTCTCCTATGGGATTAAAATCCTCATTTTTTGTGGATTTACACACAAATACCAATTTTTCTTACCGATAGCATAGATACACATCAATATCAATGAGAATTCCTCAATGAATAGTCTTTGTTCTAGGAGGAGTAAAGAATCCTTACATCTGCAGATTCTTCACTTATTTCTCTTTACATAACGTGCCCTAAGCTATATAAAACTTACGTCTTGCAATTTTAAACCTTCAGGATTTGAAAATTTTAAAACATGATTTCTCCAAAAAAAAAAGTTGAGGGTCATAAATCAAGGGATTATGATGATTTGATGAGGTTGAAAAAATTATACTCATCCAACTAATCTGAACACATACAATTGCCTTCCTTGTGAGCACAAGCACTTCCTTGTATTATGGTTTTTTATTAGCACCGAAAGTCGAAAGATTTTAACTTGTTTGTGAAGTAAAGAATGAGTAGTTACTCCACTGGTAAGAGGAGGCGTCAATTCTTACTTGGTTGCCCTATGTTCAAATTTGGATATTCACCTTCCCTCGCCCACACCCGAGGTCTACTTCCCTAAAAAGGAAAAAACCTTGTTTGCGAATAGAAGAATATAGAGGTCAGATAGTATTGATCTATGGAGACTACCTTATCACTATTGGTAATTATGACTTAAAAGGATAAAATTCTCATCTACAAAACATTTATGTTCAACTCTATGGGAACCACATGGGCTCGCTTTGATTATGACTTAAAAGGGTAAAATTTTCATCTACTAGCATTTGTGTTCCAACTCTATGGGATCCACATGGGCTCGCTTTTGATCAACCGACCTCCTTCACTCTCACTCCCTCTGGATGAATTGGCACCAAGATTAAGGCCATATATAAGGGTTAGGGTAAGATTCTGATGCATTTATTTTTTCACTCAACTTTTTTCTATGATGAGTCATCCGACTCATCCCCCACCCGATCACCCACACCTGTTTGAAAAGCTTTGGAGAAGGGTAATATTTTTTAGAAGATAAAGATAAAGATATCGTAATTGGATTATTCAAAACTAAGAGTCCGGATGCCCTATTTCAACCAAATAATGACATATTGTTTTTATTAGATTTCTTCTTTGATTTTCTCATTCCAAGAAAACAATTGAGAGGGTATATTAAGTGGCATAAGATTTTACACAGCTGACGAATGTATATTAGATAAAAAAAATACCTCCCAACCAAATAGGGGATCCAAACTCCCAAAAGAAATATGCACACGTGAGTTGATGTTTCATCACCAAAACATCTCCCTGATTTGCTTTGTAAGATCCACTTACTTTGCATGGTAATTCTTTGCAGACTGCCCTAAATTTTAGGGGTGCACAAAAAAATCGCTAAACCACTAAATCGATCCGGACCAGAAGGTTCGGATCAATTTTGTAGTAGATTGGTTCGGTCAATAGTTTAAGTTTCATTCAGTTCAATTCGTTTCGGTTCGCTTTGAACTGCTCAAACCGAACCGAACCAACTATATAAATATATATTTTTTATAAAATATATAAAGGAATATATTGCTCAAACCGAACCGTACTGAACCAATTATATAAATATATATTTTTTATAAAATATATAAAGGAATATAAAGAATCACTTGAAGAAAACTCGAACCCTCACTCTGTTACTTGAAGTCCAACGTCTCTCACTAATTCAATTGCCAGTTTTTTGTGAAAAAAAAGAGCAACTGTAACCAAACTGAACCGAACCAGTTCCTTTCAGTTCAATTCGGTTCAGTTCAAGCACATGGGCGGTTCGATTTGATTTGAAAAAATAGAAAACTTCTAAACCGATCCGAACCGCCCATTAATTTGCACCCTAGTAAATTTCATTCTATGGCAGCTTTCAAGAAGAGATGTCATTGTGACGTAAATTAGAGTAATGATCGACTACCAGTATATTAGTCTATCTTCTGGAAGCTCTCTCACATTACTTCCTAGCTTGACACTAACCTTTGTCAAATTTCAGGTTGGTTTGCTGTCCTCACTCAAGCTTATAAAACGAATTAATACAGCTTCTTCCTGCACAAGAAATAGCCCGTTTACCAAATTCATTAAATACTTCTAGGCTAAGTATCTGATCTCTCCAAATTCTTTGATATTCTTGAACCTCACTGAAAGACTCATATTACTCACCCAAATAGAAAAAAGAAAAAAAGAAAAAAAAAAGACTCTCATATCAATGGAGCCTCCGTCATTTAAAAATTTCGCCTATGTTGCTCAAGTGGCCCACCTAAAAGTGATTATTAGAGCTTATTTCTTTGCTAGAATTTCTAGCTAGAATTTATCATGCTGGTGTTATTTTGGGCATGATATGACATCTTTTCCTCGAGCATTTACAAATGACATGTTTCTTGAGGAGAATTACAAAATTCTAGCCACCTAACATGTCTCAAATGTGAAAATAAATTAAAAATATATACATATAAATCAATTATTAATTTTAGAGAGTGCTCTTTTTCCAAGTCTCTAGTATTTTATTTCTATTTTTTTCTTTGTGACATTTTCCCACTATCGGTCCTAGAGAATCTCAAAACCTAATAATATCTAGAGAATTCTCTCAAATGATAGTCTTCGAGAATTCTCGTTTATAACGTGAATATTCCTAAGGTCTATGACCCAATAGGACTATTTCCCTGGGTGGCGCCCCGCTAAATAATATTTCACAAATACCTTCAGTATTTTGAAAACACCCAACTAAAAAGACTGTTTATTCTTGAAATGTTAATGATCCACTAATATTAGGAAGAACTTCAAATATTGATATTATGTGATAATATCATGTTACTTTCCTAATACGTTATCTTTTGAAATTATATATATATATATAATAACTACCAACAAAAAGACTGTTCCATGCATGGGTTAAGTCTCATGCAAACTGAATTGTTAATTAAAATTAGAGTTTAGTGTCACATAACTTATATCCAAACGGAACGCATGAAAATAGGGCCGGTTATTTTTCTTTGGACCCATTTAATTTTTCGGTCCAAGTTTGGGTCCACTTTGAGTCTGTGTTAGGGTCCGTGTCATTTACTCGTTTTAGACTGTGGCCCTTCATAGAATTTATATATTACACATTCATAGAATTTACAATATGAGGATGTGTTTAACCAATTTGGAGATGAAATAGCAAAGTGTAACATAGGTCCAATATATGCATTAGAAGGGTTTGATTGTTATTTCATGTTTTGTTTTTGTGAAGTTATGAACAGATGATTGACTTGTAGAAGAAATTGACATCCAGATAATTAAAATAAAGATCGAGATAAGAAATTGAAAATCAAGTTGCAGGAAAAAAGAAGAAGAAGAATCAGGTTAAAGAACAGTTCATATAAATAAAAGTATTCCTTTATAATTTAATTGCCTAAAACTGAGATCTTTTGCAAGGGAAAATGAATTGAAAGGAGGATAAATGTCCCCAAACCAGAAAAAAAAAGCCAATTTTGGTATACCTCTTCACATCGCCAAATCATCATAAGAAAGCGGGAGAGAGGGGGAAAGAGAGAGAGAACTACCAATGAAAATTTTAAATATATATATAGGTAATTTTTAGGTGAGAACTAGTTGTCACATATTATATGAAAACTTTTCGGTGGGGCCCAATTGTGGTTCTCATTTGGGGATGGGAGCAGGGGGATGGAAAGATATATGTGAGACCACCCCAAGAATCAAGTTTGACCCCAAACCCATGCCCCTAACGCTTTCATCCATAGCACACAAGTTTAATAACTTCATATTAAAAAACATATTCAACCCTCGATCCAATGGTTCAGTCCATTCGGATGTGTGTCAATCCTTGGAATTAGTGACTATCAGGGGGTTGCCTATTGATTTTTAGGTTTGGATGAGTTGCTAGCTAGGCCCGCAAAAAAATTCTCATATAATAGGTGAGAACTAGTTTTCACTTGAATATTTCATATATATATATAGACATCAATTACCCGAGTGAGTTGCTAGCTAGGCCCGCAAAAAAATTCTCATATAATAGGTGAGAACTAGTTTTCACTTGAATATTTCATATATATATATAGACATCAATTACCCGAGTGGTATGGAGCTTCAATTCTTACTTGGTTGTCCGGGTTCAAATCCGGGTACTTCATCTCTTCCCGCTTGTGCGGGCATCTTTTTCACTTGAGTTGACTAACTTTTCGTGTATATGCGAGCTCTCTTTTGCTGGGACCAAAAAAAATTACTCCTCCTTTGTACTCTGCCATGCATAACCAGGTAAAATTATCTATTACCAGCGAAATTTTCTACTATGAATGTCTTTAATGTCCTGTTGGAAATTAAATCCCAGCATTGAACTCAACATTAAAGGCTAACAAAAAAGTTCTGTGGGTGACGTATTTTTTGTGGACTTCCTAGTGGGAAATCTCTCCTACAAATTTTTAACACAGAGAATTGGTCCTTCGTTTCCAAACATTTGTGCATGACTTCCTCGACAACAGGTGAGAATTAGTTGAAAATTGTGTGAAGAGAGCGAGAAGTATGAATGAAAATTTTGAATATATGGCCCCCATTGGGGAGGAGGGGGGGGATCTATGTGAGACCACACCAAATATCAAGTCTGACCCGAAACCCATGCCCCTAATCCCTTCATCCGTGACCCACAAGTTTAATGGCTTAATATTCAAAAAAATATTCAACCATCGACCCAATGGTTCAATCCATTCGGATGTGTGCCAATCCTTGGGATTAGTGACTATCAGGGGGTTCCCTATTGGTTGTTAGGTTTGGATGAGTAGCTAACTAGGCTCACAAAAAAGTTCTCATATAATAGGTGAGAACTAGTTTTCACTTGAATATTTCATATATATATATATATAATTAGATATCAATTACCCAAGTGATAAGGAGCGTCAGTTCTTACTTGGTTGTCCGGGTACATCATCTCTTTCTGCTTGTGCAGCTTGTGCGGGCATCCTTTTCACTTGAGTGAGCTAACTTTTCATGTATATCCGGACTCTCTTTTGGATCCCCTGGGTACGAAAGAAAAATTACTCCTCATTTAAACTCTGCCATGCATAACCAGGTAATAGATAGCATAACCAGGTAAAATTTCCCTATTACCAGCTAAATTTTCTACCATGAATGTCTTTAATGTCCTGTTGGAAATTAAATCCCAGCAATCAATGTGGGTGACGTATTTTCTGTGGACTTCCTAGGAGGAAATCTCTCCTACAAATTTTTAAGAAAAAAGCTACACACCCCGGGGTCCGTCCGGTTCCGGATCCCGGGGTGCATAGCACGCCTCAATTTTTAACACAGAGAACTGCTCCCTCCTTTCCAAACATTTGTCATGACTTCCTCGACAACAGGTGAGAACTAGTTGAAAATTGTGTGAAGAGAGAGAATTATGAATGAAAATTTTGAATATATATCGGTAATATTTTTGTGAGAATTAGTTGTCATATATTATATGAAAATTTTTCGGTGGAGCCCAATTGTAGGCCCCATTTGGGAATGGGACCGGGGGGATGGAAAGATTTATGTGAGATCACACAAAATATCAAGTCTGACCCCAAACCCATGCTCCTAACCCCTTCATCCGTGACCCACAAGTTTAATAATGGCTTCATATTCAAAAAAATATTCGTGTGCCAATTCTTGTGATTAGTGACTATCAGGGGGTTCCCTATTGGTTGTTAGGTTTGGATGGGTTGCTAACTAGGCCCGCAAAAAAGCTCTCATATAATAGGTGAGAACTAGTTTTCACTTGAATATTTCATATAATATATATATATATATAAACAAAATTAGATATCAACTACCCGAGTGGTAAGGAGTGTCGGTTCTTACCTAGTTATCCGGATTCAAACCTGGGTACATTATATCTTTCTGTTTTTGCGGGCCTTCTTTTCACAAGAGTGGGCTAACTTCTCTATTGGAAATTAAATCCCAGCAATCAATGCAGAGCATCACACTCAACATTAACGGCTAACAAAAAAATTTGTGGATGACGTATTTTCGTAGACTTCCTAGGGGAAAATCTCTCCTACAAATTTCTAACACAGAATTGCTCCTTAAATTTCAAACATTTGTGCATGACTTCCTCCGACAATAGGTGAAAGTCATCTTGTGTCACCAATTACATGTTGAGTCGGAATCCTCGGTGCGTATATGCACGGTAATTGTGGGTGAACCAATTTACCGTGTGGGGTTTTACCTCACCGGATTTTGATTGTGGATTGAAGAGTGAGTACGGATGTAAACGGGTCGGCTCCGGTTTTATTCAGTGGCGGACTCGAATCCGGACCAGAAACGATTAAAGAGAAGGTGAACCAGACTTAGACCCGGAACCTCTCAAGACAAGTTTTATGGTTCTGGACCTGAAACTATTAAGGAGATGGTGGAATCAGACTCAGAACCGGGCCAGTTTGGCAACTCTACTAATAGAGTCAAGTGAAATAAAGTTGATTTTGAAAAAAGAATAAAATATATGTGAGTTATGATGGATGAAATCTTTTTGCCTTTTTATATGAGAAAATAGAGTTCTTTTTGTATTTTAGTGGATAAATATGGTTGTTTTTTTTTTACTTTATTGAAAAGGATGGAGGGAGTTTTGAATTAAAGTATTTTTAACGTCACATCTTGTCTGAAAAATGAAGACTTTATTTGACTTTTATTATGCTAGTAAAGTGCCAAACTAAATTAGAACTATATATAGGGCGGGTCCGGGTCTATATGGATAATGATATGGAGAAAAACTCTAATTTTAAGTAGCAATTCTAAAAAATTGAGGTATTGCATTGGGACCACGGATCCGAACTATGGTGGATCCGAAACCGAACCCTTCCATGTCATGAGTATGAAAAAAGCATCCGAATATAAACCCATTTACTTAGCATAGTATAAATAAAAACCCAAACACAGTTCTTAATAAATCCATAGCTCCACATAATCGGAGGATCGGAGCCCATGTGCATCATTGGGAGGGACCTTTCTCCCATGTATCACTACTTGATTTTCCTAATTGGTCCAAACCCAAAAGGAAGATCCGTTTGGCATTGGGAGCACAGACGTAGACGTGGACGTGGACGCGGACGAGGACTGAGTATTGAGGCCGTACCTTATTGTGCTTCCAACAATAATACATACATGACAGAGACATCGGCGGAGTATAGGGAACCGGCGACAGTAAGGTGACCGCGTTCAAAGTGTCAAGTCCAAATCGAACACGTGCCCTCAACCCCACTGGCCACTCCCACCGACTTTATCCTATTCTGTGGGCCCACATGAATACTGTACACGTGCCCCTACCCTCTCCACCTATTATCCATCTTTCCATCAACGGCCGGCGAGCCATTCCCCAATG
The DNA here is from genome assembly GCA_038049695.1 of Cinnamomum chago. Taxonomy (NCBI): domain Eukaryota; kingdom Viridiplantae; phylum Streptophyta; class Magnoliopsida; order Laurales; family Lauraceae; genus Cinnamomum; species Cinnamomum chago. Next base: position 33,392,989 of record CP142461.1, read on the forward strand.
AAATCAACGGTCCACCAGCAACGTGTATATTTTCAATTTTTAAAACAGATAAACATGGAAACCGCTCAGCCCAGGGCCTCTGCAATACGTGGTGGAAAACCATGTTTTCATCCATCCGAGCTTACCAATAAAACAAGAACCCCACCCACTTATAATCATGGCTCTGGATATCTATTCAAATGAATTGTACTGTTGAACTTAATATATATTTATTTTAAATGATCAAAAGTTAGTAGCCGTAGATCAAGTGGGACTAATGATGATTGAAGCATTTGTTTGTTGTATGTGTCAGTGAAAATATTTCATCCAACTGAAGTCCAAGTTGGTCCCACAAGCGCCCACTCTAAACGTAAAATGTATCCTTTGTTTGTGTGGCGACTCCTGAACCGTCCAAAGAGAGCTTTTGATATCCCCACCAGAGCGGATTAGTTGGTGCAAAAAGGGCCCAGACCTACATTGTATGTCGCACCAGCAGTAGGACCCACCCAAGGCTCATAGGATAAGCGTTTGAAACCGTGCCATCATCGGCGCGTGCCACGTACACGCTCTGCAGTGTGTGGGGCCCATCTGACGATGATGTGCGTGCTTTTTCGACGCGTCTCCCTTCCGCGTGGGGTTGACGTGGACAGCTGGCAGCACGACTCAGCGCGGAGGAGCTGCTTGGCTTGGTGAAGTGGGTGTGCTGTGCCGGTTAGCAGAATGTCCTATCTGGCTTACGTTAGCATATTCCTATATTAATTTGCTACAGTCAACTTTCATATAGTACTAAATTTTTTATGCTTTTATGGTCAAATGTTACGTCGCCCACCTGGAAAGACTCCAATTTCATGGATGAACTTTCCAATCTACTGACTTTAACTGCGTATTAACATACATTGGCCAAGTGATGTTTTTTAGCTGATAGAGGGCATGTTGGTAAATTCAGTTGGGACATAAGTTAATGGGATAGTGACATACATACGCATCAATTTTCTCCCTCTGTGGGTCTACTAGCATCTGAGTATTATAACTTTGGTGTCAGGTCAAAAGTGGCGAAATAGAGTTTAGCTGTGTAGAAATATAATGTTATAAAACAGCAGGGCTGCAGCTGAGGTTTTTCTAGTGTGGAGCCCAGTGTAATGTCAATTCATAGGAATAATTGAAGCTTGGGCATTGTAAATACAAAATAAGACGTGATTGGATTAATTGAATCAAAATAAGGTAGGTCCAATGAATGTTTTATTGTGTGTGCCTTGTAACTTTGTTACAATCCCAATCCAATGCCAGCGTATAATTATTTTTCTAAGGTAAAATGGAACAAATTTATGCAGAAAAGTAATTTGGTTTATCTATGAAAATTGCTACTAAGAAGTTACCATGTAGATGATTTGCAATTGACTTATGTACGGTTTATTTTTAATTGATCTAATCCAACCACATCACAAACCTTCCAAAGACAAGCTAGCACTAAATTCTCACTACAATTAGAGTAATGTATACGGTCTCAATTCAATGGTGAGTTTAAGAATTCATATATATTAAAATCAGGATCATACTTGCTTCGTGAAGGGACTTTTTTTTTTTTTTTTTGTTTTTGTTTTGCTGATGAGGATTATCCCTTGGGATGCAAATAAATATTTGATTATTTGATTGTGTGAATGTTTTGACCACTAAAAACTTGGGCTTTGAACTTAATTTTAGGTTATGATTCATAAACAAGTTTAGATTCAAAATCCAACTTATTGATAAATCGGTCCGAATTTGAATCCATACAAGTTCTAACCAGTGCACCCTATGTAACGACCCGAGCCCACTATCTGCTTGATATTGTCGGGTTTAGCTCATAGGATTTCAACCCAATCTTGTCGAGCTGGCATGTCACGCATGTGGCTCTCCTTATAAAAGGGCGTTCGGCCTCGCAGATAAGCGAATATCTGTTTATAAAAAGGGGTGAGGAAATTGGCATATTTGGGTAATGTCCTCGGAGGAAAATCCATGTTTGAGTAAAGAGAGGAAAAGTGGAGGATTTTCCAAATCCTTTAAACCAATAAAAAAAATAATCTCTTCCATTGATTCCCCATTTTCCACCTCCCCCATCAGATTTTATAACTCTGCGGAGGCAAAGAAGCACCTAAATTACAAGGAGTAACTCATTTTGTGTATTTTTCAAACCTAGAATACAGTGACTCCTGTCATCAGTAGATAATAATCCTTATGGAGGATGGTATGATTCCGGGAATGAAAGAATCCTCTAGATAGAGGATTCCTCATTATTTACCAAACATGCCTTAAAAGGACTAGGTATGCAGTAGTGCTTAAGTTCCATATTGAAAACAAGAAAATTGTAATCCTAGCTAGTATGTAACTGTGGCCTAACCCTAACCCCATGATGAGTTCACAAAATATACACTTTCATAGCATTATTTTATGAGGTTTCAAAGATAAAAGAACTCAAAACACTATTTTTACCATAAAAATCATAAATTTCCTCCACATCATGCTTTGCTCTTATGTTTCCATTATAGATGGTCACTTGTATGCATTTATATGAGTTCTAATGGCTTTCATACAAAATATGTTCGAAAATACTCTCAATTATGTTAATTTCTCCTTGTAGGTGTTAATTGAAGATTAATTTGAAAATTAAAGTTGAGATTCAAGAGTTAAAGAGAGTAAAGATAAGTTTGGAAGACAATTGGGTGAAGAAATGACAAAGATAGGCCAACAATAAGAAGAAAAATAAAAGACTTGGGTTGATATTTTAACCATATCTTTTTACTCAGGTGTTAGATTGAGGTGATCTCAGAAGCATTGGAAAGCTTGTTCTAAAATCTACAAATCATATTTCACAATATTTTTTCCAATTCGGACGTTTTGGGGGTCAAAATCGCACATCAATCTGTGAACTGTTTTCAAACGCGAGAATTATATTCATATGTTCATATTTCCATTCTTGTGAAAGAGCAAGGCAAATGTCTCTATATAAGGAAGGGAGCTCTAAAGCATTAGACACACAAGCAAGGAGAGCCTCCTCCTCTTTACTTAAGCTATTCATGTAATTGAGAGCAATTGTAGAGAAAAAGTGAGGAAAGCTTTGTAAAATTTGAAGATTTATAATGAAAACTTTGTCTTCTCCAATGGGTGGCTAATCACTTTGATTGGATCTTGTAGATGAAGCTAAGTTAATACTATTCATTTTGCTTATACTCTTAATTCAATTAGTGTGCTTAACATGCTAGAATAGATTTTTCTTCATTGCAATGTGCTACCTTCCATGCTTATTTTATTTCTTAGCATTCTTTTTACTATTTATGCTTAGGTTTGATAAATCATGCTTAGGAGTTAATATCTTTTGATGGTTTATACTTACTTTTGATAGATAGTCATTAGGAATCTTTTCTTTTATGAAAGGAAGAAAATCTTAGCTATTAGATTGTTAATTTCTATCTTAAAGCTTTAAAGTTATATTTTCCAAATCTAAGCATTGATTTGTCATTAGATTTGAGTATTTGTTTGGAAAATAGAAGAGTATTAGCATTGGATTAGTGTCACTTAGTGGGTTTTAGATGATTCAATCTATCCATTAGTATTGCTTGTTGCTTATTTTACTTACTTTAGTTTAATTGTATTTATATTCCCACACACTTATTCACTTGTTATAATTCTCACACTCCATTTCTGTATCCATGCCATTATATCCATTAGCTTATTTGTTCATACCTTCTATGTGTTTGTTTTTATTCCCCCTTTGATTTTACACTATTTTAGCACACTTATTTTCATCCATTCATTCCCTATCTTATTCACTAGTTATTAGCTCATTTTCATGGTTGTTTCTATTTTCTTTTGATCTTGATCTTTCACTTGTTGTTTTCATACAATTACTGATTTGATCTATCTAACATTGCTCATTTGTTCTTGTTATTAACCTTGTTAGTTTTCTTTTGTGATTAACTTTGTTACTAACCTTGTTCTCCCTTCTATTTCTACCTACATCTCTTTGTTATCTAGTTTCTTGTTTTCTTTTAGTTTGTATTTTTTTTATTATTTTATTATTTTCCTTGTTATTATCTTGTTTCTTATTTTTGTTCTCTCCATTTGCATTTGTTAGTTATATTTGAGTTGATACTCTTTTTCATTAATCATTGTTATTTCTCTTGTAACAATCCTCGTGGGAACGATATTCAGACTTTCATGGTCTATATTACTTGAAACAACCGTATACTTGCGGGAAATCACAAACACCCCACGTGAAGCTTTTTAAAAGCATGTAGAAAGATTGATTGAAATTCTATGCTTCAAAGCGAATAATATCAGGTGGATGGTGGCCCCAAATCGTTACACCTTAGGTCCGGCCTGTTTGCCAATAAATCAAATCATTTGAATCAAGCAAAGAATTAGGGTTCATCCTTATGGTAATTCCCATGAAAATGTCACCGTTAGGGTTGTAAATGGGTCCCCGATTCTCCGATTATCCGAAGGTTCTGACACGTTAGGTTCCGGGTCTGGTTCCTTATTTTGGTCACGATAAGCAAATGGTTCCGGTTCCGGATCCTTTTTTTTGGAACCGATACCTGAACGGGTTCGGTTTCGGATCCACAGTGGCTCAGACCCGTGGACTTGAGACCCGACCCAATATACACTAACATAAGGTAACTTTCGTATATGAAAATAGAATCCTTTTTACTTTTCTACTTTCTGAGTTTTTTGGTTAAAAGTGCATGTTATTGATAGACAAAAGTCACATTAGTGTTTGCAGGTGATCCAATTGAAATATGGAAAAAAGCATAAATTTTTTAAAAAGAAAAACACATGTATTAGTCTAAACTCGGAACCATACCCGGAACTGGAACCAAACCCGCCTCACAAATGGTTCCGGTTCCGGTTCCCATTTAAATTATCGGAACCGGTTCCGGAACCAGTTTCTTGGTTCCAATTCGGATCCAGTTCCCCCTCTTACTAAATGGTTCCGGGTCCGGATCCACTCTGGACCCGGACTGGAACCCACCCGTTTACTATCCTAGCCACCGTACGTTCATTATTGATATGTTAATTCCAATGAAAATGCCGGCGTACATCATAAAGATATGTGTCGTTATAGTCCACTTGGATCAAAGCTAATATCATTGCAACAAGCATAATATTTTACCACATCTTCATCCTTATTATGGGGTAAGAGTTTGATCCTTTGGTAATTTACTTTTAAAATGAAGTGGAGTGAAGTGAAATGAAAAGAATGAATAAAATATAAATAAGTTATGATGATATTTTGTTTTTAGTTGTTTGGAATGGAATATTTTTGACTTTTTGTATGGGGAAATGTAGATTTTTTGTCTTTTAGTGAGTAAATGTAGTTGCTTTTTGACTTTTTTTTTAAAAGATGGAGGGAATTTTTGTAAAAAGTGTTTTTGATGGGATGTTTAACTTAACTTGACTTTATTAGTAAATTTACCAAACGGCCCTAAGGATTTGAACTGTTACACGGAACTTTATGGCTGCACTTTGTCCAATTTAAAATATCTAAATGGATAACTTTCAAAGGATAGTTCTTACCCCTAAAAAGCAAAAAAGCAGCGCTTTCAAAGGATAGCTGTACAGGTAAGGATACTGCTATTATTACTCGCTTTAATCCTCTTGTCACATATGTATTTGTCTTTATATCATCTCTTCTTCCAAACGAACACGTGCACTGAATACCCCACCCGTCATTTTCAGACTGGTGGGGTTATTTAATGACCGCTTCTATCTTATCAACAGACGGACCTATACGAATACGAACCATACCCCACGAGAGACCCACAGTTTGCTTTCCTCTTTAAAACCATATAACAATCGAATCTTTAGCTACTTCTCTCACTCAAAACCTACATGGCTTCAGAGGACACCATGGCCATCTTCTCCTCCATGCATGGACAAGACGATGATGACGACGATGGTGATGAACATGACCATCACCATCCTTTTTCCCATACCATGTCAAGGCTCTCCATCTGCACCACCAACAGCAGAAACTCCATGTTTGATGATGATGACGACGAAGAAGATGATATGATCATGAACATGTCACGTTTGTATGTGGACCATGAGTCGGAGGTGGAGGCTGACGGTGAGTTTTCCGATGGGAAAGACGGAAAGGAGGGGTCGATCGGGTCTGAGGACTTTGATAAGGAGATGGGTTGGTTTTCTCTACCGGCGTCGCCTCATGGGAGAATTGGAGGAGTGGGTGTTGAGGGGATTGCAGAAAGAGAGGTGAAGGAGTATGGGAGTGAGAATGAAGGGAAGAGAGGATGGAGGAGGTTGAGGGAGAGGTGGTTGGAGAGGGCTTGGGAGATGAGGAAGTGTAAGGCGGCAGATGAGGAGGTGGAGAGTATCAGTAATAATCCGAGTTGGGAGAGTGAGTGTGCGCTGATTGCTAGGCCCAAGAGAGGAGGGAAGTGTTTGTGCATGGATATCGAGGAAGTGAAGGCATGTAGAGATCTTGGGTTTGATCTGCAGCAGGAGTGGACTTTGGAGATTCCTAGTGGGATCTCTGTTTCCAGTACTATGGATACAGATAGTGGAGGCAATTCACCTATTTCCAATTGGAGGATCTCTAGTGCTGGTGAGTCCTCTCTCTCTCTCTCTCTCTCTCTCTCTCTCTCTCTCTCTGTGTGTGTGTGTGTGTGTGTGTGACAAATTTATCTGGACTCTGCTTTGCATGTTATTTCATTGCGCATGTAGCCTCTGATCTTGACCACCATTCATGTACATCTGGCTGGTTCACTTACTGGATTGGCCAAAAAATGTATGGGAAGGAAATGGATGGTCAGAAGGAAATAACAATGATCCAATTTAAACAATCACCTAGCACAAAACCTAGATTGGCTATATATACAACAGACCCATGTTTGTTATTTTTATTGGCTCACCTAGATGGATGTGGATGATGAAGGATAAAAGAGATGGAAACGTCTATCCATGGCTTGTGAATGCCCCAAATCAATGTAAATTCATAACCTTTGACTTGTACAAACATATATAAAAAAATGGATGTTTCCATCCAAGGTTGGATGAGTGTCAAGTTCGAATGAGTTCTAAATAACATAATTCATGTCGGCCTTAACAAAATGATTCTCAAAAAAATTAAGTACGATTGGCTGCCATATTAAGATTCTCAATAGCTTATATTTAAGGTTTTTTTTTTTTTTTTTTTTTTTTTTTTGTCTATATCAATTATAGATTGAGAAGAATTTTTTCTGTGGATTCAGGTGACGACCCGAGAGACGTCAAGGCTAGACTCAAAGTGTGGGCCCAGGCAGTTGCGCTTGCTTCAACCTATAGCCTCAGTGGCTGAACATCTTCTGCAATTTTTATTTTTTTTGAATGGTGAACATCTTCTATATTACACTCCCTTTGATGTTCTGTATTTGAATTTTTGTTTCTGGGTGCCTCTTCTTTTTCTTTTTTCTTTTTGATTTTTATCAATTCTCTTATCTGAATGGAATGTTGTTTTTGAGATTGGAAGGGCCCATGATACCTTTCTCCTGTAAATAGCATAGAAGGTGAAATTGAGGATATAGAACTGATGTAATGACCTTGGAATCATACATGTTATATTACATATGACTGTAATACTATTTCGTAGAATTTATGTGATTCTCATATATCATTCAGAAAGCTTGCTAATTTTACCAATTTAATTGCGTAGTTTTGGTTTTTGGTTAAGTCTGTTAAGCAAGTTGCATTGAAATCATTTCTTTGGAGGCTTCACTACAGAGTTTCTTCATTGCTCAACACAACCATGTGATATGGATGAATGAAAACTGAACATAAAAACATTACTCTACAAGCAGGGAAATCATGAGTACATACGAATGAAATGATTCAAGGCAGGTATAGCTAAGTAATATAGCACACAGATATGTTTCTATTATTCTTTGGCATTTATGGATCATCAAAGTCATGTTTACAGAGAGGTAGTTGTTTATGGTTTTGTTCCCTCCTCTGTCCTCACCTTATTGTTCAATTGCCTCTATTTAATCATACAACTTCATGTAATAACATGGATTGGAGGGGGATCAAGAAGATATAGATCAGAGGAGTAATCTATCACTGGACGACCGGATTGTGGTGGGTCTGACCGCAAGGGTATGGACATTCAATTGCCTTCACTTCAGCTCGGTCGAAATACCAATCGCCAACAGACTGAGCTATCCTCTGCACAACACCTTAAATATGAGATGAAACTAAGTAGTTTCTAAAGAAAGGATGGTCCTGTTGGGAATTAACTGTGGAGTAATGGTGGAAATAGCTCCAAAGAACAAGAAATTTCTTTCACCTTCCATTCTTTCTGAAGGTACATTACATCAATGTACATGATATTAGATGCATATTGTTCTAAATACTCTTGACCTATTTATGATGAAACACCTCTGATAATGGCATGTATCTGGTATGACACCAACTGTGAAGTAGCTAGTATCTATAATTCAGGAGAGAAGATTTGAGAAAATAGCTGTAAACTTGTAGAATACACACACACATATGCACATATATTCAAGTAATTAGTTAATTCAATGCTTTAGAAATTGCATTTTTCACTCTTATGTCAGTGCCACTTTTTTGAAATGTCAGCTAGTTAAAACCAATTATAAGAAAAACCTGACAAAGACTACTTTGTATTGTGAAAAAGAAGCACGATATCACCCAAGGAACTAATAGACCTGAATATGGAGAAAAAAAGTGAAACTGATAATAAGTCAAGGTGGTTTACAAGATATCAGAAATTTGATTCAAGAATATGCGATTTGCTCGTTGAAATTTGGATTTTCTGGTATGGAATCTTCTTTGTTTCTCATATTCTATTTTAATTGACTACCTTTCACGCAGTAGAAGTAATAAAAGTCCCCATGGTCTGTTATAGTGTTATGTACAGAGCTATATTTGGAAACAAAAAGATAACTCAAAACACTTATTTTCTACTCACTACATAGTTCTTGAAAGTAAGTTCTTGAAAGCTAAGAAACATGAGATTGGCAGGCATGAGTTTCTTACGATGGATTCTTTGTTCAACTAAACAATGTTGTCCATAGAAAAATAAGATTGTATTTTTAACCTATAATTCCCTTGTTTTCTAATTGGAAAACTCGAGCTCACGCGCGCTCACACACACTCATGTCCCTCATAGGAATTGATCTAAATTAAAGCTGTAGACTTTTAGGCTTAATTCTAAAATATAGAAGCACTAAATATTTATTAAACTAATGTTGTCAACTAATATATTTGTACCTTGCCTTCGAGTACTGGAGAATTGCCAGAGAACCAAATGCCTTGATCCTCTGATAGGCAATGAATGAAGTGTGAATTTATGTATAAACCACTTTGATTGAGCACCAAAAAATCTTTTATAGCATTGAGCATTTGATTCCTGAATCCTGCTTGATGAATAAATAAACAAAAGAGCACATTATACAAGCAAATTAATTTTTTATAATCCAATAACCTCAGAACTTATTCAAACCAATGAGAGAAGAAAACAGAGAGAAAGAAATATACCCTGAAAAGCTTGAATCTGTGATGCATTGCATTTAGTACGGTCCAATATACATGCTTTCCAGTAACCATTAGGATCTGCTGATTGTGGAGCCAAACTTTCTTCAAGCTGAAAAGGTGGAAAAATTAGTCCAACTCATGAAGACAAAAAATGTTGGCTTAGATTTTCTTAAGTACTAGTTATGCAGCAAGTGATCTGGGGTTGCACAAATATAGTGCAATATTAGGTTGCTCAAAATCGACATTTTTTTAAGAAAAGGAATGGTTACCTGCCATGAATCATATGCTGCATTCAAAAGAAAAAGTGGGGTTTTAATGTTTGCCACCAAGTTCTCTGGAAAGAAGCACTGCAGAGAAAGCACCTCAAATTTTACTTTCTCAGATAGTTTCCATCATGTCATTCGAGTGATAAAAGAAAAAAAAATTATAAACAAAAATACAAAGTAAAAGATTTACCGAAGTTGGATCCATGTGAGAGGTGCATGTATTTGGCAAGTTCTTTTGCACATTCTGTAGCAACATGTGGAACTTTTCATGAGGAGAATGAAAAAATGGCATATGAATGAATGACATGTTGGATTAAATGGGTTGGCCCATAACCACAAGCCTATTAAGGAATTTTAATGATACCCACTTATCTGTATATTTAAGAGACCTAATTATTTTGATCTCACTTGCCAACAAACTAATAATGGGCTGAGATTAAAGGGTTAGGTGATAATTGGGGGTTAATGGTTCCTTGATGGGTAGGAATCTTCTATAAAAGGACCCCTTTGGATAACTCCTTTGGTTAATAATTTCTTGACCTCCATCACTAATCAAGAAAGAATAGCAAAGGCAAATGAGTTGTAAACCTCACAAAAGCATCAAGCTTATGTCATTTCAAGGAGCTTCTGTTACCTTCAAGATGAAGCTATGGAGTTAGGTAAGCTCCTCCCCATTCTCAGATTATTTATGTTTATTTCATTGTGTCATTTGGATTAGACCCAAGGAGTTCCTCCTGTGGATTGAGGGATCTTAAGCTAACATGACAATGCATGCATTCTACTGATGCATGGATGTCATAGAAGGAAAACAGGAAGGATTTTACACACAGACACAGCTGATTGAAGAAAGCAAGCAAAAAAAAGAACAAGGGTAATAGTTTTTTTGTTCTTTTTTTTTTTGGTTGAAGAAAAGGATAATAGTTGTGTAAGATATTTACAAATAAGGGAACTCTGTATCATACTTATGGATAAGGAAAGACCATAAATGCATATATCCATATGCCAAAAAAACCTTAAAAACATGTTAAGAAATTTTCTCTAGTAAGCTTCTTCACCTGATAGAAAAGGGAAACTAATTCCTTTGTCATTAGGCCTCTGAAGTCACTAAATGATGAAAATAATTTACAGAGTAAATCATGCATGGAAATCTCAAAAATCTATTCCATGGAGTTTCTTTCAAAATTACTGGGAAAAGTAATTCAGAAAGAAGTTCTTGCAAAAAATGATCACTGAGAAGTAGAAGTTATAATGGCTATCTACTACAATAAGTTCCCTACCACAACATACAAATAAAAATATATATATATATATATATATATATTACATGTTCCTTTAGTTCTAAAGACAGAGTATTGGTGTTTCTCAACTATATTTAAGTATTGAAGTTGAACTTAAAATTCAGCAACATTCACAATTCAAATAATTCAAAACTTGGATTTTATTCACTTTTCCATACGGTATAACCAATGGTGAGTTGGTCATTGTGATGGAGAATGACCACATAAAGGTTAAACCACAGCTAGTTGTGATACAGGTGAGTAAATTGATTCGTTAGGCCCACTTCTTAGTAAGGCAGATTTTGAAATAGAGAATTCTGCAACCAACCCAAATGGCATTCAATGTTGGACTGAAGTAATATTCTTCGCTGCAACCTAAAATGCTTTAAGATCACAATCACTTTAGAAAATGACTTCAGTTGAACTTTGGGAGTGTGGGTGCTGGTGTCGAATCTTTTAATCCAATAGTCCACCATGACAAGAACAGGGTATCTGAACATTCCTCAACATTTATATAACAACTTATATCAATGAAACAAAAAAGGAATAGGACTAGCCACTATGGTTTGATCTTTATCTGGATACCTGAAACTTTACTACACCATCAAAAGTAGACCGTAGAGTACGTCTTCCGGAAATGTCAATCCTAAAATTCAATATAGAAAAACCAAAGGAATAATGAGTATCACCTAAAAGACCACCCTTGTTTTCAATCTTTAATAATATAAAGCATTCTTTCAAGAATCATACACATCAAGGAATAATCCAGCATCACTAAGGCACTTGACTTTGACACTACTTGGGAATAGTTCCCTGAACTTGTCGCAATGCAGTATAGATGCTAAACCACCGGCAGAGCATCCAGAAAGAAGAGCCTGAAAAACACCAGATGCATTTAGTTGCTGCTACTAATTCAAGGATGGTGACTAAAATTGGAAGATAGAAAAAGACCTGGCTGGCATCACTCATTCCCTTGGACATTAGCTCTTCCATTCCAGCTAACCAGATACGTTGTCCCTGGAAAATAAGCGCTGCATCCTAGCCAGCATCACCGTATGTTTTCATAAATTGGCATATAAAGAACAACTAACGAGAAGTATATATATCACCAGCCAATTTTCTTTTAATGATTCCAACAATTCTAACAAATGTCAAAAATAATAAATAAATAAAATCGCCAATAAGACATGGGCTTGTATTTGATGGGGAAGCAAACCATGCAATCAATTCTGTCTATGCTGTTTATCAACCATTCTGCATCAATATTTTCCATACATGTGGAAACTAAATTTCAACTAACCATTGGTTCAATTTACGATCTATGTTTAAGGAACATGTGATCACCAGTTGGAATAACAACATGAAACAAATATTTTGATGAGCCAGTTGTACTGTTTGAAAGGTGCTCATCATCACAACCACAAGGTTGCAGATTCAAGTTAGCTTGTAGCAACAACATGGCTGCAGGTTTGAGCCAACTTTCCTTTGAAAAATATCCACGATGATGATTTTTGCTAAAATTTCTTTAATTTTATCCTGCACTATCAGTTTCTAAATGTTCCACCACATAATGAAAAGACCAAGAGAAGTTGAAGAAGCCTCCTAGCTTTGCAACCTCACCACTTCTTGGTTATCCAAACTAACCCTAAATACCTCAAATTTTAAAAGTTCGCTCGTCAATCCTGCATAAATTTAAAAACTCAGGAAACCATCTTAAGAATTCTCAACTCATCTTTCAGTTCTCATCAAAGAAATTTGTCGTCCTCCCTAGTTTTTCCATATTTTTGAAGAATGATATGATTCTTACACTGTATGTTCCCTCTATGTAAGCAATGCCTTCGTAGGTAAAAAAAGGTCAGCTTTAAACCTTGTGCACTCAACAGTATAGAAAACATGAAGCACTGTTCAAAATTCATTACATCAATCTTGCATCTACTGTACAATATTACAACACCTGTCTTGTGATTAATCTAACACTGGCGGGAGATATCAATGGCAAGAACAAAACTTCTACTTGTAATTAAACCAAAAGAATCATGTGGATTAAAATTGATGTTTTTAAATTTCAGGAAGAGGTAGTGCTCCTTGACTAGTTCTAAGTGTCACAAGGCCGTCAGTTATTATAAAGACCTACTATATCATCTCATTATGGAATAGTATCGTCAATTATATAAATATTTTGATGACTTCCTATCATTCTATAGTTGCAATAATATTGAATGTGTGATAATGAGCATAAAAACATTGAATTGTATATGTTTTCATGTAAGCTTATTATTCATGGAAGATGGATCCTGTGACTGACCGCACACTGACCTTATTTTGGCCATCGCCAAGAAAAGATGCCCCATCACAATACCGAAGCTTCACTCTATTCCAATTGAAAAAATCTGTGAAAACATTAAAGGTAAATCCAAAATAAGAAAGAAGTCTAGCAGACCAACAAAACTTTAAGTTTGCAGAAAGCTGAGTGAAGTTCTAGCCATTCCAATTGATAAAAAGGAGAATCAGTGGGATATCGAGAAAACCAGGATTTTCTTCGGGTTTATTGCTCAAAATTCCAGTAAATGAAACCTCCTTGTCCATATAATTTGATGAACCAAGAGCAGTATTTTTGCGAGAAACACATGTTCTGATGTTGTTGCACCAAGCTCCTCCCTAACCCAATAAAAAAACGAAATTTCACAAGCTGTCAGACTTAAACATTCCAACTACTAGGCATTTCAATCCACATTTCCTAATTTTATCGTTGTCTTACCTCCAAATGGATCAGCCAATTGTTCGCTCCTGATCCACTGCCTCTATGAAGATGATAAGCAGGCAATGATCCATCTAAACACACTGCATTGAAAGATACAACATTTTTAAAATCAGCTCAAACCAATATCCTAGATCCTTGGGGCTCATTTGCTTAATTACTAGAATGCACAAAGAAGGGCTTTCAATGAAGGCTTATTGAAGGTCTGAAGATTTGAGGGTTGAGGGCATGAGGATCTAGAGAGGTGAGTCAAGTTCTCAGGATTTAATTTCATACGGTGGTGAGTGAAGAGTTATTCTCCATCAAAGGAGGCACAGTTTTATGGTCCCTTGTTGATTTCCACCATCGATCCTTCACTCTTTTGCCTTTCAAGAACCCATTTCTAATCAAAATTCCTAAGGGCCCATCTCAATCCAAATACAATGAATGCAGGTAACTACGTTCACACACAAATAAAGGTTCATGCATTAGGATAACCTCTGTTACTTGTTAGCGACACTTATTTTGTTCCTTGCGATAACCAATTACCCGTAGACAGCATCACGAGTAAAAAAATATACAGGTAATCTGGGTGCATGGCATCTGAGTTCCGAGAGTCCAAACAGAGTCCTTACCAAATGTGTTAATAAATCCAACATCACCATTACCAGATACTAGTTAAGAGTTTAGAAACTGAGTAGGCTGGCATTTTTAAGATTACACCAAAAGAAAATAGTATCGCCATTGAGTAGTAGAATCAACAGAGAACCTTGCTGGTCTTAGAAAACAATTGCAAATGGTAAAGAGGAGAAAAGAGAGAACATTGAATTAAGAAAACCATTTCATGATTGTAGAAGCAGTGTCATTGACAGGTTAATCTATGAAAACTACAGCCTGTTAAAGAGGAATAAAATAATTACATATATAAAACAAACATCAAAGGTGGGAATTTAAGGAAGATAAAGGCGAGAAAAATACATGCTCCTTTAGCAGCAGCTCCTTCAATTAGAGTTAGACCCACCCTCAAAGGCTCATTGGCAAAGCTAGAATTCAAGCCACTTGAGACATGGGTCACATCCAAATCTCCAAAACTGTGAACCCATCTGCTCAGAACAAACCCAATAAAAACAAAAACCCACTGAAGCTTCATTCCTTTTCTCTTAATTCTCAACGCCCTGTTCTATCCCCAGCAGGAAGAAAGAGAAACAGAGATGGGATTTATAATGCAGGGGAAAATAGTCCTTATAAATGAAGAAACTAGTAACACCCAACATTTCTTAATGGAGGAAGTTGTAGTTTTTAGTATAATCTAAGTAATCAAGTGAGGTCAACTGTCCCCATGTGATAATACACGTAGGTGGGCCCCAATAACAAGGTTTATAATGGAGGAAGTTGTAGTTTTTAGTATAATATAAGTAATCAAGTAAGTTCAACTGTTCCCATGTGATATCACATGTAGGTGGGCCCAAATAACAGATTTTCTTTTTGGTTACTATTATTTTTCATTTTGAATTTACATCTCATAAGTTCCAAAGAGGAAACCATTCTTGTGTAGACAAGGGTCGTCCCTTCTCTCTGAAGATACCAAAGAGTGACCCCATCAGCTTCCATGGGAAAGAGAGGAAGAAAAGGGATTGAAAACCAGTAAACCATTCATCCTAGGTGGTCCAAACCATCCATTTTCTAGTTTAGGCTGTCAATTCTAGCTCTGGGATCGTGAGAAGTGAATGTGAAGGTTGACATCTAAACAATCAATGTCCAATCTCTACGATGTTGCTTGATCTTACCTGATACGCAATGTATTCTTATGTTTGTAACTGCCGAATCATCTTTGTTAAAAGCTTCACGCAAAAGGCTTGCGGTTTCACGGTTTCTGTTAGTTAGAAAATAGAAACAAAGGTATTCACGGAGAGTTTATGTGGACTGAAGATCCATGAGTAGTTGGGATCGAGTTCTTATGCTGAATGTGGATGTTTTCATTTCTTGGAGTGGTTTTGGAAGACAGTACACGGCTGTGAATTCAGTTGTATTTAATAAAATGTAGACTGAGGATAAGTGTTACGAAATTCGATTTGGATGCGATTTTGGTTTGCCCTCCAAATGAAATGTTTTGGTAATTTCGGTGATTTCGTTGAAATATTTTGAAGTTTTGTTATGTATATATTAAAATGAAAAATAAGATATGTTACATTTAATTTATTATACTAAATCAATGCAATATTTTGATTTATATTTGATAGGTTATTTCATATTTAAGTGAAACTTGGCTAGCTTATTCATAATAAAATATTTTTTACATTGGAAATTTTTTTGATTAGGGTGAAAGGGCCCATATAGTTATTTAGATTTTAATAGACGGGTGGCTCCACATTGGAGCCCACTAATTTCTCTAAGACAGAAGGCCAAAAAGACAATTTTACTTTTACTTTTAAGCTTAAAAAAATATTTAGCTCCTTCAGTTTTCATTTTTATTTTATTTTAAAGGGAACTGAGATGTTGGGACGAATTGGACGAAATCATAAAATTCGAATCGAATCAGACAAATAGGAACGAATTCTAGGACAAATAATTACATAGTCATATTCATTTCGATAGAGCGAACAAACTGAAATTATTCGGAAATTTCGGCCGAAACGAATCAAATTTTATAACACTGGTGAGGATACCAACCCATAGGATGGGATTACGATCCCACTACCATAAACCCCGAAATACAAGACATAAACCCAACAATCTCCATTTTTTCTTGAATTCCGAATTACAATCATGGTTGAAAAAATTGGTCGGTACCTGTGCATATCGACCGATATGAACCGGTACGCCATACCGGACCGATATGGCATCGAGATACCGGTATCAGAACTCGAGGGCGAATATCACCAATATCTCGACCAATATAGGCCGAGATTTGGTTCATATCGGTTTTCTTGAGATCTCGGCCGATATGTTCAAAATATCGGCCGAGATCATTTAAAAAGCTTCCAAACCCTATTTTTCTAACTTTTTTCCCCATCTTCATCTTCTTCTTCTCTCATCTCCTTACTCCTTAGAGCAACAACCATATTCCATCACACATCCCTCTTGCATATTTCCAAATCCCACATCTATTTTTTAAAAGAAAATATTATTCAAAGTAAGAGAAAATCAACTTAAAGCATTTTATTATGTGTTATTTAAGTTTTATTTTTAGATGAAGCATAAAAATCATTGGATTTGTCACTTGTGTTGCGTTCTTCACCTAGAACTTAGATCTACATACTTTCATGCTAGATCTACTCATACACATGATTTTGAATTTTTTTTTGGATTTTTTAATATTTGAATTATAATATATTATTTTTTTGGAATTTCATCATAAATATGTTCTTTTAATGATTCATGATCATTGTATGGTGTGTAAATGATTGATCTTTTGAAAATGTTTTTATTAAATCTTTTACTTTTTCTAAAAATAATTGTTGTTGGAGTATTACTATTTCATGAATTTCTTGTTTTATAGGAACGGGGTGTGACATAGATTGAGCCACGGTGAAGCAGACGGAAACAAAAGTAAAGTAAAATGTAATCATTGTGGATGAGTGTTCAATGGGGGGGGGATTACTCGATTGAAACAACATTTGACACATATGTCAGGACAGGTGGCAAAATGTCATAAAGTGCCACCAAATGTGAGAGCTGAAATGCAGGAGTTCATTAATACATCTGGAAAAAAAAAAGTTGTACATGAAAGAAGAAGAACTGAGGAACTTGATGCATGTAGAAAAGAAGTATTTGGTTCCTCAGAAGATGACGATGAAGACTCGGAAATGAGGAGGGTTAGAAGAGAAAGTGTGAGGTCACTTCAGGAGGAAGAGAGGAAAAGAATGCAATATGAAGCAGCTGCTAGAGGTAGCCAATACGAGCAAAGTGAGTCATCCGGACCGGAGGGAGCGAGTTTGCGTCGGGCATTTAGTAAAAAACAACCCCATCAAGATCCAAACATTGAGGAGGTTGAAAGACCTCCTACACATGCACCTCGTAGGCCGGAAGTGGTGGAGCCAACTGACCCATTTGCTTATAGAAAATCAACATCAAAGCAACCCAGAATCATGAAAGCACTAAAGGGCAAGTTTGGTAAAGCAAGAGAACATCTAGTGAGAGCTACTAGGAAGTTTTTTTTTTTGGATGAAGGCATTCCACCCAACAAGGCATCTTCTCCTTATTTCGCCACCATGTTGGATGCAGCTGCAGAACATGGTCCAACTATAAAGGTACCCACCCCTTATGAGATTGGGCATGTCTATGTTGAGAAAGAGTATGAGGAGTTGCAAGCTTGGGTGCAAACTTTCAAATGGGCATGGAAGGAAAGAGGTTGCACACTAATGTGCGATGGGTGGACAACCATCACACATCGTCATCTCTTGAATTTTCTAGTCTACTTGTCTATGGGCACGGTGTTTATCAAATCAGTTGATGCAATTGATTACATCCAAGATTCAAAATATATTAATAGGTTATTGAATGAGGTGATTGAAGAAATTGGGGCAGATTGTGTTGTTCAGATTGTTACCGATAATGCTGCAAACATGAAGGATGCAGGGATGATGCTTATGAAACAAAGGCTAATGATTTTTTGGTCTCCATGTGCAGCACATTGCCTAGATTTAATGCTTGAAGATATTGCAAAAAAAAAAAAAGTCATGCTGCAAGTAATTGGTAAGATAAAAAAGATCACCAATTTTTTTTTATCAGTCATATAGATCATTTCCATGATGAAAACGCATACAAATAACCATGAACTACTGCGACTGGCATCACTAGATTTGCCACCCACTTCATTACCATCGAAAGTATTTACAAGTATAGAGAAGGGCTTCTCCAATTGATAAAATCACAGGAGTTCATGAATTCAAAATGGGGAAAGAGGCCTAGTCCCATTATAAAAGAAGTATGTAAAATAATTGAATCCAACAAATTTTGGCCTCATGTGAATGGTGTTTTGAATGTTTTTTTATCCCCTAATAAAGGTTCTTCGATTGGTTGATGGCGATGATAAGCCAACAATGAGCTGCTTACATGAAGCCATGGAGAGATCAAAGCTAGCTATTCAAGTAGATTATAGATATTACAAAAAGTTTTGAAAGATTTTCGACGATCGATGGGAACGACAATTGAAACATGATTCACACACTACTAATAAGTGAAGGCTATTTCCTTTAATAGTTGAATTGTTGTATTTAATTCTCCTCACTATATTAATTTATCATTGACTAAATTCATTGATTTTACAAGATACTTCTTTAATCCATAATTTACGGACAGACACATATCTGATGAAATCCGTTTGGGATTAAAAAAATGTAATTGAAAGACTGTCATAGAGTACAGATAAAGCAATTTGGGCTACTAATAAGCTAGGCTAATTAAGGGAAAAAGTATATAACATTGTAATTTCTTCAATTTATTTTAATACGTTAATGTCTTCAGATTAACATATACAATGTACGTGCCGGATGCTATTGCACAGACCAATCCTGCTATTGATTGTAATGTCATCTCTATATTATTCAATAACTTATTATTATTTTATTGACTCTAATATCATTTCTATTTTTACTTTCAGCTGAATGGTGGTTGATTTATGGAGAGAGTGCTCCTGCACTAAGGACGATTGCTAATAAAGTTCTTAGTCAAACTACATCGTCTTCCAATTGTGAAAGAAACTGGAGCACCTTCTCGTTTATCCACACAAGACCAAGAAATAGATTAAAAATGCAGAAGCTAAATAAATTGGTCTACATCAACTACAACCTCAAGCTCCGGAGTAGAAATAGAAAGAGAAGACAGTTTAAGGAACAATGAGATTATTTTTGTCCAATTAATTTGGACTATATCTTTTCAGAAGAGGATACTGTGTTAGGTGAATGGTTGGAGGAAAAAGAAGAACCGGTGTTAGACCAAGACCCAGAGTTTGAGGAGTTGATGTAGGAATTGACTGGGGATAGGCTTGAGCTAGTGAGGGCCTTAGAAAGGATAGAAGAAATAAACTTGACATTGCAACAGGGGCGCGCACCTAATACAAGTGAGTTAAGGGGAAAGGACGTGGACGAGGAAAGCGAGTCAAGTATTTCTACTTCTTCCTCATCAGCAGGAATTCCACCTGACTCTCCCCGGGGATGAGGGTCATTATAGAGATGATGGGCCTGTCACTTATGAGACAGTTGAGCATTTTTCTTGTGCTACCGAGTTAGATCCTCGCCGTGACTATGTCAGACATGTTGGACAGACCGAGGTAGGGAGTAGTAGTGGCACCGCTCGACAAGGAGTGGGGGAAGGTACTCATAGTCATCGTGGGGGTTATGTTGGCCAATAAGGGCCATGTATGGATAGCATGGGGGTTATGTTGGCCAACAAGGTGCCATGTATGGACAGCATGGGGGTTATTCATATGACCCTAATTGGGTACTCCCTTCACCAATACCGATACTTTCTATCGAACATATATTAATTGAGCAAGGGAGGTCTTCCCCCACTACCACTTCCCCCAACGACCTTTCATGCCCCTCATACCTATTTCATGCCATTTGAGTACAATCAGCCATCTCAATCTACAGGGGATCAAGATAGTTCATCATCTTATTAAGAACAATCTGACTATGGTCATGGGTATGGTAGTGTTGTGCAACAGTATGGAGCATATCTTTTTAACTAATACCGAAGAAATGATGATGATGATGATATCGAGCCTAGGCGACACTCCACCTGGAATTAGGCTATCAATCTGTCATACACTAATACTCATCAATCTCTCTTTCTCTAGTATCTACTCTCTAGTCCCTTCTAATTTCAGGTAAACCATGAACCTTTTGATGCCCAAGTGCTTTATGATTTATCTATCTCATCATCATGTTTTATATTTTAATATGTTATCTTCATGGTCTTGAATTTCACAACTTATTTAATGATTGAGTTAGTATTAAATGATGATTGATATGTTATCTTTATTTTATTATATTTTACACTAATAAGTTGATCATGCGCATCAATAATGGCTGCATTATATGAAATACTGAAGAAGACAACGAACTGCGACACAGACATGACTCATAACTTAAGATGATTGATATTTTGTTTTATTGTTGTTACTAATGGAAAAAAAATATTGTTTTCCAGCATTTTCTAATATTATGGATTTTTTGGATATTTTTTTGAATTTTTTTATTAAAAACTAATTCACACCGCGACAACCTCGACGGACCGATAACCGCGACCGATACCGATATCCTATCGGTTTTTAGGCCCGACCGATACCGCGACCGAAACCAAGATTTTAAACCATGATTACAAGATATAAACCCAACACCATCCTTAAAACATGGGTGTGTTTAGTATTGCATACATGGATTGTAAAAAGGCATCAAGAAAAGTATGATAGAAAATATTGCAAAAACTCATATAAGATGGGAAAGAAGTCATAAAACAAAGAGAAAAAAAGTATTTTCTATGAATTTCTAAAACAGATGAAAAAGAAGAATTGTATTAAATTATACTGGTAGAAGATAAAATATAGGTATTTGTGAAGATTAGAAATATAAACATCATAATAGAAAGAAGAAAACAAATAAAGTCAAATTATGAGAGCAAATAGAGAGAGAGAGAGAGAGAGAATATTTAAAAATGAATTTCAAATTGAAAAAGGTGGAAACATGAACTCTTAAAATAAAATTATATAAAATAATTAAAATAAGGGGTTTTTAAATATTGGTTCACCTCAGATTTTGTTTTCCCAATTTCATGACTCAAATTTATATAATATCACCAGAGTCGCTTGACTCTGGTCAATACTATTTTTTAAACTTTTTTTCACCATATCCCATGATATCATGGGATTTATCAATTTCTGTATCATATATTTTTTGCAACTGATGAACAAATTTATTTTTTTATAAAATACAAAATTGGACATTTTGTGAAAAGTAAATACACATTTGATCACCATTTCTCAAGTTTTATCATTTGGAAAAAAAATCCTACATAAAAGCCATGATATCATGGGATCCGGAGTAAAAAGGTAAAACAAAAAAAAAAGAAAAAGTTGACCAGAGTCAAACGACTTGGTGACATTACCTGAAGTTTGGTCATGAAATTGGAACATCTCATATTAAGGGGGATTGATATGTCAAAATCCCTTAAAATAATAAAGAGAGAGACATAAAAACAAAAATAAAGAATATTTGTGGATGTCATGTTTTATTTAGATTTTAACTTGATTTCAATGTCCCAAAGCTAGTTATTTTAAGACCATTATGCCTGAGGAATTTACAAGGTATAACCTATGCTCAATCCAAGAAATGGTCCACTAAAAGCATGGTACGGATTTATATTAAATGGATGTGATAGATGGCGTCTATATTCCTATATTGAGAGTAAGCGTAAAAGATCATGCAATTAGTACGAACAGCTGAAACATACCAATAAGCATGATAATTATAGTTGTTTAGTGGCTTCAAAATATCTTCCCATGACCTATTTCAATCATTTGTGTCTATTTGATCATAACAGATGTACTTTTTTATTTTTATTTTTATTTTTTGCTTGAAATAAGGGGTTTAGTTACAAGGGCTCCAAACTTAAGAATCCTGAAAAGCAAAGAGTAGTGGAGATGTTTCACCAATGAAGTAACTTACAAGGGCTTCAAACTTGAGCATCATTTCACAGGAGGTAATGGGTATTCAGGGTTTAGATTGATCATAGGGTGAGCCAGGTGAGCCTTATGTTCGAGCCATCTGTCACATCCCGGTCCCGAATCACCCTAGCCTAGGGTAATCCTCGAGGTGAGACACACGTACTCCCGTGATACTGTACCTGTCTCGAGCCAAATATAACACACGAAGGAGAGAAAACAACTTTTCCAACTCGTGAGTCGAGCTCACTAGAACATAACCATAACATTTAAATCAGAGCGGAAGCTATAATTCATACACATGAAAGTATCATCTCCTATTTAGTCCAATTAAATATTCAAGTTTAATACAAAAGAATTATATAAGTATATACATTGTTACAAAAGAGGGTGTATAAAAGAACTCTATACAACTATACCAAAAATATAATCAAAAGAATAATTAAAACTAAGTGTGACCCGCACAAAAAGGGGCTAGTCACACACTATAAGAAGTCCTCAAAAAGTATTTCCATGCGCTCCGAGGAGGGATCTAAGCAGGCCCTTGTTCTGGTCACTCATCTAGTCCTGGAGGTACCTCCTAGGTAACCTCCTCTACCTCCTGGGCTTCTTCAAGGCTCGAAACTGCACCTGCGACTGTGACACCAAGAGTAGTATCTCAGTACGACGATCTTGCAAGTATAGGCAAAAATGAGGAAATACATAATGTTACAAATTGAATTTAAAGACATTGAGATTAGCAAATGTCTATGATAAGTAATGACTAGGCAAAGTGTGCTAAAATCGAATAATTTATGCTTGTAAATCAAAAAAATTAAAACATACTAATTGGCTACTACCTTAAGCTCATCCTCTAAAAAAGAGAGCGAATCTAGTTGGGATGTCACCAGCGGCCCGGCCAAAGGCTAGCTGGCTATCCGGGTCTGGAGTTCCGGTGCTCTAGATGACTTACTACAGTATCTCGAATAACTAAACCAAGTTCAACCCTGTCGGGTATCACAGGGTTGAATGTAAGTAGTGCCGACTCAATTGAATCAAATAACAATCGAATAATAATCGAATTTGAGTAAGTTTGGATTTCACTTGTCCATAATCAAATCGAATAGTAATCACATATCACGAATACTTACTCAACCCACACCACCAACGAATACTGAATCGGTATACAATACTGAAGTTATAACTTGAATGTAAACATTCAGACTTCAATGAATACTAATAATGCAATCAACCTACTAATTAGGATTTGAGATCAATAATGAAATCGTATTCCAATATGAAATGCAATGATTTAAAGAATCAAGACTTTTTTTTTTTTACAAACCAATGCTACACTATGGTTTTTAGTCCTTCACCGTCTAGCACAAGGTAGGTTGGGAAGATCAATGTATTACTACCTTGTTAGGTGTCACTATTTATGATAAATACATTGAATTTCCAAACTAACCCTTATGGCATAATGTTAGACTAATGAATGTCCATTGGACCAATAACAAGGTTAACGATTCAAAATTTAAGGTCATAAGGGTTTTAAGGCTCCTAAATTCCTATGGAAACAAGGTGTGCACCATAATTGCCTATTAGAGGTGATTAGGGTGGGTTATGATAGGTTAAGGGCGATAACTCACCCTAAAAATTGGTTCAGAAAGGAGCCAAGTCTATACAGTCTCAGGTTCGCTTGAGCGGACCCCATCCAGAAGGTCCTTTTGTTTCGCTTGAGCGGTGGTTTCAGAAGGATGGTCGCTCACGCGGACCCATGTTCGCTCGAGTGGACCCCATACATAGGTATTGAAGAGAGGCTACGTCCCTGGGTATCCATCGGTCTAGAAGGAGATGTATCCATGCATGAGCCATCTTCTACCACCCCGCCTGATAAGATGATGCCCTTATATGTTTTGAGAAAGGGTTTTCAGAACATGGGATCTCAGGCCTTCTAGTGCATACAGAGAAAAAGGTCCGTCCTAAATATTTTTTAGATAGTTAGATCCAATATGAAGTGGGTTGTTGGAAAGACTGCAAGATGCCTGGCCTACCTTCAGATAATGGGGTAGTGACAGTATTCCAAGCTATAGGGTGCAACAATCTACCTTGACTCAGATCATTTCAAAGAAAGTTGGCAGTCATTGCTATAATGTATGGGGATTTTCCCTTTCCTAAAAATGTGAAATTGGTGTTTGCGTTGGTATAATGCTATCTCCCTTTGCATTTTCTCTGTTTTGGATACTGTTTGCTCTTATTGTAATCCTTTTTTTTAATATAAAATTATTTGTTAATGTTAAAAAAAAACTAAATTTGAGAAAACTCCATCAAATGGTCTCTGTTGTCGTCCTCTTAAGATATACAATCAAACAAAGGGAAAAAAGAATTTTGAAGCTTTCCCTACCAACACTTCCTCATTCAAAATGCCCTATATATTGGATGGGTAGGATCTTTCCAATCTATATATTTCAAGTTCGACTAGCCAAAACATCCCAAAAGCTTAAGCTTATAAAAAGTGGAAGACCAATCTACTTTAAACCCCCAGATAGAGAAGATGTTCAGATTCACAACGTGTCTCTACCCATGCGTGACTTGTGGGAATAATGTCTTCCTAGGGCTCAAACTCACAACCCAGCATTGGCTTGATACAATCTCTAGTCCGGCTATCCAATACATCCCAAAAGCTTAAGCTTTTTAGAAAGCGGAAGCCCACCTAATCATCATCATCATCAAACCCTTATTCCATTTATTTGGAGTTAGCTTTCTGAGTTCTAACTTTTTCCAAACTCAATTCTATTTAAAGTCTTTGCTTCCAATTCGTTCTCATAAACCCTGGAACCTTCAGATTAGATTGTGTAAGGGTCATTAATTGGTGACAGCATTTAATGCTTGTCAGGCCAAAATCCAAAGGAGGGCCTCGCTGTAGTGAGGACTCTGCTCGCTATAGCGATCGTGGCACAGAACACCCAGTCTGGTCCGGACTCTATGTAAGAGTTCTATAATGCTTGTAATTCTTAGTGGATTATCATTAAGAGTCTTATGCACGGATTTGGGGCTATAAATTGGGTATTTCTCTCAACCCAAAGGTAGACATCACCTCTCTCATTAATTTGAGTAAGAGATATCTTAGAGAGAGAATTATTCTCGAGAGCCATTGAGAGATTGTACTAAGGGCTGCTCTAAAAGGTTTTTGTTATTTCTATTTTCTTGTAAAAGATTGATCATCTTGGTTGACAAGGTGCGAGGAGATCATGTAAGGAGAACGGTGCACGGTGGAAGTCGTGTCAATAAAAGTTGTGCAAGAACAGCTACCGTCCTTAGGTCGAGGTATTGACTGAGGTAATGGAGCTATGAGTATATCTTGTAACCGTTCGCGAGTTCTTGATTTCAAAATCGTGGTTTTTCTCCTTGAAAAGGGTTTTCACGTTAAATATTATGTCTACCTTCTTGTGGTGTATGATTGGTAGTTTTATTTGCTAGTTCTATCTTGATTGATTGATTACATCCACTGTATTGGTTTGATTAATTAGACTATTATATATTCTAGTGAGTTCTGCGGAACTTTCAATTGATACTGTCAAAGAATCATATGCCTCTAGTTGTACAAATTGCTGTGCCATTAAACAAACAACTTCACGCGTGGATGAATAACCGATGGTTCCTCCATTTGAATGGGATAAACTAACTAGAATTTTTTTTCCAAGTAAATGCCATCTTTTATTCCCTTGTTTTTAGTCCCATTACCCATCATTGATAGTTTTAACATGCTTGCCCTTCTTTCTAGTCCCAACACCCAACACCGTTCTAAGATAGAAAATCAGTAGATGAAGAGGCTCACTCTTCTTGCCTCTAATTAGGCTTAACGTACGCCCATAATTAGTTAGGTCTGACATTAAAATAAGAAAAAGATGTTTACTCACTAATCTCTAATATAACAAACTCCAAATTTCAAAGGCCCAAAGGAAGCATCCATAAATTCACGGTTCTAAATTGCTAAAAGAATAAGGAGAAAAAGGAATAAACCTCATCCCAAATCCTACCATTCTTTCCCAAGTTTCAGCACACAATACCTTTTAGAGATGCCCAGAATTCCTCCCATTTGAGAGGTACCCATCAAGGATTGCACCGCAAACGCATGCAATGACCAAATGGCATGCTGAAGAGGATTTGAAATTAAAAAATGTGACGGGAATGTAGAAGGCTGAGGCAATGGAAAAGGACCAGTTGCTGAAAAGGATTGATACATGGAAGGAACAAGAAGTACCCAAGTAATATGCTGTACATGTTGGATGCTGCAGCAAGTGTACCATCCAACATTCTTTCGAATGGGTCCAGGCCTTTCGTTGGATTGATATAAATAGGACACCCCTCTAGTATTGGAACCATACAAGGTTTCCATATTTTATTTGAAACTTATTGTGAAAGAGGTAATTTCTTGTTCTTGTTGCTCTCTCTCTCTCTCTCTCTCTCTCTCTCTCTCTCTCTCTCTCTCTCTCTCTCTCTCTCTCTCATATGGGCCTGAGTCTGCATTGTGCAGGCCAGACCCACATTCATTTAGGTGGGTATTATCAAACCTGAAAACCCACATGAAAATCTTTGGTCCGCCTCCAAATCCCACTTGAAAATCCTTGGTCCATCACGAAAATCCTAGATTTGCCACCAAAACCCAACTACCCGTTTGGGTCTATCCCCTCAAACGAAAATCCTAGGTTCACCATTGGGTCCAACAGGCTGGACTAGACATCTAGAGTCTGAAGCCCTTCACAGGACCGAATGTGACTACTGTCAAAGCTGTCTGTATGACTGTGCCTGTTTATTTGTATACCATATTTACACTAGTTAATATTTTCCATGTAACATAAAAATGACATTTACGAATGGGGCTTATGATACATATATTTATGAATTCAGACTTGTGCCTAAACTTTAGATCTGGGTCCGAGTTCACCAAATGGACCATAACCTGTAGGTCTATTGGTGATGACCGGTGGTCCTGGATTGCCTCAGGTTTGAGATATTTGAATCCAATCAGCGATGAAGAACGGCCTCTTACTAGTTCTTACCTACCTTTCCTGGGTTCAAACTTGGGCAGGCACCGTTCCTCACCAGAGGGCCCTTCATTTCACCCGAGGTTTACTCCCCTCACCCGAGGGCCCCCTCTTCAGAGGGCTAGGGGTCCCAGCCCCCCTAAGCTGGGATACCAAAAAAAAAAAAATCAACATGGATAGGTTGATGCTTGGTTAGGTAGTCTCTTCCTTGGGATTCCAGGGGGTCTTTTTCTGGTACGATTGTTATCTGATAGTTGCTGGATCCAGGCTGTGGACTAGCTGAGATTTCTATCCTTGTGTTCTGTTTTTATTTTTGAGCTGGCCTGGCTTGTGGGCTATTCATTTTGGAGGTCTCTCTTTGGGCCTGTCAGGTTGGCTCCCCCTATGTTGATTGCCCAAAGTTGGGTATAGCAAATGTGTGGTAGCCTTCCCTCATTCTTTTGCATACTTTCTCCATTTTGGAATACAAGCACCTATTATTCCAAAATTAAAAATTAAAAATTAAAACTGGTACCAGCCCATTCCCAACGAGGGGCTCAAATCTGAGCTCTTGAGTTTGTGTCAGACCCTGATGCAGATTCGGACTCCTCTGTTGTAAATGGACTTTATTCTATACACAGGTGAGTCTGGCCCAAGTCCAGTCCTCTATCTCTCTTCCTCTCCCCCTCCCTCTCTCATCTAGCATGGAAAGCTTGGCACTTGAAAAAAATGGTAGAAGCTTGATAAAACTTATCATGGATCTTGGAGAGAATTGATTATTTCTTATTAAAATTATTAATGCATAGAGTGTGGAGATGAATTTTTGTTCATGTTTTGTACTAAATTTGCTGGCAGGCTAGATTTTTGAGAACATGGAATCTGTTGAGAGCTCAAGGAAATCCAAGTACGAGTGCTTGCTTTTTGGTATGTTTAACTTCAACACACAAAATGATTTCTTTTGGAATGAGGTGAATGGTTGCTTGAAAGAAGTCCCCCCACCATATATCTTGTTCTGGTGATCCAAAATGTCTACTAAGTTACAAACAACATTCTGTTGGTTGATAATGTTTCTTAAAGTCTGTTTCAAGTGATGATCACAGGAATTATTGAAGTTTTCCTTGAAATTTTGAAAATAAACATGATCAATCCTTGAGAAACTGCTCTTATGAAATTTAGCAGTGCATGAGCCCTTTGTATGTTTGTAAGTAAATAGAAGACTGTATTTGGATATCTCTCTTATGGGACTGTTCTGCACATTTTTCAGATATGGATGACACACTCTATCCCTTGAGTGCCGGCCTTAATGTAGCCTGTCGCAAGAACATTGAAGGTATGAAGAAATCTGCTTCAACAACACAAATAAATAGAAGGGATTGTCCTGCTTTTCTCTTTAATGAGCGAAGGAGGAATTTAGATTAAAATGACTACCAACTTCTTTTCAGAATGAAGGAATTCTAATTAAGGAAGTTGGCAATATGGATAATGTTGAATGCAGATTACATGATACACCATCTCAAAATGGAGAGAAGTGAGGTGCCAAGGATGTGCTTGGAATTGTACAAAGAATATGGAACCACCATGGCTGGTTTGAAGGTATAAAAAAAAAAAAAAAAAAACGTTGGATTCAAGTCTCTCATCCCTACTTTATCCCTTTCTCCATTTACTCTGATATCTAGACCAGAAATGGAAAATGCAGTCAAAAACTAATAATTTAAGCTTACTGTTTTTACAACTACAGGCATTGGATTACGAATTTGACAATGACGAATTTCACAAATATGTTCATGGAAGATTGCCATATGAATTATTGAGGCCTGATCCTGTGCTGAGGAACCTTCTGCTGTCAATTCCACAAAGAAAAATAGTATGTCAAATTCTTTTTCTCACTTATTCTTTTGATTTATTCAATTCAATTTGCATTGATCACCAACTTCATGATTTTGGTATCCCTCCCAAATCTGATTGCAACTTGCAAGCATTCCGATGGGAACTTCAGCTATGGGAGTTTTAAACTCCCATCACAACTTGTTGGATGAAAACCTTAATTTGATGGGTGAAACTCTTGTTTGGCAAGAGAGTTGCAAAAAAAGAGAGCAAATTGCTAAAAAGAAGAGCCTTTTTAACCTTTAATACAAATCCTCTAAATTTGAAACAGTCACAGACAGAGAGAAAGTCCACCTAACCTGTTATTTACAGCACCTGAGCAGCATTTGTGCTTGTCACACAAGTCAGCCTTCCTTACTAGCACAGTAAAGAGCAGAAAGCAACGGAAATATTCTTAGAGCACATTAGGTAATAGGTGAGGAATCCGTAAATCTGAGGATTCCTCATTGCCCTTTGAACAAGGGTTCCTCGTTGAGGATTTGTATAGTTGAGGATTTCACGACAATATCAATGCATATAGCAAAAAATATATATATTTGTTTTGGTGTGCAAATCCAAAAAGGTGGGGATTTTCAGATCCAATTTTTGGGGGGTGGGGGGTTTCAGACTTGAAAATACTAAAAAGTATGGATTCCCTATCGTCCAAATTCTCAGGGATTTACAATTTACAAATGCGGCGTTTTCACGACTTTGCGAAAAGGAAAAACCTTCTCCAAGGATTTGGTTGCCAAACGTGGCCTTAAAAAAATAAAAGCTTGGTAAAAGCGAAGGGAGCCTGTTGTATTATAGAAAATTATCTAACTTCATTCATGGTGGTTTGCAGATCTTCACTAACGCTGACAAAGCCCATGTAGCTCAAGTTCTCAGCAAGCTGGGTTTGGAAGACTGTTTCGAAGGCGTCATATGCTTTGAAACACTTAATCCACCCATCGAATCCAAAGATGATGATAAAAAAGCAGATGATACTGCAGTTTCAAACGACAGTCATTCCATCCAGCAAGATGATCTTGCCTTCTTCACCGCAAGTGATGCAGAGACCAACTCCACTGAATCCACTGAGGAATGTCCATTTCAACCAACATCCCAAATTCTCTGTAAACCTTCCTTGAAAGCCATGGAAGCTGCCATCCAAATCGCAAACATCGACCCGAAGAAAACGGTAAGACGACCAACAACTGCTCTACTTTAATGTGTACTTAATTTAAACTTCCCAGATTGCTTTTAATAAACATTAAATTGTTGCTTCATCTGCCTTCTTCTTTCTCAGATTTTCTTCGATGACAGCACGCGAAACATAGCTACCGGAAAGCTCGCCGGCTTTCACACAGTCATTGTAAGTTCTCAATCCTCTATCTCTATCTAGTTAAGGAGAACAAACTCTAGAGGAAAGGAATCCACGGTTACCCAGACCAAGGGACTGAATGATAAAGTAAACCAGTAACAAGAGTAACCTTACAGCATGTCTTAATCTAATGCAATGCACAATCGCAAATTTTGCAGGTTGGGAGCTCAGTACTGACGCCTGGAGCGGATTTCGTTCTCAGCAGCATCCATAATATCAAAGAAGCTTTGCCTGAGATATGGGAAGAGGAAGAGGGAGAACATTTGGAACAAGTTCTTGCTCCCAGATCTGTGGTGACTGTAGTTATCGCCTGACTTTAAACTAAAGTGTACTTAAGCCCCTCCAACAAATTTAACCAATGTAGAGGGGAACACCTGTCTTGTATTACTGAAGGAAACATAATTAAAGATCCATGAAGATTGATAGCTAATGGTGCCTCCCACCTCTTTATTTCTTCTAATCTTCAGTTTAGCACATAGGAAATATTCAATTGTACTGTAAAAATAGGCAACTGTTCAAGGTCTAGACCCTTCATTAAGGAGGCCATATGGTGACGGCCCATAGCAGACAAGTCACCCAAATCTAAAAGAATGACAGAATAGTCTTTTATTGACAATTCAATTAGTCATCAAAAGCCCTTAAATCTGATTAGTAGGATTATCCCAATCAGAGTGGTTTTGGGACTGACTACACTTGCTACATAATTCTTTCACTTGATGGCCCTTTGAGGGGAACTTATATTAATCTAAGATTGAATGTTTTTTAATATTATGTAGATTCATTATAAATGAATATACACACGCCAAAGGAAACCTCACAAAAATCAACCAAAACTTGGTAAAAGGTCATTGCTACAGAGCTGAAACAGTTACCCTACGGCTTGAAAACTTTTCTAGTCTATGATGGGCCTTCAGTTTCCAAAAGTGCCTGAAGGCAGGCTTGTCCATTTCCAGACTTACACCCCCAGAAAAGGGAGGTGTGAAGGCTTTAAAAACAAGAGGGTCAAGGGTGGAAAGCTAGATAGGTCCGACTAAATCTGCACCAGGTAAATAGTCTCATCAGATCACCAAGTCAGGCCCATGTTTCAATCATATGGCTCCACTTTACTGATCAAGAATCATACATTTCCTCAACTTATCATTCCATCTCATGATACTAATGTAACATAATCCAATTCACAATCCCTTAACAAATCCTCTAAGCTTATGGTATCAATAACCTTGGCACCACAAGGATTCAGAGGTGATCAACTCATCCCTCACTATCAGATCTTACACCTATTGTTTGCAATAGATCTGTTCACCAGTAATGGCATGTCTCAGTAAAAGAAATAATGAGGAAAAGGAAACACAAATTGATGAGTAAATTAGGTTCAGCAGAACATGTCTCATGAATGATAGGATATTAATGGACATGCCCCCTTCAATGGAAAGGCAGTAAAGTTATTTATAATATATTCATGTTTTCCCGAAGTTAACAACAGTATAATCACACAGCGCTCAGCTGTTGAAGCTCAAGTGAAGAAGACAGATCAGAGAGGAACAGACAAAACCAACAAAACCAAAGGGATATCATATTCAAAGCCTGATGATTTGAGTAATCCAATCAGACACCACCTGGCAGCTAAAACTCTGCAAAGAACAAAGGCACATCTAATAAGACAATCCATGCAATTATGGTGGATGATATAAATCAAATAGAACACCACAGACACGACCCAGATATAAATCAAATAGAACACCACAGACATGACCCAATGTAAATAAATAAATAAACAAATTAACCTAAAGAAGCATATTGCATGAATCTCAACTCGTGCTTCATCAATGATGCAATCACAAAAAGGTCTCTCTAACTCTTACACAAGTTTCCTTTTTGGTTCAAACAACTTTCAAGATTTAAATCATTTCTTAATTCAGTCAAGGAGTGCATGTATTTTCTATCAAGAGGCCAAGAGCCATCATTGAAAGCACCCATTGCACAACTACAAGGTTGCAAGGTTCAGCTTTTAAGTCATGTTACCAATTTACAACAATGATGAGTTGATGACAACAATGAGCAAAAATGAAACCAAGCTTTCTCAAGATTCTTACTAAAACAGCGTTATGATAGTAGTAAGTAGCAGCTTAAGAGTACAAATCAATTTACCAAAAAGTGCTGCTTTTTTTAAGGGACAAACCTTGGCACCACTGAGGAATTAGGTGTGTTCTACTCAAACTCAATATTATCAGATCCACACTTTTTTTGTGTCTAATTTAGTGATTACACATCAGTTGCTGCTTGAATCAAAAGGCAGAAAAGGCTATAGAAGATTGGTTAGTAAATTATTTTCAACAGTAGTGTGCAGCATAGTTGCGAATTTCGGTTTGTTTCAGATGAGATGTCCAAATAATTTCGGTACAAACAATAGTTTAAGCCGAACAACGCCCCTGAAAAACTTCAGGCCAGCTTTTGGACCATTTCAGCTAAAATTTCAGATTTCAACGAAACTGTTTTATCATTAAAATAAAATAAATAAATAAATAACCAGCCTAAAGGCCTAGAGTATCCAGAACTTATTTTTCCTTTCACTTGTACCCGTACCCTCTAATAGGCCCACTTAAGGAAGATTTAAACCCCAGAAAATTACCCATTTGGCATGTAGAAATAACATATTGCGTTATTGATTTGGCAGATGTTACTATAAAATTTAATGTTATCTATATTTTCTACATATTATATATTTTTTATATTTTTCGAAACATGACTCCAAAATGTTTCGCCGAAATACTGAATCAGCCAAAGAATTTTGGTTTGGAGACCAAACCAAAATGGGGTCTCAACTGTGGCATGGGCAGAGGAAAGACATGTGGACTGAGTTACAAAGTGTATGCCTCAAATAGGGCTGAGGGGATAAGCAAAACTCACAAAGGCGAGCCTAAATAGGTTGGATTATAAGCTCTTGCACTAATAGTCAATCCCTTCTACCTTCAATTCTTGGTCATTAATAGCCTCATAGGCACCCCTCTCACACACGCATACTAAATCATTCAAATATATATATATATATATAGAGAGAGAGAGAGACTTGCACCAAAGTCAGAGAGATGGGATATATAGTCATAGAGGATATATGGCCATAGCCTGTTTGGTTCCATGAGTATAAAGCGTTAAACTGACCCAGATTTTTTTTTTGTTTTCTCTTTTTTATTGGTAAGTTGACCCTGATTCCTAGCCACCTATCAACCCAAACTAAACCCCGGACTCAATAATTAAGGGTTCATGTTGATCCTTTCTATTTTTTGTTTGAGTTCATGTTAACATCACTGACCACTGTTGTATATGAGTTGTGTATGTGTGCAACGCGTCTGAAGCCAAAACCCCTTTATTTGCTTTTTCCCCCTTGTATTTTTCTTTATTCTATTTTTACTCTCTCTTTTAGCTCTTTTGTTACGAGCCATTGGATTGAGTCAATCCAATGGTTGTAGAGCTTCTTTCTTTTAAGAAAACCCTAACGGAAAAGAGAATGGGCATTCCTTTGTATTCCTTGCAAAGAGAGTGTAGAGATTAGGAGAAGAGGCAAGAGAAGAGGATCTCCAAGAAGACCAAGAAGAAGGGGAGGAAAGAAAGCTTTAAAGGCTTGTAACTTGTAAGTGGGCTTTTATAGCTTCACTTGGTAGTTGGCTTGTAATCTCTAGTAAAGGTGAAGAGAAAGCTTCGCATTGTTCTCCCTGGATGTAGGTTACACATTATGACCGAACCAAGTAAATCTTGTGTCTTGTGTGTTTCTTATCTTGTTTGATTTCTCTACATGATGGAGGTTTGATGTATGTTTTCTTCCTTAACTGCATTGTCATAGCATTTGGTTGGTGATTGGTGCTGTAAATTCACATTGACTACCAACTGTTTGTAGAAATTCCCCAACACCAATTGCCAACCCCGATTAATCAATGAATTGGATTCAAAACATGCCTCGTAACTCAGTGGCAAAGGTCTCTCACCCTCACATAGGACCCTAAGGATCAATCCTTGGTCATGTAGGTTACATCCCACGCACTGTACCTCCAAAAAGAAAAGGAAAAAGAAAACAGAGAGTTGGATTTGTGTTGAGTCTATCCTTACCATTCGACCTACCAGCCTGACTCGACCAACTAATTGCACTATGACCAGCAACCTGAACCTGAACCCATTTGATCAAAGCTTTTAGGTTGACCCTTTTAACTACTGGTTTGGGTCTTGGTTCACATTTTAAAACCGTTTAATAAATGGCTCAAGTTTATGTTGAGCCTATAAGTGAAATCTTAATGTAATTTGATTCTCCCTCTATTACTAAAAATTATATCCTTGGATACAATGCCACTCAAGAAGACCCCTTCCTTTTCAAAACTGACTTTATTTCTTTCCACACCACAATATTGGCAGTATTATTCTTCACAGTATGACTATTAATTATTTTACAAAAGGTTTGATGGAATAGGATTAACATAAATGCAATAAAATCAATGAGTTCTAAATTAGCCAACCAATGAAGGAACTAGGCTGCATATGTCCATCCATATGAGAGAGAGAGAGAGAGAGAGAGAGAGAGAGCACGTCCATATACAAAAGTAAGAAAGACGGAACATATGTGATGCAGGGCAGGCCAATAACTCACGTGTGGGACCCAAATGATGCAAATCCAATTTAGTTTCTTATTATTATGGCATTGTAATTAGGATCTAGCTTTCCAAATGCATCAGGATTTCTTATTTTATTTTCTAAGTCGGCTAATAGTTACTTTCCTAGTTCAATTAGGTAACTCAGCCCCTAAGTTTACCCTTTCTTATTTATATGCATTGTAGAGACTTAATTCTCAGAGTTGATGATTAACAGTAGTGTGGGTTTTATCCCTTGGAGGTGCATCCTCATGTGTGGAAGTATCTGTGGAAATTATCATGCTTCGCCACTTCTCCACACAAGCCCTAACCCTAGCTACCTGCATCAATATTGTCATAGCCTGTTTGTTCTTATGATTACACATAAAGGAGACCCTAGATAAGAAGTGGAAATTCTTAACTTGAGCCCGACTTAGCATATCAATGTTTGGCTTGACCCTCTCATTTTTTGTTTGGATTCAAGTTGACATTTCTATATGGGTTGGGTTTGGGCGTACTACATTTTTCGTATTGACCGGTCAACCTAATGCAACCCAACAAATCGCGTTGTCACATGCCAACCCAAACCCAATCTGATTACTAAGTGTTCAGGTTGACCCCTTTAACTTTTAGATTGGGTCCGTGCTGACATTTTCAACCCTATGAACACATAGGTCGGTTTACATGTTAACCATAGTGCTCAACCTAATGCAAACCCAACTCATTGCCAGCTGTACTCTAGAGTCTAGATTGATCAGACAATGAGAAAATGATGGTGGTGATGGTGTTTCTTCGACAAAAATGACTGTATAATACACGTGCACTCATGTAGAGTAGAAAGCTAGAAATAGCTTATAGTGTCCTCCATGGTTTTTCCAAGCTTAAAGCAGTGTGTTTTAACAATTATAAAGGTTAGGTGGAAAATTGTGCTAAGAAAAACAAAATAAAACAAAACCAAATAGGTTGAAGAGAGAATTATACCCCAAGTATGTTCATCTGGGAGTAATCATACTCATCAGCTATCCATGGGCATCTCTCCACAGTTGACAATCCTGCAGGGCAACTTAGGTTTATCCGATCTACTTGTTTCTGTCGACTCCAGATTCCTCACAACATCCATTCCGTCTATTACATGCCCAAACACAACATGACGATTATCCAGCCATGGAGTCTGCTTCACATGCATGCAAAAACAGATATCAGAGGCCCTTCTTAACATGGGAAAATACCATTTCTTTAATCTCTCAATTAAATGGACAATGGAATTCCTAACTCTAACAGTGATCTAAGATTTTTGAGATATCTATTGGATAGTTTTTTCATCAGTATCCATTCAATAGTTACATTGCAATTGAAATCTAAAGTTGGGTTGCGACACCCAGCCATCAGCAATTGACCAAAAGTGAATGTGCGCTCATGTTTCGATGTATAATGTATTCCTGTCAACCGAGGTGCACTTCCTAATAAGTGTTCCCTTCCAAAGTGGGTCCACTTTGGACGCAATCAATTCATGCAGGGAGGTAGTATGTGTAGGGAACATTGAGGTGGGCAAATATTATTCTCATCAGATGATCCTAACAATCAATATTATAGCCTCAAAAGTTAATGTTTTTAAGTGGTTTTATTTTTGTGACTGTATCCAGCAATGGTTAACAGCTAGATGAGTGTCAAATTGGGATAATGCCAAGTTCATGGGGGGTAGGTAAGTGTCAATGGATTGGATTTCTGAAAGGTGGGCCAAACTTAGAAAAATAAAGAAGGGGGAAAGGGGTCTTGAATATAAGCGAGTTGTATATGAGAAGAACTCTTATCTATATAGGGAGTGCTCAAGTGAGGTGGGGGATCGAAAGATCCAAATGGGACCAGCCCATATATAAAATCTCAAGTCAATCTCATCATCCTAACCCCTTGATTTGTGGCCCTTAACAATAATGGTTAAAAAAAAATTCCAATCCAAACAGATGGTGTAAAACCCATGGAATCCTTGACATATTGGAGGGGGCTAGGGCAATGGATTGGTTGAGAGAGAGAGAGGGAGGGAGGGCACATCTTTACCACCATCATTTGATGCAGAATGGATAAGCCCACGTGTGGACCACCCAAGATATATTGGAATATTTTTTTTCCTTTTTGTTTCCCTAATTATTTGTTAGAAGGTTTCTAATTTCATAATTAGGATAGTTTCTATAGCTTTCCTAGTTTGATTAGATTTCTTAGCCACCAAGTCTTATCGTCTTATTTATATGCATTGTAAGAGATGGAACTCTTAGACTTTGATAATTAATAGAAATTGTGTGGATTTTATCCTTGAGGTGCGTCCTCGTGAGAAGTCTTTGCGAAGACGTGTGATAGCGTCTGCAGATGCATGCTTCAGCACCTTCATCGTGCTTCGGCACTTCCACGCAAGCCCTAATCCTAGGGCCTGCTTCAATCATCCAAAAGATAATTGAAGAATTGGCATTAATAAAATGAAATTGAGTGATAGAGGGCATATAACTTACCTTCACTGTGCAAATGAAAAATTGGCTGCTATTGGTGTCAGGACCAGCATTGGCCATACTCAGTGCTCCAGGCCCAATGTGTTTTACTGTGAAGAACAAATTTGTTAGACAATGATGTTGGTGTCTAAGATTAGTAAACATAGCCAGATAAATTTACTGTTCTAATTTTTCTCAAAAATAAAAAAATAAATAACAAAGGAACAGATGAGAATCTGGAAAAAAAAGGCAGAAGAATATGTAAAGTTATTCATAAGAAAATTTAAAAAAAAAAAAAGAAATTAAAATTTATAAAGGTGTTCCAACTTTATTTGCATGGGAGTCTATCTTCAAGATAAACCAAATAATCACACTATGATCATGATCAAAATACAATATGTGGTCCAAGAAATAAGGGAGTTTCAAGTTAAAAAATAAAAAATAATAGTAGAACACCTTTGGTGCTAAGAAATATGACCACTACCATCTGTTGGGATGTGGTCTATAATTAGTTATAAATGAAGCCCATTTGCAGCAGAATAAAACTATAATAGATAAAGTATGTGAAAAGTCCAGCAGATTTTAATAAAAGAACTTTTAAAAGAGGAGTAACTCTTTATGTATAGGAAAAGTATATGTGCTATATTCAGATTTTGAACCATTATAATTCATTTCATACAATGTAGCTCCTCAGATTTTGAACCATAATGTATGTAAGGGAGGTCTCTCTCACTCAAAAACGTCATAGTAACTTGTTACAAATTTGCATTAAAAATAACAAAACTTAAGATCAGAGGGAGAGTGTTTAGGTTGTGTTTGGCATATTATCATAGTTCTTGCAGAAGGTTATCTCTTGTATGCTATACAACCACGCATCCACTTGATGGGGTGCTATCTTTGTACATTCTTTCTTCTTTACATTTCAATTGTGGATAAAAAATACATTTTAGTTTATTTTGAAAAATAAAGAACGATAAAAAAAATATATTACATTAAGTAGGGTATGATAGCAAAAAGTAAACAAATCTTTAAGGTGCCCCTAGGCAAAAATGAAGCTGAAAAAGGAAACAAATCTTTAAGGTGCCCCTAGGCATAAATGAAGCTAAAAAGGCATGTGATAGTTGCTGGACAGGTAACTCTAGGTAAAGATCAAGTGAGTTTAAACAGCATGCGGCACTTACAGATGAAATTTTCGTCTTTGAACTTTGAACCATAGATACTCTTTCCCCCAGTTCCCTGTGGATGGCAAAAAAAAATGCAAGAGTTTAGCAAAGAATAAACAAAAAAACACTGTTTATCAGGACACCATAAATTCAATTTTCCTTTTTTTTTCTAGCACAAATGTTCACAATTACAAAAAAAATATAGAAATGTCTGCATTGTCTATGAAATGAGTTCAATATATTTCTCCATTGTCTATGAAACGAGTTCTTTTTTCTTTTTTTCATTTTTGAGGCAAGGATTTAGCAGGATCTTTGTTAGAGTATGGTCTAGGCATCTCATGTGATCTTTTCACACAAGAACACACATGCAACATGCACCTGCAAACACGCGCGCGCGCGAGTGACACACAAACATAGAGAGAGAGCACTGGCATGGCTTAAGATAGATATCTTGGTCATAGCATGTTTAAAATTTTAGAGTAGAATTCTTTTAGCCAAGACTAGGTGTAGATGGGATAAGGCTTTTGATTACAACGATAATGGGTAGGCGGAGATACAAGCAGATGGCATCATTAAGATAATGACAACACCACTCGGGAAACAACCTAAAAACAAAAACAGACAAATAAAAAACAAAACATAACCAAAAGAAAACCTGCATTTACTAGAAATTGGTCAACTCTTGATGAAACCTTTCGAAAATAGTCATAATTTCCTAAGAGGGTCTCACGTATTGCATGAGGTAACCTTTTTGCCACCACATGGGACCCCCTATGACAAATCCAATCCCCTCACAATCACTGACCCCTCACAAATTAGCACTCACCCTCATTTGACACTAGTCTAAATTAAACTCACCATTGGATGAAATCTCATAGAAAATGTAACTTAAGAAACCATTGAGCTTTCAGGACCTTAAATCAATGGTTGTAACGATATGATTGAGATGATCTTTTTCCCAAAATCATATCCACAATGAGACCTTTCCATCAAACCATCCTCTCATGATTACCATGCATTCAAGTGGGCCCCACAAGGGGCTTAGAGTTTTACCTCTCATATAATCTGTGAGAGTTAACTCTTTAAAAAACGTGACCCTCCAACAAAATAGATATAAATATTCATAAATATATAAGCAAACTCTGATAGGATATGGCATATAGATCCTCGCCAAAACTCTTTATTTAACCATCCCATCCACTATCATGTTAGCCTCGTCAGAGATATGAATTATGATTAATATACAGGATTGTCTCTTTAGTAAATGCTTTTAATTGCATTCAAAACATAGTAGAAATACCAAGACTCTTCACAATTTTCCTGTTTGCCCAAAGCTATTATGT
This sequence comes from Cinnamomum chago, assembly GCA_038049695.1. NCBI lineage: Eukaryota > Viridiplantae > Streptophyta > Magnoliopsida > Laurales > Lauraceae > Cinnamomum > Cinnamomum chago. The sequence goes on from CP142461.1 coordinate 33,433,269, forward strand.
TCTTTCTGTCGCCTTTGGCCCTAGTTGGCCCATGAAACTCTGATTTAATAATTTTCAAACTTTTCTTGATGGTTAAGATCTCGCTCTTTTGGAGTCATTGATCCCCACCAGACCTAAAAAGATCAGTAACATCACTGCAAATTTATTATCTTGGGGGGCAGCACCATGCCAGACGGAGTCCAGCTATCCATATTCCATAGAGCCTCCAATATTAAAATTTTATAAACCCCCAGAAGAAAAGGGACCTCTTGATGATTAGATGCATAATCTGTAGTAGTCATTGACACTGACCAACCTCTAATCTAAAACACCTTAAGTTTGATCACTTAGTCTATTAGTGAAAACCGTATCCTTGCATACAATCCCATGAAGATGACCACTTCCAGTGAAAAGTTATTTAGTTTTTTCTTTCTGCGCTGCCCAAAAAATTGCAATTGTCGTTCTTTGAACTATAGTCTATAAATCCAATAGATATTTAATGGAATGATTGATAGATACTAGGACTGCACATATCCACCCATTTGTGAACTACTTCAAATTTGTCCAGTTCATTTAGTTATAGGCCAGAACATATGCACGAGCCCAGCCCATAAAATAAATACTTAGTCCAATTCCATCCATAGCAGGCCAGCTTGGCATGTATGTGATGCAGCAGCAATAATATGTCATGGCAACAAGACTCGTGGGCCACATGTAGGACCCATGAAACTCTGATTTTTAATTGTTATTAGTTTTATTTTTAGCAAAGAGTGTAATTAGAATTAGGTTTCTAATTTGGATAGGATTTTATTCTTGTTTCCTAGTTTGATTAGGAAAGCTTTCTTAGAGCTTAAGTTTCTTTATTATATATACAGCATTGTAGAGATTGGTAATCTCATATTATAATTGATTAATAGAATTCCCTGTGTGAATTTTTTCGATGGTGCAAGGACAGTGATGGTGGACGAAAGTAGGAATCGGGATAGGGGTAACACGCCGACGATCGAGGGATCGGTCAGCTCTGAGATTGGTAATCTCATATTATAATTGATTAATAGAATTCCCTGTGTGGATTTTTCGCTAAAAACTGTTTCTTCTTCGAGTGATTGTTCTTCGGAACCCTAATTGTGCCCCGGCACTTGCATCCTAACCCTAGGATTGCATCTGCATTAGTATGCCACCATAATGGAACTGAAGAACCAGTCATGACTAATTTGAATTGAAATTACTATTTCTAGCCCTACTATATTCTTCAAGATTCGGTAAAAAATAATAAATTTTATGGTATAGGCATAGAGATAAGCATCAAGCAAAGAACTATGGTTCTAAATTTTAATGACACTTTCGGTGGCTGACAGTGAGATATTTTTTAGGCATCAACAGAATTCATCTTGTAACAGCTTCAAATCCAATGGAAAATTATGCAGCCGTAAGAGCCAGGTTCAAGACTAAGTCTGAACATGGGGATCAAAGTGATATGGGCACATCCACTCACATAATTAGTCTAAAAGACCTTGAGCTGCTTCCATCAAAACATTCCTTTCCAAGGCCACTCCAATCAACCGCCGTTGAGATTATCAGCTGCCAGAGGGAACTAGCATACAACTGGTTCAATATCGATTATTTACATATAGAATGATGTGAAAATACATATACTTGATCCAAGCATCACAAAGTTGACCCAAACTTGAAATTCATCTTCAGCCCATAGCCACAAATCAAAAAATTACAAATCTCAATATCATAAAGTTCACCCAAACTCGAAACTCATCTTTAACCAATAGCCACCTGCAACATCATCAAATTCATCTAATCCGAAAACCATCTCAACCCTATTTCAAGACCACCAATTTATTCTTGTTTCCTTGCAAATCACCAGCCAACTCAACCCTTAGCCCAACAACTGCCCCATCTCTGTCATTCCACCCCTAAACCACTATCCTCTCTTTAAACCTGTCGTCATCATTGAGCCTAGGAAACCCAACTAAATTTGGGCCCAAGTCATCTAAGCCAATCCCTTTGCAAAAGGACATGTTATTTGCCATTTGTTATAGACTTGTTTCTCTTAACCCGATGGGAAAATGTATATGTAAGCAGATGATAGGAAAATGAAAAAGAAGCTTATGTTGTTGGATATAATACCACCTCAAGATGTGATAGAATGCAATCCTTCCACGATGTATTGTAATGATCTAAACATTTACACAGTTGTAACAGCCCCTTTATCTCTCAAAAAAAAAAAATTAACAATAATATAATAACAGCCTTGTTTGAAAACTTGAAGCCAACCCAAGTGGACTGAACGCATCAAACATGAGGATAATCAACAATAAATCAAACTACAAGGATTTAACCGGATCCACTAAAATTGTTGTGTTAAAAATGTGGTATTACCCACGGAGTAGGAATTGCTTCCTTCAGAATCCTTCAGACAAGACCTAGTATTTCTATCAAGGGTAAATCAATGGCTTTACCACAAAGTTGTTTCATCAACATTACAGATAAAAGACTGATGAGAAAATTAGTGCTCACATCATTTTCTTGAAAGTCTCCACCCTGAATCATAAAATCCTTGATAATTCTGTGGAAGGAGCAACCCTTGTAGCCAAATCCTTTCTCTCCTAAATGAACAAAACCGTAAAATTAACACTCAATTCAACTTTCATAGGACCCAGACTGCTATGTTATCTATACAAACAAACATCTCCAAAATAGTAAAGGAAAAGAATAGAAGCTTGCCTGTACACAAGGCACGGAAATTCTCAACAGTGCTGGGAACAACCTCTCCAAAGAGGCCCATCACAATCCTACCCATAGGCTCACCACCAATTTCTACATCAAAGAAGCACTTTGTTGTCACCTTTGCTTGCAACTCCAGACCCTAAAAACATCAGAAACCAAGTCATCGTCTAGAAAAACAAATGAAAATAAGACCCCACCAAACAGAAACTTAGTTAGGAGGTCAGAAGCTATTGAAACAGGCACTTACTGATGACAGAGAGTTGGTGCAAGCCATTCTTTGATATTCCATTGGACATGTTTTAGATAGATTTTGAATAGGAAGTGATTGTGAATACTGGCACTTTGATGACAACCTCATCCCAAAGCTACTTCTAGATGGAATTTGAGAGCGTCTTGGCTGCAAACTTGTTATCTGAGAGGATATGCAAGGCTTGCTTACATTTGAAATATCATAGTTAAATCTACCCTGTACATTCAAGACATTAATTCATAAGAGGAACCACAAATAAGAGAAGTTAATACAAACAATCATCCATGAATCATAACTAAATTGAAAAAAAGAAGCATTCCACTTCTTTCCCTTACTATTTTGATTCACATTTATATTCACAAAGGTTTATTGAGAATCTGACACACATTTTGACTGAGGAATGTATGAAGAATATGAACTCAGTTTTGTTTCATTCCAGGATAATTTAAGAAAAAAAAAGTCCCATTTTACTAATGGAGATTTTTTACATACAACTTTTTGTTTAAAAGAGGGCCTAAAAATTAAGGGTTAAACTGAGGAGTGGGTTGGGGATTTTTGTTTCCATCCTCCCCACACCCACCCTCACCAATTTTTTTTTTTTTAAAAGCACTCCCCCATTACATTTCAGGTTGTCAATGGCAGTGGAAGCCACTCGAGAATTGAAAATCAATACGAGAGAGAAAGAAAAGAGAGATTGCAAGAGAAGCAGTATAACCTGGTGTGAAAGTGAGAGAGGGGGAGGTGAAGTTGCTAAAGAAAAGGCAGAAGCCATGAAGAGAACCAAGTGATTTCAGTGGAAAGAGGAAAGAGCTCAACTGCAATTCTAAGGTCTCAACGTACGGATACAAAAGGAAATAGAAATGGTGAAAGGATTGTATTGTAAAAAGCAATGCTTTGGGAAGTCCGACGGATCTTTGAAATGTCCGCTACCAACGCGTCGGAAGGGGAAATTTTAGACAGCTCCCTCACACGAATCCGTTTGGGAAACGAAAAATACATATGTAAATTACTCTCTCTCTCTCTCTTTTAGTCTTCTATATTAATTTACGCACTCTTTTTAACCTCATCTGTTTTTATTTTATGGGGTAGCTCAGTTGGCCTAGGACTACGGTTTGCATCCGGAGGTTGTGGGTTCGAAACTGCTCTACCACACTGGGGCCACAGGGGAATTTTACCCGGCTTTCTCTCCTGGGCCCGTAGGGATTATTCTGGCCCAAAGGGCTAGGAACCCTATGTTATCAAAAAAAACAAAAAAAAACAAAAAAAAAAAAAAAAAGCTCGAGTGAGGGACGGATAGACAGTCCACGGTTGGCTCAAGTATTGAAAATCCTAGGGCTGCTTGTTTGGAATAATTTTGAAAATTTGAAGTGTTGTCCGTTGAAGTATTCGATCTGAGTATTTGAAATGCTGGAATTTTAGAAATTTTTCAAGACTAGAACATTTATTTTTATATGGTTTGAAATTTTTAATTTTTGCAATAAACGAAGCAGTTGGAATGCCTAACTTAGTGGATTAGATGTTACTTCATGTCAGAAATTTTCAACAAGTCCAATTTCTTGTCAAAAATGTCTCTAACCAAACAGACATTTGGCAACCATCCACGCTAGGGATAGGGGAATGATGTTATGATTTCATCCAATAGCCATAAGGTTTTTTTACAAGTTTCTCATAATTCGTGATGAATCATGATCTAAAACTTAAACCCCTGCTCCTTTTTTTCTCTTCTATAGATGATGGAAGGGTCGGATCTTACAAATGGGCCCAAAGAAATTAAAAGAATAATCGGTTTTTAGGTTATGGAGTTTTTTATAAATATCTCAAAATCTATCATAAATGTATGGATAGAATATAACCCCATGCCCATGTTGGGACTTTTGGAGATGATGCATCATTAATAAGTGACGGTTAGAAATCAGAAATTGCAAAAGAAAAAATGACGTTTTGCTCTACGACATATGAAGGTTTGGATTTTTCTCAATCTTCTCATGATCCATAAGCAATTAAGTTGGTAAGTTTTATCTTCTAATCGCTTGTGGCCTTTTAAAGATGGTTACCCCTTTGGATTGTCCAAATAGGGCCCACAGAAGTCTAAAATTGGTCATCCATTGGTCTCAACTTTTTTTCCGAAATATCTCGAAAATTGTGATGTATCAATGGTTGATTTTTTACCTCTAACGGCCATTTTAAAGAGGATTAATGGTTCACACATCTTTATTGTGGGGCCCAAAAAAGTAAAAAAAAATGAAAAGATTGATATTATTCAAAATTATGCCCAAAACACTATTCATGCTCAAATATGTTGTTACGAGGAATGAGCAAGTGGTGAGAAAGAGGGATTCTTTCCTTTGGTGACTTTTGTGTGTTTAGGAGATTCTTTTTATGTGATCGATCATACTTTCACCCAACATATGGGTTTTCCTCGTTTCCAATAAAAAACGAGCAAGGAAATGCAGCGTGAACGTTGTCAAACAAGCCCTCAAAACATTTTATATATAGCTCTAAGGTTTTTATGATTTAGAAATAGGCCCCTATGATTACAGTATTTAAAAAAAAAAAAAAAAAACATTCCTCGTTTCCCATTTAATATCTTTCGGATTCCAAAATCAGTAACTTTGGAAATGAGAAACAACCATTATTAGGTTTTACAATATAATTGCACTTTTAGATTTAGAAATAGGCCTATATGATTACAGTATTTAACTATTTATGCATAATTAGGGATGACAATAGGTCAAGTTTAAACAGAAACCACCTCAACAGTTGCTACTACACACTTGGTGGGAGAAAGTAACCGAACATAAATTCCTTTTTTTAAAGGGGATTCGGCGAGAGGTCCATGAACATTTCACTTTATTGCCTTACGCCCACAATCTTTTTTTATAGTGTGAAAGGTCCTTTTTCCAAATTTGAAAACCTAAAGTGTCTAATTTACTCCTTCTTCAAATCATATCTCATGATTAGTGGGATAAGCCATTAATAATGGTCAACTACCATTAAATTAGTCATGATTAATAAAATTTCACTAATGAGATTTTCAAATAAAGTTAAAAAAACAGGAAATAAATTTCAAATAAATTTCTAAAAATGAAATAAATTTAAAAAACGCAAATCAATTTCTAAAGATGAAAATCAATTTCAAAATATCCAAATAAATCTCAAAAAATGTAAATAAATCTCAAAAGACGAAAATAAATTTCAAAAGATGTAAATAAAATTAAACTCTAAAAAAACAAAAACAAATTTCAGAAAATAAAAATAAATTTGAAATAACGCAAATAAATTTCAAAAAATGCTATAATATCAAAAGAACATAAAGAAAATTTTAAAAAGACGTAAATAAATTTCAAAAAATCTAAAAATTTTCAAAAGATGAAAATCAATTTAAAAAGACGCAAATAATTTTCAAAAGAATCAAATAAATTTCAAAAGATGAAAATCAATTTTAAAAGATCCAAATAAATTTCAAAAGATCCAAATAAATTTCAAAAAAGTGTAAATAAATTTAGAAAAACGCAAATACATTTGCTACAAACCCGGATAAATTTATCCAAACTCAGATAAATTTGTCCCATAACTCAGATAAATTAGCCATAACTTAGATAGATTTGTCCAGAACGTAAAGAAATTTATTTCAGAACTCAGATAAATTTGTAAAAAACTCAGATAGATTTGTTCAGAATTCAGATAAATTTGCTAAATTTGTCCAGAACTCAGATAAATTTTGTTCCAGAACTCAGATAAATTTGTGCAAAACTCAAAACAATTTGAAAAAATACTCAAAACTTCGATAAACTTGATAAAAACTTAGATAAATTTGACAAATCAATGGAGGGCGGAGGAGATCAGATCAACGGAACACGGAAGAGATCAGATCAGATCTTGAAAAGGCTGCATCACATATCTACTGCTAATTGTGAGATCGGTTGGCCACATGCAAGTGGAGAAGAGGGGTCTCATTCTGGGTCAGGTCAGACCTAACCCGAACTTGACACTGGCCCAATTACTCTTCTTCTTCCTTCTGCTTCTGCAAGAGAGACAACTGCCCTTACTGCTTCCTCTCTCTTCTCTTTTGCATTTTGTTGTTGCTGCTCATTGATCTCACAGCAATTGCAATAAGAATTGTAAGGCCGCCCTGCTGCCTTTCTTCTCTGATGGGGGTGGCCGCTCGAACTACTGTCCAGCAACGTGCGAATCAATCCGACCCAAGTCTTCCTTCTTCGGTTTCGGCAGCGAACGGTGAGGGATCCAGAGCGATGAGGAATCTGCGATTGCAGGATCTGAATTTGTTTCCTCATCGACTGCTTCTCCGGCAATGGCGGCCGAGAACAAGAACTGCTTTTGAAACGGGTTTCGGTCTTCTTCTGTGATGGCCGAACTTCTGCAAATCAAATCGTTTAGGTCCTCTGCAAACTACCGGTGTTGAGATCGAAGCAGAGAAGAAGGCCACGATCCAAGTTTCTCTGCAACCGATCGTCCGGATCCTCTTCAAACTGACGGTGGCCCAGCAGAGATCAACGATGTCCTTCTCTGCAAACTCTCAGACGTTGTGTGCTGCTGCTCGTCGCTGGTGCAGAAATCGGTTGAGATCTTAATAGTTGAGATCGATCTCCGAAGAAGAAGACCCCTGTCCGGTTTGAAGTAATGAAGGGGGGAATGGAAGATTTGAAATTTCAAATTTCAAAATTAGATGCCTAAACAGTTGGAAGAGGGAAAATTAGTCATGTAAATTATATCCAGGGACTTCTGGCTGCAAACAGTCTAGCTGCTTGGACCAGAGCCCTTAAAAAGAATTTGCCTGGATTGGAGGTTTGATAGATTCAATTCTAGGGACCTTTCGCTAATTATCTCTTTTTTTAAAAACTAATATGGAGCTCATTTCACTAAATCCAAATTGGTCCTAATGACAATTAATGCATATACTTATGTTTACTTATAGTTGATCCCAATCACAATCCATGTACGACCCACCGTCGAATTAATGACAATTTCAAAACACATGATTAGATTTCTGTCCCTTTTTCTTTGAAAAACACATGATTAGACTTCATGCGGATGAGAGAAATTATTGAAAGTGATACCGTTGGGACTTGGGATAAAACAATGGCATTTTTTAATAAATAAGGGAAAAGCAATAATTAAATCAGCATATACCTAACCGTGGTTGCTCATTATCATCAAAGGTATTAAAATTACAAAGTAAGGATGTATTATTAAATACTAAAACAACAAAGGGCCTATTTTTAAAACCGAGAGACCTTAGGGATATATATATATATAGAGAGAGAGCAGGGCTCTCCTAAGCTGAAATAGCAAATCAAAGTTGATTATATCTGTTTTTTTGCAAACTGAAAAAATCCAGTTCTGATTGAATTTATCTTTATTTTGGAGACGATTCATCATGCAAAAAACAACAATAGCCGACTTTGATTTGTGGGACCAACACAGTTTCAACTTAGGATAAACTAAGCTTCAGTGTATGTATGTGTGTGTATGTATATATATATATATATATATATGCTCCTATCAGAGATATCTCTCACCTTACTATGAGAGATAAGGTGAGGGCCCTCACATTTAAGTTGTTGGCATTAGAAATGGATGTGATAGCCCCCACCTTATCTCTCATGGTAAGGTGAGAGATGCTCTCACCTTACTATGAGAGATATGCGTGAGGGCCCTCACATTTAAGTTGTTGACATTGGATATGGATGTGAGGCCCCCACCCTATCTCTCATAATAAGGTGAGAGATGCTCTCATAGGAGCATATATATATATATATATATATATATCAAGCTCAAGAATGTATTGTGTTATGTTTGGCAATCAAATCCACATTCTTCATTGATTGTCCACATAGTCGTAGAAAACCATAGTGTGGTAATTGTAAACCTCGGATGATTTCGTCCAATAAAATCCTCACATTTTAGGATTTTCAAGTTTGACACCCTATCATGGGATTTGGAAATCCTCTTTTTTACCAGTTATACATTGATACCATTTTTTCTCAACAATACACAAAATATGCACCAATATCAATGTACAAGCATTACTTATATAAATTTTCATTGAGGAATCTCTTTTCAAATGCACTAGGAATCCTCAAATGTATGAATTCTTCATCTATTCCTCACTAACTACCAAACGTGCACAAATAATCATGAGGAGAATTTCTTTCTATATCCTGGGTATGTTAGCCTAGGGGTGTTCGTGGCCTGGGTTGGGCCGGGATGGGGAATACACAGGCCCGTCCCAAATTATAAACACTAGCTCAAAGCCTGGCCCAAACCCCAACTTGGGCCATAACTAGCTAGCCCAAGCCCGGTTTACATTATAAATTAAAAAAAGAGCTCTACTGTATTCTAAGTTGCAGCTTTTGGTTATGCTTGTGTTGGTGAGATGTCATGTGTTTGAATCCTACGCCAGAACTCTTCCTAATATTATTTTTTATAACGGGCTAAGCTTGGGCTATCTACAAATGAATTCAATTCTGGCCCATTTATTAAACGAGCCTAAATAAACAATCCAAGCCCAAACTGATTACTAAACCTTCAGGCCCAAGCCCGAACCAAACCGGGTGGGCCGGCCTGGTCCATGAACACCCCTATGCGAGCTCCTAATTTAAGGTCATGAAAAAGGAGGAAAATTTTCATCCACCATCTTCATATCCAATACCGGGTGTAGATAGCATAGGGACCCTGAGCCAGGCCTCTAATTACAATACAGCAGCCTGTCAAAAATTCCAACCCATTGTCATTCCCATTCAACATTGGTCGAGTTGATGCTATTTAGAATTTTATTTGCCAAGGGCCTCATTGAGGTTGAAACAGTCCCAATTGGCCCATCGCAATTGCCATTCAAATTTGGCTTGAGGGAGACATATCACAGATAACTACATTGTGGTCTATGAGATATTGAGATCCTTCAAACTTTAAATAATAATAATAATAATAAGCTTTAGATTTGAAATTAGATATGGTTGAAGCTTAAAATAGAATGGGGTGGGATTTTATCAAGGAGACTCTTGATGCACCGGATTTCATTATGACTTTATTCACATTGTGAGGGAGTGTATGTATCTCTTTAATATTCTACTCAATTCACTTGAACGGACTGCCCATTGGTATTATCAAACCCTGAGGGGGCTTAGACAGGGTGATCCTCTATCCCTATACCTCTTTATTCCCTATACCTCTTTATTATGAAAGTAAAAGTTTTGATTTGTATGCTTATTAAGGTAGAAGAAACTATTTTACCAAAAAAAAAAAAAAGGCAGAAGAAACTGGGAGTATTCATGGAATAAAGGTGGCTAAGGGAGCCCCAAGCATTTCCCCGCTTTGTTAGTCAACAAAGACTTTAGGGTGAAGTGAAGTGAAGATGGAAGAGTGAATAAAATATTAGGGGTCTAATCATAGTATGATGAGATTTTATTTTTAGTGGCTTGGTCGGAAACTTTTTTTTACGTGTTGGGTAAAAATTAGATGGATAATGCAATCTAATGATAAAGGTAGGGCAAATCTACCATGATAATGTTTCACGGCATCAAACAATATAAACTAAAACTATAGAAAATCCTAGAGATGACTTTAGTGCAAAAACATGCCCTAAATGTTGAAAGTTTAATTTTCTTGGTGATGTAATTTGCTGGAACATGTTATAATCAAAGTAGATGGTGCCCCTTGGCAATAATTGTCCTTTGGGTCCATCCTTGCTTCGCTCTTCCTCGGCATCCCAAAATCCACCACAGTCAGTCAACTTTTTATTTGTTTGGTTCATGTATATGAAACAGGTAAGACTTTTTGTGCCATCAGGTAGAGTTTGCTATTGCCGTTCTATATCAAGTACTGCACTGATAATACTTTGATATGTTGTTAATGCAGAAAAGTAAATGAGAAAACTTCAAAAAAGTCCTTAAGGTTTTGTCTTATTTCAAAAAGGGACACAAGTTTTAAAACTTTTCAAATTAGTCCCTAAGTTTTCCCTGAAGTTTTCAATTAAGGACATTCATCCATTTAAAGCTATTTTTCTACAACTTTTTTCATCCATTTTTTTAAACTGCCCAAATTATTTTTCAATGAAATAAAACTTCATTTCACTTCCTCTATATTTTCTTCCTTTTTTTCACTGACAGTCTTATAGTGATCGAGAAAAACTAGCATTTCCACATAGATCGGCTAAATATAGTGGCTGCTAGAACCATGTCATGGCTTTAAATGAAGGCACTCTGAGTATTTTTAAAAAATTGAGAGAAAATGCCATAAAAATGCCTTTAAATAACCATATGGCCTTAATTGAAGTTTTATTGAAAAACTTAGGGACTAATTTGAAAAGTTTTGAAACTTGTGTCTTTTTTTAAATAAGGCAAAAACCCAAGGCCTTATTTGAAAATTTCCCAAAAGTAAATACATGGACCGTTTTTCTTTTTTCTTTTTTTGCTAAATGGAAAAATGTATAGAAAAGGAAAGAAGAATACAAAGGATAAAAGCCCAAAGAATACTCCTAGAAGGAAACTATACAGACTCGAAACAAGGAGAACAAAAAGGGAGATAGACGAAATAAAAATAAAAATAAAATTGATTTTTCCAAAGAAAAAAAAAAGGAAGACTCAGAGAATTTGCCAAACACTTGAACCTTAAATTGTCGTAAGAAATTTGTGTTGCAAGAAATTTGTTATAGGGACCTTAAATTGAGAATTTATCTCAAGTATACAATGTTGGTAAATTGTTGACTCTCTTTCTCAGTATATTAGGTATGATTTTTTTTTTTTTTTTGTTCATTTTCTTCATAGTTCATAAATTGATTTATTTCTAAGTATCAAGTTTTTTTTTTAATTTCCTTATTTTAGTTAGCTGATTTATTTCTAAGTCTCAGATTTTTTTTATTTTCTTATTTTGCTAAACTGATTTATTTTAAAGTTTTTCTGACTTCGGGTACTAGGTGGGCTGTCATTTTTAGGAATTCGTGTTCTAAGTGAACCCAACAGAGGAAACTCTACTCATCCCACTCAGATCCCTCTTGTTTGAATTATAGGGACGTTCATTAAAAGAGCAAATCAGTAACCCGTGTCATTTTCGAGCATTCTAAAGGAGGAAGAGAGCAGAGAGAAAAAATATATAATAATAAACATAGGGGTGATGGTGAAATAGAAAAGAATAAGAGAAAAGGTATAAGAGAGTAAGAGGAAAGAAGTAGTAGGAGAAGGAAAGGAAAAGGCATGCCATATCGCAACCCATATATGCAAATTAGACCATCTGATTTTTACATCAGGTGGAAAAATATAATTTGCTTGGTTCTAAACCTCTACAACCTCTAATATCGTTATTACTATGATTAATTAAATGCAACTTAATTTCTTATAGAAAATTTTACAAAGACTCACAATAGGGGATATTTTCATCAAATAAAATTATACGACATCCTTTGCCTTTATTTATATATTTTTATTTGCCCTCGTAAGACTCACAATAGGAGATATTTTTATGTTTTAAAAAAATGTACTGCCCTCCCAATACCTAAAGTCAGAAAAAATCATATACATTTCAGGTCGAATACGACCTTCGGGTGTTTCTTACAAGGTCGAATTTGACGCAAAGAACTAAAATGTACTAATGTCACTTTCTATCTCAAGGTCGAATTTGACCACAAAAAAAGAACGGTAAAAAAAAAAAAAAAGGAATTCTGTACGGATTCCCTGTTAGATGCATGTTTGCCTACTGTTTCTTGTTCGGTGTACTGACCACATAAAGTGGTTTTTCAAGTAAAAACATATTTTTTTTAATTTCCTTATTTTAGTTAGCTGATTTATTTCTAAGTCTCAGATTTTTTTTTCTTAGTTTGTTAAACTGATTTATTTCAAAGTTTTAGGTTTTTATTTCCTGTTTTTTTGTTGTCAAATGACCATATGTAAGATCTCGAAAGGCTTAGTTGTGAATCTAATGGTGTTGATGATGGTGTCTCCTAAACGGTAAAGAACTGATACAATTATGCTCATCGTTCCATCAAGTTTTGTGCGGGTACTGTAGGCATCAACGGTGAAATTGGAAGTTTCTTCACGAAGGTGTTGATCCATGTCTTGGGTGTATTTTCAACTGTTTTGAGGAAAGGAACAACAAAAAGGTTTCTTTGCTCATGGGTCTTCTCATTTTTCTATGATTATTTACTTGTGAAGATATGCTAGGTGATATCATCCACATAGACAATTGACTCTATAGGCTAGATCTTTTACTTCTTCTTTTATTTTTATTTTCATTTTGATTTTTTCAGTTCTTTTTGTCAAGTTGGTTGTCTCCTACTTTAGGTGGATGCAACTTGATTTTTCTTTTGCAAAATGTAAAGATAATAAATAATTCATTGGTTTTTTTTTTTTTCGAGACACTCTAAACTACCTTTATTGATTTCTTATTTTAGGCATTTGAATGATAAATACCACAGTATATCTTAAATTTTTTTAAAAAATTCCTAATCTTTTTTCACCATCCAATATTGTGAATTAGGGTTGCCTGTGCTAAGCACGGTGGCTTTTCGCTAGTTGTAAATGAAAGGAAATTGAAAATTGGATTGGAGAATCTTTAGAGCTAGGAACAACTTAATTTTTAAAGGCTCCAATTTAAACCCTATTAACATCATCAAAGATGCTAATAATATGATCATCTACCACAACCCCCTAGCTCTCAAGAGAAGAATTAGAAGTGTAATCTCAACCATGGGGTTAGGTCTACATTGGATGAAGATGAGATCCAAATATGTCTCCGATCCAGCTTTCTCTAATTCAAAGGGTGAGACTTCCTTCAATTTCATTATGGTCTCTAATAGTTCCACTGTTGGTGCATACACCGCCAAAGGGCCTGGCTGCTACTCATCCAAGGAAGCTATAGCCAACGTGGTTCTATTCGCGTTGAACAAGACTAGAGATGGGGTCTCACCTTGATCAAGATGATGTTGAATGCCCTTGAAGTGATAAATGCCATTTTAGGAGTGGAAGATTGATCCATTAGCTCTAAAATGTTTTGGATATTTTGAAGTGTGCCTCGCATTTTGATAGTGTTAGTTTTGACTATGTTACCAGGGAGGCCCATTTGGCTTCTAAGATCGGCCATTGGTGTGATGTCTCTTCTGTCTAGACTAATGTGCCCGGGCCTCATCTGTTATCTTCTGTTTTGCCATAATGAAACTCTATTCTTGCTAACAAAAAACAAAAAGTCAGTGTGAACATTGTCAAAAAGAACATTATCATTATCATTTTTTTTTAAGGGGAAATGTTCAAGTGTATTCATCCCTCACCATAGGGTGAGAGATGCTTCCATAAATGGGGGATTTCAAATACAAAAGGGGGATTTCAAGTACAAATGGTGAAGTACAAAATGGAGATTCATATGTAAAAAAGGGAAAGTGCCCTCACCTCCACTTGAACATTTCCCTTTTTTAAGTACCATCATCATTATCATTTACATCTTGGGTTGTCATTAGCCTTATCATTATATATGAAAAGGAACAATCCACTTATAATTGTAAAAGTTTCTGTTTTTTTAAAGTACTCACAGACCCACCCATATATATACTCACCCATGTCCCTAACCATCAGACATCAATGTTATAGTCAGAATGACACCTAGTTATTTCTATGGAAGGAGGTGCCTCGCCAACTAAGTGACCACTTGATTTGCGGAGAGTGTGCCAGAGAGGCATCTAATTCAGTTAGACTTATTTTATATTAGCAAAAAAAAAAAAAAGCATGTCCTAATCTCAGGCCTTAAAAATAAACTAATATATTTATTAATATTAAAAATTTATTTAAGCTGACTAAAATAATAATTTAAAAAAAAAAATTTATAAATATCTTAGTTTATTTTCAAGGCCTTGGATTAGCACATGCCTTTTTTACTAGTTTAAAATTAAGTTCATTGGATGGAGAATAATACACCATGAGATTCAGACAGCCCACAAATTTCTCTTTTTTGAAGCATATGGGTGAATGACTCAGATGAAAAAAAAAAGAGAGGAAATTTTACATGCTGTAGAATCATACTAGAGAAAATCAATTTGTAGAGACTAGAGAGTGTGCACTGGAAAGTTGGCCAGTTGTACCTTTCAAGCAATCCAAACGCCAGTTTGTGATCACTGCACATCTTCCCACTCAAGATTCTCCCTTCCACACCTGTAAAGTCATGACAATCAAAGATATATGATGAGTAGATTGCAAAAAAAGTACACTTCAAGAAAAAGTTGCTCCACAATAATGTTCAGTCTGTGAAGCGCAGTGCATAAAATGGTTGGCAACACATGCTTATCGAATTGATTCACCTCATTGATAGGCTACCTCATCAATGGACATAAGTTCAATCTGCACAATCTTCAGACCAAAGGACAGGACAGTCAAGGTAGGTGGACACACTGATTGGTCAGAAGTGAGTGCTCACTTTGGTTTAGTTGGCAAATTGAATCCACCTAGTTAAGTTCCATATTAGAACTGTTATAATTCTATTTCTTTATCCATTTAGATAAATGTGAGTTTTCATAGTTTTCACTCACAAATTCTAAAAAGCCCCATTACTTTAAGACAGGTTTGTTAAGCAAAAGCTTGTCACATATAGTAATGACTTGCTAAATAGTTTTCCATTGGAACCATAGTATGTCTCTGGAGATGTTTGGAACTAAAACATAGCTGGCAAATGCCTGTTTATGCCATGTGGGAGCAGAAAATCAATAAAAAAATTCGTTTGAGATTGTTTGGAAATGTTAATATGAAACCATGAACGGCACATGTAGAAAGAATTAAAATGTTACGAGAAGTAACAGGGGAGAAAGAGAAGTAATGCTTGAAATGATGTAGTAACAAAAGGCTCAGCTATAAATAGAGATGCTCTCACAAAGCCAACCACAAATAGATGGAATAAGTTATGATGACGATGAGTCATCCTAAGAATTTTTCTGGCGAGAAGTCATGACAATGTTGACTAGGGCAGAAGTAAGAAAAACTACTTTTATAGGTACAACAACAGGATCAAGTACAGAAATTGAGTATAAGAACTGGATGCAACAAATGAATGACAGAAATTGGACTGAAGTTCTGAATCCTATGTAATCTTCTAGAAGAAAATCAGCACTCAGATCACAGTGAAAACTAATTTTCTACCGAGAAAAAAAGTGTAGAAGCTGATAAGTTGATAATTGATTATAATGTACCTCCTTTCCTCTTCCATGCTTTTATGTATTTAAAGTCGATAGCATTATAGCAAGCAGTCACTGCCATCACCAACTTCCTTTTCAGTTAGTAAGTTAAGTCTCCTTCAATTGTTTCAGAATAATCCTTTTCACCTTTCTCAATCGGAAGCTCAGCTGCCCTTGTGGAGGAGTATGATGAGCTCATTGTATCTGATAGCTCTTGGATTGAGCAAGAAGTGCTCCCCCGCATCTTATCTGCAAGTATATGCGTCCTATCTCGCAGTCCTAACCCTAAGAGACGGTCCCTCAACAAGCTACAAGTACATGTATAGGGCGGTATACCTTCATCAACCATCATCTCAAAGTATCTACACGCATCCTCAATCCTCCCCTTCTTTTTCGCAAGCCCATGAATCATGACAGCATACGTAGTGACAGAAGGGTAAAAGCCCATCTCTTCCATCCCACCCCAAATTTCCATTGCGCGATCGACCCTGCCCGCTTCAATCAGCATTTTCAGCAGCATGTTGTAAGTATGCCGATCGGGACGGCAAGAATCTCTCTTCATCCTTTTAAGAAGCCCAAGTGCCCGATTGACCTCACAGCGACCGCAATGAGCAGCAAGAATTGCATTGTAGCTCCACACATCTGGGGTCACCCCTCTTTCGAACATTTCACCTAACAGTTGGTGTGCCTCGTCGATTCCTTCGTTCTTGCACAGCATCTTGATGATGCAATTGTAAGTAAACACATCCGGCACCAAATCATGCCTTCTCATTCTATCTAAAATCCTAAGTGTAGAATGCATATCATTGGCCTCACAGTAAGCATGGACAAAAGCAGCATAAGTCCGAGCATTTGGCTGGAGCCCACGAGAACGCATCTCCTGAAAGCGCTTATAAGCCTCATCAATCTTCCCCCCACGGCACAAAGACGCCAACAGAGTGTTATAAGCGACCACATCTACAGCGCAACCTCTGTCAAGCATTTTTTCGAACACCCTCAAGGCGTCCTCCCCATTCCCACGATCGCCCCATCCCTTCATCAAAATGCTATAACTCTTCGCCCCTGTCTCGAACTCCGACTTCACCTCCTCAAAGAACTCCTCCGCCTGCCCAACAAGACCATTTCGACACATAACCGAAAGCAAATGATCGAGATCCTCGACGCGCGCCTGGAGGCCGAATTCACCCATCTTCCAAAAGGCCCCAACGGCATCCAACGGCAACTTTGCACGGCAGTAAGATCTGAAGATGACCCAGAAAATCTCCGGCCTAATCTCGACACCCCCATCTCTCATCTCCGAGAGAAAGTCCCAAATCAAAGGGAATTCTCTGCAACTGCCCAAAATATCCACAAGAATGTGATAGCTCTCTCTGCTGTGGAAGAAACCAGGAAATTTGGCGGCCCAAAGGAAGAATCGGTGGCTCGAGACTGCGAGATTTCGGCAGCGTTTGAGCACTTGCTCGACGGAGTTGGTGGAGATGTTGGAGGAGAAGGGGTGGAGGGCGGATTCGATGTCGTGGTGAGGGCTGCGATAATCGCTCAGGACTCTGCAGATTTCGTTCACGTCCTCAGCTATTGGATTGGGGGGTTCTGAAGCAGTGGTTGAAGAGAGATTGAGTTGTGAAGAAAGCTTAATTCCTGGAAGAGAAGTAGAAATGGGGTTTTGAGAGATTCGAGAGATGGGAGGGTTTAGGTGGTGAAGGAGATGATGGGTTAGTGTTCTGATTCGATGGCGGGAAAGGAGCAGTGCTCGAACGGCCATTGCAGGGGGCGAAGAAGAGTGGCTTGACAGGCTTGTAATGTCTGCTGCTGTGCAACGTGACGAATCTTTTTTTATGAACAAGGTTTTGACAAAAAGAATTTGGGGATTTTTTTTTTTGGTTAAACCCTACGGTTTTGTCTAATTTTGAAATTGAGTGAGAAACCAGGACTTTGAAGAAAATAAGAAAAACCTAACAGCGATAGCAAAAGTATGGGTGTGAATTGGGGACGGCATCGGGGTCAATGTGCCCTGGCCCTGCACGGGGCTTGGATCATGGCACGGGACGGCTTGAGGAGTTGGTCGTTCGATGCTGGCCAGGGTGCATGGGCCGAGCCACGACATGACTCGGCCCCAGGTCGCCCAACGGTCAGATTCCCCACCCCTTTCCTTCACCAAACGGCAAAAACATAAAAAGTAAAAAAAAAAAGTCCCGCCCCCTTTTCCCTCTCCAAAAAGCAATTTAATAAAGAGATAATTAGCGAAGGGTCCCTAAAATTGAATCTATCAAGCCTCTAATCCAGGGAAATTATTTTTAAGGGCTCTAGTCCAAGCAGCTAGACTGTTTGCAGCCAAAGGTCACTGGATACAATTTTCATGACTGATTTGCCCTTTTCAACTATTTAGGCATAAAATTTTGAATTTTAAAATTTCAAATCTTCCATTCTCCCTCTCTCAAATTTATCCTACCAAAGGAACCACTTCTTTGTCTCCGGTTTCTGTAAGCTCTGTTTCCGGTTTCTGCAATAGTGACGAGCAGCACCATGCAATCCCACACGCTTGTCCGGCGCAGCGTTGAGGATCAGGTACTCTTCCGCGGCTGCGCGTGGTGTCTGGATATCTGGGGCTGCAACAAATATCGAAATCCTTGTTTGTTTCTGCACTTTGTAACCAAGCCCGATTTCCAACCGCCCTTCCACTTGTCAAAACAAGACAAGGTTTCTAGTTGTCTTTAGTTCATAATAAATAAAGAGTGCATGAGTACCCCAGATTCGAAATTCGGATTTGGGTCTGTCACGGCGTAGATCAATTTAATAATCCTCGCCTTTATAAGTCACCCACATGATTCCGTGCCTTCTTCTGAATCATGGGAAATCGGGCGAAGATGGGGTTTGAATTAGGGAAACAAACCATGCCTTCTTCTGAAGCCGGTGTCGTGACAAATTTGGTGTGCGAAGATGAGGTTTTCTGACGCGATTGATGGTTCGAGGACGTGGGTTTTTTTTAGGGCGAATGAATCAGAATGTTCGAGGAAGTGGGTTTTTCCTGGGGAAGAAGAATCAGGACGTGCCATCGCCGGAGTTTTCTTCTGTCACAGAGAAAATGTTGCAGAAGAAGAAGCAGACAGGAAGTTCGCCGCCGTTGCTGCCGCGCTGTGCCGTTGCCGTGGAAGAAGAAGCAAATCGAGAGAGGTTTTTGGCTCTGGTTCTAGAACGTCGCAGAGAACGTGAAGAGGAAGCCCATGTTCTGTTGGGGAAGAAGACAACGATTTGGGCTGGGTTTGGTTCCGGGTTGGTCCAGGTCAGGTCAAGCCTGACCCGTTTCAGAAGTCAAATTTATCTGAGTTCTGTATTTTTTATCAAATTTATTTGAGTTTTTGACAAGTCTATCTGAGTTTTTGACTATTTATCTGACTTCTGAAACAAATTTATCTGAGTTCTGGACAAATTTATCTGAGTTCTATACAAATCTATTTGAGTTTTTGACTATTTATCTGACTTCTGGAACAAATTTATCTGAGCTCTGGATAAATTTATCTGAGTTTTGAACAAATCTATCTGAGTTTTTGAAAATTTTATTTTAGTTTTCGAAAAATATAGTTGACTTTCTGACAAATTTATCTCAATTTGAAAATTTTTAATTGAGTTTTTTAATTAAACTCAGGCTGTTCTTTTAAAATTTATTTGCATTTTTTAAAATAAATTTAACTGAGTTTTAGCAAAAATACTTTAGTTTTTGACAAATTTTTCTGAAATTCAAAAAATTGAGTTATCTTAGTTTCGGCAAATGTATTTACATTTTTTAAATTCATTTGCGTTTTTTAAGTTTATTTGCGTCCTTTGAAATTTATTTACACTTTTTGAAATTTGTTTCAATTTTTTGAAATTGATTTTCATCTTTTGAAATTTATTTATATTTTTTTATAGTTATTTGGATCTTTTGAAATTTATTTGCGACTTTTTAAATTGATTTTCATCTTTTCAAATTTATTTATATTTTTTGAAACTTATTTGGATCTTTTGAGATTTGTTTGCGTCTTTTTAAATCTCTCTGCCTTCTTTTGAAATTTATTGTGTTTTTTGAAATTATTGCATTTTTTAATTTTATTTGCGTTCTTTCAAATTTATTTGTATGTTTCGAATTTATTTGCGTTTTTTTATTTTATTTTCGTCTTTTGAAATTTATTTACATTTTTTGAAATTTATTTGGATCTTTTGAAATTTATTTGGTTAATTTAATGGTAGTTGACCGTTATTAATGACATATCCCACTAATCATGGGATATGATTTTGAAGAAAGGGTAAATTAGAAATCTTATGTCTTCAAATTTGGAAAAATGACCTATCACACTATGAAAAAATATTGTGGACCTAAGGCAATAAAATGAAATGTTCAGGGACCCGTCGCCGAATGCCCCAAAAATAAAAGCCCCCCACCCCAAATATATATATATGAGATGCTCTCATGAGAGATATCTCTCACCTTATATGAGAGATAAGGGTGGGTACCCTCACATTTAAGTTGTTGACATTGAATATGGATGTAAGGGCCCCCACACTATCTCTCATAATAAGGTGAGAGATGCTCTCATAGGAGCATCTCCCTATATATATATAAGGGGTATTTTGTGTTATTTTAACATTTTGTAGGTTTATAAATACCTCATTTTCCCTCATTTTTCAGCACTCATCTATATTGTCTAACCTTTCTTTTAAGTTCTTTCTAAGTTCTCTGAGGCACTAAGAATTGTCTTCAAATTCTCAATGGCTAAGAAGTTTGTAAATGACAAAGACTATAGAAGGAGCTCTCTTTAAGAACTTCTCTATAACCCTCTCTCTCATCAAGGTATTTATTAGTTTAAACTTCAAGTTCTATTTAGTATATATATAGTAATAATATATAATAGGAAAAATTCCAAATAAGTCCCTAAGTTTTGGGCTTATTTCAAAAAAGGACAGCAAGATTCAAATCTTTCAAATTAAGGTGTAAGGTTTCCACAGAAGTTTCAAATCAGGAAAATCGGTGAAAATAGTCTCCCACCAGTGAGGTGTTTTTTCAATTTTTTTAAAAGGAAAAAATGCCCTTAGTTAGGGCCTTTAAAACAAAAGAAAGGATCGATTGTTCTTCCATTTTTCTCCTTCCTTCTTCCATCGGTCTCTACCCAACTTTCACTTGCAAGCATCGGAGCACCAGCACACCGACGAGCACTGACAACCACTGTGAGGATTCTTCCTTCTTTCCTTTCATTCCTCTTTTATCATCTCCTCTCCCTCTTTCTTCTTCTTCACTTCTCACTTTCTCTATACATGTGAGCCATCAATAAGCATCATAGTTCCAAAAACTAATTTGTAGATATGGGGCCAAATGCTGGATGAGATACAAGAGGACTATGCAATCACGGATCCAAAAACTAATTTTCAAACACCTTTTGCATGTTTCGCCATGTGACAATGAAATAGTTTCAAGTTTCAACACTGGTATACTTATGTCTGCAAATAACCTTAATCTTCTCTGGTGGTTATGTGTCACTTGTTTCGTGGACCATGGCATGCCTGGAAGGGAGTATGGCCGAAAAATCTATAAAAGGGAGGAAGAAGAAGATGACACAAGGGCGATATCAATGCTCAACAAAACATCAAAAAATAAAAAAAAAAGAGGTGGGAGGGCCTTTATAGTCTATATTGAGATTTTAGGGCCTTTTTGGTCTTCACCCACTTTAAGGGGATTTTTTTCGGTAAAATCCCCAATATTTAAAATAGTATAAAGTTTTCCACAACTCTTTCAATTAAGTCCTCTCCATAAAATAAGTTTTAAAAGATGCCAAAAATGCCCTTCCATTATTACAAGCTTTTGTCTTTTATTACCCTTTTCCCTCCCCAAAACCAGCCATTTTGATTCATTGGAGTGGGCCCCACTAGGTCATTTGGGCTTGACTTCATCATTTTTCTTAAATGATTAATTAAAGGAAAATCTTGAAAATTGACTTAATGTTATTTTTTGTCATTTTTCAAATTTTTGTTCTTGTAGTCACTAGATTGAAAGAACTATAGAAAACTTTTATACTCTTTTGAAAAAATTATGAAAAACTTTTATACTCTTTTGAAATATTCAAACTCCCATGAACTTTTTTGGAAATGAGGCAAATGTTTTATATACCTTTTTCAGAATCTCCCTTAAAATAAAGGGAAATTTTCAAAAAAAGCCCTTAACTTTTGGGTGATTTAAAAAAAAAGAGTAAAAAGAATTTAATATTTCAAAAACATATGAAAGTTTACAAGACTTTTTTCACTTAAGTCCAATCAGGCAATCCATACCCACTGCCGGTAATTTTGTATAAACAAAAACTCAAAAGGACAAAAGCGCCCCTAGTGAGTAGTAAGTAGGTAAAAAGGAAGTTTTCAAAATAGGCCTAAACTTTTTAGGTGGGCACTATAATTATTAACCTAGTCAATAGTTAATTTTAGTTTTCATGTCATGATCAATCCAATATTTTGGCACTCTAATTATTAAGGTAAACTTCGGCGCAATCAATGTATTGTGTTATATAAGTGTCTTAGAACAAGCAAAAGTGATCTTATAGTTGGTCCAACATTTTGAAGAATGAATGAAATCAAATGGATTTTTTTCATTTTGATATTAAAAAAAAAAGGAAAATTTTCAAAAATGCCCTTAACTTTTGGGTGATTCTAAAAAAAGGGTCAAAAGAATTCAATATTTCAAAAACGTATAAAAGTTTGCAAGACTTCTTTCACTCAAGTCCAATGTGGCAATCCATACCTAATGCTGGTAATTTTGTATAAATAACAACTCAAAAGGAAAAAAGTGCCCTTAGTGAGTAGTAAGTAGGTAAAACGGAAAATTTCAAAATAGTCCCAAACTTTTTAGGTGGGCACTCTAATTATTAACCTAGTCAATTGTTAATTTCATTTTTCACATCATGATCAATCCAATATTTGGGCATTCTAATTATTAGCATAAGTTTCACTGCAATCATTGCATTGTGTTATATAAGTGACTTGGAACAATCAAAAGTGATCTTATAGTTGGAAAGACATTTTGGAGAAGGAATGAAATCAAATGGATTTTTTTCATTCTGAATTAAAAAAAAATGCCAACAATGGATGGAGATCTCTCAATAGGACCTAATTTAAAGAAGTCTTGAAAACTTTCATACCTTTTTGAAATATTCAATTCCTTGGTCCTTTTTTGAAAACCACCTAAAAAGTTTATGACTGTTTTGAAAATTTCCTTTTTACCTACTTACTACTCACTAAGGGCACTTTTTTATCCTTTTGAGTTTTTTTTTATACAAAGTTGTCGGTGGTGGGTATAGATTCCCGGATTGGACCTAATTGAAATAAATTTTGAAAAATTTCATACGTTTTTGAAATATTGAATTCTTTTGACCCTTTTTTGAAAATCACCCAAAAGTTAAGGAATTTTTTGAAAATTTCCCTTAAAAAAAACTGCCAACAGTGGATGGAGTTCTCCCAACAGGACCTAATTGAAAGAATTCTTGAAATCTTTCATACGTTTTTTAAATATTCAATTCCTTGGTCCTTTTTTGAAAATCACCTAAAAAGTTTATGACTGTTTTGAAAATTTCATTTTTACCTACTTACTACTCACTAATGACACTTTTT
The DNA here is from genome assembly GCA_038049695.1 of Cinnamomum chago. Lineage (NCBI taxonomy): Eukaryota > Viridiplantae > Streptophyta > Magnoliopsida > Laurales > Lauraceae > Cinnamomum > Cinnamomum chago. Next base: position 33,457,028 of record CP142461.1, read on the forward strand.
TCCTTTTGAGTTTTTGTTTATACAAAGTTGCCGACGTGGGTATAGATTGCCGGATTGGACCTTATTGAAATAAATCTTGAAAATCTTCATACGTTTTTGAAATATTGAATTATTTTGATTTTTTTGAAAATCGCCCAAAAGTTAAGGACTTTTTTGAAAATTTCCCTAAAATAAATAAGAGAGAGAGAGGAGTAAAGAAATTGCTTTTTACATTAAATTTCTTTAATAACACTTTACCTCACAAGTTGACTTTTGATTAAATAAAAGAGAGCATTTTACGGGGAAACAACAATTAGATGTCCTGGGCACGAAAAAGGCCCTAAGTTTTTTTTACAAACGGAAGGGCCCTCCTATCACTTATTTTTTTTACTTTTCAACTTGAGGGCCGATATCAATGCTCAACTGTTTGGGGCTCAGTTGGGCATTGATATCGACACTCATTACAATATCTTTCTCAGTGGAACGCTCATTACAGTATTGTTTCCAGTGGAGGGTCAATATTGAAGCTCAATATAGGTTTGCAGCTTAGTTGAGCGTGTCGATATCGACGCTTTTGTCTTCTTCTTTCTCTTTCTCCATCTCTATTCTCCAAAACCTGTAAACCAATCACAAAACCAATGGCCTACATTATCCTTGCAGACCCACTCTCATCTCCCAAGCCATTCCGTCCAAATCAAGTGAAAATCAATCGACTAAATTCAACCCATTCAAAGATTCGTTCAAACAAGTCAAACTGAAATATCCTCTCCAACTCTGTCATACCCACTTGAATACAACCCAACCCACCAATCCTCACTTTCATCTCTACTACCTACCACCGTCCTTCATCGTAGCCAAACCCCCTACCTCATCAACCAAATCCGAATCCATATTCTTAGATCCTTCATCCAGCCGAGCTATGATCCCAATCCCTCTGCTCCCATTCTCTGCGAACCCACCTGCTGAACTCTTCTTTCTTTTACGTCTCTTTCTTTCTAGTTAACTAAGCAGTCATTTTCAACCAATCGATCCAAACAGACCTACAAAACTGATCCAAATCATCCTCCATCTTGTCCATCTCCCCCTTCTTCCTCGTCTTTCTTACTCATGTATAAAGGCTAGCGGCAATATTGCCACTCCTCATAATTATTAAAAAAACAAAAAACAAAAAACAAGAACAAGCCCATGGGACCACTGTTGTTCAATGAAATCTAATATTTATTATTATTTTTATTTATTATTTTTTTTGCAGGGGTCATTTAAGGGACTTTTCATTTTTCCCCATAATTTTTTTAAAAAAAAAAGAAGAGGGATAACCCGAAAAATGACCTTAGATGGCCACTAAACGAAAAAGGCCTCCAGTAGTTTATATAATACAAAAATGGTCCCTAAGATCACTTTCAATTTTTTATTGAAGTTTTCATTGAGCGACGACGCCGTTGCTAGTTTAAACCTTACAAAACTCCCGAATCTTATTTTTCCTTGCTTCCTCCCCATCATTTTCCCCTGTCTTGTGATTTTGTTGATTCATTCTTCCTCAACAGTTTGCCACATGGTCTCGGAGGTTGTTTTTCAACCTGTTTTGGATTGAAGCATCATATCATGTGGAGGTATTCCTTTTGTCATCTACCCATTGTTTGTTTTTCAAAATAACGATTCTCGTGGGTTTCTTCATATTCTTTCAATTTCCTTCAACGTATTTTCAATACAGCATCATAAAATTATTAATATTCATGCACTACACTTCTTTTTTTGCAATGAGTTAACCCATTAATCAATCCCTCCATTTTTCCCTTCTAAATTGGGCTTCTGAATGATATAGTAGTAGTGTACATAACCCCGTTGGGCATATCAGAAGAATTTGTGGTCAGAAGCCATAATTGAATCATGTCATTGCATCTTTTCCATGGTGGAATGACTAGAAGAAGTAGATGATGGTGTAGTTGAGCGTACCGTAAACAAAATAACATTTTTTTTTTGCATGCTAAGTATTGAAGGAATAAACGAATGATGCCCCCCCAATAATACCAAACATCCCAGTTTGTGCTTAGAGATCCATTGAAATGCAACAAATGATGCCCCCATTGATCCTTTTCCTGCCACAACCACTTTTAATTGCATATAAGCCATGACAGAGGGCTCTTAAAAAAATATTATAAACAATAAATTATTTCCTTTAAACAATTTTTTGGGCCATGAGAAATGGATACAATCCTCTCAAACCATGTGAACTGAACCATCAAAAGTTGAAATGGTGAAGTAAACTCCCTGAAGCTAAGTTTGGTGAACTCCAAACAAGACTTTTAAATGGAACATATCATTTCCCAATAAGCCTTCGATATTGATGATAACATATCCCAATTCCTTTACAATTTGCCCAGCTTCATGCCTATAAATTCATTGATTGATTCCCTTCAAAGACCCACCAATTTTCCTACTTCTGAATGCCCCATAAGATGAAAAATAAAAAAAGCAAGCATCATTAACAGGAACCCTACAAAAAAAAAAAGCAATGTAAAAAGGGCAAAAAAAAAAAAAAAAAAAAAGAAAAAAAAAAACGTCATCATTTTCCTTAAAAGAAAACCTATATAGTCATCTCCCCTCAACACCACACATATCAAAGAAAACCTAGTTTGTTTGAATCATGAAGTGCGCGTGCACATCATTGTGGATCTAATGATTTTTTTTTTTCAAAATAAGATCAGCGTCGACGTCGTTGCCCAACCATTTATGAAGTCTTGCTGGAGGAGTAGAATAAGCGACGAAGTCGTCACTCTGCAGAATCTCTAAACACTTGGTCCCATTGAAATGAGCGATAAGATTCTTGAGATGCTTGGTCTCATTGAATGAGCGACGACGTGGGCGCTCATAAAAAAAAAAAAGGCAAAAAGAAAATAAAAGTTTGGCGGGAAGACCAGTTTCATATCATATCAACTATTGAAAGTTTTTCATTTAACTGGCCATCTAAAGTCATTTTTCGGATAAATTCCTAAAAAGAAAAAAAGATTTTACTTTGTATACTCTACTTTCTCAACTGATTCTATACTCTACTTTCCCAACTGACCGTTGGGTTAACTCACCTTCACCTGGTGGGTTAACAAACATCCATGTAGTGCGCGTGCACATCATTGTGGATATAATGTTTTTTTTTTTTTTTTTTTTCAAAATAAGATCAGCGTCTTTTTAGTGTCCTTTTTACTTTTTTGTCTCCCCGGGTCGATGAATTGACGACAGAAGAACACTTGCAGGATTTTTTTTTCAGTCTGTGAGCGATGCATGCATCCTTCTGTCGCTTCCACTCTCATCACATCTTCCCATTTCCAACTTCTTCTCAGTCTCATCGCCTTCTTCCTCTCTCCCCAAAAACCCCCAAAAATCCTAATCTCTTCCCAACCTCATTTCCTCTCTCCAGTCCCAAACTCCTTCTTCTCCTCTCCAAATCCTCTCCCAATTCCCTCGATGACGACTCCTCCGAAACCGACTTCATTTCATCCTCCTCCGATACAGAATCCGAAACCGCTACATCCACCGCCGTCGAAATCGAGGTCGAGAAGACCGGGAATAACCGAAGGAGGATTCGTTCTCGAATCGGCGTAGACGCTAGCCCAGACATGATCTGGAACATCTTGACGGATTATGAGAGGCTGTCCGAATTCATTCCAGGTCTCGCTGTTTGTCAATTGCTCGAGAAGAAGGAGAAATTCGTGAAGCTTTATCAAGTAGGCTTCTTTTTCTTCTTCTTCTTATGAAAAATCCTTTCTTTTTGCAATTCTGTGTTGTATTTGATTTTCAAGGGGTTAGATCGTGGGGTTGTGTTGGATCTGGAAATGAGTTTCTGAGGAATTCAAAGAAATGGTTGAAACCCCTAATGGGGTGTGTTGAGCATGAGAACTGCGAGAGAAAGCTTGCATTTGGCAGTGATTCTTGGATATTCATACAGGTGTATATCTTCTTGAGATTGTGGGCAATGTGCCCCAGAAACTCATTAATTAAGAAAAGAATCAATTTAAGATTGAAATTGTATGTGTTCATAGAGAAATCTCAGGAAGAGAGAGAACCACAGAGAAATCCCATTTGATTGCTCTCCTAGGCATGTTTTCATTTCTATAGTTATAACAAAGAGGGTTTGCCTTTGACCATTTCTTCTCTCTGTGATTGATATTATTTTTCTAGTTGTGAAACATTGGACTGAATGAAACTAGATATCATCCCAAGGCAATTATTCGCTAATACTTGTATGATTCTAACCAAACATGAATAGAACTGTAGTTCTTCTTGAGATATTGTGCAAAATGCCCCAGATATCTGATTGGAATTGAACTTTGCTCATTAGGAGGAAAAAAAAAAAAAAAAAAAAAAAAAAAAAACAGCGGCTATTTGAAAGGTGAAAGTTCATATACCTACAGAGTGCAAAGGCATCACCAGTCAACAGTGAGCTAAAAGATAAAACAGAAATGGCTCTAGAGTTGTGATGATGATGGCGACAACTATGCTACATTTGCAAATGCTACATATACTAATGCTTATGTAAATCATGGGCTCATTTGCAAATGCCTCTTAAATTCTAATTCTACACTCTTTGCGCCCCACTAAGTATAATGTGCATGCTTTTCTTTCAAACAGGTTGGTCAGCAGAACTTGGCATTTGGGTTGAAGTTCAAAGCCAAAGGAGTTGTAGAATGTTACGAGAAAGATCTTGTGCATCTTCCTTTTGGTCAAAGACGGGATATTGAATTTAAGATGATTGAAGGTGACTTTCAAACCTTTGAAGGAAAATGGTCCATAGTACAAGTAAGAAACCATCTTGTTGCTTGCTCATTTGTTTGTTTCATGTTTTTCTTTCACATATTACTTCTAAATGTTAATCTGTTAAAATGATTTGGTCAATCTGCCATTTTCACTTTGGCTGACACTTGCAAGCTGCCAAGCAAGCTGCCAATGTACTTTTATAAGTACCTCAGGAAAATGAATTAACATGTCTGTTGCAATCAGGAAAATAAATTTCTGTAGAAAGTAGGACCAATTAACAGAGAAGAAAATAATAATAATGGTATTAGGTGTGCAAATTTGAAGTTTATGAATATTATAAAGTGGGGAAAATCTCTTAAAATTTATCATAAAAAGCTCCCTTAAGATATATCTATTGTTCTCTTCTAAGACTCTTGATACTTTTTTGGGTTGCAGAGGTCATTTGATTGTTTAAAATATATCTGGTGTGGAAAATACTAGAGTTTCCATGAAAAGGTTATTTGACTGAAGAGATGTGGTCGCAAGCAGACTCAATTCAACCTAAGCAGCCCTGCTTTGCACTTTATGTCGGTCGAGTTAATGCCATTGGGCTGAGTCTGTCAATTTTCGGCCCCAATAGCTAAATAGGATGAAACAAAGAGACTCCCATTTTTCTAAAAATGGAATATCTGGTACTTAAATGTTCATACCTGTCTTGGACACAGTTTGGCACCTCTAATAAGAAAAAAAAAGAAAAAAGAAAAATGGAAAAGTTAACAGTTGTCATGTCCACTATTTTGGATTGTTTTATTCTAGGAGCACTTATATACTAATTATATCACTCTAATATAGCTTCATCAATCTCGTTATTGTCATCATTTAAGCCTTATGCATCCAGGGTCAGCTTTGTGACTATTGGTGTGTGGGGGCCCAAGTGGGCTCAGCACATGTGATCTGATCAAATAGCCTTAGTGGATCTAATGACTAGTCAAAGACTCAAAGGTGTGTTCTTGAGAACACGAGATATTGTCAGAATATCAGCATTGATAGAAGAGCTATTTAACCATGATGTGTTGTAATTTCTATTGTTGTAAGAAGACTCTACATATCCATACCTCATACTTCCATAAATAATCACGATATTACTTCAATTTATAATTTCTATGTATATTAATATATTTTATTGATGCATTTGTCTCCTGTGCTGCTTGACATTACTATATCATGAGCCTCATATCCAGTGAAAAAATGACGTTGAAATAGTAAGAATTGTTCAATTATCCCTTTTGCTCCTATCTTTGTTGCTTCTATTAGTGGCTATGGTTCTTTTGAGATCAGTTCAAAACCTTGTGTGAGGTTGGGATTCTTGCCTTCTTCGCCCTTTCTACAGAATGAGCAAGATTTTGTGGAGGATTGCCCCTCCAACCATTTTGTGGTTTGTATGGAAGGAAATGAACCATCTAAATTTAGGATTGCAAGATGGCTGCAGCAAGAAGGTAGTCCAAATGTATTCCTATTTCTGATATAATATATAGCTGGCCGGGGCTAATGGATGGAGGATTCCTTTTTTCTTTTTTTCTTAACAAAGGACTCGGACTCATGCACCCATGCACACATGTCCCTAACCAGTTGAGTAGCAGCTGGGGACTGGATGGAGGATTCTTGATAAACAAGTTTTTAGAGAAATGTTCTCCTATGAGCTAAAGTATATGCAGTCCAACTCCATAGGGCCCACTTGTGCCCACCTTTGATTTGTGCAGGCCCTTTCACACTCTCATCCCCTCGCCTTTCACACTCTCATCCCCTCGTGATTTGGTGCCAGACCCAATTTCATTCTCATCAAATAGTTATCCACCGTTGGATTTAGTCTCAAAGAAATCTATGGTTAAAGACCACCAAAATTTATGGCTATTGAACCAAGGGCTAAGATGATCTGACAAGGCTGGTTTTTTTTATGACCCTTATCCATAAGGAGACCTTTTTATATACCCCTCCCCCACTGACAAGTAGGCATCTAAGTAGGCCCCACGGGATGGTCTGCATATAAGAAGTAGAAAGTCTGCTCATAGGAGAACATCCCCCTAGCTTGCCTTCTCTGCGTAATTTCTTAAAGTTTGATGTGGATGGTGTTTCTTTATGCAAACCTAAGGCACCAGGAATAGGTGAGGTTCTGCGCAACCACAATAGTGAGATCCTTACTATCTTTTTTGGCCCGACTAGAATTTCAACTTTTAATGAGGCTGAGTGATGCAATCGTTGATACGATCGCAAATGCAGGGGCACAATTAGGGTTCCTAGGGAACAATCAAGTGGAAGAAACAATCTCCAACGATAACCCTTCTATTAACTCAATTCTCTAGATCTCTACAATGCTCTATTTATACTAAAATACTTATCCCTAGAAACAATCCTAATCAAACTAGGAAACATAATAATAAATTATAAACTAATCCTAATTATACTCTTTGCTAAAAAAAAAACTAATAACAATTAAAATCAGGATTTCATGGGTCGCACATGTGGCCCACGAGTCTTGTTGCAATGCTGTGGTATTGCTGTCGCATCATTCTCCCTAGGTTGGAAAAGAGTTCGACCTCAAGCTCGGCTCTTCTTCTTAATGTTGCTTTTGTAGATAGTGTGCACTTGAAGCGCTTTCTTGGTAAGACGAGAATTTGACCCTTTCTTTGGTGGGGCCGGTTTCATAGGACAGAGTGTTACTTGCCTTTCACCATGCATGAATGTGTACGTTGTCACGCATTCCATTAGTACCATTCTTGTCATACATCCATGGACGGCCCAACAAGATGTCACAACTATCCATGGGTACCACACTACACCAAACTGTATCTATATGATCTTCACCAATAGAAAAGATAACTGGACATGAATACCGTACTTGCACTTCATCACCTGTCATTAACCATTTAGTAAAATAGGGACGATGATGCTTCCGAACTTTCAGTTGTAATTGATCCACGAGAGCTTGGGATATAATATTCTGACAACTTCCTCCATCAATGACTACTGTGCATTCCTGACCATTGTTTATTACTTTGGAGCGGAAAATATTTTCTCGTAACCACTTCGTAGTAGTTGATGGAGCGTCGGTGATGACCATGAGAGATTCACCTTCAACTGCATGGTAGATCTCTAATTTTTCTTTCTCAGTTGCAACCTCTTTCTCTTTAGGATCATCTGGTATATCATTCATATCACTTTCATTCTCAATGAGGTGGATGCATTTGGGACATTCCCGCTTGGTGAAATCTTTCCCCGATGAATCACTTGGCTTAGAACCTGCAATTGAAGAATTCTTCTGCATAACCCATTTAGATGCATTAAGTTTTCTGGCCTGATGATGTGCAATCCCCTCAGCTTTGATAACATGCTGAACAATCTCATCAACATAATCAAAATGCTTGAATGTGAGGATATCTTGTATGCCAAGTGTAACCCCATTAAAGTATCTATCAACTAATACATCCTCATCTTCATTCAAACCACAACGAGCTTGCATGGTCATAAACTCCTCAGAATACTCAACAACTGTCTTATATCCTTGTTTCAAATATTGAAAACTTGAACGCAGATCTCTGGAGTAATTGACAGGAAGGAATTCTTGCTTCAATAGATTTTTCATCTCGGTCCATGTGTCAACGGGGTCAATTTATTGGTTTCTTCTCTTCTTTTGCAACTCGACCCACCATATCGCAGCATAATTGAGAAATCAAGTTGCCACTAGTATAATCTTATGACTATCTGTCATTGACTTACGTGCAAAAATATTTTCAACGCACACTAACCAATCCATGAATTCATTCGGATTCAAATTTCCATCATATTTGGGAATCACGAGTTTAATACCCAAATCACGATCAACATTGACGGCATGTGGATCTCGTTGATTCCGAGTATGTCCTCCATCATCTCGATGATTATCCTCACGTCGATTATTTTCCAAATTGGTTAATCGGGTTTCAATCCTTTCAAGACTTGCATTTGAACCATCGTTGTGGATAGTTGATTAACAATTATCAATAATTCTGCAATGGTTCCTCTCAAATCATCATCATTATTGGAGGAAGACTCCACTTTGACATGCTTCTTGGGAGGCATATTTGTTTAATGCAAATTTAAAATATTTGACTGACCTAATGTGCAAATCTGTTCACTACGATCACGATAGTGAAAACGGATTTGAAATTGGATGGTGGATGAGCCTGATATCGCCAGAAGAAGTCTCAGCCGATGATTTTGGTCAAAGTTGGGTCTTTAATTCTCTGTTGTTGAGAAGTGGTGGCTGGGCTGAAACTTAAGTGGGTCGGATCCACCTGAACTGAACCTGGCAGTGACCTGGAATTAGGCCCGAACTTAATTTGAGCTTGTCACTTGGCAAAGAAGCACACTTGGTGGGTAAAGAAAAATGAGATAATTAGCGAAAGGTCCCTAGAATGGAATCTATCCAGCCTCCAGTCCAGGCAAATTCTTTTTAAGGGCTCTGATCCAAGTAGCTAGACTGTTTGCAGCCAGAGGTCCCTATATCCACACGATTTCATTTTTCAGGACTAATTTTCCCTTTCAACCGTTTTAGGCATAAAATTTTGAAATTTAAATTTTCAAAATTTGTATTCTCCCTCGTTGGGCTTGGGCAATTCTAGCACATGGTCATTCCTTGCAGAAAAGAGAGATCGGAGAAGAAGGATTCCGGAATCAGTTCGTTGCAAAGAACTGATCCAGAATCGCAAAAGAAGATATGGTGATCTGGTCTCCCCGAAGCCGAAGGTAGTCCAGCAGAAAAAGCCTTTTGGTTCTTCGCAGAAGACGGCCCAGATCCCTGTTGATCGATCTCGTCCCTAGTTGCAGAAGATTGCCAGAAAAGAAACGACGCCGCTGCTCTTCGTCGGACTGCAAAAATCTCATCGGAGAAGCGTCGCGCGTGGCCAGAGTGGAAGAAGACAACAGGAAGGGGGGGCGGTTTGGGTTCTGTATTCTCTGTTTGCAGACTGACGAAGAATGCAGGAAGTCTGTTTTTCGGCTGGGCCCACATCACCAGGATTCTGCGTCCATCGCCGGAATCTCCGTCGTCGCTGGGCGTCACCGGAGAAGAAGCGCTGCTGCGCTATTGCCGTGGAAGGAGGAGAAGACAGCAATGAGTCGTCTTCCTAGTTGCAGAGGGAGAAGAAGAGGAAAAAGACGACCTTCTTGGGTCGGTTTCTGTTCTGGGTTTAAGTTCACCTGACCTGCTTGAGAAACCCTATGAATCTGGACAATGCAAAACATGGAGAGGAGAGGAAGACAACCCAGGTTTGTTGGGTTCAGTTCCGGGTTTGGGTTAGTTTCGCCTGACTCATGAAGCAGAAAGCAATCATAATTTATCTGAGTTTTTATGAAATTTATCTGAGTTTTTATGAAATTTATCTAAATTTTTGTCAAGTTTATTTGAGGTTTTAACAAATTTTATGAGTTTCTGTCAAAATTATCTAAGTTTTTTCATTTTTTGTCAAATTTATTTGAGTTTTGCGTAAATTTATTTGAGTTCTGAAACTAACTTCTCTGAGTTATGGACAAATCTATCTGAGTTTTTGGCTAATTTATTTGATTTCTGGAACAAATTTATCTGAGTTCTGAAATTTGGAAAATTGGTTTATCTTAGTTTTGGCAAATGTATTGGTGTTTTTTTAAATTTATTTGCATTTTTTAAATTTTATTTAGGTTTTTTGAAATCTATTTGTGTTTTTTAATTTTATTTGCGTCTTTTGAAATTTATTTGCTTTTTTTGAAATAAATTTAACTGAGTTTTGGCAAAAATACTTGAGTTTTTGGAAAATTTTTCAGAAATTTGGAAAATGATTTATCTTAGTTTTGGCAAATGTGTTTGCATTTTTGAATTTTATTTGCATGTTTTGAAATTCATTCTCGTCTTTTGAAATTTACTTGCATTTCTTGAATTTTCGTTGGATCTTTTGAGATTTATTTGAGTCTTTTGAAATTTATTTACATTTTCTGAAATTTATTTCGATCTTTTGAAACTTATTTGCATGAAATTTATTTGCATCTTTTAAAATTTATCTACGTTCTTTTGAAATTTATTGCTTTTTAAAAAAAATTATTGTATTTTTTTTGAAATTATTGCGTTTTTTTAAATTTATTTGCGTTATTTTGATATTTAATTGTGCTTTTTTAAAATTTATTTGAAAATCTCATTAATGGGATTCCATTAATCGTGGGCAAATTAAATGGTAGTTGGCCATTATTAATGGGATATCCCACTAATCATGGGATATGATTTAAAGAAAGGGCAAATTGGACATTTCAGGTATAGGAATGTGTGTGAGGGACCTTTCGCTGCATGACTTTTTTTCGTGGACTGTTTGCATTAAAGTCACGCTTTGAGGGACCTCCGACCAAAGCCCCTTAGAAAAATATCCCTGTTTACTTCTGGCTTGAAGGGGTTTCATTTCTATTGCTGTCTCGACGAGAAGTGGAGGCGATGGTGTCGATGGGCCATGACAGTTGATGGCGATGAATGAGCCGGCGATCGATGGGGATGGTAGCAGTGCCCTTGGTGCACGGTACTCTTTCTCGCCCGGATTGTCCTTCTTCTTTATATATATATATATTTTTTTTTTCTCCACGGGTTGGGGTTTTGGCAAGTAGGTGGGGGTGCGGGGGCAGGCTTCTGGCAGTGGGTAGGTTTAGAAGATTGGGGACAGTGTGATGGGAGGCGATGGTGTGTGGGTTTCAGGCGGGAGTCTGGGCTGAGAGTTGGATGGTGAGTTGGTGACGACGATGGGGCTGTGGAGAGTTTTCTGCTGGGCAATTGGAGAGGTTGGGTTCTGGATGACGACGATGGTGACGACGATTGTGTGAGGACGTTGGGAATGGTTTGGTGAGATGGGTTTAGGATTTTGATTTCGGTGGTCTGGGGTGTCGGTAATGGATTCTGTGGTGTCTGCTGCTGGGGCCTGTGGTGTTGTCGGGTGTGTTGAATGGAGGGGGGGACGATGGTGTTACTCTGCCACTGGTTGGGCTGCTGGGTGGTATTTGGCGGCTGGGATTGGCAGATGTGTGATTGGGTTTGGATGGGAAAGGACCAGGTATAATGGATGGTGAGGATGGGATGGACGGATAGGGGTAATCACGCCAACGATCGGGGATCGTTCGGCTTTGATACCAATTGATGCAATCGTTGATACGATCGCAAGTGCCAGGGGCACAATTACGATTTCCAGGGAACAATCACGTGGAAGAAACAGTCTCCAACAACGATAAACCTTCTATTAACTCAATTCTCTAATATGAGCATTGATCTCTACAATGCTCTATTTATAATAAAATACTTAGCCCTAGAAACCATCCTAATCAAACTAGGAAACACAATAATAAATTAGAAACTAATCCTAATTATACTCTTTGCTAAAAATAAAACTAATAACAATTAAAATCAGGATTTCATGGGTCCCACATGTGGCCCACGAGTCTTGTTGCAATGATGTGTTATTGCTGCTGCATCACTGAGTTGCTAACTGCAGGAGATCTATTTAAAGTCCTTAGAGAAGGCTCATGTGGAAGGATGATTTTTTAACGTGTTAGATGGGTGAATAACTTGAGCTTTGAGTCATGGCATTTAGCACTGATAGCGAGGAAATTTAGTTCTTTAGTGGTAAATTCCCATGTGAAAATTGAGGTGAATGTGATTGGCAAAATACATTGGCAAAATCAGAGTCTATAGAGGGGAGATAATTCTGAGCAGTAAGCACATTCTTTTTTAGGGAGTTATTTTTGTGGGAATGGGACTCTCTCCTCTTTTTGGTATTGTTTGGTCCATATCCTCTTCTACCTACTGTATAGTCCTCTTATATTGTATAGCTCTTAGTACTCTTTTTGCATGAAATTTGTAACCACCAAAAAAAAAAAAAAAAAAAACCAGTCAATATGGGACATAATGAATTATGTCAGAGAAAGATACTAATCAACAAAATGAGCCAACCTGTCGAGACTATTCAAGGGTTGATATCTAAAAGGGACCACCGAATTCCTTGGTTTCATTTTGATAGGGTGTACTGTGTAACAATATTCTAACAAGTGAGAAATTCTTTATGGTCCCTTGTGGATATCCACTCTTGATCTTTCAATATTAACCCATTTGGTTAGACCTGTTTCCTAAGAAACCATTGGAATTCTGATGGAAATTTCTGAACAAGCAATAAGTGACAATGTGATCAAAGTTACACAATTTTCCATGAATGATTTAACTAGGATATTTCTTAAAATAGCTCTGAAGAAGTTTAACTTATCCGAGGATTTGGCTCAAGAGAGATCGGAATGGAGAAACAGAATTCGTGTAGCCGACCCCAACATAGTTGGGGCAGGGCTCTGATGATGATGATGATTTCTTAAGATAATTGTGGAAGATAGAAACTTGTTTAGTTGACTTGGAGCCAATTGGTTTCCTTGTTCTTCTATTGGGTGCTTACATACACTTAACTGTTGGGTCGGACACTTTTCACTTGTTGGGGATGTGTGTGCCTTCTGTGTGGATGCATTTTGCTTATGCTCTGCACAAAAGTTGAATCTTTGGCAAATCCAACAAGGAAACATTGAATTACCTACCATTCAAAAACAAAAAAAACAAAAAAAACAAAAAGAAAAGGAGAAAAAAAAAAGAAAAAAAAACAGGAAACATTGAATTACCCTAGAATGCTAGATTTCAGGAACCTTTCTTAGTTCTCTTTGAGTATAATGGGATTTCATGATGTTGGGGGCAATTTCTAAGCTGAGGCTTGGGCAATTTCATGGGAGAACTAAAAACAATGGAAAAAAAATAAAAATAATAAAAGCTTCTTTGCGAAACTTTTTGTAGCAGATGAGTAGAAAAGAACAACAATACCTATGGCTGTCTATGATGCACGGATATAAGATATAAGCAGAGCCAGGGGTTCCTGGGATACGGATTATCATTTCCAAAATTTTGGACACAGTTACAAAACATTTTGTCTTGATTAACATTGTGGTGCTCTACTGAGATAATTGATAAACAACAATCCTACTCCAATGCCCATTTTTTCTGTGGAAGGTTACATTAAAAGAACAGTACAGGAGGGCTGTTCTTCCCTCACAACACTTACAGGCTAGGGCACCCAAAAGAACCCTCCTCCCCCTAAGAGTCTGCCACGGATTGGCCCATCTCAACATGTGCTGAAAAGTGTTATGTCTGAGCAACTACAGAAAACTCAAATCTAATTGGTGCTCACATTGGTCGAGGTTGTGGGCTCGAGTCATGTTACCATTTTTTTTAAATCTACCGCAAAAAACTCAAATATAACTGACGATGAAGTTGAACTTTGCTAAAACTCGTGAAATGCTCTAGGCTCACTTGATATCATTAGTCGAATCGCTTTCTTTCATGAAATGCATGTGCAAAACCTTGGTAAAAATGTGTTGCATTCTCAGTTTCCATGATTTTATGCTTTGAAAATCTTTATGCATCAATCATTATGTTGTGGTTCTGTAATTTAAATATGGGCTTGTTTGATGCAGGCTGGTGCCGGAAGACGTGAAGAAGAGAATGAAGTATCTGAAGGGCAAGAATTTGAGAGTATTCTTTGGTATGAAGTTGATGTGGAGCCGAAGATGTGGTTGCCAGTAGGCCTTGTGGAAGGGAGACTTTGCAAGGAGATTAAGTTGAACCTAATCTGCATTCGAGACGAAGCTCACCGAGTAGTGCTCGAAGCCCTTGGGGCTTGCCAATAGTAATCAAACACTTGTAATATTTCCACATTATTTCACATCTAGTACATGCAAAATTCACAGCTATAAAGTATTAGGCATTGTAAATTTGTAATTGTCTTTTGTATGAATCATAGGGCACGTTTGTGTATGCCCGTTGAAAACGGTTCCCGCAAACTTTTTCCTCTTTTGCAAGACAAAGCCCACAACGGAAAGGCTTTTATGAGGAATCATGGAAAATTTAGCTCATCACTCCCTACAGAGGAAAGACTTATATGAGGGATCATGAGCGATTTAGCTCATTGTCAAATATAGATTTTACTTTAGTGCAGAAAAACTTATCCACTTTTCATGCTCATGTAGAAAGTGTGCACACACAAACATGCCAGGGACTTTACTTTGAATGACGCTGATACATTAGTACAAGTTCAACCGGTATTGAAAAACCAAGGTGGACTGACCTGATGAAACAAGTACAAGTGCAACTAGGATGGGCAGCTTGGATATTGGCTGAACTCAAGCCCAATCTGGATATGAGAAACACAAATCCGAAGCAGAATCGAGTAGAGTCCAAATATACTCGACCACACTCGATAGAAGTCGTACATTCCTTTCCAATGCTTGCTTCAGGTTGAGTTAGACTTGCATTGGGTGCCCAAATTTTTATTTTATTTTATAAGTCGTATGAATTTTTGAAAATGTATTTGCTTTGTGTATACTGTATGTTTTGTGTGTCATATAGATAAAAAAAATAAAAATGTACTGTGTTATGCACTATATTTTTGGAGCATTTTCTCCTCCGAGAGCTCTATGGGGCCCACTTGGACACATCTTTGATTAGTGCAACTCCTTTCATACGCTCATCCCCTCATGATATGTTCATGAAAGATTTATTCACCATTGGATTGAATTTCAAAAAAATAAAAAATAAAAAAAATCTACTATTAAGCTTTTAGGCTGTTAAATCATAAGCTAGGATCAGTTGATCGCACTAAATTTTTGCATGACCTTGATCCATGAAGAGACCTTTCTATCCATTCACTGCCAATGATAAGCATGCATCCAAGTGGGCCCTATGAGTTGTACTGTATATATACATACACGGTATGCAGCCTGCTTGTTGGTGAAAAATCTTCACTATACAAGCATATATTTTGTATGTTAATCGGGTGCTTGTGATGAATTCAGGTATCCGAAATGCGTGAACTTGAATCCAACTGAAATTCCTACATCCAGGCTTCTCCCCAAGCCAAACTCACAATAAGCCCACCAGAAATTTCACTTGTGGCACACTAACCGGCGCCTAATGCTAGCTACACCCCTATACATTAGTTCTTCTTAGTCATTATCAAGTTGTTCATCCAAGGGCTTCACCAATTGGTTTTCTCATTATTGGTTGTATCTACTATATTTCAATCATTAAGTGGTTGCACCACCATTTATTATTAGTATTTATTTGATAGAGAACCATTCTTTGCTTTTATTATTCATCATTCATCATTTAGTTGATTATGCTTCATCCTGTTGTTGTCAGTGTCAGTGTTTATGCTTTGCATGGCATCTCATGGAGACATGGGTTTTCATGTGTTCTCAAAAAGAGTTTGAGAGTCTGTTTATTCCATCGTAGGACCTTCATGTGGAGGCCAATCTGAATGCATGAAAATCATAGAGGTCAATAGAATTGGAAGGCCAAGATGTTCATTAGAATTGGGATAAACATACTTTAACCTCGCGTTTAATGATCCAATACCTAACAATATTTAAAATGTTTCAGTCCAGCCATGTATCGAGGGGACCAGCATAAAAATGGAACATGACCACCTCAAGCCACAGACAGTAACTCACCCATCTAACAAAAAAAAAACAATGAAAAAAAGAAAGGAAAACATGCATTTTTTAAAAAAAATCATTGCAGACACTGTATTGGCCAACTAATCTTGCTCTAGCAGAGCAGTTTGAAAAAGAGAAGAGAGTAACACTTCAAATTTGTATTGTTAGCAGTTTTCTCCACATCTACACGACTCTCCAACTTTAAATATGCAAATTTCTTACTGTTGTGGAAGTGCACACAAGGTAGTGGTAAGGCATACTGTCCTAATGGGAAAGGTCCTCAGATAAAGTCCATGGCAGCCGGACACATAATCAAAGCATAGAAATAAAAAATTGTTAGTGCTTTTTTTTTTTTGGGTGCTAACATCTTATTCTTCAAGCTTATTGAACATAGATATGTACCCCAACAAAAATGCCCAGGGGTTTTGGTTTGGGGGAGGCGATTGGGTTGTGGTTGTGCACATTGCTGACTATATATATAACCACAAAGCACAGACCAATTAGTTTCATCAAGAAAAACATGATATTCTACCACAAGAAGTTAATGACAGTTGCTGCTATTTCCTATAACTGTAATTGTTTGTAGTTAACAAAAAAATAAAATAAAAATAATAACAATAATACAGAGGCACTAAGATAATGATAAATAGTAAAAGAACAACAAGCTTCTACAAGCGCCCTTAGCAGTCCAAAGGTAAGAAAAACATGCTACAGCTTCACATCATGTTCCATGCAAAGTCCTGGTTTCCCTCCCTCTACTTCTATGGTAAAACTGTAACACCACAAACCCTCACCAAATCCAGCTGCTCGATAACGGCACATATAACTCAAAAAAGCCCTGTTGATCCTGTTGTTGCCTGTGTAACAACAAATTTCATGATATCCTTCATGGGCTACATGCCACCTTTTATCTACAGAAAGATCAAAGATTTGATTTTCTGCACACATTCAGTTGACAAGTTACCTGACAAATAGAGTGAAGTGATTCATTTCCGGGTGGCCAAAGCAGTGGGCCTTACTGGTCGCACGACAACTGAAAGCTGGCTTGGGATATCATCAAATTTCTTTAAGACTGCATTAAGTACTGGAGCAGTAGAAAAGCAAGACAGAGCATTCATATAAGCATTTCACTAAAGTATGATAAAAATGCAAGTGCTTCATGGTTGAAGGACCTCGGTCAGTGACAACAAAATATCCACGTGACAGAATCATACTTATGCTTGATAGACGACATTTCATCTGGGCTTGAATTGAATTTGTGTCATGAATCCTAAGTCTGCCCCCAAAAATCCTATTACTTATCTAACCGATATGCAGTCCTCATCTAACCCGTAAAGTGGCTTTTTGATTGCAAATAAATATATTCCCCTTGAATTTACCCTATTTTGGCTTCAATCCCTTGAACTTGGAGAAAAAAGAATCCTTACATTAGGATGGATTTAAGTTGGTCATCAACTCACTTCTTCCATACACAAGATCTAGTTGAGTAAACATTCTCCTTTTCCTTTTTTTTTTTTTTGAATAGAACATTATCTTTGAGGGAAACATTATCTTGTGTAAACATTCCTTTTTTGGAGTAAACATTATCTTTTTCCTCCTCCAAGGTTTCAGAGAAGTTCGAGGTTGGAAACGAATTCTCATGGATTCAGCCAATTTTTTCCAACAAAAAAAAATGCCAAGAGGCTATATCCATTTCCAGCCATGCACCAAACGGGCTCTAACAGTATCGAAACATTGCAAAGGGCAGAACTGCAAAGGCAAGCCAAGTCATTCCTTCAAACAACCACATGCTACTACTGCACCGCACGTTCCATGCATATGCCTGGTTTTCCTCCATCTCAATGGTAAAACTGTGACATCGCAGACCCTCACCAAATCCAGCTGCACAATGTCAAATGTCCTGATAAATTCATTCCACTTGATAACCTTTCCACCCACAACATACAGGTCCCTCCCAAGTGCAGTAAAACCAAAGCTAAAACTCTCCAACAGCCGTGAGTGGTTGGGAAGAACCACAGGAGGAACTTTACCTAGAGCCTGCCAATCTTGTTGATCCTTGTATCTGGCACAGACGATGTTTCCATCTGATTCAGTAATAGTGTAGAAGTGGTCCCCGGCAGTTGTGGTAATGACATTCATCAGCCTCACATTCAGACAGATATCCTCCACTGGATGCCACATTTTGTCAATTGGATCGAAAACAAGACATAAATTCTGATGACTTGGGTCTCCTTTCCTTTTGAAAACATGAAATTTTCCATCATATGAAACACCAAAGCAGTCCCTCAGCAAGATAGGTAATCTCGGCAAATCATCCCATCTGAAATTGCTTATTGATCAAAAGTAAATATAGAACTCAATAAAAGTTAAACACTTCCGTAACTTCAAATTTCCTAAGTTGCATTTGATGTTTACTATATAAGAAGAAAATACCAAATAAAATCTTCAAGTTAAACGCTTCCGTAACTTCAGATTTCCTAAGTTGCATTTATGGTCTACTATATAAGAAGAAAATACCAAATAGAATGTTTATCGAGTACTTTAATATAGCCTAAATTGCAATTATTGTCACTACATTTGCTGAATGGAGTTGACAGATGGCAATACTTGTTCCTCTGTGTTTTAATTTTCGATGTGTGGATTGGAAATAACAGAAGAATACTGTTTTTCAAATTCTAATGCCTTACAGTGATAAGGATCAGAAGCAGAAAGGTCAAAAAACCAGATTAATGTGGTTTATATTCTCACATCTGAACCATATACAAAGGGGTAGGTTGGGTATAGATGGCCATCTAGTTCATCAATATATTCATTTAGAACAGCTTGCAATTGGTTTCCATCAAAAAGCACACAGAGCCAGATCAGAAACCAAATTGATTGGATGATGGATAATAAGCATGGTTTAGGATGAGAGTTTCAGTGCGCATAATGGTGGATTCTGAAATCACACTATGCATTTCAACATATTGCATATCAGCTGTAACAAAGCAAATTTGTATGCCAGAAACAAAGTGCAGTAATGTAAGGGCTTCAAATCTAATAGGAAACCTCACTTTTAATAATTATAGATCTGGTGCAGTAGACATAGATTAAACCTAAAGATATGATGTAAAAGGGATAGGAAAAAAAGATGTAAAAAGGATAGGAAAGAGGTTTTTTTTGGAGTTTTTCATAATTCTATCCACGGATGACGGAACAAGTTTGTTGCCACAAAAACCGACATGGTGATGATCTTTTTTTTTTTTTTTCTTCTTTCCTTTTCTTTGTTTTTGCCAGTTGTTCTAGTGGCCAGGAAATAGGAAGATAACCTGCCCACCCACAGATAGATCCCTAGGTGGAGTTGTGGGAGTGGGCTGTGCTATCCACAGCGACAGCCCTGTCCCATGGGGATGGTCATTTTCATGAGATCATGATGAGAAGCATCGCTGCATGTGGGTGAAATTGGATGGTGGATGTCATCTGGGACTCAAGCGTAGTTATCAGAATCCTACGATTCGTATCCCGAATCTTAAGAAAAATAATTCGTATCTATGTAATGAATCTCATTTACAAATGAATCTCATTTACAAATGAATCTTAAGATTCATGTATGAATCCTATGATTCGATACTCGTTTCATTGAATCTTACGATTCAAGTGATTCAACTAAGCGAGAATGACTATAGCCAATAAGCTAATATTAATAATCTTTTACCTTTTTTCTTTCTTTATTCTCTCTTTCTTTTATCGCTTGTATTTTCAAAAGGTTATTTAGCAGTTAACGAAACCTCGTAAGAATTTTTTACGGCTTTGATAAGGTTTTAAAGATGAATAAAGAACATGCATTTAATTAAAGCATTCGACTGTCCGTATGGTGCTTGTTTATATCTTCTTTTTTTAATCTATTTTGGTTTTTTTACTTCATGAACGCTTTCTTAACTTTAAGAAATATCCGACTGTGTAAGATTGATGGTTTGGATTTTATTTTATTTTTATATTTTAATTTAAAGATAATAAAAAATATATATTGATACTTTAAACTTTTTTAACTATTTACACATCATTATTTCATATATATATATATGTAATAATATATGTCATGATGTTCTTGATATGATTGTATGATAGACTTGTTATTATATTTATACTACTATAAATGGAAAAATGATGGTTATGAATAATTACTTTTTCCTTTTTCTTTTAATTTTTATTAGAAAAATAAAAAATCCTACGATTCACGATACGATTTGCGATTCGATTTGATTCATGGGTATGAACGATTTGCGATACGATTCCGATTTTGAAAACTATGGCCTTAAGTTTCAACAATATCTAACTATGCAGCCTTTTGAAATTCAATCCAACAGCGAACATAGGTTGGAAGGCTATCAAACTAGGTGAATGACAATTCTGTGAGCAAAGGTGAAAAGAGGTAAGTGGGTTGGTGTTTTTTTCTTTTTTGGGAGGGGTGCGGCAGCGGCGGCCCTTAGGTGAAATTAACTATATGAGAGAGAGAGAGAGAGAGAGAGAGAGAGAGAGAGAGGAAACAGGTTGGGTTGAGCATTATATTACTATAACCTTAACCTAAACCACCATCATCATCTAAGCCTTGTCCCAAAACTATGTTGGGGTTGACTACATGAATTATGTTTCTTCATTCCGATCTATCCTAACCTAAATCATCAGATAAGTTGCATGTCTTCAGATTTATTTTTACTACCTCCATCCACGTCTTCTTTGGCCTACCCCTTCCCCTTGGTGGGTTATCAGCCTATATAGCAAAACTTTTCCTTATCGGCGTCGTTGCCGGCAGCTTGCCTTGGATATGCTCAGACCATTTAAAATGAGTTTCTCGTTTCTCTAATTTTATCACCTACCGATGCTACCCTGCTCTCGAAAGTGCTCATCTCTAATATCATCCTTCCTAGTTTTACTACACATCCACCTCAACATTCCCAGGTCTGCTTCATCCATTATGTGCATATGTTGTTTTTTGATTGGCCAACATTCTACCCCTTAGGTCATAGCTGGTTTAATCATTTTCCTGTAAAAAGTTCTCAAACTTAACCTAAACTAGAGCCATTTATTACTCAAGTTGAAAATATCAGCTCGAACCCTTAGAGCTTGTTTGTTTGCATTAAAATACATAGGAATTCATGGTGAAAAGTACTCTACTAAAGGATTATTAAAGAGGAGAGAGCTGAAGGACATGGGGTGAGGGGTGCAGGATATAAGGAGGTGTTGGAGATAGGACCTTTCTTTCCCTATGTATTGAATTACTAGTGAATGTATGAATTATTAGGGTTATGGCTGGGTATTCATTTCCCATCTTCCCTTGACTCTATATCCATGGAAGAAAAGGTTATTTGATGCCCATTCTTGGAAATTCACCTTTGGTTTTCATTTTTAACTAGTTACGGCGTGAAATGTATGCATTCAATTCCTATGTATTCTAATGCTAACAAACAGGCACTTAGTTAATAGGTTGGGTTGGGTTCAGATTGGGTTAGCAGATGATAGAGCATAGTCAGATGAGGTTGTGTTCAGATCGAGTTAGCGAGTTGAAAATGAGAATGGACTTAACCCGAACCAAATCCATCTATTATTAGGGTTAAAAAATGTCAACCCAAACCTAGAATTACCAGGTTGGGTTTGGGTTAGGTTAGGAATTGCCCCCCTTATAGTAGCATACTAAAACTACCTACTCTTTTTTGGTTAAAGATACATTTTCATTAGACTGAGCAAAGACTGCTAAAAAAATAATAATAATACTATGTAGCAGAATCACAAGTAGGCTTACTGATAATAGAAAGTAAATGGGGGATCATCCAAAATGAATTTTGAAGAAGCATACCTGTCCTGTAGTGGATCATACACTTCAGCAGAATCAAGTTGTCTAGAGCTTGAGTTCCATCCGCCGGCTACATAGACCTTATCGCATACTACAGCGCATGCAAAATCAGATCTTTTTGTTTGCATACTGGCGAGCCTACTCCATTGCTTCTTGAATGGATCAAACTGCATCACATCATTTGTTGGCGAAGAGTTTTCTTGTGGCGGGATAAATGTATCATTTGGACAAAAGTGCCCACCAATCACCAGGAATCGATTATGTATGGTAACACATGAAAATCCAAAGTGCGCGTAGCCACAAGTAGCACTTGGAATTCTAGGAAGAGGATGCCATCTATCAGCTTCTGGATCATATGCATTCCATTGAATATTTGTCTGGTTGTCTGTCAAAACAAACAACCAATCCCCACACCATCCTTCTCTAGATTTCAAGTGAAAAAAGTCCGAGCTTCTCACTATATTTCTCCACTTCTTGGACACACATTCTACAAGTCCATGATATCCATGTGACAACTTGGCCAAGCACCTCAAAGCCAAATCATCAGGCAATCCTGGAATTATAGCTTGATACACAAAATCCCTGTCAAGGTAGATCCATTAAAATAAGATATTGTAGAAACTATGTGAACAGAAACGTAAAGATGATTTAAAGATATAATGCATTTAAAATTAACAATGGGACGGAGAAAAGAAAATTAAAATAGAGTCAAAATCCACACTAAATATAACAACTATGCATCTTCCACAGAAAAAAATTCACAACTTACCTACAATATGTGTTTGCAAATCCAGACAATCAAAATCACATGCCTTTTTAGATGGCTTGAGTAGGCAGATGATCATAACCATCTAATTTGTGGCACTTGCTGAATGATTAGGATTGTATGATTAGTGAATTCAAGATGCTTTACATGCACACTGAGATTTGATTTGGATGATTTGGATTGACATGCGTCACTGCCGTGTCTACAATCAATGAGGCGCTAAAAGTTTCGTTATATGGAAGACCAATGTAAAAGTTTAGCCTGTGCAAATAATTAAATAAGTATATTTCAATGCCAGTTTACTTACAATTTTCAACCAGAAGCAAAGTTTCAACCGTTAATCAAATTTGAATGCATCATAGAACTGAACTAAAACACCATTAATCAGCCCTGCTTAAAATCTTGAACAAGTGAGACCTAAGGCATCTGTCAACCCAACTCCAAAATTTAAATATTTAGCTCAGTGCTTACAAACTTGAAATATGGATCTAAACCATTCATCATCATTATCATCAAAGCCTTGTCCCAATGAGGTTGGTATTAGCCACCGTGAATTTTGTTTCTCCATTCCAGTCTATCATGAGCCAAGTCTTCGGATAGGTTGCACTTCTTCAGATATATCTTTACTACTTCCATCCATCTCCGCTTTGGCCTACTCTTCTCTTGAGGGGCAATCAACCAACATATTAAAACTTTCCACATCAGCGCCATTGCTATCTCACATTGGACATGTCCAAACTATCTCAAATGAGTATTTCTTAATTAATAGCCTATTGATGTCACCTCTAAATACTCTTGAATGCACTCATTTCTCATTTTTATCTTTTCGTAATCCTACCACATGTGAGATTTCCCCCTACGGATGTCTCTTGCGTGAAAATAGCTTCCGACCATGGATGGAGTGTGGGCCCCCTTGTATTAAAGATAGAGAGTGATATCATGTAAGATACCCTTGCAAACATCCGCAAAAAGAAAAATATCTCTTTACCACATATCCATCTCGAGATTCTCATCTTTGCTACACTCATTTTTTGCATGGGTTGTTTCTTGATTGGTCAATATTCTGCTCCATAGGTCAAAGCCGGTCTAATCACTATCTTATAAAAATCTTCATTGTTAGTATGTTTGATCGCAAAGCACTCCACAAGCAAGTTTCCACATTAACCAGCCAACTCTTATCATATATTCGACATCCTCCTCAATCTCGACATCAAAATTAAAGAGCTATGGTTTAAAAAAAGTATCTCTTTGTGGTATCTCGAGCTTCAAATTTCTCAGGAGTTACATCTTTTTAACCATCCCTAGTGAAGTTCCAATTCATATATTTTGTCTTTGTATAACTTATTAAAAGCCCTTGGATTCTAAAACCTCTCCATCTCTCAAGTTTTGCATTCACACCACCTCTCAATTCATCCACTGTCACTATATCATCTACAAAGGTACCTTTTCTTGAATAGAAGTAGTTAACTTATCAACAATTAGTATAAAAAGAAATAAGGTTAAAGTTGACTCCTAATGCAAACCTTTGGTCATTGGAAACTTACATGCAATTCTACAATTAGTTCTCACACTAGTTACCGCTCCCTCATGTATGTCTTTAATGAAATCAATGTAATCTCTTGAGACCTTTTATCTAAAACCCACCAAATCAAATCTCTAGGCTCTAGGTACTTGGGTAGTGTGTGGGGTTGCCAGAGCAAAGGAAGAGGAAAAAAAATAAGAAGACTTGCAGTGCACCCAATCGGATTTGACTTCTAGAAAAGTCAGCCTTGGAAAACCATAAGCATTGCTGGCATAAGATTCACCAACACAAATTCTTCTGTCGCTTGGTGTTTCCTGTCAGACAAATCTTTCTTTCTATCACTCTCAGCTCTTCATAAAACTAGGATGAATCCAAACATAAGGCTCTTATTTTCCACAAAACCTGGTGAATTCATGGAAACCCATTTCAATAACATGCACCCAATTGGATTTGACACGCAGAAAAGTCTCGTCTGGCCAGCGCCAAGCAGCATTTCAGGCATAAGATTCACCAACAGAAATTATTCCGCGATTGGGTTTTCCCATTGGATAATTCTTTCTTCCTATCACTCTCTGATCAATCAATGCAACAACACGATACATGTGTATTACCCACAAGAAAATGTGGCAAAAATAAGATAAAAACGGATGAATCCAAGCACAAGGGTCTCATTTTCCACAAAATAAGAGAAATTCGTGGAACCCCATTTCAACAACATGCCATGGGATGTGGACCAACCCACACTCCCCTTTAAATAACTTGATGAACAGATTGGGATGTGACGTGACCCATCAAAGTTTTCTGAGGTGTTATCACAAAACAAGATCAAATACCCATATCATGATTGAAATTTATCCTACACCTAATTATACAATGATGCATATATATATATATATATATATATTTTTTTTTTTTTCAGAGGGGCTTAAAAGACACCATTTTCAAGAGAGAGACAAGATAATTTCTAGGGTTTCCCTGATCAAAATTCAAACACTCAAGGGAAGAGGCTAAAAACAGAATTTCTGGTAAGGTAATAAAATGAGGTTCAAGGAAAAAGAGAGAGTAGATTTGGCTTCTACTTACAGAGACATTGGCTTTTCTTTTTCGTTTTCTTCTTCCTGTGGAAAGGGGAAAGAAAATGGTGCCTGGCTCCTTTGTTCTCATCAGGGTTTTTTTTTTCCCAAACCACCCCTATCTTTTTTTATTAATTATGAAAAGGTCTCTCATGAATGGACTAGGTCTTTTTGTTTTTTTGTGGGGAGCAGGAGCTAGGGGCCACTGCTTGCTTCGTTTTGGGTGAACTAGGATTGTGAACATGGAAGCGGATCCCCTGTTTGGACCAAACAGGTTCCAGGGCCTGACACGTGGATTACTCTGCCATTTCAGCTGATGGCTCTTCTACGGTGAATAAAAAAAAAGAACAAGGGCTTTTTTACAAATTTATTACAATGAGGAGCCCCCCTATCTTCTTTTCTTTAACAAAAGCCAGCCTTTTTTGTAACTATCGTCCCTGCACGTTTGGAGAGGGGAAGAGGATCCTGCAACTGCAACTCATCTCACTGTCTATCCTTCTTCCTTCCCAGCTCACACCTCTGCTGTTTTTCCAAATCCTTCTTGAATCTTCAAACGATTCTGTGCTCATGTTTTTCCCTGTGGAATCTTGGAATGGAAAGGTCGGATTGTAGATCCGGAGCTTTGAAGCAGATTTAATGGCGGAAAAGGGACTGTAATGCGTAGGGTATTCAAAGAACAAAAAGTCTATATGGACCGACTCCAAGGCCCGATTTTTGGACTAATCCCACGTGGATTGCTGAGGTGGCCCAAGCCCTAACGTCTCTCCTCTGGTTTTCTCCCTTCCCAAACGCTCCTCGCTCATGGGGATTTCTGTTTCTTTGTTATTGAGCCGATGCATTTGTTTGTGCCTCTGTTTTTGTGAGGAATTTGTGGCATTTGTTGGAAACAAGAGTGAAAGATTGAAACTTGACATGTTTCATTGATAGTAGTTTTAAATCCAAATGGGTTAAAGATTTTTGAGGTTATGGACTGTCTATTTGGCTGTTTATATGTTCATTCTGGTAATATTTAAAGAAAGAAATGCTCATCTTTGATGTTGCCTGCTGCATCTCTATTTGGCTTTTTTTTCCTTCCTCAACTGTACCTCCCAACCAACAAAAAATGATATATTTCACATGGTCTGGAAGAAGAAGAAGGAAATGGCCTGATTCACAGATCGTCCACAAGGCAGTATTTTCAAATGTTAGATAGGTTAGAGAGTTTAGATCAGTGAATTAGACTAAATTCAAATGCAGGCAGTTGTGTCATGACCTACCATGTAAACAGTAGTAGCCTTAGACCATATCCCATAAAAATAAGTACACACACAAGATTAGTGGAATAGAGTAATTGTCCAAACCTATGCATCAGATGTAACTACTATACCTGGGTGTACAGTTTGCAGACTCTGTCATGTTCTATTTGATAGGCACTTGAAACCTGACAATATCCAAACATCTTCCTTTGTAAGGTTCTGAATTCAATTTTTATTTTTTTTAATTTTCTTTTATCATTTAGATGACTTTCTTCTTGTTGTCAGGCTTTTCTCCATCTTCTCATCAGGCTTTTTGTGATTAGGTTACATCCAAAGCTAGGAAATGCTGAAGCTAAATTGCTGTGGAATTTATTCCAAAATGACCAACTTTTTTTTGCTGTAGATTGATTATAACTAAATTGACCTGTTCCTTCATACAAATTTGGTATAAGTTTGTTCTATTTTTTGTTAGCTGTAGCATTTTTCTTATTAGTATCGCTTGTTCTATAGCATTTTTTTGCCCACACTAAAATCATTACACATCTGTATGACTTACGTTTTCATGAATCTGTTGTATAGATAATTTATTCACTGAATCTGATTGTTGTCCATTTCATACAATGGCTAGCCTTGTTATATAGCTAAACTGAATAAAATTACCACAAAAAACTGTTCTTGTTACAGTTATCAAGAGAGGAATCTGTGATATGAGGATTCTTGTTTGACATGAAGGAGAAAAGATGAGAGCAGTTCTGAATATATCTTACAAATATTGATTTGTTAAGTACCATCTTCATTGTTTTAATTTATTTTATACAAACTGTGTTAGCTCCAAGGATGTTTGATATTCTGATTTCATAGTGTGGCACATATATAGACAAGAAATTCTTATGCTTGAACCATTTTTATTGGATTTATGTTAACTTGATGTGTTAATGTGAGAGCGACTTGAAAGTGCTATTTTGTTACCACTAGACAGTGGAAGTTGTGCCGCTTCCAGTGAATAAATTTTCGTTTAGCAAGGAAACTCAGAATGAGATGGTAGTTAAAAGGTTTATCTTCATGAAAATTGAAATTCAGATGTCAGTTGAAGGATTAATTGAAACTTAAGTTTTGGGGTGCTGGTTTCATGTTTTCTTGTTTGATTTTTTATTTTTTTTTTCCTTGTTCATTTCCAATTGGGTTGTTTTGGTACTACTGATTGGGTTGGCTGCTGAAGTTTCCTTGGATTTAATGCGGGAGGGAGGGAGTATAGACTGAATCATGATAATCACTGAACATGACTTCAATTCATTAGTGTCTTCTCATCTGAATTTCGTGTTTATTTTATTTTTCTTTTGTTGTAATTTGATACAGGCCAACCAAAATACAAATGAAATTGTAAAATTAGATATGAAATGCTGCCCTTCAAGGTTTATCAAGTTCATCAAGGATTTAAAGCTAGAGGAGGTTCATATTAATGAGATAGGAGAAACACCTTTTAAACACTTTACAGAGATGCCTGCGAACTTGAAATGTCAGCGTACGTTTTTGTCAACGATAATAACTAGGTGGGATAATGAAAAAAGTGCATTTCAACTTGGAGGAAAGCTCCTTCAAATCCTACCACAAGATGTCGCGCTGATAATGGGGTTGAATATGAATGGAGAAAGAATACAATTAGAGACAAGGGTTTTGATAGAAGAATGTGAATTTTTGGAGAAATATCTTGAAAAGAACTATATAGGAACGGAAACATTAGAGAAGCATTTAAAAGCAATCTCGAAGAAGATTGCATCTAACAAGAAGAATCGTTGGATAAGAAGAGGTTGGATTCGATTGCTGATTTCAAGAAGCTTTATATGTTGTATGTTTGTAGTACCCTTCTTTTTCCAAAATCATGTCGGTCATTCCCATTCAATATCATATTCATGGTTGATAAGTTGGAAAAAGTTAATGATTATGCATGGGCTATTGCTGTACATGAGTTCTTGATAAAAAGTATACGCGAAAGCTCGAGGAAGACAACTGGATTTATAAATGGATGTGTCATGCTCTTGGAAGTAAGTAGTTATCCTTTTTTTCCTTTTTAATTATGGTTTTTATAATTGTTACAATACCATAGAACTTGTGACTTTCACATCTTCACTTACATTCTTATACCTTTTCTTACAGCCTTGGTTTTATGAACATGTTAACCGATATGAGCCTATTCACGCCAATTCTTATCCACGTTATATGCGATGGGCTAAGAGTTCGAAATACATGCAAAGCAAGTCTTTTAAAGCTATATTGGACAATCTTAGCTATGCAGAGGTATGTATACCTTCACTTTTTTCTATGATTTACTTCTTGTAGTAATTTATAATATTGACTACAATAAATGAAACAAATACTCTATTTTTTAGGTCATTGAGGAAATCACTCCAATTAAAGAAGAAATGACCTTGTTATCTCCCCCAAAAGTCTCTCAGGTATTTTTAATTTATTTTTATTCTTTAATTTAAAGTACTTGGTCATGGTTGTATGGTTGCATCCTTCTTGTGACTTATACTTGTTTTAATTATGCGTTACAGGAGACAACGACGATGGCTGATTTCATAGTCAGGAGAATGGAGGAACGCATGCCGGATATCATTGTAACTTTAGCCATATTTGTTTAAAAGTGGAAAATGCTATTCAAAATCTTTAATATTAACTTCATGTTTTAAATCTATATTCACTAACTATTTGAAACTTACATAGGGTGATCGCAAGAACTATATAACGAAGATTAAGGATTTGGAACTAAGGATTACCATATTGGAGGAAGAGAATGAACGATTAAGGAGTGAAAATATGGAGTTGCGAAATAGAGGGATCTCGGTGCCTCACTCGCCCGTGGATATTGTGGATGCCTCACTCCATCATATGGATCATCCTTCTTCTCCAATTTCGTCAATGTCTGGTTATGTTGATACATCAAGAGCTGCCGAGAATATTTCAAAGAAAAATGGGGGTAGAGTTCGGAAGCCATCGTAGATGTTACGGACCCCATATGATGCATGCACAAAAGCAACTTTGCAAAGAACGAAGAATAAAGGAACTTGCCACAAGAGAGAGAGATTGATGGCGGATGAAATCCAATCAAAGATTGACATTTCGGAAGAAGAGGAGGACGCCATTGCAAGTTTTGAAGCCAAAGTTGGAAAAGAGTATGAACCATTATAAACCTAGTCACTTTATACCATAGTACTCACACTAGATCATCAGTATTTATATTTATTAATTACTAAATAATAAGTTCTCTTTCTTTAGTGCTGAGGAGGTGGGCAGGCTAAACATTTGGCGTTCAGAAATCAAGAATTTATTGGATGAAGAAGGTTGGATATCCGATAAGGTTGGTAGTTAATTTCACATCTTATTATAAGCATTTAATCATGTATACAATTTGGAACCTTGACAACTAACACTGAACATGCTATCTTCACTTCTATATTATTGATACCTATGCTAAGTTGATGAGTGGGAGAAAGCCAACAGGGAAGATGGCTTCATTGAAGTGTTACTTCTTCACTTCGTGGTTTAATGTAAGTATTCTTCCTAATATTTGTAGTGTTTTTTAATTTTTGAATATTAGAGCTAACATGTAGCTTACTAACTCCCATACGGCATTACATTCCAACAATGAAGAATCAATTAAAAAGCATTTAAATGTGAAGAATTTGAAGTCCATCTTAACCTCGTGGGACAGAATATTTATCCCAATGAATTGGGCTTCAAAACACTGGCTTCTCCTTGTACTTGATTCAAACAAGAAGTTGTTTTGTATATACAACTCTTTGAAGTCTTGTGGTGACGTTACATACGTGGTGAGTACCCATAATAAGGTATATGCTCCTGTGAAATGTTTGAAATAAACAATGTACTTGTATATAAAACTTAACTGTTGAATGGAGATTATGCAGGTATCTTTCTTAAAAGAACAATTTGTACAAAGGAAGATTCATAAATGGGATAAGGCTGATATTCATTTCGTTGATGACTGCCCTCAACAAGACAATGGGTATGTCTCTCTATTAGAGGCTCGTATGAGAAATATAGTATCTATTCTAATTGGTATAACAATCCATCTTATATACCCCTTTTTTAACAGTTATGATTGTGGCATCTTCGTGATGAAATTTATGGACTGTCTATCGCGTGGCGATACATTTGATTTCCAGCCGGTAAATACTGTGATTTTTTATAAGCAAATTTACGTATACAACTCCTTCTCCTTGATCTAATTTTTTGTATGTTTCTTTCATTCCATCTTCTTTTCTTTCTTTTTTCTTTGTTCTTGAAATAGGATGAAATCCGGTATTATAGGAAAAAAATAGCAGCATATTTATTGCTTGGTCGAATACCGAATGACAAACATGAAGACTCATAGGCTGACCTGGCAGAGTTTCTTATGGAACGGGTAAAAACAAAAACTATCGTCTTATCAATATTTCTTCTTTATGGTGTTGGTGATCAAATTAATACTCTCTTACATTTTTATTGTCCGGTGATTTTTTTTTGTTTTCTAACATTGATCTCATATTTATTGCAGGTGGCGTACATAATTTCTTGTATAGAAATATGTGTTCATGTGAGGGAGTTCAAGAGATTCTGAAACGATGATGTCCCTATTTTGGGATTTCAGAACTTTAGTCATTCAACCTTTTTTTGGATCGAATACAACCTAGGCTCATTTGAGAATATTTTATATCAACTAGCCACACTCCAGGCTCACTTGATATACAATGCAGGACCAAGTTTTAGAAGACGGTTCTTCACAAGACGGATTTATGGCACATGCTGTGCTATTTTGAGCTCCTTGTGACAGATTTTGTATAGACAACTTGCAGATATCTGTTAATTAATCTCTTGTATATGACTGGAACAATCTTTCAGATTGGATGTTATTAATGTAATTATTGTAAATTTGATCAATGTAAGTAGTGCTTCACCATATTACTTGCCAATCTAATTGGTCCCCTTTTGCATTCGATGTAAAATCTTGGTATTAGATGCCATATGCGAAGGTCTGACAAAGCAAATTCACATGTTTCAATTCTGTGTAATAAGGTTGGATGAAAGAAATATTGTGTTATTATTGTTTCATTCAGCAAACCCCTGTATTGGATATAAAATCTTCAGACTTCAAGATGGCAGGGCAATACTATGGTTTGAATCTTTATATGCGTAGGTTCAACCCAGATTGAGAAGGTTTTATGAATAAAATACAGTTGGTTTCAGGGTGGTCATTAGGCAAAGTCCACCTCTATTCGATGTAAAATTTATTTATTAGATGGTATGCCTAGGTCTCACAAAACATATTCGCAGGTTTCAACTCTGTGTACTAAGGTTGGTTGAATGAAATACTAAGGTTTCAGTGTTTCGTTAGACTTGACCAACCTGTAATCGATATAAAACCTTGGGGATATGAGAAGGTCTGACAAAGAATATTCATAGGTTTTAAAACTGTATGCTAAGGATATATGCAACAAATACTAAGGTTGAAGTGTTTCATTCAGCGTGCTCCATATACTTTGGTTTGAATCTTTATATGCGTAGGTTTCAACCCAGATTGAGAAGGTTTTATGAATAAAATACTGAGGTTGATGGGTGGTCATTAGGCAAAGTCCACCTCCATTTGATGTAATAAAATCTATTTATTAGATGGTATGCGTAGGTCTCACAAAACATATTCGGAGGTTTCAACTCTGTGTACTAAGGTTGGTTGAATGAAATACTGAGGTTTCACTGTTTCGTTAGACTTGACCAACCTGTAATCGATATAAGACCTTGGGGATATGAGAAGGTCTGACAAAGAATATGTTTGAGAGGATGGTAAATATATATATATATATATAGAGAGAGAGAGAGAGAGGAAAATTTGATAACCATTTTGAAGATGAAACTAACATCAATTCATTTTGCCTCTATCAACTGACCATTAATATTAATTAACTTAATTTTAATTAGGTTATAATTAGTGTGTGTGTGTGGGGGGGGGGGGGGGGGGGGTGCTTGACGAGACATGCCACGAGTCAAAATTTCAAATTCTAATTAATGTGGGGAGGTTGATGATGTGATGAGACATTTTGGAAGTCAATTATTTAGAGAGCGTCAAAATCAATTGATGTCAATTGTAATTGAATTGATGTTGATTTCTCAATTAGGATTAGTCCCTTGAGGGGAGGGAAGGACTTGAAGAGACATGTCACGAGTCAAAATTTTAAATTGTAATTAATGTGGGGAGGTTGAGGATGTGAGGAGGCATTTTGGGAGTCAATTATTTAGGGAGCGTCAGAATCAATTGATGTCAATTAGAATTGAATTGATGTTGATTTCTCAATTAAGAACAATACAAATGTCTAGATAACCATGAGTCCATGACCCATGTAAAAGATAAGAAAAATCAAGTATCAATTGAAAAAAATATGAAATAAATAAAAGAGAGAGGCAGAGAGAACCTCAATAAAATAATAAAAATACTTTACTACTTGAAGGATGGGGGCATAACTACCAGAGAGAGATCATTTGAGTTGAGGGGACGACACTTGATCGGACTTTTAACACTTGGAGGATATGTTTGTCTTTTAACACTTGTAGGATCCGGTGGATTTTACATCAATGTGAGAGATTAAATGGGTGTTTTATGTTTTCCATCAATGCTGAGAGGCGTTGAGTGAGATATTCAGGGGTTTTATTTTATTCCCTTAAAGAAGATTAAAGAAATCATTGCTGAAGAGAGCCATTAAGTGGAGGAGACGAAAGAAAATGGTTGGTCAAAATCAAATATTAAACTTGGTCAAAATCAATTGAATAAAGGGAAAAAAGCACTATACCTACCTGTACTTTGGCCGTTTTGCAGAGTGCACCCTGTACTTTGGTATTTGTGACTAAACCTACCTGTAGTTTTAGTTGACATGCAAATACTAACTGCCGTGACGGAATCAATAAAATGGTGAATTTACCCCTCCATATATCAGTTTTACTCTTCACGATTTTTGCTCATTTCCCTGAAACCGCCCCTCCTTCCTTGCGATCGACAGATCTCTCAAGATTGTGGATAGATCCAGGCACGAAAGACCATCAGCGGTTTCAGAGGTATGATTTCAAGCCCTTTCTTCAAGAATGGCTTGATCCACTAGAAGAATCTCCAGTTCAACTCATTTAATCATCTTGGAGGATGCCTTTTCTCTGCAACTGGCCTGACACCCAAAATTCGGGACATGGTTTTGAAATCCTCTAATCTTAGGATCTGGATCTGTTCCAAATTTCTCAAAAATGCCATATTACCGATGAAACACAACATTCATTTTTGCAACTCCATTAAAAAACATCATTTCTTAAACCCAATTAAAAAAAATAAAAAGAAAAAAAAACCCTCCAATACCTAAATATGAAATTCCTTGAGAATGAAAAAAGATCCACAAACCACGAAAACTAACATTCAAGAATCTCAGTATGAGACTGGAAAGAGAACCCAAAAATGAATAAACAAATTAAAAGACCAAACCCCAAAAGGCACCAGAAAGATCCCTCACAGTCACAGAGGAAAATGAAAACACATGAAAATCCCTATAACAGCTTGTTGCATTAAATCAAATAGATACGCAAGGAATCCAATACCCAGATTCCAATATCATCAAAAACCGACATGAAAGACATGAATGGTAAAATCCAAGATCAAGCTAAGAAACCCATCAAACTAATTCAACAGAGGTACGACTAACTCGGGGCAAAAATTGTAAAAATGAAGAAATAAAAATACGAATGATAGGGATGGATGGAGATGTACTACTTGGTTGGGACCCACCCGATTTCACTTAACGTGGAAAGTGCATCCAGCAGGAATTGAACCTACGAATTTCCCAATGTTGAGTTGGGCGCTTTAACCATAAAGCAATGGATGCTTTAGAGTAAACTAGTGTTTTTTTTTTCTATTTCTGCCGTAGAAGGAAGAACCGCCATTAAAAGATTCCTCGTGTATCATCTGTAGCAGAACTATGAACGGGAGCTAGCAATCCGGACCGTATTGAAGAGATTCCTGATTCGGCTGTAGCCCAGTCGTACCTGGAAATCATGGCTGAATGTGAGGTGACCATATCCGCTGAGAAAACCCACCTTTTAATACTGATTTGGTAGGGAAGAGTTGGGTATGGCTTCAACCAAACAGAGGCTTTTCCGATTTCCAGGTTTTCTGCATCAGCTCTGAACTCACTCAAATGGGCATGAAGACAAGCATGGGAAACAAAGAAAATAAAGGAGAGATGGGGAAACCTCCAAATCAATTAAGGAGATATGGGGAGAGAGGAGATGGCCGGAGATTTTCTGGATCTGTCTGGCCCGGAGAGAGGAAGTGCAGACGAGAGAAGGAGTGTTGCAAATCGATTAGGTTTAGAAATTTGGAAAGGGGGAAATGAGGAAAAAAAAAAGCGGGCCCTGAGATTTTTTCTCCCCAGGGGCAAATAAGTCTTTTTGGGCGAGTAATTTGACGCCTGAATGCACCAGACACCATTTATACGACATACACCGTTAATACTAACAGAATCCGTGAGTTTTGCATGTTAATTAGAACTACAGGTAGGTTTAGTACAAAATACCAAAGTGCAGGGAGTACCCTGCAAAATGACCAAAGTCCAGGTAGGTATTCTGCTGTTTTCCCTTGAATAAATTGAGGCTGATTTCTCAATTGGAATAAGCCTCTTTCATATATATAAATTAGCCACTCATGCCAGGTCAGAATGGATCTGTGTGCATGAATGCTTACAGGGTCGAGGTTCTATCTGGGTCCAAAATTTGAATCCAGTTAATAATCAATCCAGGTTTAGGTCTGTAGCCAAATACCTTCTCAAATGTATAATGCATTACATATAACAATATGATTATATTACTAAAAGTTATATGTAACATGTAACATGTAACATAAGTAGTTTTATGAAAACGTTTATGCTAAACATGGATTTGACGGATTTATTAAGAAATATATGAAAAAAATGAATTAGGGGTTCGTATTAGGGTTGTAAACGGTCGGTTCCGGTCCGAGTCCATGGTGGACCCAGAACTAGAACCATTAAGAAGAAGGTGGAACCGGATTTAGATCCGGAACCATTTCAGAACTGATTTCTTGGCTTCGGAACCGGAACCGGAACCATATATGGGACGGGTCTGAATCTGGGTCTGGATTTAGGTAGAGAATGCTACTAAAAAATATTATTTTTAGAAGAGATTTTCGAAAATTGAGGTAATATGTCGGGTCTCGGGTCCACGGTCTGAACCAAGGTGGAACCGGACCCAGACCAATTCACTTATCGGGGCCTAAATAAGGACTCCTACCCGATTTTTAACGGTTCAGAACCTCCGGATAATCGGAGAATCGACTACCCATTTACATCCCTAGTTCGTATGCAGTAAAAAGGTAATTTTGCCCCTCATTAAGAATACATAACGTAGTCATCCTTCGTGCAACATCGTTCTTCTTCCTTGTGCCTTTGCGACCGGTAGCTTCAAAAGAAAACAACGAAAGGAATAACAGAAGGAAGAAGGAATGGAACGACCTAGTTTTTGGATGTTGTCGTTCCCTCCTTTTCTTCTACTAATAATAATCGGGCTAATAGATTGGATGTATCTTGGACGCATCTGCTAATATGAAATATCACATAGGAATAAGATTGGATGCATCTGCTAATTCATGCTCCTCCGTTATACTATTATTTAAGCCCAGTTTCTTCCATGGTCAAATGGAACAGTGACAGTTATAGCAAGGGATGCAGAGAGGAGAAGAAGGAATAAGAGAAAAAAAGGGATCGTAGGGTATTAACATTAGGCTAATGATATTGTTAGGGGACAAATTGGCCCAAAAAATATACAAACCACCAATCGGACTTTTTTTATATGTATTTATTAATAAATCCGTCTAAATCCTGATTACCATAAATTCCTTCATAAAAATCCCTATTCATAAAATTCCATATAATCATATTAAATTAACATTTTATAATAACATAATATCAACTTGGCTTTGAGTTAGGGCAGGACTGAGGTCTGTTTAAATTAAGTTTTGTACCATACATAAACTGCCTCAGGTCTAGGTGAAGGTCCAGGTGCCAAAAACACCAATCAGATCCATATGAGTCATATTATCGTGATTTTATTTTAATTGAAATCTTGAAATGATAAATTATATTAGCTATGCCTATCTATGTTGACTGTGTCAACAATCTGCATCAGTAGTGTGGACGATAAATGTGAGAATCGATTGTCAATCCAAGATTGGCGGCTAGGTATTTCCCTCTCCATATAAACAACTAAGAATCGATTGTTGGTTGTGTTGATAATGGACTTGGATAGGGATGTAAAATGGGCCGGACCGTAGAAGCTGGCCTGTTGACTGGCGAGGACCAGCCCAATCCGTACTAGGCGTGGGCCGTACTGCACAAGGCGGGGGCGTGGCCTGTGCTTGGCACGGCCCATATATGCCCATCAAATAATTAAGATCCCACTTCACTAATCTACTCCACTTCCTCTCCATCACCACCTTGTGTAATCCCAATAATAGAAAAATCAAGGAGATGCAGAAAATCAATGAGACCAACATGCATGATAAATCAAGTCTCATCTAATATCCCATCTTATCTCAATCAAAGTCTATTGAGATGGTCAACCTCTCCACCTTTGACCGTGTAATCAAGAAGACAAATCTCTACAATGGATCCTGGTAAATACACCCACCCTATTTAGTAAGTACACCCACCCTATATCTCAATGAATGCTAGGATTTGACACCTCGCTTTTCCTTCCTCTCTTTTTTGTGGCATGGACTTGTGGGAATCATTTGATGATGGGAGGGGACAGAGTACGGCTACTACTTAAAGGGCATGTTGTAGGACTTTTTTTTTCTTGGAGGAAGGACATGGCGTCTATGGAGATGAACGGCTGTGATTTGAGATGGGCCACAGGGAGTTGCCAGTGTGTTTTTTCCCGCTGGGTTCCGACAAGAACCAGGAGGCTCTAATCTGTAGGGCCCACTGCAGCGAAGATCAGGTTTTGTGGCTGAGATGAACTGGCAGATGCAGATGAAGGTTGGGGTCGGAGGAAAGAAGGACGTGAGATCATCTTAGCCGTTGATTTAAGGGGCATTGAAGTTTGTTTGGTGGTCTTTAAACCACACATTTCTTTGAGATTTTATTCAATGGTGGGTGAAATTGGGCCAGATCATGGAGGAGATGAGCTAGTGAAAGTACCTGTTTTGATCAAAGGTTGTGGCTTGAGTGGGGCCTTTGTTACTCGCATGAAAATGATATCTCTTGAAGATATAGGGATGTTGATTAATACATCAACCATTTTTTGATGTCATCTTAATTTGGAAGTAAGGCATAATTTGGTTAGAGAGCAGGTTCACACTAATAACACAAAAATCTTCCTAATCTCAAAAGTCTTGGATATTTAAAATAAATTTATTCAAACATATTACATTCCTAATCTTCCAACACAATGGTTTCAGAAGGAAACCTAGAATGCATATATTGCATGAACGCATTAATTCGCTCTGTATATGGGGTAGTCCATGCAGTTGTACAATCATGCTTGAAGTGAACCCATTGAGGCATAATGAGAGGCATTGGGTAACCATCTGTCAATGCAACCTGGACGTAGTGATTATTATTTACATACACGATAGCAATAGCAACATGTTGATTCGACAGTGGTGGAGTAGATTGAAGTGGCAAATACGTAAAGCTCTGTGCAACACTTAAAACGTGTAATATCACATTGAACCTCGAAACAATTAAGAGACCCATATCTGGCATGGTCATCCAATGCTCAATCGGTGCTCCTCTATCTAATGCAAAAAAGTTCAGTGAGTTGTAAACACGAGTCCATAGGTCATCACTATCAAATATTGCAACATACTGTGTCCTGAATGTGTGCAATTCTTTTATTAAGTTATACCGGATAGTTGGCCATGCATCTTCGTGAAGACCAAGACAGACAGCTATAGCCCGAAATCCCCAATTTCCATTAGGTTTTACGTCTTGTACATGCATAATGTAAGGATGCAATATATGTGGAAACTGACGAACATATGCATGTACAGAGTAGTTGTAAATAGAGGAGCAACTGTGTCTCGCTGGTTCCTGAAACTGGAAAATATTTGTTACAACTTTTTTTTTCGAGGAGGGACGTCCACGAGTGTTCTTCTTAACAGCAGGTTCACGAATTGAAGTTGTTGATGGTGTGATTATCTCCCTCAACTTCCTTAAAAGACTGAATTTACCATGCCTTATTTGCTGCTTAAACTATTCCGTGAACACTTGTAGCTCGACGTCACAATCGATGTCATCATCTTGAAGAGACACACACGGTGATAAGTCAAGTTTTCTCCAAAATTTATCTATGGAATCAATTGGTATGGGACGACCATTGTTCAAATATATTGCTTGCTCGTGCGCACATGGTAGTCTGTAGCTCGTACGAAGTCGACATCCATATTTGTAGGAAACTTCTCCGACATCCATAGACCGCTCAAATTCATTCAAAATCAGATGCAATGCGTGACTTGAAACGAAACCACATAATTCCTGGAAGTGTGGTATATTGAATCGATGTTGGACGATAGTTTTGCTTTGCTCAATACTTGCTTTGATAGCTATGTCCTATGATTGGATGACTTGGTTAATAAACAACAACGATGTCTCCAAATTTGATTGTGATGACTCCAAGTATCGTTTCAACTTCGCATGCTGGCTTTCGACTCTATTAGTTGTCTAGTTTCCAAAATGCAGATATCTGTCAGTCCAGGCGGATACAAACATCTCCTTATACGGTGTCAACCATACATCCTTAAGATAATTAATCATACCTGGAAAGTTTTACAACACTACCACAAGGTCCGCCAATTTGCACACATAGGCATTCTCAGTTTCAGATTCCAGCAACATATTCCACATTTTGTAGAATGCATTCCAGGATTTCTTGTCTGTTATTGATGGCCTGCACTTTCTCAAAATACTCCTATATATGTGCCACCTACAGAGTAATTTCTTAGCATCGGGAAACACCTGGGCAAATGCATTCATCAAAGCCAACTCTCTGTCCGTGAAAATAACTCGTGGACCGGTGCATCTATCCATTGTTGACTGTAGACACCTTAAAACCCAAGTATAATTGAACACTTTTTCTGAGTGTATGAACACGAATGCTATGCAAAATGTCATATTAGTTGCCGTCACGCCGACAATCTCAAGGAGAGGCATCCTGTACCTGTTTTTTTTTTTTTAATCAGTATCAAGAATATTCATTAAAAAGAGACAAGTAAAATGAATACGAAAGCTGGGAAAGAGAAAGGAGAAAAAATAAAGAAAAGCAGTACCTGTTTGTTTTATATGTTGTGTCCATCAAT
Organism: Cinnamomum chago; assembly: GCA_038049695.1. Taxonomy (NCBI): domain Eukaryota; kingdom Viridiplantae; phylum Streptophyta; class Magnoliopsida; order Laurales; family Lauraceae; genus Cinnamomum; species Cinnamomum chago. Next base: position 33,497,119 of record CP142461.1, read on the forward strand.
AACACGTGTGGGAATGCATGCCATCGATCTAATGATCCTGGATGTGCGAAGAATAAATCTTTAAGCTCATTGGTTACAGCATTTGTTCGACTCTCGAAAATGTATCCTTCACGTTGTAGGAATGACATGACAACTTGCATCTGGGTTTTACCGGCTTTCTCTGCCATCCGAAATTTCTTGCGTGCATTGTATATGGTTTCAATGGTAGACATGTTATCCGGATTCTGCTTTTTCAACGATGTCAAGATATCTCGTGGCTTCACATTTTTCGTAGACAGATGTACCGTCAACTGGATTTCGGATTCAGAGAGCCGACCGGGGTATGGATGTCCCTCCATATATGATGCAGGGGCATGGTTATGTGTTCCACATACCACCCTTGCCATCCAGTCATCACTTGTTCGCATTTTCACCCATTTCACTCTTAAAGGACAATCATTTCTTTTTGTGCTTGTAACCTTTGTGGAAGTTTTCTTGCTTATGTATGTGCCACCGCGATCACATTGGAACAACAGTCTAGGACTCTTCCCGATTATACTAGTCTCTGACCTTTTAATGACAATGATATATCATAAATTGCGTCCAGTATTTTGAATACAATCAATTAGAGATTGGCGCGGATTAAATACTTGAAAATGTATTCATTCTGTTAAAAATCAACAACTTTTTATTAAAAACTGACAAAATAAAATATAATTGGAATTGAGTTAATATCATACCATGTCGGTGGAAAATTCATTTGTAACATTTTCATCCACATTTTTGTCTTCTTGTTTTATTTCGTTTCTGAGAATATCATCCTGACAACAATATATATTCACTTGAGCATCTGCAATTAATAAAAAAATATTTCCTGAAATAATTAAAGAATTGAATATTTACCTGATCACTTGAACCACTTAACAATCGCAGATCATTGGCCCAAATTCTCAGTTGATCCAAATTCATATCTTCTGCTGGTATGTATATTGTCAAGAAGAACCATATCTATGTATATATAGACTAAAACACAGATCTGATGGAACTAAAGAGACACACTTTAATAGAGAATATATTCTCTGTAGGGAATATATTCTCTGAAAACAGAGAATATATTCCCTGCAGAGAATATATTCTCTGTACCTACTGGTGAGATGAGGTCCACTTAAGTACACTTGACATGGTTAGACTTGCTGCTGTTATTGCATCAGACGATATGTACCTGAAAAAGCAAATATCAATCCTCATTATGACATTCTCTTATTTTTGGAAAACCTTGAATAGTGCATCTCTCTTGATACATTGGTCACTGCAAGATCTAGCATTGTGCTAAATTTTACAATCTACCTTCAGTAATGGATGGATTGATTAATAAAAAAAATCTGTTCAACAACCTACCCCGTCCGTCTTCCAATCCCAACCGTTCAAATGGTGGGCCACAACATAAACGGACGACTTCCATTCATGGGTCATATTGCAATCAATAGCTTTTAGTACCGCCAATTTCCCTTCAGGGAGATTTGGGACAACAATTTGCATCTTTTAAATTGGGATCATGTCGTTCGAATCGTACGGATGTGATGAGAGAGGACCAAAACCATTCATCAATCGAATTGGAAAAGATGTGCATCAATCAAGTGCTTATCTACTGTTCTTCGTACGTTCTTGATGGGATTTTACATATAGGATGAGTGTAATAGAGTGGGATTAATCCAAGTTTTGAAAAAGTATACTGACCAAGTCTCATCATGGAATGATTATCTCACATCCAATTAGTCAAAATTCAAATCCTATAGGCATAGTGTGGGTGTAAATACCAACACCCCTCCACAATTCATGTAAACCTATAGCCGTTATATCTCTACATTGATATTATATTCGATATATATAGATTGAGATAACATGAGATTTGATTTATCATGTCTGTCTCCCTGGTTTTTTCTATTACCCTCCCACACTTCAATCCACTTGCTCAGACCTCACCGACATCATCTCCACGTTCCCAGCCCTCTAAAACCCCCTGCATGATTGCATCTCATCATCTGTTAGTCACTTCAGAAAGCCTCCACCTTTTTATTTAACTTCCTCAGGAAACAAGCAGTACTCCATGCAAACATCATTCCGTAGCACAGAATCCTTACTGCTTGGGCCACTCACAAGCCCAATCCGAGCCATCTAAACCAGCCACTGGACAAACTCACACGTACTCGATTCTCACATCTTCACCCGTGGGCCAGCCCAGAATGGCAGGGACAGGCTCGTGCTTGTGAGCAACGTTGGGCCAAGGCCTTGCTAGCCTGGGCACGGCACGGTTTCACGGGCCGGGCCATTTTTCCCGCACAACCCATTTTACATCACCGGGACTTGGGTAGTATGTGTATGTGGGTGTATGAGTATTTATTTCAACAACAACTGATAAAAATGTGTTTGGAGTATTTACCCACACAAAGGGGCAAAAATGGGTCGCTGGCGAGTTATTTTAGGGTTTTTCCAACAATATTCAAACTGTTTTTTTCCTCCCCTTTTACGTCTTCCTCCCCCAACGCTCAAGCGTTCACTAACAACCACCAGTAGGAGCCACGTGTTGTGGGCCTGTTGTTGGTGGTTGTCATTGGCCCGGTGACTGCTGATGGCCTGTGAAGGGGATAATAATGAGCTAAATAGTAATGTATTTCAGTCATTACAGAAAAATTTGGGGAAAAACTCTCACAGAGAGGACTTATTTATAGTAAGACTGAAAAACTTATTAATCCTTTTGAAATAAGCATTTGATTAGACCCCTTCTTTGAAAATTGTTGAAACTTTTAAGATCTTTTTGAATATGCACCCATTATACTCTTTGCACGCAACTTGCATGTAGGCTAGGGGTGCAAGTACATAAGAAACACCTTTCCATCCTTTTATATATAAACTACTGGAGCCATGCACGTGTAATGCACGTGGACCGAACACATAATTTTATTAATTTAAAAAAAAATAGAGTTTTTAAAAAACTCAGTAGAAGCTTCAATATATTTAAAAATAAAATTTCAACAGAAAATGAGTGATTGTAAATTGCAAGGTCCGTGCAATGTCCAAATACAACTGACACTACTTTTTTCCTATACATTTGAAATATATATATATATATATTGTGAGAAAAATGAGATATCAAAAGACAATTGATATGGAATTTATATAACTTTTTGAGTATATAAATCACATATTTCTAGATATTTTTTCATGAATGTGTATAAAGAAAACTTAAATTTACTTTATTTAACCTGTCAGGTCGACTTATCAGTTTCCTGGTAAACTTGACCTGCTAAAGTTGGAATCCAGTCGAAAGCATAGTCAAATTGATAACATGCAGTTTTATAAAAAATAAAAATAAAAACTAAGAACCAGATGAGCTTACTGTTCTAACCAATTACTATGAACATTATATGTTTACTACAAAATCAGATTCTATTAAGGAAAAAAATTAATTATATCATACCTAAGGACATCAGAACAAAAGAAATTAAGATGGTGGTTTTAGTCTTAACTTACAAAGAATAATAACATCTCACACCGACCATGAAGAATAATAAAGTAATCTGGCTTGTCCTCAAGCGACATGGATCAACAATGGTGGAACTATGATATTAACTCTGACGGGTAAGATTTGCAGAGCACCTGTTGATCAATATTAGTATTTAACATGTGCTTTGTTTTATTTTATAAGATGGACCACTATTAGGTAAAAAGAGGCAATACCTCTCCAAGAGTCTGCATCTTCATTTCCTTGATACAAAGTGCTATATTTTATACCCAGAGCCTGCATCTCACCCTCTCCAGCACCACAGGCGTGGAGTGCATCACCTTCTCCAGCGCCTGCATCAACTTCTCGCTCACACCATCACCTGCATAACCAAATAAGAGCACCCCCTCCTCTTCCTCTTCCTCGCATTGCACCATCACCTTCTCCTTCTCCATTTTTTTCTTTCCTTTCTTTTTTCTCCTCCTTCCTTCCTCCCAGCATACACCCACTGAAATGGCCGTTTATGAGGGTTTTTCCCATTAACTCCCCTATTTATATATGAAAATATTCACATAAAATATTCACGTGCATCCCATCCCTTGCATATTATGGTGAGGGATAACATAATGGGGCAACTTTATGATACATCAGAACCATCTACACATGCGGGACCTCCTTAAGAATATTAGATCCATCAAGTTTTCAATAAATGAACTTTCCGAAAATATATGTGATAATTTGTATTTCCAAATATATTGAATAGAGGATTTTACTGAAAAATATCCTTAACTTTGTGAAGACTAAAAATGCCATCAAATTTCCATATAGATGATAAAAGGCGCCCTCCAACTTTTTTTTTCCTTTTTTGCTTCACAGCAATATCGTAGCTCATTTCTTCTTCTTTCTTTTCCCTTTCTCTTCTTCTTTTGTCATGCTATGTCTCTATCTAATTAGGAGACCGAACACTAACAACTTGTTTGGAGCTAAGAGATGAAAAAAAGAAGAAGAGTTCTCCTCTGTTTGCCCCACTGCTTATAATACGTAGGAAATATAGTTAGCACGGGCACCTATGGCTGGTAGTAGAATTAAGAGAAGAAAAATCTTCATTTGGATGTCATCGATAGACGACAATTTCATTTGATAACTTCAAAACCAACACCCCATGTAACCGGACTAGAATGGCAAGCCAATCACCCTAATTTGAGAATCAGGTGCAATATCCATTTTCCTGGAGTAGAGACATCTGATAATTGCATATTAAGATACCTATTAACAGTCTCAAGAAACCCAAACTGCTGGGCTCTCTACTAACATCTTGTCACGGCCCTGAACCCGATTAGTGATTAAACCGGTACCGTGGTGTGAAATTTAGGGCTAATAATTTTTTTTTTGCCCTTAATATCCAAGGATCGAAGTCCGCCGTGGGGATTGTGTAGTTAAGCCTCATTAACAAATTAATCAATGGGACTTGTTTGGTAAACACAACATTAAACCTGTAGAAATATCAAAGCAAGTACGATATTCATCCCATTATATATATGTTCAAGTTTCAAAAGATAAAAGGTTTCAAAAGATAAAACATATAGAGTTTATAAACATCTGGACCATCCTAAAAACCTAGGTCTTGGTACAAAAGATATACAGTGCTAAGATAGACAAGTCCAAAATATCTAAACCAAAAGATGACATGAGGTGTTACAATGATAGATATCCCTATGTAACGCACACTAGTGCCAGGAGTGATGACGCTAAACTATGTCATCGGCACCCCACTCTCGTACCTCGTCCTCCTCCCCCAGTTGAGGATCCTCTAAGATTGCATCGACATCTGAGTCGGCGTAATAGTAGAAGGTGTCCTCTGTACATCATGGAATAAAGGATCAACAACATGTTTGCAAGGAGATAAGCAATACACATTATTCATAACATGGTCCAAATAAGAATAAAGACAAGTACATGATTATGTGATATCAAGGTACAAGCTAGGCATAAAGCATGACTAATACGAGAGTCAAGTAACAATGTAAGTCCTTGCAAGGTAAACAAAAATAACCATCCATGAAATGCAATGTCAAGCAAGAGGGGACTTCGTCGATGTCCTAGCCATCTCATGGGGGGTATAAGTGACGTCCGTGCCGACTACAAATACCCAAAGTCCGATTCTAGGGGGATCCTAGCTCCCGGTCCTAGTCCAAGCCCGCTCCTAGCTATTCGCGCCATGGACGCCATCCAAAATCGACTGCCCACCCTAGCGTTCGGTATCCGGCCCACTTTATAATCCTCCGTCTGCAGCTGGTCATGAATGCATGATGATGATGATGGTTTATATACGACACAAGTTCCAAGACAAATACACGTGGATATGTTTCCAAGTACAAGATAACAAGCCGATGGTTACTCCAAGATACAAGTCAAGTTTCAAGTCCCATGAGTAGTCCTCTTTCAAGTCTATCCACATGTGTTTATCAATAAAAGACAAGGTACCTAAGGATACATGCTAAGTCCGGTCAAATCCTATTTCTACAAGTTAAGTTATTAGTTAAACAAGTATTCAAGATAGAGTGTATAAGGTATGACAAGCTATGGATACAAGATTCGAGAGTCAAGAGTGAAGAACAAGTCAATCCTAGGTCAAGAGTTGTCTACCGTGTACCGAACGTACCCCTAACGGAGTACGTATGGAGAATGGGTCAATGGTGTCCTCATTTGGCGGGCCCACGGTGTACAGAAGTTGTTGGGCACCAATTAACTCATTTCCAAACGCATTCGGCCAAGTTACATTGATATACGAAAAATCCCGGACAGCCAACAAAGCACACCAAGTCAAACGTGCTCCGTTTTCATTTTTTCCCAATTGGTCATGTAAGGGTAGGGTCAATAGGTTCCAACCTAGGGTCCAAACTAGGTTTACAATCCATTTCCAAAAGAAATAAGGGCTTGGTTCATTGATCCAATGCCCACTTCCTTTCCCAATCTCTGATGATTAAGATTAGTATACCATTGGATTCTACGTCTTGACTGCTTTCCGACGATACGTAGAACTCCAAACTCCGATGAACGGGTCAAAAGCTATGGGCGTTCCAAGTAGCCCCTTTTAACCACCCTAGTATAGGCGCCCTAAGCTTCTATCTTCTGGCGTCCGGACGCCAGAACCTCAGCGTCTGGACGCCTGAAGGCAGAAACCTCCCGAGATTCCTCTATTTTGCTTGATTTCTAATCTCATTCCTTCCAAACCATTTCCCACCAATTTCAAGCCTTTTCAAAGTTTGTAACCTACACAAAACTAAGCCACCATGCTCTCCTCCAAACTACAATCCATTCATTTTTCCAACCCACCCATTTCAAGTCCATTAACCAAATTACCTAATTAATATGTGAAATCCAACATAAACATAAACAAGCTTGGAATTTAAGATTTTCTAGACAATTCATCATCAAGAATGAAAGTAAACACATGCGCGGACAACACATATAGCTAATCTACTTACCTTCACCAAAGAGAGTGAAAGAGATGGAAATTGAGAGAGAAATGGAAGAGGAGAGCTCTTCACTCATACCCTAGCCAAACCACCACTCCAAAGCCTCTCTCCTACACTCTAAGGACACAAGGAAAAGGAAAGAATAAGAGTTCATCAACATGCAAGACATTAACAACAAGGAGGAAGAAAATTAGATAGGAAGGGGTTGATGAAAACTTACCAAACTTGGATCGAAATGTGAAGAAGAAAGGAAGACAATGGTGGACTTGGTTTCTTGGAATCTTCTCTTTAGGTAGCACATGCAGGAAGATAGATGAAAAAGAGAAGAAGTTGAGTCATAGCAGTTGTTGCATTTTGAAATGGAGGAGGAAGAAACGAATGTGGTAGCTGGGCTTGAGTTTAAAATAAGAGATGAAGGGGGAAAAGTCCAAAATACCCATTTGAGTGAAATGAGAGAAATGCAATTATTTGAGGGACTTTGAGGCGTCGAATAGCGACAAGTCAAGAACAAAAAATGACGAGCGTGATGAGATCTTTCCAACGGACCCAAATTCGGCAAAAAAGGAATTTTCTATCCAATTTTCCTATTAATCACAACCTAACCCCCCTACTAAGACTAATCGCACTGGGAATCAAACTAAACTTCGCAAATCACTTTTTAATGATAAAAGAAACTCGCTTATCCACTAAACCCGCCTAATTAGCTAGAATAACAATTAATTAGGCTAATTGCCAATATTAGAAAATTAAACACCCTGTTAAGGTCGGGGACTTTACACATCTGGTATGCTGTTCTTTCTTCTTCTTCTTCCTTTCTCTGAAAGTTTATTTGTGGGTTTGATGTATTTATTGCTTTTTGTTGTTTTGTGGTTAAAATTAATAAGATGGGGTGATGGGGTCCTTGAATGGTGGGTTTAGTTTATTGGGAATTGAGGCCAAATCTGAAGCTATTTTCATGAATTGAGGCATTGAGGCCATGTCTGAAGTTACTTCTGTTGTTCTGGGCTGACTTGGTGTTTAGTTATTGAGAATGGAGGCCAAATCTGAAGTTATTTTCACGAATGGTTTTAGAGACTGTAGTTTTAAACTTGAAAGTGAGTGATAATTTGTAGCTTTGCTGGACTGTACAAGGAGCATGAGCACATTTAACATTGGTTTGATAAGATTAGCATAAATGATAGGTGGTTGTGGTTTGAAGATGTGGGGGTGGAAGTTGCATCTATTTAAATTGTTGGAAAGAAGAAGAAGAAGAAGAAAAACGGAGTGGCTAGTCTTTTTCATTTATATTACAATTTGAGGCCTTTTTAATTGTCTTCACAAAGCCAGAGGGGATTTTTTCCGTAAATTCCTCCTTCAATTAATATAGATACTTATATTTATTTATATATGAATTTATATTTATACATGATTTTCAATCTGTCATTAATCTGTTTACCTTCGGTTTGGTTAAAAATCCTCGGATCGGATCGGTTTTATGGATCGGTGGATTTTTTGTGCACCCTTGATCGTATCATATTTAGTTGCACTCATTTGCACATGTGATGCATAAATCATGAGATGTGAGAATCACCTCCTCTTGCAAAGGTACTAGTACAAGTTTTCACCGTGATTACATTCCCATGGGCCCATTAAACACTTTTATTTATTTTTATTTGTATGGACCCCATAGTTGTAATTCAGACTATTCACCTTACTTGTTGAACTAATACAGTACCCCAACATCTTGAAGCTAATTATATTAAATCTTTATTGATTTTGAGTAATTTGTAAAAATGTCCCAACCTATAGTAATTTTTTTGCACTTTTGTGATCTCCTAATTCATGATCCAAACCATTTAGTATTCTCATATTAATGATAAGCATCAATATCTTTAGTTTTATTTTTTTATTCTTCATGGATTTTGAGAAATTTGTGGAAAGCATAAAAAAATCGAAATACGTCTAAAATCATTGGATGTACTCATTTATTAAAGTGGAAGTAGTGGTTTTGACAAATATGGTAATGTATTTCATATGTGTAAGATTTGCATACATAACTTTTAAATTTATATTCACATATGTACAGCCCATTTTCCTTTCACATATGTAAAAGGAAAACAACCCCTAGAAATCCTAAGTTAAAAGAATGAAACCTCACAATGGGGCTCATCTATTATGAAAATAAATGTCCTCTCAATGTCTAAGGTAACTCCAAGATTTTCCCAAATAGGAGTTAGCCCCACTATAAGATTGATAAAAACGTGATAACACAATACAACAGATTATTCGATGTCATTTTTTAATCAAAAAGCCGTTATTACAGTGGACCAACTCTTATTGGGGTAAAATTGGGGATACTCCATACACTTAGACGAATTTAATTTTGAGTGGCTTAGATTTTGATTAGGTGCACCTCAATTTGGAGTTCTACTCCTTTAACATGAAGTTCTTAAGTAAAGACCTTGGAGCTAGGGTAGGGACTCACACTTTTCCGTTGATTGTTGTAGCCTGATGGGCTTTGCGAGTGATAAGCACATACAACAACACTTCCTTTGGATTTCTACTTGTGAGATCTAACTTGATTGGCTCACCACACTAAACGCCTGAGTACCCGATTGACATAGTTAATGAAGTGTTTAGGGGTTTTGACGTATTAGTCATCTTTAAACTCGATTTTCCCATTTTTAAGATCAAAATTTAGATAATGTACGTCACTAGAGTCGCTTGACTCTGTTCAGCATTTTTTTTAAAGCTTTTTTGCACCATATCCGATAATATCATGAGACTATCCAATGATATCATGAGATTTATCGGTTTTTGTATCATACACTTTTTGTAAACATTAAGGGGACTTGTTTTTTAGATAATACGGAAAATGACAGAAGTAAATACACATTTGACCAACATTTCTCAAGTTCCCTAATAAGCTACATAAATGCTATGAAATCATGTGACAATCTCATGATATTATGGAATTTATTAGGTTTTGTGATACGACATTCCCATGATATCGTGGGATCTGGGGCAAAAAAGTTAAAAAAATGGTCAACCAGAGTCGAGCAACTTTGGTGACATTATCTAAATTTCAGACATGAAATTGAAAATAATATGTTAAAACCCAAAATATTTATAAAAAGTTTTATTCATTTTAAAAATTGATATTCTAATTTATAAAATTAAAAAATAAATAACCAAGAAATATTAAAAAATAAATAATAAAAAATGGTGTATGGTTATTAGAATACATTGATATTGAAAACACTCGATCTATAAAGTAATCCACCAAATTTTAAGTAAAACAAGATTTACAATTTCCTGTACTTAAATTTTTTTTAGCAGGATTAATTTTGTTGGGGCAAAGACCTCAATGATACACATGTCATTGAAAAAAGTACTTAAAAGTAAGAGTGTAACAGTTCGGTTGACCGGTCATTTTGGGAAAATCGTTAACTGAATTGTAACCACAGTTTTTTGTCTTTTAAAACCGTAACCGTAACCGTATCCACAAAAATCGTGGAAAACCGAACCGTGGTTAACCGTATTAGATGGTTCGGTTACGGTTAATAATCGTGAAAAAATCTCAATATTCTCACTTCTCTTCTTACATCCATTGTGTAATGGTTTTGACCACAAAATTCACCTAAATTTCAAAACTTTGATAAGGGTGATCAACATCTTGTAAAAGATTTGATACAAATTTGATAAAAGACTACAATTTTTCCATAGCCAGAATAGAATCCACCCCAAACAACATATTTTAAAAACACAGGCCCTACCATTCTCAAAGCTGAATTCTTTTTCACATTCCCCCTTACCATGTAATTTCTACACAACAAGATTCCATTCCAAACTCAAAATAAAGAAAAAGAAAAACCTTATAACAGAAAGAATCAATCAAATTAAGGACAAGAAAGAAAGATATGCAAATCATAACACTCACTGTCTGGATATCGGACTCGTTAGGTTCGTCCAGCAATAGGATCTTGTTGGTGTCGGCCCGCTCGTCCTTAATCGATAGCGAGTCCAATTTTAGTTTATTAGAATCCTCGCTTCCCTTGGTGGGTGTTGTCGAGGAGGCTTCGACTTCTTTAGCTTCGTCAGCCCACACATGCTTCACTTCAGTGGTCTTCTCATTTAATACCACTTCCGTTCCTTTGCTCTTGTGTCCGCCATTGTTGCTGCAAGAGAGAGAGAGAGAGAGAGAGAGAGAAAGAAGGGTTTTGTGTATGTTGCTGCAAGGTATTTTTTTTTTTTTTTTTGTAATGTATTGAAGCAATAGAGAATAGTAGCTTAAATCTCAAGCAGAGACTATCGCTTGATGGTAGGGATGACATTTTTAACCCGCCCCGCTCCAACCCGGAGTGCCCGCCCCGCCCCGTACAGGTTTTCCCCGCCCCGACTCTTAGATGGGGCGGGGACAGGAAAAAAAACCATACCCCGAATCCGGGGCGGGGCGGGGATGAGTATGGCTCTTGCCCCGCCCCACTGCCCCGCCCCGTAACCCACCCCGAAATAACACCCCATGCCCCGCCCCATGCCCCGCCCCGAAATTAATAATCCTCTAAAATATAAATATATATTAGATTTCTTTTATAATAAATAAACATATTTATATGTAAATGTATATATTGATTTTATGTTGTTATTAAGGGTTAAGTAGATTGATTGAAGACTTTTTTTAAAGTTAAACATGTAATTGAATGAGACATTATAAAAGCATATAATATGATCCCATTCCCTCTAATTCAAATTTAATGAAGTTAAAGTTGTTAAAAAATCTATCTAAGCTTATTTTACTTTAATCATATATAATGTTAAATTGTGACAAGATAAATCATATTAAATAAAACGAATATAAATATATAATAGAATGATGGATCATGCTTTAATAGCAAAGTAAATTATAGTAACTTATAATAGCAAAGTAAATTATAGTTAGTAACTTAATATGATTCTAATCATACTAACAACACTATAAATTATACTAATTTTAATTATATGTAATCAACCTCTTTATTAGTAAGTGGAGTTCATTGGTCTTAAAGTGAGGTTCCTGCCAAATCAATGAGATTTAATGATATTTGACTATCAACTATTAATAATTTTGACTCGACTTGATTCTCGTTAAGATCTTCCAATCTTTTTCTTACCTGTGGTTGGTATGCATATGGTTGGGGCCCAGACCATGGAAAGTTGGGTAAGCTTGTTGAGGGAAAATTGGAACATATATTATGTAGTCAGTTCAATACCAGAAATGGAGTGAAACCATGTATTGATGGAGTTCATGATATTTTAGAGAGATATTGTCCTTTTTATAAAGAATGTCTCAAAGCATATATGATATTTTCAAGTGTATGTTAGTGGCCTTCAAGGGCTTAGAGAAATTCTTATAAGAATAAAATCTCACTTTAAATAGGTAAAATTTCAGGAAAAGGAAAATTTATATTATTAATTTTAGATAATTTTAAAAAATTTAAACAATCTAACAGTGCCCCACACTTATAAAATATTTATGCGGGGAGATCTTTTTATTCTATTTTGGGAGATTTTTTTTAATATTATTAAAGGCATAGAGACAACATAGATGAATCATTCATGTACTTTTTACCATGTAAAATAAATTAATTTACCTTTTTTTTTATAGTCAATTCAAAATTTATTTATTATATTTATTATTATACCACATCGGGGCGGGGCGCCCCGCGGGGCATGTCGGGGCGGGGACGGGGTATGTAACATACCTCGAATTGCGGTGCGGGGCGGGGCGGGGCGGGGACAGGGAGATTCGGGGCGGGGACGGGGCAGCCCAATTCCTGCCCCGCCCCGCCCCGTTGCCATCCCTACTTGATGGGGTTGGAAGGAAGAAGGAAAAAAGGGCATGGAGAAAGGGGCTAAGGTTTGTTAATAAGTTAAGAAGTATTACATTTAGCCCCCTTATTTTTTATTTATTTATTTGTATAATGGAATGGTTAACAGTGTGCTGTTAACCGAATCGCATTTTACGGTTCGATTCGGTTAATAACCTTGAGTTATTACGGGAAACCGTAACTGAACCGAACCATGCGGTTTTTGAATTTCATTAACCATAATTATAATTGAACCGTGAAACACGGTTATTAACCGCGGTTTGGTTTGGTTTGGTTAGACGGTTTTTTTGTTTTCTTTTACACCCCTACTTAAAAGATAAGTAAAAGCTTATGCTCTTTATTGTTAAAAATTACATTGAAGCCATAATCACTTGAAACACTTGGGCCCACTTTTGATCAGTCACACTCCCAAATTGCCTCTCATGTTCTAGCAGTAGGCCCAACTTCACTCTTATCAAACCTTTATCCACCATTGGATTAAATTTCCAAGTAATCTATGGTTAAAAGAGCACTAAACTTTATGACAATTAAATCAACGGCTAGGATGATCTAATGGGGCTGAATCTTTCTGTGACCCTTATCCATAAGGACTCGTTTCCTTGTATATCCCACCCTCCACTAATTAGTAGGCATCTAAGTGGTCCATGAGTTGGACTTTATATGAGGACTATGCAATCTACTCGTAGGAGAACAATACTCGTATTACAATTGATATGCACACAAACTGAGGTAGTTAACATCTAGAAAATACCAATTCTAGGGTTTTTTTGCTCTTGAATTCTCATACATCTTTTAATGTTTTTGAGTTTATTTTTCCATAAATCATGTTGATAAGCCTCATATGCTGCATGACTCGGTTCTTAAGGGATTGATCCCTGGTATGCCACACTTCCCACACTTGTGCACTCTCCTTCCCACTTTATAGGCTTCCTCGTTCCACTTGTGTGGGCCCTCTTGGGTCCCAGCGCCCTTGGCTGAGGTAATAATAATAATAAAAATAAAACTAATAGGCAGATGTGTATTGGTTTCTCATAATACCCAATATGAAGCCCTATACTCATATATAAAACCATGCTAACAGCCAAGAATAAGAATATGCTCAGTTATCTGCACCAAATAAAACAATACAGATGTTATGATTACAATTATCTTGATTCCTTTTGTTGTCCTCACAGATTTAAAGGTCCTTTGCTATTTCATCAGCTGTGAAAATGATGTTAAGTATTCCATTGCCCAAAGATAAAGTCATTAAACATTTCAACAAATAATTTAAAAGGGAGAGGCATCCATAAAAAACAACAAAGGGCAAAAGGACCAAAACAATAGTGAACTCCATAGGCTTGTTTGTTTATGTTCAAAAGACATTTTAAATAGAGAACTGAGCTTGTTGGCAAAGGTCCTTCTAATGATGATAGATGAACAACATGACATATCACCAAACTAACAAATTTCCTTATCTAATTCTTGAAGATTAATACTATGATAGAAGCCTGTTATTGAGAAAATCCAAGAACAAAGAACATGTCAGATCCATCCACGGATCGCCTGTTCACATGTAAGCTTTACATATGCAACATGTATTGTATTGAAGCTAGAGATGGGTGTGAATAGAAAGGTATGGAATGTAGACAGGAGGAGCCCCACATGGAGTAGCTTTGGGGCATATGCTCAAGTATAAGGCAGTTTTCTTCTTGACTTGGTCCACATGCTATTGTTATAATTAATGTTCCATCTATATAACAGTGACATGAGCCGGCCCGTATAAGGCAATCCTCTTCCTATCACTAGTACCTTTCAAAACTTATTACATCTTTATGCTTTCAAAATAAAATAAAAAAGGAAGCTTCCAAAATAAACACAAGAAATCTACTTACTATTTTCTCAACAGGGAGATTTGATTAGAGGAGTCCCAGTCAGTGAGAATTTTGTTTAGTCAATGATAATTAATTAGGGGTAGCAATTTGGTAGGGTTGGGTTGGAACTGGTTGATGCGTGATGTAATGGATATTATGTATAGGCTCAATCAAAATTCAATTCATTTATTAGTTGGGTTGAAAATGTGAACCTAAACACCAAATGTTATAGGAAGTTTGCTTGCCAATTTCATGCTTTTTACTCATGATTTTTTTTCACATCCATTCTTCTCTCTCCTCACAAGTCCGGCATGCAACTCTTTATCTTCATTAGTCTTTTATATCCATAAAAAAAGATAACTAATTCATATTTTTTATGCCTTTGCTTTTTATCAATCTACGAAAAGGATTGCAAAGGTTCTATGCATCTTTTCATTGACATAACACTTATA
This sequence comes from Cinnamomum chago, assembly GCA_038049695.1. Classification (NCBI taxonomy): domain Eukaryota; kingdom Viridiplantae; phylum Streptophyta; class Magnoliopsida; order Laurales; family Lauraceae; genus Cinnamomum; species Cinnamomum chago. Next base: position 33,512,230 of record CP142461.1, read on the forward strand.
TGTCTCGATTGATATAAGTCATCACATGATAAAGTTGGATAAGGCTCGGGCATGTCTGCACTTAGAGCATGCCCTTGATGATTAATAGTGTATTTGTTCTGTTAAATTATTTTTTATCAATATAATTTTCTCCCCAAAAAACCAAATATGAATATGATTTTTTGGGCTCAAGATTAGTACAGGCCTTTGTTACTGATTTATATTTTATCAATACTATTTCAAAGAAAATACTATTGTTGTTATGTGTGTATATATGTATGTATATATATATATATATATATATATATATATATATATATGGGAGGTGCTTTTGTGAGAGGCACTCTCACCTTACTATGAGAGATAAGGTGGGGGCCTTTAGATCCATATCCAATGTCAACAAGTTAAATGTGAGGGCCACCACCTTTATCTCTCATAGTAAGGTGATAGTATCTCTCACAAGAGCACCACCCTATATATATATATCTATATATATGCGCTCCTAAGCTTAAGCTTAGGGTAAGATCTCGTTAGCTAATGCTTTTGGGCCCCACCCTTAGTCCATCCAATTGGACCAAACACACGACCCCCCTAAATTGTGCATGTCCACAAACTTCTGGTCAGATCCGAACTTACTGGACCGTTGGATTGACCGCATATAGATCTGAATGGACTCTTGACCATTACAATTTCGATGTCCAGATGGAAATGATAGAAACCACAATTGGAGCTGATTTTTTTCCAAAGAAGAGGGTCCTTGGGAGTCCTTGAAATCCCCCCATCCCCATGTAGATGGCGACACATCAGCACCCGATGGAGATCTTCTTTTTAAAAAATAATATATATATATGCTGCTTTGAAGTTCCACATGTATAATCTAATTTTCCTCTCCTAACATGTCTCTCATTAAAGTGTCATATCTCATTTAAAATCTAAATATAAATTTAAAATCTTATCTCCTAAAATATTGGCAGTACTATCACGTCATTCTCTCTATCCAGTTGGTTACATCTTTAATTTAAAACTTTTAATTACTTCGTTAAACCAACTTGTAAGGCCATGTCAAATGCCTATTTTAGGAACCTTGCTCATCTACTAATCTTAATCTCCTAAAAAGTAAGAATTCAGAATTATCATATTCTGTATGAGTCCGGATCCCCTGTTTCCTTGAAAAAAAAAGATATTGTTTCACATTCGTGAGTTGTATACACGATTTCCTATATCATCTCTTAATTTTCTTATCTACTAATACATCCATTCACTCAACATTATTTTGGCCTCAATCATTAATTGGGTCCACCAAATCCCTGAAATCTCTTAATTCTCATCTTAACTTCATCTCTACTTGTAGCGTGACACGTCAGCGCTCTCAAAACTCACGATGCCACATAAGGGCTCTCGTAGACACCATGTGGCATCACAACTTATTTTGGAAATATGTTTTTTTACTTAACTCAAATTACAGTAAATCTCTCTTTATTTCCTCCTTTTAACTCCCCTAAAATGTCTCCATATTATCTACTTCATCCTCTCCGAAAATCACTTCATATTATTTAGACATCGATGAGTGGGAATATGTTAGACCCCGTCCTGAATTAATCGAGATTAACTCTAATTGATTGGAAATTAAACTAATTAACTATGTTTAATAAAGCTAATGATGTTTATGGCTAAATTAAACTAATTAATGTTTAATTAAGCTAATGATGTTTATGGCCAAATGGAATTGATTTAGGCTTAATGAAATGATAATGAATGACATTGAATGATTTGAATGGATTTTAGACTTAAACAAAGGAAACTAAGGACTTTTTCGTAAATATGGATTTCTACGTATTTTGTCGAATGCGGAAACGCTTGATACCAACACGCATATCTCAAAGAGTATGATAACTTTCATAAAAGACTTGAACTCGTTCGACGAAAATTGGATCAAATGACCCTTCATTTGACTCAAATTGAAATAAGAAATGAGGTGGAGGGCCTAAATGCAAATTGGGCTTGTATAAGGATTGGAATGAACTCAAATGAGTTCATTCGCTCATTCCCTGCTCAAGCAAACCCTAGGCTCTTCCTTTTCTTCTTCTTCCTTCCATTTTCTCTCCAACAAGCGTCAAATTGAGGCTTTGCATGTGTTTTTGAAGAGGATTCCATCCACTTCATCTTCTCCGTCTCTTCCTTGGATTCTTCGAAGTTGAAGCTTGAGAGAGAACTCAAGATTTCCTTTGCTTTGAACTACAAGTAAGTAGCTTGAACTCCTTGTGAGTTTTCAGATTCCATTGAGTGCTTAGGAATGATTTCTAGCTCAAAGAGCTCATAGGACTTGTGCATTGAATGTTTTCATGGAAATAGGATTAAAAAGAGGGCTTCAAGTTGAGAAGTTTCCATCTCAAATCAAGCTAACAGGAGGCTTCTTATCAAATTGACCTTTAATAGAGGCAAGTATACATATTTCTATTGATTTAAGATGTTATTGAAGTCTATTGATTTAAGGTGTTATTGAAGTGAATTGAGCTCCAGGAGCTCAAAAGTTGAATTTAGTTTCAGATATTCTCAAGCTTTGTGCTGAAGTTCTGGGAGCCGAATTGCTGACCGCCAGCTGACCGACCCACATGAGTTGATTTTCGCGGAAAATGTCAGCCTCTGGAAAGCTGATCGTGAACTGATCGATAAGTTTCGGTTAGCCGAAATTGTGAATTCAGCTAGCCGAGAGGTGACCGAAATTAGGTCAGGAATTTCCATCAGAAGACAAGCTTCGGGAAAGCTAACCGCAGGGCAGTCGAAATATGTCGGCTAGCTGAATTTGAGAATTCGGTTAGTCGAGTAGGTGACCAACGTGGTGACCAAATTGAGGAATTGCATCAAAAGTGCAAGGTTCTAGAAAGCTGACTGAATGTAATTTGGTTAGCCACCATACAGAATTCGGTTAACTGACAGGTAACCGCCAAGGTGACCGAACTTGAGGAAATTTATAGAATTAAGTCTGATTTTTCTGAAATGAAAGCCTAGTCACTAAGACTAGTGTAAGTGGTATCTAAGCCTTCATAGGTGTTAGCTAAGGTTATCCAAACATATAGATTATCAATTAATGTGATGTTCATCAAGAATAACACAGACGTTGGATAACGAGCGCTTCATCCATTTGTTTGATTTAGAAGTCCAAATTAAATCATTGATTGATTTGATTTCTTGAGTCTGGCACTACATAATAGTTTCTTAAGCTCGTTATTGAGCTAATTTGAATACGGAATGAATTAATGAATAATGAACAAGTTACCAATCCTATTGCAGTAGATGGACTGGGGTGTTCCGAAGCTCCATAGTGATGCCAGTGATCTCTGATCAAGACACTGGTAGATCCCACATAATATAGACTGACAAGTCACTGAATTGATAAGCCACCTAATAACATTGGAATGAAAAGTTTCTCATTGATAAGCCATATAATGAAATTACTTTATTGAATGAAAAGCCACATATTACGGACTGTAAAGTCCCATTTGATAAGCCACCTAATAAGACTATACAATGTAATCAATGAATTGAATGTGAACAAATGACTATGAAATGAATGATTGCTTCCATTAGGAAGAACTGAATGAAACCAATGCTATTGTAGTTGTCAACTTAGTAATTGATATTACTTGACTCACTGATGGACCCGATTTTCCTTCCTTTCCTCTCCCATCCGTCCCCAGGGTCACCGAGAGGATCCCAATGGAGGGAAGAAAGGGGGAGAAAAAAGGGCATCAACCTTTTTGTACGGGTATGCCAGATTTTCTATTCTACTTGGAATTTAGAAATGGTGATCCGGAGATACACCTTTGCAAGTAGAAAGGAAATCAGCCTTTTTTTTTCTAACTTTCCATTGCACATATATTTAAGAAAAGAGATAGTTTTTTTTTAATGCCGTTAGAGGCGATTTTACTTGCCGTAAAAGGCGATTTTGTTTGCACTGAAAGGCGATTTACAAATCTCATCAAAATGAAAGACAAGAATTGTGATTTTTTGTCTCTTAAAGAAAATATAAAGTACAACAGAAAAGTAAGAAAGGGAATCTGACTTCTCAGGAGATTGTGGGGTCTCGTTCAGATCGATGGTCGCAAGTCATCTATGGACTCCGCCACATCCTTCAGATGAGAATGCTTGATGCTTTGATTGTTTGGCTTGGCTTGGACTTCAGTTTTTTAGAGGATAAGGACCAAGGGAAGGTCCTATACCTAATAAAAAACGAAGAGACGGGCTGAAGAGTCGCGTCTTGGCCATGTTGAATAGGAGAAGAGAAGGCTTTTTCTTGGGGGGGGGGGGGGTGCCCCCTAAGGGACTTCAATTACCTTTTTGTGTTTGTTGCAGCAGAGTTTCTTCAGAGTAGTGTTAGGGCTATCATTAGTTTGCAATTAGATTGGATACATGCATTTTCTTAAGCTTGATCTCTCATACTTCTTTGGAATCTTCTTACATTTTTTGCATCAAAGGTTTTTACTCAAACATGTTTTGATTTACTCTTTAAAATATATTTTTATCAAACATGTTAGTCCTTAGTCTAGCCTATTTCTCCAAGACCAAAAACACCCTTTTAAAACCATTTTTTAGTCTTTAGAATCTCAGGGTTGGTCGATCAGCGGAGCTTTTGTCGGTCACCTGTCGGCTCCAATTCCAGAATGCAAAATCAGTGCATTAGGGATCGTCGGTCAGGTTGTCGGTCGAGTGTCGGTCAGCTGTCGGTCGACCGAACTCCAGTTCGGTGAACCGACACCTTTTCCAACAATTCGAAAATTTCAAAATTATAGCTGTTGTAATATGACTGTTGGGGGCCGTTCGACCGAACCCTGTTTGTCGGTCGACTAACAATATACCCGTTGGAGCTCGTTTTCTCTATAAAATGAACTCTTCCTTGGGATTTGTGCCAATACTTTTGAAACCTTTGAGGGCCAAGGAAGGTGGGACATCCATGCTAGGCTAGTGGGAAGCTAGGAGGGCAAATCATCATGACAAAACTTTGATTCTTCATTGGCTTTGCTTCTCTTATCCTTATTTTATTCATGCTTGTCTTTAAATCTTTGATTTCTTAAAAGGCATGATTAAAAGTGTTCAAATGTTGAGTGTTTAAACATGATTTATTTTTAAAATGATTTATTTTTAAAATATGTTTATCATTTTAACTTCATTATTTGTTTAAGAAAACTCACATGTTAGTCATTTATTGTTCTCTTTCAGAAACATGTGTAGTCATTCTATCTCATATCATTTATGAGCTTTGATTTTCAAAAGAGATAGAAGTAGATTTAAAGGCATATGTATCATTTATTGATCTTTGCATTTATCATGCATATGTCGTAGTTAAATTATCACTTTCATAATTGTATTCACTTGCATCTCATTGTATGCTTGTTTAAGCATAGTTTTTGAGATTAAAAATCTTATTATAAAGGTTTATGCTTAGCCTATTGAAAAGCATATATGGTTGTATAGGTTAATGCTTATCCTTAAGTAAAAAGCATTTGTGGTTGTAAGGTTGGAGGTTAGCCTAAACCTTAAAATTGATAGTGGAACCCCGGTAGGAACACCGGGAGTGGATGTAGGCATGATTGGCCGAACCACTATAAATTTCCTTGTTATGATGATTGTGCGGATGAAGTGCTTAAATTTAGTCTCTTCTTATCAATGTCAACTTTGATTGTATTCATGAGTTCTTTACTTGGTATTAGACCTTTAATCAATAATCAAGTTAATGAACTATCAAAACATAATTGATTTTAGAAGAATTGGCCATTGGAATTGAGTGTACCCTATTCACCCCCCCTCTAGGGTTCGGTTCTGGACTTTCAAGTAGCAGAGCTTCTGGATGACCTTCCTGGCTAATTCTCTTTGATTTTTCTGGATGGATTTCTTGATCGATTTTTCCGAATTTGTTCTTCTTGGAATGGTCTCCTATTTATAGGCCTTTGGTAGCCATTAGGAGGGTTTATGAGCATTGATGGCTTTAAAGCTTCATGATGGGAGGAATTACAAGTTTTTATTTCTTGATCTTGTAACTCCTTTTTCCTTGAATCTGATTGGCCGATGGAGAATGATGGGCTTTTAATTGCCTTTAATCTCCATGATGAGAGGAGTTTCATAATTTTAATGCCATGATGACTTTGACTTATAACTCCCATTTCCTTGAATCTGATTGGGCCATCCAAAATAATGAGTTAATGACCGCATTTAGTTGGGTCAATTAAAAACATTAAGTGGTTGCCGGGGATTTGAAGAGTCGCGCGCCGTGCCGCGTCTTTTGGAATTCTTCTTGCGATGATCGACGATAGATCTTCATGTTGATCGATGTCGGATAATCATGCAACTTCAGACACTGGTTGATACCAGCGGGCCGGTGACATCTGTCTTGTCGATTTCTCGATCGATCGAACAGAAAGTGCACTTTTTTGGTCAGCCAGTTGGCGATCTTGGAGCGATCAATGATGATTTCATGCTCTTGACGGCGGATTCGAGATGTCGACGAAGATCAGTCGTTTCCGAGCGTCGAAAATCAGATTTTCAAGAAATCATAGGGGCTGGAACTCTCGAAACGCGAAAAGAATAGGAAAAAGGGCATTCCGGCGGAAATCCGGCGACCCGGATTTCTAGGTTCACCGGTGATCATGGGCCATGGTCGCCGGAATTTCTCCCCTTTGGTCGCCGCTTTGTCGGCCGTTTTTCGAGCTTTTTGTTTCTTTTTTTCTCCTGTATTTTTCTTGATATTTTTCTTCATTTTTGGCTTGGTTCTCCTGAAGAAAACCAGATGAGAAGTCGTGCAAATCAGAGCACAAAGTTTCCTATTTTTTGGAAAAGCCGAAGACTTTGCCGCGCAGAGTTGCCGATTTTTGTTAAGAGTCGAAACTAGGTCAAACGATGTCGGAATGACCTGAAATTTGACCTGAGCAGCAGATAGGACCAACCATGGGCATTTGTTTGAGTTTTGAAGCCATTTGGGGTCCCGTTGCTGCTAGGCTTGATTTCGCTGCGAGGAAGATGTCGCGCTTTGATGTGCGGTCAACCGATGTCCGATTGACTTGAAATTTGACAGGGAGCCTATTGGAGTCATTTTGAGATGATCCATTAGCTCCGATCTGGGTGTCATGTTTCCAGGGTCCTCCACCGCCGGTAGCCTTGATTTTCTTTCGAAGCGTCGAGCATGGAATTTGAAGAAGCTTCTGATCTGTGGAAGAAGATTGGGTTCTCTTCTGCTGAAGTTGCCGGAACAACAAAGGAAGCAGACGGAGGATCTTCTATGTCAACAGGCTTCTCTGTTGGGGGTAGAGCAGGCTAAACTTGCTGAGGGTCAGCTTGGCTTGATGATATGTCGTCTTTTGGCTCTGACTCTAAATCCGTGTCTTGCATGATAGACACTGATAAGTCCTTAAAAATGCATAATTTCCTCATTATTTGAAAATTTCACTTGGTACGGTGGTCTTGATTTTTCTTCATGGCATTTAGTAAAGTAACCATTGCAAAGTTTTAGAATTAAAATCCAGTTTTTTTTCTCTGATTATTTTTATTTTTATTTTAGGCTAGAAGTAGTTTTCAATAGGACAGGTTTTGCACGATTAATTACTTCCTGTGGATCGACCTCGGACTTCACCGAGTTATTACTAAAATCGCAGCCTTGCACTTGGGGCTACGATCAGACACGAAGGAGACAACAAGCTTGCCCCCAACCTTTTGCTTTGTCTTCTTTGCTTTGGTTGTTATGACCAAAGGCTTTGAAGATTTGAGGGTGACAATGAAGGGAGATGGATCTCTCTCTTCAGATTTACCGGAAGGTTTGTTTTCTTCCGATGATCGCTGAGGAGCCTTGCCTTTATCTTTCTGAAGATTTTCAGCAAAGGGTGTTATTTCTTCCTCCTTTTCTTCTTTTTCATCTTTGTAGATTTGAGCATCTGCAAAATGGACTTCTTTGCCTTTGAAGCATCTGCAAACACTCGATGTATTGAGCCGTCGTTGCCAACGAACTTGATGCATTGATGTAAAGTTGAAAGGATGACACCATTCTCGTGTATCCAGGGGTGTCCAAGAATGATGTTGTAGCATAGGGGGTTCTTATTGCATACACAGTGACTTCAGAGATAAGATCACCGATTTGCAACTTGAACCTAATTTTGCCGATAGGCCTTTGAGCACTCCCGTCGTACCCAAAGATGGATACAGACGTGTGACTCAGCTTGCTAGGTGGGATGCCCAGCTCTTCAAGCGCCGAAATAGAGATGAGGTTGAGTGCAGAACCTGGGTCAATCTGGACTCTGTGTATCAACATTTCTTTGATGTACCCTGTGAAGTACAGGAGTCGGTTGTGCTTTGTCTCGCCTAGCAGGAGGTCATCCTTATCGAAGGCGATAGTGGCACTTGTTGCTTTCTATATCGAGAGGCATTCAATGTCCGATCCCTCAGTTTTCTTATTTTTTTCCTTTGAGGGAGTACTTGATTTTTTGACCCTATAGTCCATTTCAGTTTGTAGGACTTGTGGGGAATGTTTGTCGACATCCGCATTCAACCTTTGTAGTTCTGAAATGAGACTATTACGAGTTTGTGGAGACATTCGTAACAAGTCCAGGATGTGTAGTCGTGCAGGTATGTGTTTGAAATGCTTAATCAAGTTATACTTAAAAGCCTCTTTCAGGCCTGCATGTTCATTATTGTTGCCACTTTGGGCGTTTACATTTCGTGTTCTCGAAGGATTTACATAAGAAGATGAAGAAGATTGGTTGTAATTTTTATGGTAATCCCGGCCAGAACGGGTACCTCTACCAACTTCAAGAGCTTCTTGAGAAGGGTCTTCATCTGGAAGATCGTCCTTGGGATTCAAGGGTTGATCCTTCTCATTTCTGAAGTTGTGTCTGCAGCAGAGTCACCATCTTTAGTGATTGCGCTACATGGAGCATTTTCCGGGAACAACATCTAGCAACTTTTCTCCTTCATTAAGTAATTTGTCGGTCCAGACATCTCCTATGAGGTCAGGTATCTGGGACCAACTGACCAGGTCTCCATCGGCTGAAGTTTCTTCAGGATGATCAGTCGAAAGAGCTGTGAGTTGTGACGTCACAGTTTCAGGAGACGAAGGCTGAGAAGGTGTTATCTCAGTGGAAGTCACCTGAGAAATGTAGCTCCGGAAGATATACTATCAGGCGTAGTCGGCGAGTACGTGTCTTCGATAGATGATGCTTCAGAGGCGTTATCATCCTGAACTATCGCATTGCAAGTTGCCCCAATAGGAGATTCCCCCAGAGTGGACTGTTGGGAGTCGGACTCATCATCGGATGTGAGAGGATCATCTATCCAGCAGTTTTCTCCATTTTCAGGAGTTGAGGGAGGAGGTGCCTGTTAATTTTCAGGGACTTCTAGTTCCGGATTTTGATCGCGAAGATCTTGCTCTTGTTCTAAGGCAAGGCGCTGTAAGATCCTTGCATATTCTTCAAGATCAGGAATGGGAGCCAAATTTTCTTCTTCATCTGCCCCTTGTGGTTCAACATGATTAGGTTCCATTGGAGCGTTGAAGGGTGGTGAGTTAACAGGATTTTCTTGAATAGGCTCTTGGCCTTCTTCATCATCAGACCAGGATCCTTGTTGCTGATATTGGTCATACCAAATTACCGGCATAAGATGAGATTTGGGAATCCATTCTTCGTCGGAGAGGTATTCTCCTGTTTCAAGGGATTCCTCCCACTCGTCGGTGTCACTGGACTCGTATCCATCCATGGAGAATCCAATCACCGAATTGCAAGAGTATGATGCCCCTTGCGTAGTTTCATTTCTGAATTGAGGTGGCATGAAATCACCAAGGGTGAATTTTCTTTCCACCTTTGAAGCCTTGGATTCTTTCGTTGCCCCTAGCAAAGCAGTGGAAGAGGTCTCTGCCTTTTCCAGAATTTCTTGCTTTGATTGAGTTTTCTCTTGCTGCTTGAGCTTGCGGAGTTGTCTCTTGGCTTGCCTTCGCTGTCGAGCGGTAGCCTTTGTTTTGACGATCTCCCAATTTTCATCTTCTAAGAGATAGGGATGTACCCATATAGGTTGTACGTCAGGTGTTGGATAAGGGACCAACTCTTGGGACGTCTGGGTCATTTTTATCACCTTAAAGGAATTAGTAGTCTTCTCCTTTGGTGATTTTGAAGTTTTTCCTTACGACACCATGTTGACGGAGGCAGACCCATAGTTTCTGTCAAAGGTGATGATTCCGTTTTTCCACATCTCGTTGATCTTCTCTCTCACAACGAAGCATTGATTGAGGGGATGCGAGATCATCTGATGGTATGGACAATATCGAGGATCATTGGTTTTGCCAACATCTCCCGGTCTGTTGGGCTATGGCAAGGTGAGTTTACTATTTGCTACGAGAGCCTCGAAGATTTCTTCAACATCTTCATCGAACGGGTATTTTTTCTCTACTCGTTCTCTGAAGGCATCAGAGGGTTCAGGTTTCTTACCTGCAGCTTTATTTTCAGCTTTCTTTGGCTGCTGAGGAGCTGACTTGGTTTGCACATTAAGAACCTTCTTTTTCTTTGGCTTTGAGGTCGTAATGGTAGCTGGCTCTTTCTTTGAGGACTGCTGATTGTTGAGGTCTGTGATCACCGTTTCAGCCTCCATAGTTGCTTTTAGGAGTTCTCCCAGGTTTTTTGATTTGTTGCCGATAATCATGGAGCAGGTCCTTTCTTTCATGTTGTTATGACAGATGTCGACGAGCGACGCTTGTGGCAGCACATCGGAGCATTTGTATGCCATCGCCTTCCACTTGTGAATGAAGTCATAAGCTGACTCATTCTCTCCCTGTTTTAGGCTGCAGAGTTGTGCCATAGTAACAGGATAATCCTTACCTTTGAAGTGAGTCAGGAAGCATGTCTCTAGCATGACCCAATTTTGGATGGAGTCCTCCGGCAGAGTGGAGTACCAATCGAAGGTCGTACCTTTTAGGGTACTTGCAAATAGACCGATCTTGAGGGCATCTTGATTCGCGATAGTTCCAGTCAGTATTTTGAAGTGGATGAGATGTTGTCTGGCTGGACCTTTCCTCGTATATGTTTGGAGAGTAGGTTGCTTGAACTTTGTAGGGAACGGGACCGAGTCCATCCATAAGGGATATGGTGGCTTGATCCCATGCTCCTTCAGTGTATCCTCTTCTCTTGCTTTGGCGAGGATATCGTCAACGTCCTTTTTGATAAGGGCGCATGACTCATTGTTTTCTGCATTTTCCTCGTTATCTGGAGGAGGTTGGTTGTTTTCTTGATGCTGAAAACTGAGAAGAAGATTTTCCATCAGTGCCTCAATCCTCTCCTGACCTTGCTCCAGTTGTTGGATGCGTGCGGCCGTTTCATCAGGAGGTGGATTGTGAGGTGGCTCAGAGTTTGTAGCCAAGACGTTCATCCCCCGTGATTCGAATGAGGAGATCGTCCTGGTGACTGAGCTGGGGCTCATTCTTGAAGAGCTTGAGGAAGGATTACTCCGTTGTCCTTGGCTTGAAGGAGTAGAAGATTCTTCCAGGCGTCTTCGTGTCCGGGAGACGCTGCGAGTCACCGGTCGTCGGACATGAATTTTGGTTGCTGACTTTTGACGTCTTTTGGTTTTGCCAACCATGTGGACAGTAGCAACTTGGTTGGTCTTTCTTTGTTTTGTTTTGTTTTGTTCTTTCTCAGAGGGGATGCCTGCAGTTGAACCAGAAGCAAGGACTTCTTTTTCTAGTTTTAATGCGGCAGAGCAGATTCCTTTGCCAGTGTCTCCAGTTAGAAAGAGCTTAATGATCACTCCTCCAGTAGGACATGACACGGGCAGTCGACCAATGGAGAGGGGCGAGCCTTCATCCGGGCCATCTTTTGAGTATGCGAAGAAAGTACCGATGAGTGTTTTGAGCTCATGGATCGAAACTCTTTCTTCTGGCCATTTGGAAGCTGGTTTTGGCATGATTAAGCATGTATAGGACATCCTTGCTGATAGCGAAGAAGTCGGCCTGGACATTGCAGATGTGAAGGCTTTTGTTGATGAAGTCATAGCTCTAGGCAACAAGTGGAATGAAACCAAGAGCTTCCCAAGTGGCGACTTCTTCAATGAGATGTTTTTTAAGCCTTCTGGCGAGGTCAAGTTTGAGCTGGATGAGATTTCTCAGACTCGGAAGCAATTTTTTCGGGAGAGGAACGTTACCGAGTTGACTATCATCGGGCTGACAGAAGACCTACACTGTGTTGATAGAGAGGTCGTTGAGACCAGGCAGCGTCTTGAGCTATTGGAGGAACAAGCTGCTGCCATTGTGGAAGCTCGTGCCAGAGAAGGGACTCTGATTCGCTAAGTCGAGGAGGCTAAAAGCAATCTCCGGAGGAAGACTCAAGAGTACGGGCAATGACAGATTCTTTGGGAAGAGCTTCCTGTTGGAAACTAAGTGGGCCTTCCAGATCGGTTTCAAAAACTTTTGACCCACTTGATGCAGGGATCAATTATCCAGAAGGCAACAAACCCAATCCAGGATGCAATCCCTCAAACTCATGAATCATGTACATCAATATATCCTATCTAGAAGATAGAAAACAACACCTAAACATGCAACCACGAAATCTACAGCATACAAGGATGTAGATATACCTTTGGAGCTTAGTTATGCTCTAATGGAGAATTTGAATTCTTGCTTTGATGATGAACACCTTCACTAACCAAATCAGAATCTCTAACACCTTTTGATCTTCCACGCTATGACCCGTATTAGATCTCTTTTCTCAAGAAGATGGTGGAATCTCCAAGAGAAAACCCAACTAGTAACTCTAAGGAACTAGAGGAGAAAGAGAAGAGAACTTAGAGAGGAAGAGAACTTGTGCAACCTTTACACAAAGGGGCTGGAATTGCTCTATGTATTATGGACGTCCAGGAGGGGTTTGTTCCTCTTTATATAGCCCTCCATTCCACCTCTTTTCCTATTTGAAATAGAAGTTTAACTCCCATTACAAAATAGTAAACTTCTCCCTTGCTAGTTGCCGTAGAAGTCTCACTTCCACAACAATTAGTAGTTTTCTCCTTTCTAATTAAAATAGAAGTCCTACTTCCATTAATAATTAGTAGCTTACCATTACCACTATTAGAAGTCTCACTTCAAATAGAAATAGTAACCTTCCTTTAAGAGTTCAAGTAGAATTAGTATCTTTCTAATAACTTGGGCTAGCGTGGGGACAACTAGGGATTCCTTAGAAAGCTGGCTCCAACTGGGACACGCGACCCCACATCTCATGTGCAATCTGGGCCCACAGTTAATTGCAAATAACTCCACTATATAATGCAATTGCACTCCAGTCTTAGGAATATATTACAATGAAGACCCTAAACTTCCTCAGTACCACAAGTAGGCCCCTCCATCTATATCCATGGATCAATTGGACCTGTCCACCAAATTAGATCCATATCTTATTATCCTTGAGCCCCAATTAATTATAATGATCATTTGGTACCGATCCAATTAACTCTTAATCGGAATGGGTGCGCACTTACCAATGATAAATCCATTAATTGGCACAAGGGGATTTAAAGATAGATTCCATCTTGACCATTGAATGTTCCCACAACTCTACTACCACGTACCCAAATCACCGAGGTATTGATCTACAGTTGGCCTCACTCATTGGTGACTTAAAGCAAATGAATAGATAGAAACTTGAGTTCATTAATGTCTCAGGATTATGAGTCTAGTGCTAGGGAATTATGAGGGAAGACCTTAAAGTAAAGACATTGTGTATAAGGTGCTTCTCATAGTCCTTCAAAACATCCAATGTACCAACACCATGATCCAGAATCTTACATTCTGATGATCAAGACAAATCACACTATCTCATAGTGATCAAAGTGCTGCAACCTTGTCAGATGAGATACCCAATCTCATCACTGGTTGTGAAGATATTTAAGTATAAGATTTGCAATACATGTCTCTTGTATGTGGATCTCATCCACACACATGTATTACATCTAGTATACTTGTGGACTCCGGTTCATCTCATGAACCATTATGTCATTCGTATTGGTTATGTGCAAGTATATAATTAAACACCATTTATCTCATGAAAGGAAAGCATGATTGTATTGATAAATAAAGAAATTAATTAATTTATTACATCCTATACCCTTGGTATTGAGACCATAAACTAACAATCTCCCACTTGGGCTCAATGCCAATCAGGATTGCATCCCATTCCCATCCCGTTTACATGCTGCTCAAAGACTTTGGTGGTCAAAGGCTTAGTAAAAGGATCTGCCAGATTGTCCGCAGAACCTATCTTGGTGATAGCGATATCACCTCTTTGCACAATCTCTCTGACCAAGTGATACTTCCTCTGTACATGCTTTTGGCTTTTATAACTCCTGGGTTCCTTGGACTAAGCGACTGTCGTGCCAAAGGTACCACTCCAAGTTCCAAAAGGAGTCTTTTGAGCCATACTGCTTCCTTAGCTGCTTCATAAGCCGCTACATATTCAGCCTCAGAAGTGGAATCAGCGGTACATTCTTGTTTAATACTCCTCCAGCTGACAGCTCCTCCGCCAAGCATAAACACATAACCAGAGGTGGATTTCCTGGAATCCTTATCTGACATAAAGTCAGAATCTGTGTACCCGACTGGAATCAGCTCATCACTGCCGTAAATCAGTATGTAATCTCTAGTTCTTCTCAAGTACTTGAGGATACATTTTACAGCAGTCCAATGGTCAGGACCTGAGTTAGACTGATATCTGTTGACTAAGCCCACTACATGCATGACATCCGGTCTAGTACATAGCATAGCATACATGAGGCTACCAACAGCCGAAGCGTATGAAATTGCTCTCATTTGCTCCTTTTCCTCTGGGGTCTTGGACCCTGATCCTTAGAAAGGTGCACTCCATACCTGAAAGGTGTAATACCCTTCTTGGAGTCTTGCATAGCAAACCGTACCAGTACCTTATCTATGTAGGCAGCTTGAGATAAGCCAATCATCCTATTTTTCCGGTCTCGATGGAGTTTGGTCCCTAGGATGTAACTAGCTTCTCCCAAGTCCTTCATATCAAAAGTCTTTGCCAACCAAACTTTTACTGTTGACAACATTCATATATCTTTCCCAAGGAGAAGGATGTCGTCGACGTATAAAATCAGAAAAACTACCCTATCACCTTCATTTTTCATATACACACGACTCATCCGGATTTTGACTAAAACCAAATGATTTGATTGCCCGGTCAAAACGGATGTTCCAGCTTCGGGATGCATGCTTCAGTCCATAAATGGACTTTGCTGCTTGCAAACTCTTTGCTTTTGGTTACTTGCTATAAAACTGTCTGGCTGCATCATATAGATGTCTTCCTCAAGATGGCCGTTGAGAAACGCCGACTTGACATCCATTTGCCAAATCTCGTAATCGAGATGAGCCGCTATGGATAAGAGTATCCGGATGGACTTGAACATGGCTACCGGCGAGAAGGTTTCCTCATAATCGATACCCTCTTTCTGAGTATACCCTTTTGCAACAAGCCTGGCCTTAAAGGTCTCAACTCTTCCATCTGGTCTTCTTTTTCTCTTGTAGACCCACTTGCACCCAATAGGTTTGATATTGGCAGGCAAGTCCACAAGTGTCCAGACCTGATTAGAGTACATAGACTCCATCTCAGCTTTCATAGCATCTTGCCAATGTCCCGAATCTATGTCATTAATTGCTTCATCATAGTTACAAGGATCATGTTCTAGTTCTTCCGGGATTGCCTCGTAAGACTCTCCTAAGAACGAGAACCTATCAGGGGGGCTGACTATTCTCCCATTACGACGAGGCACTGGTGTAACTACTGGGTCTGGTAAGGGCGGTTCTTCCTCAAGTTCGGTCATACTTGGATTTGAAATTGATTGTTCTTGAGTCTCTTCCAAGATCACCTTTTCTAAAGATTTCTAGTCCATCATATAATCTTCCTCCAGAAAAACCGCATTGGTGCTTACCAGCACTTTCTGCTCTCTGCGATTATAGAATAACCAACCTTTAGTTCCTTTAGGATATCCTACCAACGTGCATACTTCCGACTTCGTTCCCAACTTATCCGTCTTAACCTTCAGCACGTGTGCCGGACAACCCCAAATGTGTAAATGTTGCAGACTAAGCTTTCGCCCAGACCACAACTCCCGGGGAGTCTTAGGTACAGACTTAGATGGTACGAGGTTTAGTATGTACATTGTAGTATCCATGGCATATCCCCAAAAGGATATAGGTAATCCTGAGAAACTCAACATAGACCTAATCATATCTAAAAGAGTCCGGTTCCTTCTTTCCGCTACTCCATTCTGTTGAGGCATACCAGGAGCAGACAACTGGGATAGAATCCCATTTTCTGATAAGTGTGTCATAAAATCACCAGAGAGATATTCCCCTCCTCGATCTGATCGAAGAGTCTTGATACTTTTACCTAATTGCTTTTCCGCTTCCGCTCGAAACTCTTTGAACTTTTCAAAAGCCTCGGACTTGCGGTGCATAAGGTATATGTATCCATATCTTGAATAATCATCTGTGAAAGTGATGAAGTATTCATATCCTCCTCTGGCCCTGACATTAATGGGCCCACACACATCAGTATGCACTAATTCCAATAAATCTTTGGCCCTATTGCCCTTGGATGAAAATGGTCTTTTGGTCATTTTACCTTCCAGACAGGACTCACAGACAGGCATTGGTTCTACAACCAATGAAGGCAAGATACCATCTTTCTCTAGCCTGTCAATCCTATTTAGGTTTATATGACCTAGCCTCAAGTGCCAAAGTTTTGTTGGATTAGATGAAGGTGACATTCTCTTTAATGATGGCCTATTTATTATTTCGGTATCATGTATCTCATACATTGTAGGAGTTAACAGATAAAGCCCATTGGTTACCTTGCTAGAACATATAAAAGTACCGTTCCTCTTTATGACAACTTCAGTACAAAAAATAATAGAATAACTTTTATTCACCAAACTAGAAACTGAAATTAAATTCATTCTTAAAGATGGTACATATAGAGTGTCTGACAAAACCAACTTATTATCTTGAAAACATAAAGTAATAACTCCTACTGAGACCGCATCCGCCTTAGCATCAGATCCTAGGTTGACCGTCACTGAGTTTTCTGGTTTCCCTGAACCCCTGCAACGAATTACATATGTGATTAGTTGCCTCGGAGTCCACACACCAAGATTTTGAAGTACCAGTTGCAAAACTAACTTCAGAAACAAGTGACTCAATCATACCTGAGGTCTTCTTCTTAGGCAGATAATCTGGGCAATTCCTTTTCCAATGTGATGTCATACCACAATGGAAACATGCATATCACAGTGTGTCAAAGAAGGATTTCTCCTCCTATTAACACACACGAAGCAGTTGTTGAAAGCCACCAAGTGGTTGGAAGTCGGATGTCTATCCTCAAACCTCCGATCGGGGACTGGAGGGATCCGTTCATTGATTACATTATGTTCGAAATCCTACCTGAAGATCCAAAAGAACGGGTAAGCCTTCAAAGACGAGCCCCAAACTTTCATTTGGGCATTCCTTCAAAAATGCTTTACAAAAAATCTTTCAACGGAGTACTTCTACGTTGCTTGTCACAATAAGAAGCCGAGGAAACTCTCAAAGAAGTACATGGTGGTCTTTGTGGAGCTCATCAGGCCGGTCCTAAGCTCTATGATCAGATAAAAAAGGCTAGGTTATTATTGGCCTACCATGGTAGCTGACGCTATGTAATTTGCTAAACGCTGCCAATAATGCCAACTTTATGGAGATTATGTCCACATGCCTCCGGAATGGCTACATCCCACAACGATCTCATTGCCTTTTGAAGCCTGGGGTATGGACATCATAGGTCCTATCTCTCCCTCATCAAGCAAGGGTCATCGCTTCATATTCGCCGCTACGGATTATTTTTCTTAGTGGTTAGAAGCATTTGTGCTTAGCGAAATGAAGACATCATCAGTGTTAGGGATTTTGTGTATAGCAATTTAATGGATGCATTATCACTCTAACATCATTTGAATTTTCACACATGCATTGTTTTAGAAAATTTTGAAATCTTGATTTACACATGCATTGTTAGAAATATTGATTTATGCATGTTTTGATGTTTAACTTAGATGCATTGTTATTTGAAAAGAAGTTTTACCAAATCAAGCAAGCCTATGAGTTTTAAATCTTTCAAATCATTTTTGGCTTTTTATATTTCATTTTTTAAAACCCTTAGAATGATTTAAAACATGTTTTCAAGCTTGATTTAATGGCCCAAAAATTTTCAACCAAAATTACTTTAAAAAACACATTTTTGGGAAAACAAGACTTATACCGGCGGTCTCTGGCCCCCGCTAAAAGCAGTTTTCCAAACGGCTATATTTATGACCGTTGAGTACCCGGTCGACCGGGCAAGGGTCCAGGTCGACCGGGGACTAGCCGTTGGGCATTTTTTGGCTATAAAATGAAGTTCATTCCTTTGCTAAAGTGAGAGATTTTTAAGCCATCCTTGAGGTGTTTGGAGACAAGGAAAAGGGGAATGAACTAAGAGAGACCAAGGGGTTGTTTGGAAAGCTAAAACTTGGATTAATGAAGTTAAATATCTAAGTAAGCTTTATCTTTCTTAATCATATGTTAGATGCTTTGTTTAAATCTTTGGTAAATGATTTTTAGCATGTTAACTATGATGTGTTGAATCCATTCTTCATTTAATCTTTGATCTAAATTGGATTGGATTCTTCACCCTTGATTTCAAACCAAGTTGTTTTCAAATCTTCTTTAATCATGCTTAGCCAAAATCTTTGATTTCTTTTATAGCATGATTCATTTACTTGGTTGAATCTTTATTTGTTGTTTTCATTCATTTAAACCTTAGTCAAATTTGTTTAGTTTTGAAAACAACATTGCACATGCATCACATGTTCTAAGTTAATTAATTTCATACAACTTGTGAGTCTTTGATTTTCATATCATTAACAAGTTTGTATTCATATATGTGATTTGCGTTACACTTCAATCAAATCTTTTATGTGCCTTAAAATTTTAAATGCTTTGAGCATATATTGATTGAGCTTAGTTTTTAAACTTGATTGAAGTTATCACACACACACATCATGAGCATACACATTTGCATTCATATAGTGTTTGTGTGAGTTGGTTTTTCAATTTCATATCCGCCTATTTTAGAGGCATTGTAATTGAGCTTTAATTGTATCTCTTAAAGTGTTTGTGTAGACACTACATTGAGAGAAAATCTTTTTATTGTAAAGGTTATTGCTTAGCCTAAGAAAAGCACATTGTAGAGGTTATTGCTTAGCCATGGAAAAGCATCTTGTAAAGGTTATTGCTTAGCCTAAGAAAAGCATTGTGTAAAGGTTATTGCTTAGCCTAATAAAAATATAGTGTATAGGTTGTTGTTTAGCCTAGAAAAACAACATTGTAAAGGTTATTGCTTAGCCTATTAAAAAGCATAGATAGTGGAAATCCGGTGGGGTGATTGGATCACAAGCCGGTAGTGAATGTAGGCATTGAGGCCGAACCACTATAAATCATTGTGTGATGGTGAATGCGTTGTGGTGATTCTTTTTAGCTTCCAAATTTTGTTTGTTTATCATCACTTGTGACTAGTTTATTTTTAATAAGTTAAAATTTGTCATAATTGGTCGCATATTGTAGCTCACCCTATTCGCCCCCCTCTAGGGTTAGGATCCCAGGACTTTCAATCAGTCCTTCAATTCTTGCGCACCAACATTATTTGTTGCTTCGATATACCTAAAATGTTCATCCATGATAACAGACCACAATTCCGAGATCACAGATTCTACACGTTCTGCGACAAATACAAAATCCAAATTTATCCTTCGACTCCATACAATCCGGCGGCTAACGGAATAGCAGAAGGCATTCAACAAGACACTCTGCAAAATTCTCACAAAAGAAACTAGGGAGACAAACTACCTAAAGCTTTATGGGCTTATCGAACCACCGTTCGAGGACCAACCCATAATACACTATTCTCTTTAGTCTATGAATGCGAAGCTGTTGTCCATTTGGAAGTACAAATTCCTTCCTTAAGGGTATCTTTACAAAATGACATGACGCAAGAAATCAATGTCAAATTGAGACTCTAAGAGCTGGATAATCTCGATGAAAGACGACTTGAAGCACTACAAAGCATTGAGCTATACCAAGCACGTATGGCAGGATCTTTTGACAAGAAGGTCAGGCAACGCGCCTATAAAAAGGGTGACTTCGTTCTTGTAGTAAAAAGGCCAATGGTCTTCACCCACAAATCCAAAGGCAAACTTGAACAAAAATGGGAGGGACCCTTCATCATCGACAAAGTCTTCTCCAACAGCGCATACGCTCTTTTAAACATGGAGGGCGACAGATGTATGCTGCCCATTAATGACAAATTCTTGAAGTGGTACTACCCTTGAAGACTTACGCCACTGGGTCAGAGCAATGCCTGCACGGTCAAAGCCTATCCCCAGGTACTTGCTAATCAAACCCACTCCTTTTGGAATTTTCATCCTTATGTTGAAATTTCTAAAAAAAAAAACTCTCAAAACAATGCTTACTTTTATAGTTTCATTGCTCAAAAAATTCCAAAAATCCAAGTTTAGGAGCCTCTTCTTGGACTTGACCAAATTTTCGATCCTTGATTCCAAAATTCATGGTTTGAAACGAAATTAGGACTCAGGAATTTCACCCTAGTCCACCCCGACTTTTACAACCAAAAATGGTTTTGAGTCAAAATTTATGACCCTCGTGTATTTAAACAAAAATGGTTTTTAGAAACCACGGGGAAGCGACTCTCAGTCGATACTCGCAAAACCCAAAAATCGGAAGGATGCGAACCCCATTCGATACTTCCAAAATTTCAAAATCGCAAGGAAGCGACACCTTGTCGATACTTGCAAAATTTCAAAAAAAAAATCTTGGAGAAGCAACATTCTAGTTGATATCCACAAACCCAAAATTCAAATAAAAACGGAGGTAAAGAAAAAAAAGACCTCAAATTTCAAAAATTGTAGGGAAGCGACATTCAGTCGATACATACAAAAAAAAAATTTGAAAAAAGCAAGGAAGCGACATCCAGTCGATACTTGCACCCCAATTCGCAAGGAAGCGACAACTAGTCGATATTTGCACCCTAATTCGCAAGGAAGCGACATCCAATCAATACTTGCACCCCAATTCGTGAGGAAGCCACATTCCATCGATACTCGCAAACCGAATGAGCAAGGAAGTGACATTCCATCGATACTTGCAATACCATTCAGCAGGAATGTGACTTTTAGTTGATACTTGCGTTTTGAAAACCAAAACCTGGCCTTTACGCCAGAAACAAAAATCGGCTTCTACGCTAGAAACAAAAATCAGGTTCTACGCCAAAAACCAAAATCGGCTTCTACGCCAAAAACAAAATCTCGCTTCTACACCAAAAACAAAATTTCGGCTTTTATGCCAACCAAAAATCTAAAATTTGGCTTTCATGCCAACAAAACAAAACTTGATTTTCAAATAAAAAGTCTGGCTTTCACGCCAAAAACAAAAAAATAGGCTCTCATGCCATCCTAAAACCTGGCTTCCATGCCAATGCAAAAATCGGCTCCTACTCCCAAAACCCGGCTCTCATGCCAATTCAAAAATTGGCTTTCATGCCACAAAAAAAAAATGGCTTTCATGCCATCTCAAAAATTCGACTTTCATGCCATCTCAAAAAAACCTTGGCTTCCATGCCACAAACAAATCTTGGCTCTTACGCCACAAAATTCGGCTCCCATGCTATCTCAAAGTCTAGCTTCCAAGCTATAAAAAAACCAGGCTTTCGCCACAAAATCTAGCTTTTATGCGTAAAACAACCCTTTAACAAAAGATTTTCACAAAATGATAACATTTTGATCAAATTTTCAAACAAACATCCAATTTTTGCTTATTTTCATCAAAAAGAATTTGAGTAAAAAGTATATAGAGTACCAAAAGTGTACATGGAGGTACCAAAAGAAAAGAAGAAAAAGAGTTTGTTACAAAAATCAGGAGCTCAGTCTAACATGGTATTCAACCAAAGATTCAACTCCTCAAGCAGACTCTTGGCCTTAACCTCTAAAGCTTCCAGGTCACGCTTCTTTAAAATCTTCCCATAAAATGCGGCAGAACGCCTCGACCCATCTGCAGCACAGGGAAGCTCTTCCGAAAGAATTTGTCATTGCTCGTACTCCTGAGTCTTCCTCCGGAGATTACTCTCAGCCTCCTTGACCTGGCGAATTAGAGTCCCTTATCTAGCACGAGCTTCCACAATGGCGGTCCATTTTGTAGCAACTTGTTCCTCCAATAGCTCAAGATGCTGCCTGGTCTCAACGACCTCTCTATCAACAGGCGCAGGTCTTCAGTTAGCTCAATGATAGCCAACTCAGTGACGTTCCTCTCCCGAACGAATTCTTCCGAGTCCGCGAGATCTCGTTCAGCTCAGACTTGACCTCGCCAGAAGGCTTCAAAAACATCTCATTGAAGAAGTCACCACTTGGGAAGTTTTTGGTCTCATTCCACTTGTTGCCTAGAGCTATGACTTCATCAATAAAAGCTTTCGTACCTGCAATGTCCAGACCGACCTCTTCGCTATCAGCAAGGATGTCCTGTACATGCTTAATCATGCCAAAGCCAGCTTCTAAATGGCCAGAAGAAAGAGTTTTGACCCATGAGCTCAAAACGCTTTTCAACACTTTCTTCGCATACTCAAGAGATGGCTCGGTTGAAGGCTCGCCCCTCTCCATTAGTCGACTGCCTGTGTCATGCCCTGTTGGAGGAGTGATCATCAAACTCTTTCTGATCGGAGACACTGGCGAAGGAATCTATTCAGAAGACTTCATCTCTGTGGCATTTAAACTGGAAGAAGAAGTCCCTACTTCTAGTTCAACTGCAGGCATCTCCTACTCTGGCACTAAGAAAGACGGAGGAACTTCTCCTGTTACTTCACAACCTGCCAGCAAAACAAAACCAAAAAAGGTATGAATATGATCATGTTGAAAAATCATTATCACCAGGGTTATTGCTACAAATACCTTCTTCAACGATCGGCGGAATACTTTCTACCTCCATGAGTTCATCCGAAGCGTCATCAAAGGTCGCATCCATGGATGACTTGAAATCGTCAGAATCCTGTGGCAAGTCAGCTGACAAGAAAACAAGCAACACGTTAGCAAATGACAACACAGGAAAAAAAAAGGGAAAGAAAATACAAAGAAGTCATACCAGGTGAAGATTCTGGAATCACTCTAGAGTCCCTCGATTCTTCTTCAGATGCCGCAATCGGATCCGTCACTGCTTCATCAACCGGAACCTCAGGCATCACCAAATCATCATCTCCCACTAAAAAGGGGAGAGAAAGAAAATAAAAAACAAAAGAAGCCTCAATGAAAGAAACGGAAAAAGAAAGAGGAAGAGTCATACCTTCACCAACAGTCTCTTCCTCTCGGCTCCTCTTCTCTGGAGGCTCATCAACTTCCCTTGACATCTCTGCAACAGTGGCGGGAGGGACTTTTGAATTAGGAGAGTATCGTGTTGTCTCTTATTACAGCGCTGCCCTCTCTTCCTCTTACTTCTATGGGCCGGTTTACTCGAAGTACCCGTCCCATCATCAAAGTCAGGACCTTTGCTTGACTCCTCACCAGATGGTCTGCTCCTCCCAGTGGACTCCAAGGAAGCCTTCGTTCGTTCCGCTTGCATCCAAGCGTCAATCTCGGCCTCCTCCTCTTCTAACTGTTTCAAGACCTCACCTGGTATCTCTTGTACAACTTCTGATTTGATGACGTCCTGTTCACCGAGAAAGCCTATCTTGTGCTTCCTCCAGTAAGGAAAACCAGAACTTCCTCTCGATAGATTCCATCTGATCTGCCAAGACCCTTCCTAGAAGATTGCTTGACATCGAGCTCTTTCTTGGAAAGCCCCCGGTACACTAAAAAGCTCTCTACAAACCATTTTGTAAAGCCAATAGTCTGGAAAGTGGCCAACTCAGGATAGGAAATCATGGTGGTAGTGTCCTCCGCACTGTAAAAAGCCCATGCATTCCTTCCATCCTACAAACCTCCTAAACGCTTCACCATGCTCGAAGGCACTCCAACAATGCCTTGAGAGAAGCCCAATTGCAGCGCGAAACACGAGGGAACATACGGCTGGATATCAACAAAAAGATGTCTCCGGTACACCATCGTACCAACACATATGTTAAAAAGCCATATCTTTTTTGCGTTTGTCAAATAATAGTGTCTTCCCGACCCTGCCCTGATGGAATCACAGGAGACACCAAAATCAAAAGCCTTCTTCCGCAAACCTGGAGAAAGCTTCACTGAAGATTGCGCGATCTCGACGTCCCTAAACTGTCGGATCCTCAAACGGGCAGACAAAAGAGATTCGGAAACGACTGTCCTTCTAGCTAACCAAATCACGAAAGTGTCATCATCCTGCGCAACTCCTAATCGATGGAAGCCGAGATAGTGGTATTCGTACCATGAATAGAAAATGTGGGCTGAAAATACCCTGTTCATAGGGAGCCCAAGCCAAACAAGAAAAGCAACAGCCTGCAGTTCGGTACACAAATAGGAGTAGAGAGCAGGCACCAAAGCAAGCCGCTCTCCAAACGCCATTTGACAAGCCGAAAAAATACAATGCGGCCTGATGTGTGTACCATTTCCTCCAGCAAAAACAGCCTCACTCAGCCAATAAGTGAGGTAAACAGTGAGATCCCTCCGCAGCACAATGTCCGAATGAATGGCATCTGTGCTCATGAAGAAGTCTTTCAAGTCTCCTCGTGTGACAGAAGTCTTCTTCGAACTTGGAGTCTTAGCTCTGGCCTCCCGGGTCGTGCTATCAGAAGACTCTCTGTTGTCAAAGAAGTTGGGGAACAAGGAGCCAAAACTCCTCCAACTGCTGGACCTTACTTTCGAGCCCTCCTTCTCCTTAAAAAAATCATAGAAGGCGACAAGTTGAAAGTACAAAAGCCTGAACTATTCAGCCTGCTCATCAAGGACGCTGTCAATAGGCATAAATTCCTCATAAAGTTTACCGACGATAGGTAGCCCGGTGATGGCGCTCAGTTCCTTCAAAGTAAAACCAATCTCACCATTCGTGATAATGAAAGTGTTGGTTTGTAGAAGGAATGACTCCAACATGGCCATGAAGGCTTCATCGGAGAAAACCATTGTTTGCTGAAAAGCGTGAATCGCATCCAAAATCTTGGCCTCCTTCAAAATGGCCCCGCCAACCTACAGGATGTAATTAGTCCATGACTCCCAGCTTGAGTCAGCGCTAAAACAGCCACGAAGTCGAAAAGGCTTCACCCAATTGCTGTTGTCACCCTAAAAAATGCCAAGGCCCACCGGTCTCAAATTGACTGATGGATGATCAAAACCTTGGTAACCGCTTGCTGGCATCAACATGTCCATGCGGACATGCGACTTCTCTGCATAACCAGAAAGGCCGCCAACAAAAACCCCGATCTTGATCACATTAGTCCTCTTGACCCAGCTCGGAGGATCTTCCCCCTTGGGACACGTGGGAGAAAGACTCATGATTGAGATAGTGCGATCAAAGGTCGACTGGGTAGAAACAGTTCTCTCCTCACCATCTGCCATGTAAGAGAACTGAAATCATCTCCTTTGGTATGTCAAGTCATCAGGAACTGCGTCGCCAAAGAAAAAGGTAGGCTTGGGCACAAAGAATTGTCCATGACCCAAGGGCGATTGCTTACCATAATCCTGTAAAACTCCTCATCCTTGAGAGTGATCAATCGCTGTCTCATCTCATCACGGTTGAGGGAGTCACATTCTTCCAAGTTTCTCTCCACAAACTGGACCTTCTCCCAGGCTTGCTGAACGACCACATTAGGAAACCTGGTAGACCAACGAGGTGCATCAGTAACAGGCTCTTTGCCCTTGTTCGTTCTGGAGGAACTACCTGCAAGGAATGGAAAAGAAAAAAAATCAATCATCAAAGTGACAGAATTTTGCTAAAAAAAAAAATTAGCGAAATTTTGGCATGACTCCGGGACAATTCCAAAGAAAAGGGAAAAGATAGGAAGCGTGAAGATGAGCTCAACACCGCTGCAAGCTCATGATCAATGAAGCATCCTCAAAGAAGGTTTGAACTCAAGCATCGTTGCAAGATCAAGCCAATCTTATCAAATCTCCGCAAGCTTGAAGAAGGGCTCAACATTGCTGCGAGCTCCAAACTCTAAAACTTGCAAAGCTCCTCAAAATCCAGCAAGGCTAAGAAAGGGCTCAACAATTCTGTGAGCTCCAAATCCCAAAACTTGCAAAAGATTTCCAGGTATGCATCATCATGCTCCCAATCAATTTACTAAAAATCATGCATCAAAAAACTCATCATGCATTAGATGCTAGGAAAACTTTAACTACAGTTTGACAAATTCCAACCCAACTTGGTCAAAACCAATCAAACTTCGTCCAAGTCAAAAATCATGTTGGCTTGACCTAGAGACTCTAGCCTTCTATTTTGATGCATCAAAAAAAAAAAAAAACAAAGAAAGGAAAATGCATGAACATCTTGGATTGCATAAACCTCATTATCATGGCGAGCAAAAAGAGGGAAAGCAAAAAAAAAAAAAAAACAGAGAGAAATCTCTTCAAAAAAAAAATGACTGGCCAGCAGGCTGTGGCCCGCTGCTACGTGGCAATATGGCTAGGTCCGTATAGCCAAAGGAAAGCAAAAAAAGTACAAAAAATATGTGAGCAAAAAACAAAAAAAAAAAAAAACAGCACATGAAAAAAAAACACGTGGAGAAAAAAAAGAGAAGAAGAAAAAGAAAATGAAAAAAGAGAAAGAAAAGAAAAGAAATGAAAAGAAAAAGAAAGAAATTTCTACTTCTACATGGAGTTTCTTGTGAATGAAGAAAACCTACTTGAAGCCATGGATGGAGAAGAAGAAAGAGAACTTGAAGATTCTTGAAGAAGAAAATGAGTACTTGATTTTGGAGCACTCTTGAAGACTTTTGCAAAAAGAAAGCAATAAGGGCAAGAGATCCAACCTCCTTTGCTTTTATCGAGGAGGGTAAACCAAAAGAGGAAACAAGGAGAAAACCAAGGAGGTAAGTGCTAAAAACTAGCAACCTTCCCAAAAGGAAAGAGATTTGAGATATTCTCTCTTAAAGAGAAGATTCTTTGAGAAATACTTTCCAAAAAGAAAGGGAATGAGAAATATTCTCTCTCAAAGAAATATACTTTGAGAAAATCTCTCCCAAAAACAAGGAAGCATGAGAGATTCTCTCCAAGTAAGGATATTTTTAGATATTCTCTACCCAAATGAGATATTTTTAGATATCCTTTACAAAATGACACCACATGAGATCTAAGCCATCTCCAAAGCTTAAGATCCCATGGGTTAGCCTACATGAGTCAGGTTTGACAACCTAGGCATTAAAAAGGGCTTCTTATCAAAAATCTCCTCTGCCAAGAGCATATAAAATGGTTCCATGCCTCTCTTGAGTTGATTGAACATTAAAAAAAAAAAAAAAAAAAAAAAAAAAAAAAAAAAAACTCATGAGTTTCCAAAAAACCAAACAATCCAACCTTATGAACCAAATTAAGCCAAAATCTTGAAATTGACAGCCCACAAAAACCAGACTTTGATCTCCTAACTTGCCACATACAGCTTGTTAGGTCACAAGGCCAAAACAAAACAAAAAAATCCTGACCCCCTAGCTCGCCACAGACAGCTTGTTAGGTCACAAGGTCAAAACCAAATCTGACCCCTCAATTTCCCACATACAGCTTGTTGGGTCACAAGGTCAAATTCAAAAATCAAACCCCGACCCCCTAACCAGCCACATCCAGCTTATTAGGTTACATGGTCAAAAAACCAAAAATCCTCTTGACCGCCTAATGCGCCACATACAGCCCTTAGGTTCACAAGGTCAAAAGGAAAAAAAATTCCAAAACCCAAAATCCAACTCCCTCATGTGATTTTCAAAACTTTGCCTTAAGATGGTACATGATCCCTCTCACTACCATAAAATCCCATTGGAAACTCAAAAGGCTATAAAATAAATGCTCAAAGACTCTTGGTCAAGTCAGAAGCTCTCCTTCAAGTTTCTCTTCAAGGCACATCGACATCAAAAGCTACTCGTCGCTGTACCTCAAGGGGGCATTTGTTGACACCAAAACTGTCACTTTGCCTCTTCACCATCAAGAAGCCACATGAAGCCACATCCTACTACAAATAGGCAATGCTGCTTCAAGCATCAGATCTTGTTAGAATCAAACAAAAACTGTAAGATCCTTCAAGACAGCCAAAAGAGGGGTTCACATGAAGTTTTGGGCCATTCCAACATCATTTGACCCAACTTCACTCATCCGGCAGCTGAATAGGTGCTCCTGGGGGTGACAGCGTTGAAGACATCAAAACTTCGATCAGAGCCTACGGATGATCTCAAAATACCTCCAAAGGCCTCCATGTCAAATTTCAAGTCAAACCGACAATGTTTAACCCTCCATCAACCCTTGAGCAGTAAAATCAAACCTCTCGGTGGCAAGAACCACCGAGGCCATCACTCATCAAATGGAGCACATGGACGGCTTCAACATGTTTCCAAAGGGCTACACGTCAAATTTCAGGTCATTCCGACAACGTTTGACCCGACTTTGACGCTCTGAAACAAAATCAAGGCTACCGGTGGCGGAGCACCCTAGGACTATGACATCCAAAACGAAGCCAATGGATCGTCTCAAAATGATCCCATTAGGCTCCTTGTCAAATTTCAAGTCAATCGGACATCGGTTGACCGCACATCAAAGCGGGGCATCTCCCCGGTGGTAAAATCAAGCCTACTAGCGACGGGACCTTAAATGTCTTCAAAACTCAAACAAAAACCCATGGCTGGTCCTATCTACTGCTCAGGAGGTTTCACCTCAAATTTCAGGTCATTCCGACATCGTTTGACCTAGTTTCGACTCTTGACGGAAAATCGGCTACAAAGTCTTCGGTTTTTTCAAAAAATAGGAAACTTTGTGCTCCAATTTGCTCGGCTTCTCATCAGGTTTTCTTCAGGAGAATCAAGCCAATAAATGAGGAGAAATGTAAAAAAAAACACAGAAGAAAACGACATAAAAAAGACCGAAAAACGGCCGAGAAACAGCGACCAAAAGGGGAACAATCCCCATGGTTGCCATGGGCGACCATGGAAATCCAGGTCGCCGAATTTGTCGCCGGTTGGCCCGTTTTCCGCCCTTTTTCGCATTTTGGAAGTTCCAGCCTCTGTGGTTTCCTGAAAATTTGATTTTTATGCTCGAAATCAACTAATCTCCACCAACATCTCAGATTCACCGTCAAGAGCATAAAATCATCATTGATCGTTCTAAGATCGCCAACTGGCTGACCAAGAAAGTGCACTTTTTGTCCTACCGATCGAGTAATAGACAAGACAGATGTCACCGGCCCATTGGTATCAACCAATGTCTGAAGTTGCATCGCCATCCAACATCAAACAACATGCGGATCCATCCACGATCATCACAAGAAGAATTCCAAAAGACGCGGCACGGCCCACGACTCTTCAAATGCCCTGGCGCCCTGGTGACCACTTAATGTCGTTAATTGACCCATTTTATGACAACTTAATGCGGTCATTAACACATTATTTTGGACGGCCCAATCAAAATCAAGTAAATGGGAGTTACAAATCCAAACAATCATGGCATTAAAACCATGAAACTCCCCTCATCATGGAGATTAAGGGCGATTAAATGCCCATCATCTCCCACCGGCCAATCATATGCCAAGAAAAAGGACTTACAAAATCAAGAAATAAAAACTTGTAACCCCTCTCATCATGGAGCATCAATGCCATCAATGCTCATAAACCCACCTTATGGCAACCAAAAGCCTATAAAAGGGGGGTCATTCCAAGGAATAAAAATCCCTGGATCCGCCCCAGAAGAAGCCCAAAAAATTTCGAGGAATTCTCGAAGAAATTCTACTACTCTGCTACAGTTGAAACAACACAAGGTGATCGAAGTCCCTCGGGGCCACCCCTCCAAGGTCTCCTCTCTCCTTCTATCCAACATGGCCTAAACACGGCTCTTCAGCCCGTTTACTCGCTTTTTTATTGGATATAGGACATTTCCTTGGTCTTTATCCTCTAAAACAACTGAGGTCCAAGCCAAGCCAAATAATCAAAGCATCAAAGCGTTCTCATCTGAAGGACGATGGCGAAGTCCATACATGACTTACGACCGTCGATCTGAACGAGTCCCCACAATCTCTTGAGAAGTCAGATACCTTTTCTTACGTTTCTTTGTATTTTGTATTATTTGTAAAGAGACAAAAAAATCACATTTCTTGCCTTTCTTCATTGATAAGATTTGTAAATCGCATTTCATGGCACAAAACCGCCTTTCACGGCAAACAAAATGAAATCGCCTCTCACGGCATTTAAAAAATTATGTCTCTTTCTTAAAATATATGTGCAATGGAATGTTATAAAAAAGAATTGATTTCCTTTCTACTTGTGAAGGTGAATCTCCGGATCACCACTTCAAATTCCAAGTAGAATAGAAAATCTGGCATACCCTTACAAAAAATGTTGATGACCTCACTTTTCCTCATCCCCCATGCTCCTGGCAGCCCCAGGGGTGGGAATTAGAGGACGAAAGGTCGGAGCCCCCATCAGTTTAGACCTTGGTTCCAGTTTGTGGGTGACATAAGGTCTCAACCAGGGAAAACATGAACAGCCAAACACTCTTAAGGCAGAGTAAATAGGCTTGGAATGAAACAGTCACTCCAAAGGGGAAATGAAATGCAGGCGTCTTATGGGCATTCGATTAATTAAGAAAATTGCAGTGGAGAAGGCATTAGTCCAGTACTTAGGAGGCATAGAGGCTTGAAACAAAAGAGTAATACCCGTTTCTACAATGTGCCTATGCTTCCTTTCAGCACATCCATTCTGTTCAGGAGTGTAAGGACAAGTAGTTTGATGCAAAGTTCCATTGGCAATAAGAAAATCATGGAATAAAGCATTCACAAACTCACCCCCACCATCTGTACGAAGACATTTTATTGAGAAATCAAGTAGTTTCTCTACATGTAGTTTAAAGGACAAAAAAGTGGTGAAAACATCTGATTTACACTTCAAAGGAAAGAACCATGTGTAGTGTGAATAGTTATCAATGAAGATAAAGTAATATTTGAAACCATTTACAGAGAAAACAGGGGAAGACCCCCAAACATCACTGTGGACAATCTCAAGTGGTTGTGATGAAACAGAAGTTGAAATTGGAAATCGCAGTTTATGGCTTTTTCCATATTGACAGTGTTCACAGAATGACAGAGAGGAAGTGCCTCTTATTGGTATGTCATGTAGTAAATGTGCCAATGAAGAAGAAGAAGGATGCCCAAGGCACTTGTGCCAAACATCAATAGAGGACCTATCACCAAAGAAAACTGTAGGTGCAGTAGGTTGAAGAAGAGAGGATGAAGAGCGAAATGGATAGAGCCCATTCTCATTGCGACCCTGGAAAAGAATCTTCTTGGACGGGCGGTCCTATATACTGAAGCCAGATGAATCAAATATGAAGACACAATTATTATCTTTAGGGAATTGATGCACAGAAAGGAGATTAGAAGAAATCTGTGGAACATGCAACACATTAGTAAGCTTAAAAGAGCTAGATGAAGTGTGTGCAGTGGAACTGCCAATGTGAGAGACAGGTAGACCCTGACCATTACCCACAGCCAGTTTGTCTTTCCCTTTGTAGTCTGAATTAATGGACAAGTTCTACAAATCATTAGTGACATGTGTGGTTGCACCGGAGTCAGCGAAGCAGTTTTGCTCACCATCAGGAGTGAAGGAGGCAGCCATGGTAGCTAGCTGTGAGGGAGGATGTCAATTCTATGATAGCAATCCAAAGCCAAGTGTTCTGTTTTGTTGTAAATCTGGCAACAGGGCTTGGGTGAGGAAGACTGATAGCCATTTGGAGTGGAAGAGGAGTCATGGCCTTTGGAGCTTCTACCCCATCATCCTCTACCACGATTGAAAGATTTACCTGATCCTTTGTTAGGTTGCCCACTGTTAGAGCGAGCTGAAGAATTGTCTCTGGAGGCAAGAAATGCAGACGTTGCATAATCAGCAACTGCAGCCTGAGAGGACTCAAGACGCAATTCCTCACACAGAAGGAGAACATGAAGCTCCTCTAAGCTCCTGAGAGAACCTGGTTCTGATGGAAGTCTTGAATGGGCCATAGTTAGAAGGTAAGCCATTCAGAGCTGAATGATGAGGTCGTCATCATCCACAGGGCAAAGCACAGCAGCAAGACTGTTCGCCAAGTGTTTGATGTGTTGGATGTACTCAGAGATTGGCTGTGAACCTTTCTTGATGAACTGTAATTGAGTCTTAAACTAAACGATATAGGATCTGGACAAAGAGGCAAACCTCTTCTCTAAGGCAAGCCAAACATCCCTGGCAGTTTTGAGACCAACCACATGGGCTAAAATAGCAGCTAATAGTGTAGCATTGGTCCAACATAGAACATTTTGATCTTGCTGAATCCAAGCAAGATATTGTGGATTAACATCCTGAGTTGGAATTCCTATTGAGTCTAAGAGAGATTCAGGAGGATAGGGGCAAGTTCCATCAACAAATCCAACCATGCCATGTGCACGCAGCACAAGCAAGAACTGAGACTTCCATAGAAGGTTATTATGACTATCCAGTTTAATGGAAATAAGGTTTCCAATAGTGGAAAACAAGAAGGCAGGTGTAGATCGAGCATCGGCTAAAGAGAACGACGCCACTGTAAAGCTAGTGATGAAGTTGCAGTGCAGATAGTATATCGCAGGAATGAAAATCACATAGAATAGTAAAGAAAAACAAGATGATCAATCTTGCAGCAATCAACGCTCAAGAACAATCAAGAAGATAGTAGTCTTGGTGAAGAATCTCTTGTAACTGAGAGGCCAGATCTGAAATTCAAAGGAGAAGCCGATCTTGAAGAAAGAACAAAAATTAGGCAGATCTGAAAACCAATTGCAAGAAGGAAGAAATCCTTTGAGCAATCTTGATAATGAATTAGTCCAAAGAAAAATGCAGAGAAGATTAATCTTGATTCAAGAAGATGGCTTGAACCAAGAGATCTCTTACTGAAGAAGCTTGTAGAGATTTCTTGCAGAAGAAGCTTGTATACGAAGCTTGTAGAGATTTCTTGCAGAAGAAGTTTGTATACGAAGTTGTAGAGATTTCATGCAGAAGAAGCCTATAGACGAAGCTTGTAGAGATTTCTTGTAGAAGAAGCTTTGTAGAGACTCCTTACAGAGGAAGCTGGACACAGGAGATCAAGATCTCCTGATGCAAGTCAATCGCTCTGATACTGTAAGTGCAAAAAATGTAACTCACAAGATTAAGGGGAGCCTTATAGGACTTATCCAACTGATTGTGGAAAGCCGGCCGCTTCAGGGACCTGAAAGGGGAGAAAGAACAATCAGAGGACCCTGGCTGTGGGCAGCGCAGGGCTCTCTGATGCCTGGGTTAGTGCAAGGACTAAACTAAGGCCGAAGAAGAAGAGAGGCAGAGTAACGACTAGTCAGAGTGTATGCATGCGTACTGGGTTAGACTGGTATTCTATTTATAGGAGAAAAGTCTATAAATACTTGATAGTGGGCCTAATGACTTGACTGCTAAGGTTTTATCAGCCCACAAAGTAATTAATGAGGATCCATCATATCCCACATTGCATTAAATGATGGTCTGATCAGCCCATATCGCATTAAATGTCAGTCACATTGGGCCTGATCTTGTCTTGACTTGTTGGTGGCAAAGGTCCCATCCGATCCTTTCTTGGGCCCTGCCCTAATACTGCTGGATGCCGCTTTGTCAGGGATTTGATAAGGATTCTTGACGGCTGGGATGATGTATTTGTCCCATCAGCGCGTGCTCGTATTCTGCCACATGTTCGAAGGTGGGATATGGCTGTCAATGCCTGTCTCGGTTGGCAGTTCGTCATACAGCTGCAGTCGAGATGCGGGACTGAGGCCAAGGCACATGGCCGAGATCGTGGCGGTCTTAGGTCGGGGCTGACCGAGGTGATAATGTTGGTCTCGGCTAGCGCATTAACATCCGACCCGAAACGCACGTAGCCTAAATGAGTATAAGAAGAACTGGCATTATTGCTGGAGTTAACATAACTTTGGCGTCTTAAGAATTACCCCACACAATTGCCCCCTAGCTTCTGACTTCTTGGAGTCTCGGACTCTTTGAGGTCGGAAGCTATAACAATGAAAATCTGTCAGAGATTTCCGCCTTGATGACATCTATTGATGTTTGGTCCTCATCCAACTTCCCTCCGTCTGCCCGAGGTAATAAACACTATGCCTTAATTACTGCGAGAAACAAACCGTCGAGGACACGCATCACCATCTGGTTCGTCGTGCTGTCAAGCAGGAGGGGTGTGCAGCCTTTTGATGCGACGTTTTCGAATTTCGAAAACGGCCTTAAGATGGCGCTTCTTTTTCTATAAATAACATCTTCTTCTTCTTCTTCTTCTTTATTTCTTGTTTTTGAAGGAGGCCTTCCTAGAATTTTTCAGAGCAGAGGAACCTTCAGCGACGCGTAGGAGAGGCCTTGAGCAGAGATCAATTTCCGGTGTAGATCCAATTTTTGTCTGTAAGTTTCGTTCTATTTAGCTTATTCTTGCTTTCTTCTAGGTCCCACTTTTTTTTTGCCTTTAGAAATGGGTGTTTACAGCCACTAGCTAGAGAGCTCTACGGCCATAGAGGGGCTAAAAATGGCATACGGTATACCAGACGTCGTCCTTGTCAGGCAGGCGGATCCTCTGGATCATATAACTCACTCGTATTCGGGCGGCTGGATGCCCATTCCATTAATAGCCATCATCGAGGGGGGGTTAGGTTAACTTTAGACCCCTTGCTTAGGACCTGTCTTAGTGTCTGGTCCCTTAGTCCCTGCCAGCTAATGTCTAACGGTTATAAAATCATCATGGGCACGACTGTGCTTAATAGGAAGTTAGATATTAACCTCGGTGTTCAGACATCGAGGATGTATACGAGATCTGTAAGTCTCAGGAAGGTACTTATTACCTCCGAGTCAAGCCTTACCGAGAAAGCTTTGTCACGGCGCTTGAAGACTCTAATAAGTATGCGGGGGACGACCTCTTGTGCGTCTCGGGTAATTGGGAGTTCGGCGCCGAAGTGGACAGAGCATACATGGTCCCACGTCGCCTCGGGGTCGTTGCAAGTAAATATCATTCTTTTAGATTTAATTTTGTCTCGTTCTTCACTTTGCCGAACTGATGTTCTGCTTGGCTGTGCAGCTGGTCGAGAGAGGAAACGATTTGCCAGGCAAATTGGCTGGGAAAAGAATGAGGCTTGGCATCGGAAGATCACGAGATGCACAGACTTCTCAAATAAATCGGCCTGGACGCTGCTGGGCTATGAGCCGAAATATCGCGGCTATTATAAAAGAGCCGAGTTGCCTCAATAGCTGCCCCGAGAAGATAGTCCAGAGGGAGGTGAGCCCGAGGCTGAAACGGGAAGCCGTGCTGCAGTCTTAATCGAAGAGGGAGGTCCTTCTCGGGTTGCGACTGAGATCGCTAGCCGGGCTGCATCTAGTGCAGAAGCATCTTCCTACGAGTCGGGGCCTAGCGGGAGTCCTCTTAGGAGAAGACCCCGCCATTCTACGCCGAGTCCACTAGAGGAAGAAATGCCTCGTATCCCGGTGTTCGTGGATCTGGAAGCCCTGGCGCTTGGGGATGAGGCTCCTGAGTCCCCTCCACCTGTAGTCTCGGAGGCTGTTGAGACCTCTGCCCGCGAGCCTGTCACGGCTCCTACTACTGTGGAAGAGGAGGCCCCTATTCAATCTCTAAATCCGGAGGCTCGGCCATCTTCAACCGAGGTTGGACGAAGAGAAAGTCGCTCGAGCAAGAGGCCAAGAGACGAGGGTACTAGCTCGGGCGCAACGCTGCCACCGGCTCCTTGGGAGCTGAGCTTTTTGCTTGAGATAGGCAGACCCATTACGGTCGAGGATTGTATCCATAAGAAGCCCAACTCCCTCATCCTCGAGACGCTAGGCAGAGCATGTGCCTTGCCGCAAGATATGGCTCATTATGTGAAGTTCAGCGACCCAAAGCTATTGTCGTCGGTGATGCAGCCCTGGTTTCAAGTGAGTTTTCCTTGAGTTTTCAACTTTTTCACTAAGTGTTTCATTTCGACTAATATTTGTCTCTTCGTCTTTAACAGACGATGCAGAAATCGATGGTGGTCATCGATAGATTCAATAAACAGAGCCCTCTGATCGCCGGGCTTGACGAGGAGAGGAAAGAACTGGAAGAAGCTTTGGGAGCCAGCACCCTGAAGCGAATCAGCTGGAGGCGTTGAAGGACGAGCTTGAGGCTAAGCTCGGGGATGCTAGAGTCGAGATCGAGGCAGGAAAGATGAAGGTTGCAGATCTCGAAGCTTCTGTCGAAAAATTAAAGAGTGACCTCCAGGCTGAAACAGAGAAAGCGACTGAGGTCGAGGCTAAGGCCAAATCTAAGGGCGACGCCATTTTTGAAGACGTGATAAAACAGGCGACGACCCATTATGAGGCTAAGGTGATTCGCATGAGGAACAGGACTTGGGAGAAGGCGTGGCGTGCTGCTCTAACGGAAGTGGGGATTCCGGAGGGCCACCCATCCTTTGTGAATCAGCCCAATTGCCCAGGCCTGTCGACTCCTGCAGTTTCCGTTTCCATTTCGGTAGAAGCTCTTGAGGCTACTGCTGCTGAATCTGCCCAACCCGAAATCGATATCAACGCTTCTACTGGCCCAACCCCCTTTGAAGGCTTCTCGGCAATGATGTACTTTTTTTTTGTTTCTCAATTGTATTATCCGATTTTAAGATGTAATGACTTTGAACCAATGCAATTGAATTTTTGTTTGGCATTATGGATTCTCTCTTTTCTTTTCGTCGTGTTTTTGCGTTTCCACTTTTGTGCAAGTGTCTGGGTTCGACTTGATTCTTGATCCGGACTGGAGGGACTGGCCAAGCTAAAACACTTGGTCGAGATAGAGAGTCAGACATCTATCCCCTCCCATTGCCACTCATGCCTGACACGGCTCTACGAATTCCAAGGCACCATTTCCTCATTATCTCATGGCCTTCATCATCATTTTCATTTTTTTTTTTTGCCTGAATTATTCACGCTTGCTTTTGTACGCTGCATGTCTGCTAACTTGAAGGAATGCTGAAAAGCTATCATTTCGGTACTGTCTACAATGTATTCGGTTTGCAACCGTGGTTGATATTATGGCAGTTGCCGACCTTTAACATTTTCTCTACTTAAGTGGAAAAACTCGGGTGTGTCAACCCGAGGAGCCTTTTTGGCCGAAATGGTTTTGTGCCTAGGTGGAATGTACCAACCCTAAGGCAATCTCGATAGCCGAAATGACTTCATGCCTGGGTGGTATATACCGACCCTAAGGCGATCTCATCAGTGGCCGTAATGGCTTCATGCCTGGGTGGTATATACCGACCCTAAGGCGATCTCATCAATGACCGTAATGGCTTCATGCCTGGGTGGTATATACCGACCCTAAGGCGATCTCATCAATGGTCGTATTGGTTTCATGCCTGGGTGGTATATACCGACACTAAGGCGATCTCATCAGTGGCCATAATGGCTTCATGCCTGGGTGATATATACTGACCCTAAGGCAATCTCTTCAGTGGAACTATCACCGAGCTGCCGATAGTCGCCACCAAGTTCTATGACTATGAATTGAGTAACAAGAATGAGGACTGCTTTCATTGATCTTGAAAATTTTGAGTACAGATTAGAAATAGAACTTTTTGAGGTGCGACGCATTCCATGGTCGTGGTAAGTGTCGGTCATCCATATCTTCAAGTCTGTAGGCTGACTGTCCGGCAGTGGAAATTACTTTGAATGGTCCATGCCAGTTTGGTGCTAGCTTGCCCTGATTTGGATCTTTATCACATGGGAGTGTTTTCTTCAGAACCAGTTCACCAACTGAGAACTTTCTCTCTCTGACCTTCTGGTTGTAGCCTTTAGCCAACTGTTGTTGATAAGCGGCCAGTCTGATAGCTGCTGTTTCTCTACGTTCGTCGGCCAGATCCAACTCCCAAGTTAGATTTATTTCATTCTGGCCTTGATAAAAAAGTTCGGACCTCAGAGTCGGGAGGCCGATCTCTAGAGGAATGACCGCCTCCATCCCATAGGCAAGGGAGAAAGGCGTTGCCGAAGTGGAGCACCTTGGAGTCGTTCTGTAGGCCCACAGGACGCTTGGAAGTTCCTTTACCCACCTTCTTTTAGCTCGGTCAAGTCGCTTCTTCAGCCCATCAAGTACCACCTTATTAAAAATTTCTGCTTGACCATTGCTCTGCGGGTACGTTGGAGTAGAGTAGTGGTTCCTAATGCCGAGCTCTTGGCAGAAGTTCTTGAAGAGGTTGGAATCAAACTGGGTCCTGTTATCCGAAACCAAAGCTCTTGGAATGCCGAACCTCGTAATGATGTTTTTCCATACGAATTTTTTTTAGTCTTGTTCGGTAATGGAAGACAATGGTTCTACCTCTATCCATTTGGTGAAATAGTCGGTGGCTACTATCAACCACCTCTTATTCCCCGGAGCTCGGCGAAGTGGTCCCACGATGTCCAGCCCCCATTGGGCGAAGGGCCAAGGGTTGGAGAGCGGACTCAAATCTTGTGTCGGTTGATGGAGGAGTGGGAGAAATTTTTGCACTTTTCACATTTTTTGGCGTATAACTGCGCATCCTTCTGCATATACGGCCACTAGTAGCCCTGACCGATAGCCCGATATGCTAATGATTTTCCTTCGATATGGCTTCCACAGCCCGGTATTCTTTGACTCTACTTGGATGAATACACTGAAGGTATAGGCCTGTGAAGGTAAGTCAACTTCCCGATGACTTTATAGGAAGTCATTCACAGGCCGGGCCGCTTACCTTCAGGAGACAACCAGAACCGGGCCGCTTTGAGTCTGATTCGGTGAGCCTCACTTTTGTCATCCGGAAGTTGGTCATCCTTGAGATAGGATATGATTAGGTCCATCCAGCTTGGGCCGAGCTCAAGGCATAGGATTTCCCGAGGTGGATGGAGCTCTATACTGGGCCTTGCCAACGATCCTACTTCGACGGTTCTTCTCTTTCCCACTTCGACAGTAGAGGCTAAATTAGTAAGGGCACTGGCGTGAGAATTGGACTCTTTGCCTATCTATCTGATCTCGGCTGTCTGGAACTGAGAGCATCCTGTCGTCGCGAGCTTGGTAGTCTCCAGTCAGCTGGTTCATCACCAGCTGTGAATCGCTAAAGACCACTAGCTGTTGAGCCCCGAGGATTTTTGTGTTGTTTAGTCCTGCTATTAGGGCTTCATACTCAGCTTTGTTATTTGACGCCTTGAAATCCAGGGTTAAAGCATGCTCGATGACCAGTCCTTCTGGAGACTGGAGGACAACACCAGCGCCGGCTTTTCTAGAAGTTGAGGATCCGTCGACGAAGACTTTCCAAACCGAAGCAAGGAATTGATTATGAGATTGTTCATTAGTCTCTGTGAGTGCTTCCTCATGTCTTCAGCCCCCTAGTTCGGTGTCGGGCTGGGTTGGTGCCGAACTTGGAGAGACTTAACTCCACGATGAAATCTGCCAAAATTTGGGCTTTGATCGCCGTCCTGGGTTGGTATTGAATATCATACTGTCCCAGTTCAACGGCTCACTTGGAAATTCTTCCTGAAAAGTCAGCTTTTTTGAAAATAGATTTTAGTGGATGTTCCGTAACAACCACTATGGTGTGAGTTTGAAAATAATGGGAGAGCTTGCGCGAGGCACTGACGAGCGCCAACGCGAGCTTCTCCAATTGCAAATATCTAGTCTCGGCATCAAGGAGGGTCTTGCTCGTATAATAGATTGGTTTTTGAAGCTTATCTTCCTCTCTGACGAGGACCGAGCTTACCGCATGATCCGAGACCGCCAAATATAAGTACAATATTTCTCCTTATTTTGGAGTTGAGAGTAAGGGGGGTGAAAAGAGATAGGTTTTGAGTGCTTGTAAGGCCTGGTCACACTCTGGAGTCCATTGGAATTTTAAATTCTTCCTTAAAAGTTGAAAGAAGTGCTGACACTTATCTAAGGATCTGCTAATGAAACGATTCAGTGCGGCAGCCAAGCCGGTGAGCTTCTGGACTTCTTTTGCAATGGTCAGACTCTGCACTCTGAGGATGGTTGATATTTGATCTGGATTAGCCTCGATTCCTCTTCGTGTGACCAAGCTTCCGAGAAACTTGCCAGAGCCGACACCGAAAACACACTTGGAAGCGTTTAGCTTAAGCTTGAACTTCTTCAGAATGTCGAAAACTTGGGTTAAATCTTCCAAATGATTCTGCGATTGCTTGGATTTGACGACCATATCGTCAATGTACACTTCAACGATTTTGCCGAGCTGTGCCTGGAACATTTTGGTGACGAGTCACTGATAAGTCGCTCCCGCGTTCTTTAACCTAAATGGCATCACTTTGTAGCAGTAGGTGCCTCTAGGCGTTATGAAGGCGGTCTTCTCTTCAGCCGGTCTGTACAACGGTATTTGATGATAACCCCGATATGCATCGAGGAAACTCATCCTATCATGACCAGCGGTGGCGTCGATCATCTGATTAATTTTGGGGAGTGGGAAGTTGTCCTTGGGGTAGGCTTTGTTGAGGTCGGTGAAGTCGAATCACACTCTCCACTTGCCAGTTTTCTTCTTGACCACCACCGTGTTAGCCAACCAGACTGGGTATTGGACTTCTCTGATCACTTCGGCTTCCAGTAACTTGTCCACTTCCTCAATCACGGCCTCTGTTTGCAGTACCCCAGCTCTACGAGCTTTTTGCATCACTGGCTTGTGATTAGGATCTACATTCAACTTATTGCACATGACCTCGGGGTCGATGCCAGGCATCTCATAGGGCGTCCAGGCAAAGACTGCTCTATTCATAGGAGAAAGAACAGTCAGAGGACCCTGGCTGTGGGCAGCGTAAGGCTCTTCGATGCTTGAGTTAGTGCAGGGAATGAACTAAGGTTGAAAAAGAAGAGAGCAGAGTAACGGCTAGTGAGAGTATATGCATGCGTACCTGGGTTGGATTGATATTCTATTTATAAGAGAAAAGTCTCTAGATACTTGATAATGGACCTAATGACTTGACTGCTAAGGTCTCATCAGCCCGCAAAGTAATTAATGAGGATCCATCATAGCCCACATTGCATTAAATGATGGTCCGATCAGCCCATATTGCATTAAATGTCAGTCACATTGGGTTTGATCTTGTCTTGACTTGTTAGCAGCAAAGGTCCCATCGGATCCTTTTTTGGGCCTTGCCCTGATATGGCTGTAGTCGCTGGATGCCGCTTTGTCAGGGATTTGATAAGGATTCTGGACGGCTGGGATGATGTATCTGTCCCATCAGCGCGTGCTCGTATCCTGCCACATGTTCG
Source organism: Cinnamomum chago (assembly GCA_038049695.1). Taxonomy (NCBI): domain Eukaryota; kingdom Viridiplantae; phylum Streptophyta; class Magnoliopsida; order Laurales; family Lauraceae; genus Cinnamomum; species Cinnamomum chago. Next base: position 33,553,684 of record CP142461.1, read on the forward strand.
AAGGTGGGATATGGCTGTCAGTGCCTGTCTCGGTTTGCAGTTCGTCATACGGCTACAGCCAAGATGCGTGACTGAGGCCAAGGCACACGACCGAGATCGTGGCGGTCTTAGGTCGGGGCTGACCAAGGTGATAATGTTGGTCTCGGCTAGTGCATTAACATCCGAGCCAAAAAGCACGTAGCCGAAATGAGTATAAGAAGAACTGGCATTATTGCTGGAGTTAACATAACTTTGGCGTCTTAAGAATTGCCCCCACACAGATACCATGATAAGATGGAAGAAGAAGAAGAGTTGCAAAGAAGAAAACTGAGTTCTCTCAATCTCTTCTTGATTTCATTTAGATAGTAATTTTCACATTACAAGCTTCTTACATATATATATATTTGAAACAGATTCAGTTAATATGGAATCCAAGTTCGTTACTGCAGATCACATGATGGCAGCTGAGTTGGAATTTTCAACACTCGGACACGGGAGTCACCGAGTGACTTCAACTTAGTGATTTGGATGGTTGTGCTATTATATATAGTGCTATCTTATAGCCTTCACCTCTCACCAATTTTATAGTCGTTTGGTGGAGCTTATTTGATTGTGAATTTCTATGTTTTCATTTTATACATATTTTCACTAAACAAATAGGTCTTAAGGTAACTATAAATACATCTTCAGCCCTGCTACTTGGACCGACCTGGGGCCGAATCTTGGCCCGGTCCCCAGGGAGGACCCTTGGGATCCTGGCTCGGTAGCCAAGTAGAATATTTCATACATCTTACTAGTAATAAGTTGACTTTAAAACCGTAGAATGATGCCCACAATGCACTTGATACTAAATTAGGTTATTTTTATTATCATCCTGTATTATTTTTTGTTAAGTCATAACAATTATTTTCTGTTTAAGTAATAAGAGAGATTGTCTTATCTTTAGAGGTCCATACATCTTATAAATGATCTGATACAACTCAAGGAATCAACCAGAAGGGCTAGGCCATTTCAAAAAAGAAAAAATGAAAGAAAAGGGACAAAGGGTGGGGTCCACCATGATACATCCCCATCACGTTTCTTACAAAGAGGCCCTTGCATTTTCTAACAACCTTATAAGAGAGGCCCTCCATTTTTCGATTTCCTGGGTTAGTTTGTGTTAGCCTAGTGAGTCCAGATCAAGTGGGTTCAGAATCATAGATATTTTGGTATTTGTATCGGGACTTTCTTATTGACTAAAATAAGATTTCTTGGGGGATAAAAAAGATAGCATTATATATTGATGTAATGTTTAACCTATGAGATTATGTAGAGTGAAACCCAAGAGAAAGTGATTACGTTTCTTTTTCTTGGACGTAAGCTAGTTTGCCAAACAACGTAAAATTCTCTGTGTGTAATTTTTTCTTCCTTGTGTGGTTTGATTCATTGTTCGGTTGTGGTGATTCACACTTTCTCACACGCACACAACAGTTTGTTACAACATTTTGCATATGTAATCGTTACTTATGTTGAAAATTTTCACATGTGTGGAAAATGGTGTAAAACGATCCATTTTAATGTAAAAAACTTCGCACCTCTCACTATGGTAAAATCATTCACATATGTAAATGAAGTGAATTCGTTATATACTTTAGAAAAGGCACCAAGTTGGTAGTGATTAAAGGCTTGGGAATTGATCTTGCTAGTGTTATAGTTATGCATCTTTAAAAGGCAAGCTGTTTATCCCATTTTTCTAATTTTTAAACTCTTGTGGGCCTAAATTTGCAATCTAAACGATTCAACATTTTTTAGAACTAATATACTCCAAAGTGTAAAGTTTTATATCCTACATCTTTATGAATTTTGAGAGATATGAGAAAACATTAAAATTTACTTATTTCTAATTTTGTGCGCTCTTGTGGGCCTCTGCTACTTCATGATCCAAACTATTTAATATTCTCATAAAAATGATAAACTCCAAGACACGAAATTTCATATCTTAGATGTACATGGATTAAATATGTGAAAAACACACACGAAAATCATAACTGTTTTTATATTTATGAATATTTATGAGGCGCTAAATCTTTAGATTCTCATGAAATATGAGAAATATACTAAAAATGCAAAAAACAACTTAATCTTGATTTCTGTTTTTTGCATTTTTATGGGCCTCCAATTTATAGTTTGAACCATCCATTGTGTTTAACACCTGCTATCTCCTCTGTACAATAGTTTTGGAGTCTTTAGAGCTCATTAAACTGGACAAAAACTAAGATCTTTTGCTTTCCCTCGACCTCTCTCGTATATTACATGTATAGTAAAAGAGGAATTCTCAAAAGCTCCCTACTTAGAAAAGGGGAGTTTTTGCCTCATTTGACTTGTCCAATGTGATTTTGCCACCTCATATTGGAAAAAAAGAGATTTTTGAGATTTTAAATTTCTTATCGACGTTTAACTTGATGATGACACATGTCATTGTAATAGGCTTAGAAAATGGGCTCTTTTTTTTTTTGTGAAAAGAGTCCGGGGAGTTTTGTAGCGCTCCTCGTAGTTAAAACAAACATATATAACAAAATGGATTGAATATAAACGTAGTGTTCACAAACGAAACTATAATATGTTCATAGGCCCACCTAATCACTGATCCAAATGGAACATCCAAAACCCCACCATCCCCCTCCCTTGCCCCCCAAAATGTCACCGATCCCACAGAGTTGGCACCAATCTGTTTACAACTTGCTTCCAAAGATTAAAATTTTTTCTATCAAATCTTTTTTCTTAAGACTTTGGGGCCTTAATAAGACAGTTATAATCATCAAATTATGCTGATGTGGGGCCACCCATTTAACACAGTGATTATCATTCATATCTAGATGGCCTTAGCCTTCTGCACATGGTCTTTTCCATTTACTCACTGTTTGCATGATGTATGAGTTGATTGAGTTCAGTAGTTCACAGAATATAAAGTAAGGGGAATCTCGTCTTTGAAAGAAAGCTGTAAAGAGTTGATAAGCTGCACTAGCCTCATTGAGGTGGCTAGAAAAGACAGGAGGAACTTTTTGTAAAAAAGAAACTCTCGTTTTAAAGTCCCCAAAATATACATAAATCTAATTGTTTAGAAAAGTTGGGGCTGTTTGCAAACTCTAAAAGTGAGTTCTTATTTATGATTTAGAGCTAAGTTTGCATATTAGAGTATTCGGTGACCTCTAATTGTATTTTCAAATTTTAAAGCTTAGTTACCACTTTAAGTGTTTGCCTCTAAAAATAATTCTAGAAAGGCTTTTTTTTTTTTTTTTTAGCATTGTAGCTAAAGTGGAGGAGGAAGACAAAGCAAAATTTACAAATGTTCTGAATGAAAATAACCTCATAAAATTTTCAAATAGTAGGTTTTACATCGTAATTCTTAAAAGGTTTGCCCCAATTACCACAATTCCTAAAGGCGGTCCCAATCACCTCATGAAATTAGAGCTATTTTTTTATGATTTCACCACACCAATTGTAAATTAGAGTTTTTATTTTATTTTATTTTAGATCTTAATTTAATTAACTCTAATTAATTAGACTAGAATTCCCTAACAGCTCCCTGTAGTTTTAAGTCAGACATGGGAAGTGCCTCAAATTGAAATAGATGACAGTACCTAAAATGGCCGGGTATAAGAGCCTCATTTCCTAAACCATCTTATGCTTTAAAAGGGCCAGGGACTTGGACCTTTTGCCAGGCCATTTGGTTCCCACTAACCCATCAGATGGAAGAGGGCTTTGAGATGATCATAAGTAGAATGTAAAAGGCCTATTGAATACTGACCATGCTATAATAAATGTTGATAACATCAACACACCTAATTATTTCTGACCATGCTATATAATAAATGTTGATAACATCAATACACCTAATTATTTCTAAAGACAGACAGATTTCAGTTGCCGCCTGTACAAGGTCAAGACTGTCGGTTCCACAAACTGTCTTTAACTCTTACTGCATAGGCCTGGGATTTGCTGAGGACTATGATGCCCAGATACGGCACCGACACAGCAGGAACACGGATTTTATGTATAAAAAAGAAAGTATCAGATACCATATGTTGCCCATTTTGAAGTATCCGTACATTATAGGCTGAGGATGATCCTTCAAAACTAATCCAAGTGGAGGCTGTGGACTAGTCAAGTACTAGTCACTTTAAGCAGAGTCAATGACTGACGAATTGATTATCCAATATGAACTGTGTGAGGGCCTATTTCTCTGTGGGCCACACATTACATTCCTATCCATTTCAACTGAAGGCTCAGACAAAATAACTCTCAAGCCATCTAATTGCGCGTATTCAATTGAAGACTAGACTATAATTTCAGGTATACCAGTTCCAGCCTGTAAGAATACAAAACTGAAGAAAGAAGAAAAGTCTCATCTACCAAGTTAACAAGGAATTGGAATTGTATTGTTGAAGAGAGTTAAAAAAGGGAGAGAAGACAGAGAAGAGAGGAAGAAGGCTTGTGCGTCAGAACAGGGCGACCCCCAAAAGACGCCAAGTAGGCAAGAAGCACGCAGGTCAAAGTGTCACACTTTCTCTCCTTTGCGTATATTCTACTCAAATCAAACAGCTAGCTCTCTACGACACTCCTTTATTTTAATCTATCCACAACCTTCCAAAGCAAAATCCTTTATTTTAATCTATCCACAACCTTCCAAAGCAAAATCCTTTATATTCATCTCATCCTTTCTCTTTCCTTCACACACTCAATACTCTCTCTCTTCTTTCATGCATCCTCAATCGTGATCTAAAGTTAGCAAGATCACTTAATTCCATGGCAGCCACCTTTCTCACCCTCTTTACCTTATTAGCACTTGCCATCAGCGCGACTGCGGCCGACCCCGACATGCTCCAAGATCTGTGTGTTGCCGATCTCACTTCAGGTTCACTTCTTTTTCTTCTTTCTTTTCCTTTCTTGATTGAGTCTTGGTCATCTTTATTTCGTGTATGTATGCCCTTGCAGCTTTTAGTTTATTGGTAACATGACTCAAATCCACAACTTTAAGATTTCAATAGTAAGCACTTTTTACTGTGCCATGGGCTCTTGTCCTCTTCTCTTGTAGCTTTACTAATTTTATTATTGAATTGATTTTCTGATGTTCATACTTTCCCTTCTCTCTAAATTGTTTGATTCTCTACAGGGGTAAAGGTGAACGGATTTGCTTGCAAGGAAGCTGCTGCAGTAAACGCGACTGACTTCTTCTTTGATGGACTAGCCGCCCCTGGAAGCACCAACAACAGCATGGGGTCTCTAGTAACCGCGGCCAATGTCCAAAAGATCCCTGGCCTAAACACACTCGGTGTCTCGCTCTCTCGGATTGACTATGCGCCAGGCGGCCTCAACCCACCCCACACCCACCCCCGTGCCACTGAAATCGTGTTCGTTCTGGAAGGCGAATTGGATGTTGGGTTCATCACCACCGCTAACGTGCTCATCTCGAAGACGATCAAGAAAGGCGAGATCTTCGTCTTTCCAAGAGGGCTTGTGCACTTTCAGAAGAACAATGGGGAGGTCCCAGCAGCGGTGCTCTCCGCATTCAACAGCCAATTGCCAGGGACTCAGTCAATTGCTATGACTCTCTTCGCAGCAACACCACCAGTCCCTGACCATGTTTTGACAAAGGCCTTCCAGGTTGGTACCAAAGAGGTGGAGAAGATCAAGTCAAGGCTTGCACCCAAGAAGTAAGAGAGTAGCTGCTGCTCACTTGCTGATGAATTTGTCGGTTATTTGTTTGTGACTGTTCTTTGGATCCCAAATAAATCAAGTTTCTGAAAATTGAAATTATTGTTCAATCATATCCATAGTAATTATTATTACTTTTATCAAGAATATTATCCCTCTCACCTGCCAAAAATAATAGCAGGTCTTTAGGTGTCGTACCCCACCTCAACCAACTAACAGTTCAAAAGGAAGAACCTTTCCTTTTCCTCTGGAGGCATAAGAGTATCATGATTGGGTTTGGGACTCAAGATTGTAAAATTTGGGTGTTTGTCTTCTGTTGAAATGACTTCACTTTTGGGTCTATTACACAAATAACTGGAGAAAATTGTGGACCCTTCTGGTGGGGTGTACCTGAAATGAGAATCAGCACTCACAGGCCAAGTGTGGGATTAATTTTGTCAGCCCTGCTAGCTGTGGCTTGGGATCCAACGGCCTGGCTGGGAGACCGGGCCATGGGTCGGTCTCCCAGTCAGGACAGTTAGACTCTCTGTAATTTTGTCGGGAGAAGGTGGGTGCTAATAGCTCTGGCGTTGTTTGTTGTGAAGTGAGTGCGTTGGTTGAGAGGTCAAGGCGATATAGCCGAGCAGCAAAGATTCTGGCTGTCTTTGCTTTTTGTTGAATACCATCCTGAAGGTGCGCGTAATTCACAAAATTTCAGGTCTTATTTTTCTTCTCACATCGTCGATTTCATGAGATGTCCGGAGTCAGGACCCTCTGATGGCAGGAAAGTTGGCCCAAGTACTCCTCTTCTTCTTTTGTGTGTGTGTGTGTGGAGGCTTTATTTTTTCTGGGACATTGGTCCAGATCCGAAATCTCAGGGTCACAGCTCACAAGGGTCAAGTTAGGTTCATGTATTTTAACTAGCAGAAAGGTCCATCCTCTTCAGCAAAGTAGGGTCCCTCATGTGAGACCCACCTACATGTGCCAAACCCATGTGCAGGGGATTTACCCAAGTCCATTTTCCCCCCTCCTCTTGTTTTAGCCAGCAGGATGCAGCTCTATTTTTCTTGGACAAGTGCTCTGGGCCTATTACAGATCCACAACCCCCGGGTCACAAATCAACAGTCAAGACTCAAGAGTCAAGATGGTTATAATATATATTTGTACAAGGGGCTGTTTCAGAGGGATCTGACCAAACTAGAGAAATAAAAACTCCCTCAAGTGGCCCCACCTGAGCGCATATAATTCATAGGTCTATGTCTAAACTATGTGTGAGCTAAAAATGGAAACCATATTAGAATCAAGCCCCTTAAAAGTATCAACATTTTAATCGTCATTTGCTTCCCAGGGGTAGTGACAGTAAGGAGGGTAGAACTAATAATAATGGCTCCTACAAGCTAAACCCTTTCTTTTTAAAAATAATTACGGTGGGAATTTGTGTTTTATCTAGTGAGAGTATACTTAACCCTCACTAAACATAGGCAGATATTAAAACTAAAATGGTAAGTCTTGTGAAACCCAATTGCATCCCTCTGCAACATCAAGTACGGTGATCCCCAAGAACGGCGTGTTACCCCACAGGCATTACACGGCAATTCTCACTAGGGTGACCAGGTTTCAAATCTGGCTACTCCCTCTATTGCATGTGCAAGTCCCTATTACCTCGCATGTGTGAGTTTTTCCTCTTTGCGAGTTCCTATTACTCACATGTGTTAGTTGTCCGCAACTTGCATGTGCGAGTTTCTATTACCTCTTGAGTGCGAGTTTCTTAGGACCCGGCCCCTGGAATACCCAAAAAAAGAAAAAGAAAGTGCAGTGATCCCCATACTAGTTCCATTGTGTTTAAAATTATTTGCATTTTTAAAAATTTTAAAATTGGAAAATTGGTTTATCTTAGTGTTGGCATATGCATTTGCATTTTTTAAAATTATTTGCGTTTTTAAATTTTATTTATGCCTTTTGAAATTTATTTGCATCTTTTGAAATCTATTTACATTTTTTTAATTTTTTTTGGAACTTTTGGGATTTATTTGCATCTTCTTAAATTTATTTATATTTTTTAAATTTTATTTGGATCTTTTGAAATTTATTTGCATCTTTTTTAATTTCTTTGTGTTCTTTGGAAATTTATTGCGTTTTTTTAAAATTATTGCGTTTTTTGAAATTTATTTGCGTTCTTTTGAAATTCATCTGCATTTTTTGAATTTTTTTTTTTTTAGAATTTATTTGAAAAGCTCATTAATGGGATTTCATTAATCGTGGTCAATTAAATAGTAGTTGACCATTATTAATGGCATATCCCACTAATCATGGGATATGATTTAAAGAAATGGTAACTTGGACATATTAGGTCTTCAAATTTGAAAAAATGACGTACCACACTATGAAAAAATATTGTGGATTTAAAGGCAGAAAGTGAAATGTTTCGGGACCTGTCGCCGAATGCCCCATTTATTATCCACAATTCTTTTTAATACAAATAAAATTTGTCAAAAGGGCCTAGTTTTACCAACATGCATGGTTGGACTCAATGTCTATAAAAGACTCACTTATAATATGACATAGTCAAACATTAAGGGTAAAAATGATGGATTAGAGTGGTCTAATTAGAGGAGAATTCTTTTCTTGCAAGTTGAATGGAGATGTAATCTAAGCTCTATGAGGTCCCCTTAGGCCTACCTTTGATAAAAAGGATCATGTATTTTTGAGTGGCTTGAATTTCATAGGTGAACCAGATTAACGATATATTTTGATAAAAATAGGGATAACGACCGTACGACAAGCTTTAAATCCGACAATTACCTTAACTTTGTTGGCAAAAACCTAATTTCCGTAGAGCTACTCGTACTCAAAAGGATGTAGTGAAAGTGGCAATTTTACCCTTATTCTTATACGATATCCTAGGTAGTGGGATATCGCACTATGAGAAGTCCTACAGCCATAGGATATCTCTAAAAAACCTTCACCGTCTTTCTTTCTACCAAAGTCAAACAGAGCTTGAGAAGAGAGCATGTGGTAAAAAATCCTTTTCACTGAGTTTATCATCTTTGATTGTCTTATGAGCTTCCACTTCATTTTCATCTTATCATCTTGCTTTGGATATGGCACAAATGCATCCTTCCGCACCATTCTCCTTCTTTGATCTCTACAACTTCTTTAATCTTCAATGGCTTAGGGTTTTAGAGAGAAAAACTCAAGGTCAAGAAGGAGAAGATCACCTCCGGCGCCAGCAATCCGAGTGGCATTCTTCCACCGCCTCGACCAACTCATTGGCCCCGACTAGAAACCCAATTCGACTCCCCCCGTGATGCCTTTTTTTTCCATTTTTTCTTGATTTATTATTTTTTCTTGATTGGGGATTTTTTTAAGGCCAAGCATTTAGATGCACTCATTTCGATCTCTAACACTGCGTTCACATCTAGATGCACATCCCGTAACAAGACCAAACATTGAAGGAAAACGTTATAGAAAATGATATAGTAAGAGCTCTCAGAAATCCACAATGAAATGATAAATGGAGAAGACAAAACAGAGTTCTGAATTTGTGGCGGAAATGAGTAATTTTGCCTACGGCTATAGGATATCGCAATTTGGGATATCCTACAGCCATATGATATCGCACAATAAAGGATATGATCGCCACTTTCACAATGTCCTTTTGTGTATGAATAGTTGTACAGTAATTATAACTTTTCCAACAGTTCTCTGGCAAATGTCGGATTTAGAGGTTGTCGTACGGTAATTGTACCATAAAAATATAAATATTTAGGACTCATTCGGCATGAAACCAGATTGGTTCCGTCGTTGGATTCATCATATGGGTCATCCCTCTAACAAGTTCATTTTGCTCCTTACTGGCTGTGTTTCATGGTGTATTTTGGATATTTGATGATGATTAGATTTTAGTCGAGATTTATTTTATTGAGATATTTGACTTTTTTTTACGTGGGATATTACATTTTATGTGGCATGGACAAGTTTTATGATTGGTTTTAGTTTATTGGTGACTCATTATTTTTTATTGTTACATGATGAATGTGGGATTATTTGTTGTTTATCAATGCTTATGCTTGTACAATGTTGAAAATGTAGATTTGAACAAGAAAATATTGTACAGGAATTTCTTCTAATTTTTTCAATTATTTCTTACTTAATAAGAAAAGCTATTTTCCAACGCACTCTCTGCGTCACCAAAAGTAAATTTCCTGCCCTCGTTAGAGACATTTCTCGACGTGTCAACACGTCGAAATATGTATGACCGGCGTTGTGTATGCATCATCAAATATGTACTCCGACACTAGTATGTGTGTTGGCAAAAGTATAACCGACGTTATTATGCGTCGGCAATGACGTAAATCTATTTCCTGACGCACTCTCTGCGTCAGCAACAGTAATTTTCCTGCATTGTTAAAGACATAACCCGATGCTTCAACACGTCGGGATATGTATTACTGGCATTGTATATGCATCGTCAAATATGTATTCCGACGCTAATATGTGCGTTAGCAAATGTATAACCGATATTATTATGAGTCAGCAATTAGGTAAATCTATTCCCCTACGCACTGTCTGCGTCTCTAAAATAATTTTCCTGCGTCGTTGAAGACATTTTCCGATACTTCAATACGTCAGGATATGTATTGCTGGTGTTGTGTATACGTTGTCAAATATGTATTCCGACGCTGATATGTGCGTTGGCAAATGTATAACCGACGTTGTTATGCGTCGGCAGTTAGGTAAATCTATTTCCCGACGCATTCTCTGTGTCGCTAAAAGTAATTTTCAAGCGTCGTTGAAGACATTTCTCGACACTTCAACACGTCGGGGAATAGTTTTCTAGGCATTAGGTTGCCGACATGGTGCCGACGCATTGTACTACGTCGGTAAAACTTCTCCTGACGCAATTCTAATTTTTCCAGACGCGGTGACTGCATTGGTAAAACTGTATTTTTTTGTAGTGGGCATTCACTTTGACGGACTCAAATTTAAGAATTGGACCATATGATTTGATTTAATTGTGGGCACAAAAAAATCCCAATTTTATATAATAAACTTTGGTGTGGGCCAGACACCACCCAAATGAAAGAGTTTTACTCTATCAAATTATTTGTTATGTACCTATTGGATATTTCACAACTTCAAGAAAAAAAAAAGTCCTACATATTTAAAATGGCACCTAGCATTTCATCCATAAATGAAGTCACACATGTCCATGAAACTTTTTCTTCCTTCTCTCACCTCCCTGCATCTTTTTTATTATAAAAGTATATTTCAAGTCGGCCCAATTTGGGTAATTCACTTGTATAATGAAGTGAGGTGGAGGGACCTATAAGAAAAAAGAAAAAAGAAAAAGAAGTGGAAAAAGAAGAGACGTCAAATTAAAAGGTACCACATTTTAAAATTAACTTCTTTTTTAACTTAAAAAGATATCTTCTCATACCGCAAAACCTCTTTTTCTTACTGAAAAGAGAGAGTAAAAAAGGATACCTTCCCATGCCACTAAATACAAAAAGTCATTCTCTCGATCTTGATTGGACCCTACTCTTCACTTTACAAGTAAATTACCTAAACAAGCCCGAGTACATATACAGTAGGTCTAAAAATAATCACAATAATTAGTTAGGCTGGTTATTAATTGAGAGGAACTGCTGATCATAAAAGCTGGCAAAAGTTAGGTTCTTGACAGATCAGTTGTGCGATTTGAATCCTTATCTTCAAAGACTACACTGAACGTCACAAGTCAACTTGAGAATATATCTTCATCCAAATTATCTAAAATCTTTAATGTTTGGGGGTTTAGTAGAGTACATTTCAAGATAATGCCACAGAATTTGGATTGCAACAAAAGTTCCACATCAGCTATCATCGTAGCTAACACAACTACTTTTTCTCTTGGCTTGGTAATGGAATGCACTAAAAACAAGTAAAATAACTCATGAATAAATAGATTAAACCAGATGGAGAAATATGATTCATGTGACTGACTCAAACATGGTTGGGACAGTACTTTGTGAGGGCGATGATTTCAGGAAACTGTCATAAAAATAGAAGCTTTCTAGAAAGAAAGAACATATAGAAAATCAATATATGAATACTCGTTTGAGATTTTTAAAATAAAAACCTGAACTGAATTGCGTATTAGGGTCCTTTGACCCATAAATTCTTCCCTTCTTTCTTTTTTATTTTATTTTATTTTATTTTATGAAATTGCCTATATCCTATGAAATAACCAGATGTGGATCATCTGCGGTGTAAAACTCTCTATGAAACCTCTCATGCATCAATCATTATCGTTCCCGATGTTGCTATGTAAACCATGTCGGTGGTCGTGCTCGTTAATGTCATAGTTAAATTTGTCACTTCAGGTTGTCAATTCCACAACAAACTCACAACCCACAACAAACTCATGTCAATTCCACAACAAACTCATGAGCCCACTTTTTCACAAACTCTACTGTCGGATCAAACTTTTTACATTATCTGATCGAACACCCTCCTAGCCCCTTTAATTGAAACAGTGCAGATGGCTTAGATAAATAAAGTGAATTAGTCATGCTATTTATACATTCTCAATCCATTGGTGAATATCAAAAGGATGAGAGGGACATTCCAGCAGGCTTAATGGTCCAGCCAAATTCAATCAATTTCTCAGCATTCATGACATGTGGGACCCACATTGGTGGTTCCTTGAATGGTACCTTGAGCCACCATCCATCATTTCTATCTTAGTAAGCCACCTAAACTAATCTTTTGTACATTAAAATTTCTAAGCAGGATTCATGCTGTCAACAATATGGCAATGTGCACGAAAAATTCGGCACAATTTATTTTATGGTCTTGATTGATGATTGGCTGGTTTTATATTATACCATATACATCATTTTCTTCCATGATTGGGACATATTCTACTACTACTTCCTCATTTGTGATAATCCTACACCTTTCATCATCAGTAAGAACAAAGAATAATCAAACAAAACCCGAGTGTTCCTTTTCACCATTTCCATTGATGGAAAGTAGTTCATTTTCTCTCTTCCTTGATTGGTTCTAATTTGTGAGAGTAGTTCATTTCCTGAACTCCTGCGCGCAAAGGAGATCCAAATCCATTGTTATCTGAATCACTGAAACATATAACTCAACAAGCCGTGCCTACATATCAACCACAAACTTAATACAATTGAATCTGTGATTTTCAACATCTTCTAATCCCCAATTTTCTCACTATTCAAATGCCAAAGATGTTAATTATTACGCCATGGATTTCTTAAAAATCAAAGTTCTTATCAGTTCAATGAGAGGGCTATTAGAGAGGGCTCCCACGTTTTTATTATATGGGGTGTACTTCCCTAACCTCACTTTTTCAGAAGACGGAGAAAAGCCCTCTAGTTCTATGACATCTCTCTTTGGAGCCGATACAAGAAAATGTGCAAAATAATCACAGAAAGCCCAAAACCAGGAAAGACCCATTTTACAGGGAGTCCAATGAACAGTAATCTGTGAGAAAACTTAAGCTATAAGAAATTAAATCTGACTTGCTCTAAGGTCTATGAGCACAAGAGACATCTGGGTCATCAATCACAATACTGATGCAGATTCACCAGTTACTGGTTGGGCCAACCACCAGAAAGGGGGTCCAATTACATCAGACATGAGATCCATCATCCATCAGGTCAATGCCATCCATTGATCTTATTGAGATGTTATCAACAATCGATAACTCGGGTTCCTCAACTGAGCCAAGCCTCATTCTTGATCGAAGAGAGAAAATTCCCAACTTGGAGAGAAAAATCTGGAATTTAAGTTATAATCTAAAAGCTGTCTTTCTCAATAACTGCATTGGTATGTGTAATTTCATATGATTTTGTGTAAAGAACAACAATCTGGGAAGGAAACCAATGCTAAACTCCAACCCGTCCAAGACACTTTTAAAAGGACCAATATCTATAAATCTGTAAGGAAAAAAAAAATATCCTGTTATGGGCCTATATAAAGTGAGCTGAGCTTCATCCCATCAACCCGACTCTCTTTATTCTTTAAGTGCATGTGTCATTTAACAATTACTATTTTTTATACTGACGGTGAATTGAATTAAAAAGACAGGAATACAACTTAGAATACAGCACCCTACCACATACGATACGGGAAAAACAATGGTATAAATGAAATATACCAAAGAGAACAAAGCAACCAAGAAAGCAAAAAATCACACAGTGAAAGCAATCATAGTCATTTTACGATTTTAAAATGTTTGTAATTGCATTTATTCTCATCTTGGTGCGTCACTTAGCATGCACTGCGAAGCTTTTACTTCCATTGTTTAGGACCAAACCCTGATTTCCCTTATGATAGAGCAAGTTCATTACCACTGATTCAACAGCAGATTTATAATTGCATTTTAGGCCTTCATAGTATTGATCAAGCCGACGCATTTATTATCAGCTAAGACTGCTCTGCTTTTTTAAATTTATCGACATTCACATGCATATCGATTGATAAATTGATCATATCGGTCAAGGGTATATCAGCAGACATGCCCCAGTATGCATCGAATGATCCCTTTTTAAACAAAAGGCTATTTTCTTAATGGAAAGATCATGAGGAAAGTTGTGTGCCTTTATATTCTTTTAAAACAAAGGAAGGAAAAAAAAAAGATGAATGCACTAAGTGTAACTTGAGGGCTTTCTTTAAAACACGAAAAATCCATATTTAAATAAATCTTATAGGTCCTTTTAGTTTGTTTTGGATAGGAATGATCTAAAACTTATTTATGATGCATGTTTGGGGCGTAGATTTACTAATGTAGGCATTATTTGAGTCATTTGCAAGTTTCTTTTTCCAGTTTTTCTCATATATTTCCATGAACTTCCGGGGATTTTGGGAAAATATAAAAAAAAATCCAAAACTTTGCCCAGAAAGGCCATTTCATTAGTAATTCTTCCTCAAATTTATTTGTTCCATATATAAATTCCGTAGATCTAAGCATAATTATTAACTAGTAAGTAGTATCTACGTACTAGCATACTGCATAGTACACGGTACATGATGGATGATGTCATGAAACTACATACCATATACATAGAAAATCCTAATAATAATCTTTGACTATTTTCATTTTATTAGGTCTTCATATAACTGAACAACATGAATTCAGGTGTATTCGATCACTATTCTTATTTTAAAATAATATTAGCAATGCAAGACCTAAATGAAAATGAATGGTCCAATACTCGCATTTATTTTAGTCCCTAATGAAAATAGACATTAAAATCTAACACTTTGAGTATTTTAAATATTTTGATATATTTTTAATTTCATTTTAAATCAATGCCAATAACCAATATGTATCGCGCAAATGTTTGGAGGGGCAGTCAATATGCCCTTTGCAACCGCGTTTTTGACCCTTGCATCATAGAGGTGAAAAGAGGCGCAGACTAAAAGAAATTTATTACTTGAGACCCAATATCAAGAGGAGAACATTCTCTGTGGAAGAAATAGGGAAAAAATACCATTCTCAAACTCCACTCTACCCTTGAAAACAAGTAATTTGGCTAATTTTCACAATTGACTTGGCATTAATGAGGCTAAACATAATTTAAATTTACAGGCTTTTGCATTATCTATCTTGAGGTAAGGTGATCAGCTACTGTGATGCGCTTTCCTGGCCAAACAAATAATGAGATCTAAAGCTTATGAGATGCACATGCAAAGAGGTTGATGTGGCAATTAATGAAAACATCTCTTAATAACTGATCAAATTAGCCAGCCTGTCTCACCTCGTCGTCCCTGCCAATTTTTCACAGCACAGTAGGTTATCATCCATTGGGAAAGCAGGTAGTCAGATTACAATAAAGTATCCAGCCAGCAAAGTTCCAATACATACAATGATACTTCTATCTGCGACTGCAATGAATGTTAGCTCTAGTAGCAAGTTAAGCACCATTACCATCATGAATTACATTAATTTATTAAGTTTAGTCAACCAGTCGGATATCAGCAAGTCCTCCCAATTAGATGACACTACACACCTTTGTTTGGTGTTACCACTATTCAACCATTAAATGACCAATTGCCCTTCAATCCAGCTTGATGCATGCAATTTTCTAGCGAACTTCAGCCACCTAAGAGCATTGAAATCAACCAGGATCCCATCTTTTAGTGTTTATCCAAGGGGATCATGCACCGAAATCCTCATTTTCTCGTCCACGCACCTCTTCTCAGAGAGTACCAAACAATCCAAGTCATGCTTGAAGATTCCTCGCAGATTCCTCAATTCTAGGATTAACCTTACAGCCTTTATCACCTGTTGTTGTGTTGTTGCTTCTCCTGTGTTTATTGGGACTGCCTATTAGGTGGCTTTTTTGGCCTCTGGGGCCCTGGGCTCCATTGTCTGCCCCAACTTAAATTATTGTGCTGCTCATTTATCCCTCTATTTTGAGTACTTTGGAGACTTGTTTTGCGTCTTTTCGGGTTTGAGCCCCACAGTGGTTAGGTCCATTAAAGGAGAAAAGGACTACCAGTATCAACCCATCCTGCAAATATCTAACATAAGCAACACAGGCACAACAGCATTTTTATTTTCTTTTATCCTTCTTTGGATTTGGATGCGACTACATTTATCATTTCACTATGTTGAAATGCCTACCACTCTTGTTCCCATCTGCAATGAACTCAGATCAGTAGCCAGTTCAAACCAAAATTGATTTGCAGGTATCCATATGAATGATCGCTCAATATCAACCGACAACCGGTACAAATAGCCTCGACGCTCCAGTCTGATTGTTGAAGTTAAAATTCTTTGAAAAGATGTTTCTCATTGTTATTGTGCCATTCAGTCATAAAATTTCTCATGGATCCTTTATTTAATTACATTTGTTTCTTTATTAGTTCTTCAGAGAACCAGCTTAAGTACATGTACATTTTTGAGAGGGGCATTTTATAAATTTTCGTTGCGAGTCCAGTTTGTACTTGGGTGGACTCACACACATTTTTCTCCAGCTCTCGCAGTCCAATCTTCTTTCCACCAAAACTTTCTGTCCTTTCTCTTCACTATTATCTCCTACATGCATCTGTATTCAACGCAAAAGTATCATGTTCATTTAATTCCCTACTTACCTTGGAAACCCTCTTATACATTGCTACCTTGTTTCCCCTAAATAATTAAATTAGTTTCCATGCTACTATTTCTTAGACCTTGTCACGTACAATATTATTGTCTGAGCCATAGTTACCTAGTTCACAGTTCATTTAATTCACATTTGAGCTCGAAATTTGTAATTTGAACCTAGGTTGATCAGAAAAATTTGATGGAGTGCTGCATTTGATTCGCTTCTGAATTCGTCTCATTCGGAGCTCGAGTTCTAAGAGTTTGATGAATTAATTCATCTGAACCTTGCTATAAGTCCATCACTGGGGCTCACATATAAAATCCAAACCACTCAACATAAATGTTTCTTTACATTTTTACTTCAGGTGAGATTTACTTTAATCAGAGTGGGCCCACAGTCAGAATTATTATGTGTAAAAACACACGGTTAAAATAAAAACTGAACTAAAATCCCATGTATTACTGGTGACAAATCTTAAGGTGGGGTCAACTATGATTGGAGTTAGATACGGATTAGCATTGATACCTAAATGTGCAATGCATTTTAATGGCTTGGATTTTATGACAGGCACCACTAGTGGATTTATAAGACTCGACTTAGAGAACTATGTGATAGTTTGGACTCAAATTGCAAAGTGTTCGAAATAAACTATTTGTAGTTTGAAGGTCCTTTGAGCGAATCAGGTAATTGTATGTCCTAGTGAACTTCCATTATAGCCAATGATCAAAATAGCGGCTGCAGCGGGCGTAGCGGCTAGTGGCCAAAACACTAAATAGTGGGCGATATCTAGCGGTTACAACAATATGCAGCGGCGTAGCTGTGTGGATTTTTTAAGTTGTAAAAAACAAAAACAAAAACAAAAAAAAAAAAAATCTTGTGTATCAGTCAATCTTGTGCTGTTTTAGTGATTGGGAACCATATATGGATAGAGACAACTTTTAGAAAGGCTATGGATGAGGAGAAATAGGAAAAACAATGTCTCAAACCTTCTTTTTTTTTTTTTTGCTCTACTAGGGTTTAGACTGTAACGCCACTATTTTCAAAATGGCGTAGCGACCTCGACTGCTATGGCCGATAATGTGGCATCTACGCTATGTAGCGACTGCTATTTTGAACTATAATTATAGCTCCATAGAAGTAGCATTTTGCAAACCAGACTGAACTCGCCAGTTTTATCAGGTTCGACCCAAGTCGGTACATTCACTAGTCTAGTTGGATCCAAGGTATTGGTAAAAAACTAGTAGGTAAACAAATTGCATTTCTTGTATAAATACACCATAGGTGAGGCAAAAACCACAAATGCAAATTATAAGACTCATCTCGTTTATGACCCATCATGGAAGGTTTCCACAAAGGATCCTATGACATAGGTATCTTATGCAAACAAGGAAACTGTCTTAAAAGTGGATTCTATGACTTGGAACTCAAAGCTTTAACCAAAAAAAAAAAACAACCAACTTGACAAAGTGGGCCACCCCATTACAGTTTGAACATGTGGTGTGTGAGACCCCATGCCGAACATTGTTAAAACAACTCGTATTAAGCAACAACATCAGCAGCTAGTCACTTTATGATTTGAATCAAACAATTTGGTTACTAAAACCAGTTATCAACTATGATGCCCTGATACATAATGTATACTGCAGGGACATGCCACGAGTTTGGCAGAGGAATGGATTATATACATAAAATGTATAATGTCTCGACTCTTAATAGCGTGATTAATATTAATTAATTATATTTAGTTAATTAAATGGGATTAGAGGTTAAACGAGTATAGTTTACTGTTAGTGTTGTGCGTGCGAAGTTTCATCGTGTTCCAAGTGCATTTGGTCATAGTAGGGGGTAGTTTGCAATTTTAGGAAGTTTTGAGGGGTTTTCTATAATCTCCAATTTTCATGATTTTGGACTCATCGGGTAAATAACCTAATTTCTCAAAAATTCTCCCTCAGTCGTTTTTCAATCTAACACTCCAAAACCCATCAAAATCCTAATTTTAGAAACCTGAGGACTAAACTGAAATTTTATAAAATTTTCCCACCATTCTTAAACAACGTGGCCCTTTATTTGAATTCACTTTTGCTCTCATTCTCTCTCCCCGTTTCTCTTTTCTTTCTCTTCTCCCGTTCACTTTATAAGAAAACCTAGAGGACCAATCTCAAATCATCAACTCCGTCATTTTCCTCAAGCTCCTCCAAGTGCATTCATAGCTCATACCCTTTTCAAGCTCTTCCTCCATTGCTTCATACCCTAGGTAAGTGTATTTCCTTGTAATAGCTAGGGTTCATTCTTAATATGTTTGGAAATGAGATAGGTTAGCTCCTTAGCTTCCTTTCTTATGTTTTGTATAAGAATTTTGGGTTTGAGTGTGGATTTCAAATAGATTAGGTTGTTAGGGCTTTGTTGAGCTATGGTTTGCTTCTTTGACTGCTTCTCTAATCAAGGCAAGTAAATATGTGTGGAATTCTACTGATATATATGTTTAATGTTTGATTCTAGCATTGGTTTTCTGTTAGTTACCTTGTTAAGCTCATTCTCTTAAATTATGGAGAACAACATGTTTAATGTTGATCTCATTGAATGGGGTTGGAAGGAGGCTGGTTTATGTTAAATGGAGAGGGCTAGGCCCTATGGAACTGAGCTACAAAAGTGGATTTCTAAAGGGAGATTGAAAGCCCCAGATTTTGGAACTTAGAAAGCTTCAAAAATATATTTCTTGGAGCTTATGGCTAGTCGTAAGACTCCTATAGCTAGCCGTAAACCCAGGTTTCAGTTCTGTTTGGGCACCCTGTGACTACCAAGATCACCCTGATTGACACGCCGATCTACGGTTAGCTCACGACTAGCCTTGGTCAACCGTAAAGTAAGTTCACCGCTAGCCGTGAGACCCCTAGTTGTACTACGGTTGGTTCTAGAAGCGGAATTTTGGGCTCTTTTGTACTACGACTAACCGTAGGGGCCCCACGGATGACTGTAGGGACCTTGTTTCATTTTGAAAGGGGAGCTTTAACTTGCGTCTTTTGGACTTAGTTTGGGGACCCTTGGCACTATATAATGAGGAACAAATGGGAGACCATTATTGGGGTGGGGGCGTTTGAGCTAACATGCCCTTATGGATTCTCCAGATAACGTACGAATTACAAACCAAGTTTGAGTAAGGTGATGTGATGTCAATTGCCATTGGATGCACCAAGGTTTTGTGATGAGGACATCGGTGACCTCATTATCCCCTAGGGCTAGGACTAAATGGTGATGGGTCGTATGAAGAGGGCAATCATTGACTTAGGATTGGATTGCAATTCTACTTGACTATTGCATAATTGGAATTGAATTGCATACTTAGGTATTGATGTCCACATACAATGAACATGTTCTTTAGCTTTGTAATTGTATCGTTGAGATCACATTTAGAACGGGATTTAGGATGCCCTTTATACTTCGTATCTTTGTTTGGAATTGACCGGTGTATTGAGGCTAAGGTGACTTTGATTGTAAAGGCTTTGGGAGGACTACTAGCATTGTTTGGACTCCAAAAGATTGATTGAGAGAGAGTAGTTCCTCTTTCGTTTGACAAATCTTGTTCACGCAACATAAGCCTAGCCCCTCACTGATTATATTGATAGGATTCTTTGAGTTAGGCACCACTGAGCTGTTAACGTTTAACACAATTAGGGCACCTCTATGATAGGACCATTGTTTTGTGACTATAAATCAATTTTGAGATGGATGCACAACATTGAGTACCCGCAAAAGAAGAGGTTTTGATTGTTTACCACCTTGGGTACCATATTGACGGGGCTATTCTCCCGTGTGTATTCTTTACTACAACTTGGTACGAGTAGGGAGAGTAGTGATAATATCTCATGGTGATTAGCCAATGTGGACCGCCTATTTGTTAGGATGTTATTGTTTAGAATACTGTCTTATCTGATTCAATGTCTATCAAGATTCATGAATCTCTACTTAGTATATCTATCATTGGAATTCAATGTGATCACATCATCTTTACTTTCATTTGATACTGCATATCTATTGTTATTAATGTATATCCACCTTTCGGTTATTCGTGGTCTGATGATACTACTCTTGGTGCATAGGTACCAAGCCCACCGATCTCGAGGAAAAGACGAAGACATTTCAGGATGATCAATCAATGACGTCAATGAGTGGTGTGCGGACGACCACCACACCCGCACCCAAGCGCCTTCACGATCTTACATAGATTGGATTTTCTTTTTGTTTATCATTTTGTTAGCTTAGGTCTTTCTTAGAGGCCATGTAATTAAACTACTTTTGTTATATTTTGTTAACTTTACTTTTAGCAATTGAAAGCTATGCTTGCTCTTAAATGCCCAACATTGTTATCATCAGTTAGCCATGACGCTTCCACAATTTTGTCGGTGGACCAAGGAGATGTTATACCTCACCGTGGCCTTAGATCCTTAGAAATTGTTGGGTTATGTTTTGTATTTTGGGTTTACCGGAGTGGTTTATTGGGTTAGCTGATGACCAGGTTTAGGGTCAAGGGTATTTTGGTCATTGTACCTGGGCTTTCTAAGGTCCGTTTGTTTGCCATAGGATATAATAGAAGCGGAGTAAAAAAGGTTGCCACGGTTGAAATTTTTACCAAAAAGTGTGTTTGGATTTTGGATGGAGCACGGGGGCAAGTGAAATAAAGCTATCAGGTGACGTGACCCCCCTTTTCACTCTACTCAACCCTTCGAAATCTCATTCCAACCAACCTGAATAACTTGCTTACTTTACCCCACCTTTCTTTCCTATGAAAGTTGCTACCCCTCACTTTTATCTTACTTTATTCCAACAAATCAAACACGTGTAAAGTAACTCACTACTCATTTTATTTCAACCCACTCCTCTTTAATTGTATTCCTAATGTGATACTTACTCTACTCTTACTCTATCCCTCTTGGAAATAAACAGATCCTGGGATTAAGAGAAGAGAGTCAAGATGTGAATCGATGCTCTCTTGCTATCAACGTAGGCAGTTTTGTCGAGCCACGTAAAATCCACATCTCTTTCTCTTGTGTGACATGATTTATCAATAGCAAGTTTCGCGCTTCCGCATGCACGCGCATATCAGAAACTATGATTGGGCCGACAGTTGTGTAATTTATTAAGAAATGACCCCTAATCTCACACAAAACCCCATGGTTAGGAAATGGAGGCATGACAAAAGGTGAAGTATGAGACATGATACTGCATGATAAGTTGCTTATTTTGAAGCACCCGAGTATCCCAAGTTATTAATAAGATAGTTCGTTGCCATTCGCCACTGTTATTCATTATCATTTCTGATCCAGGTTCAAATAAAATAAACAAATTGCATTTCAATTAGCATTAGATACATAGAAAGCACCAATATTCTAATTGCAATTAAGACCCTAAAAGCATACAAAGTCCAATACAATGGATAATACCGAGCTGAAATCAACATCACAAAAGGAAATTAAAAAGAAAAAAAGAAAGAAGCATACAAAAGCCACATATATACGAACAGAAAGCAAATGCAACAAATCCAAGCAAAAACCAACTCACTTTTCGAATAGAGGCTCGAGGGATGCAGATTTAGGATTCACCATTGGAGGTCCCTTCTCCCTCCGCTCCAGCTCACTGAGATTAAACGTGATAAGCTTATCCCAGTTCCCCCCTTCAAACAAAACCCCAGCCTTCCCATCAGTGATTCTCTGAATTATCCCACAATACATGTGAAATGGGTGATCCGGGTTCTTCACAATAACTATCATTCCAGGCATCAAAAGGGGCAATTCGGGCGGTTTTGGCTTCGATCTCGAGAAATCAACAACCCCCATTTCTCCACTTGAATCGGAAACCAATTTTTTGGGAGGTGGGTTTTCTTGGATGAACTTCTCCAACCCTTTCTCACCACCAGGGAAGCCCCCAGTAAGACCCAGGAGCTCTTTCTCAAAAGCATCTTCACTGATGGAAGGAGAAGGAGGACTAGAAGATGAAAAAGAAGTACCTGGGCTTTGCTCCTCTGAAGTGGGATTTGATGGGTAGTTAATGGCTCTCTGTAGCTCCTTTTCAAGGCCTTCTTCTCCTCTGCAGAGGCCTCTACCTCCCAGGAGTTCAAAAAGATTGAATTTTGCAGAGGGTTTGAGGGAATTGGTGGGCTTTCTGTGAAGGGTTGAGGGGGAATTGCAGAGATGGGAAGGTGGGCAGGTTCCAAGGAAGGGTGTTTTGTGGAAGGAGAGGCTTTGAAGGCTTGGGGAGATGAAGGAAGCCATTGGATTTGCAGAGGAAGAGATCATAAATGGCTATTCCATTCATCTGAGAGAGTTTGTAGGAAAAAAAGAGCTGCATCATCTACTCGAATACAACACGTGGCATCTTAAGATGGGCTTTGTGCCACCTCATTTCAAGGAAACGTTATCAGCCACTTGAATTGGATCTTAAACCAGCGACCAACTTTCAGACTCTGTGGACTCCGATGGTTTCTGGAATTTCGTTCGATTGCAGCCCCCCGTCTTCCTTCCATAATCATTTTTGTTTTGAGTTGTTTTTTTAAGATAAGATGAGATTGACTCTATTGATAAGATAAAAATTGATACATGAGACTCTTAGTTTTAATTGAATGTTTATTATTTAAGTTATTTTAATTAGTAATTAATTAATTAGTTTTGCGTGTTAATTAGATTTATAATAGAATAGATTTGGTAGGTTTTGGATGTAAAAGAATCTATTTGTAGTTTTGAGGAAAGGTTAGGGGGTTATTCATAAATATTAAATTTTTTTTAGTTTTTTGAATTCGTTGGATAAAGGACATTATTCTGAGTAACTTTTGTTCTTCGAGTTTGTTGATTAAGTATCTTAATTGACTTGAAATTTCACATTTTTCATAAATGAGGGTTATTTTGTAATTTTTAAATATCTGTACTCAACCTTTTAATTCTAGAGATTTCTCCATCTCTCTTTGTTCTTATTTTTCCATTTCTCTTGTTCTTTGTCAGCAAGTTTCGGCTTCTCTTCTCCTTCTCTTCTATTCCAATCAGCTAGATTTTAATCATCATCTTCACTATATCCATCATCATTTTCATCTTCTTCTCATTCTTCAAGTCCGCCTTTCTTCTTATCCTTGGCTACCGTGGTTCAAAGGTTTTCAAAGAAATTTGTTAGAACCAAACAAGGCAAGTCATGATATTTCATGTATGTTTACTCTTTTGAATATTCGTTCATATTGATGTTAGATTCTCAGTTTGAGCTCATTATGTATGTTTCTTTTGAAAACTAAGCTCTGAATTGCATTGATTTTAATGAAATTAAATTATAGCTATAAGAACTATAATTGATGACTTTGGATACCCAAATAAGAGGTATGCATGTGTAGATATATGCTTCAAAATATGTGACTGAATGGAACTCTACAGAAACAAAAATAGAATCAAGCCAACTTTATTTTCAAAAGTTCTGAAGCTTACGATTAACCATAACTCCGAAAAAAGCTAGCCGTAAATACACATTGGGTAGATTTTTCAAAAGATATATTTTCAAGATTTTTGAACTACGGTAACCTTATAACTAGCTATAGGTCATCCTACGGCTAACCATACGGCCAAACGCAGAACACCTGATTTCCAACATCTGACTCGAATTTGTACCCTTTGACTTTTAACCAATCTTAACTCATTGTGAGACTATAATGGGTGATGTTTTAAGCTGACATTCACTTATAGATTTCCTTAAAACTCATGTACAACAATGCTAAGTCAAAGATTATTTTGGAGTTCTCGTCATCAAATTAACCTTTGTAATGTCAATAATGGAACCTTAAAGCTACACAATATTGATTAGTGAACTTTGAAAATGGTATTTGCAGTGTTTTAATTGATTGTCATTGATCATGCATTGTTAATGCCTCTATGTGTATGCACATAGTTAGTACATGCTTTTCTATGTCCTATTTATTTGTTATATGCATCATGTTTCTCTACTTGGTTTATTAAGATATATAAATTACTCATTAATCACATGATAGTTTAAGTCTGTTTTTTAGTAGTTACCTATTACCCATATTAGAAATATGTAAGATGGTAGTATCATGTAAATGATTTTTGAGTCGGCATTAGCTTCGGCCCTACTATAGTCAGACGCAGCAAGGTATGGACTGTAATTATTTATTTTGGTCGACTGTAACATAGTCTCTATGTGGGAGTGGCTCTGTCATCTAGGTACATCCTGTTATCTTTATAGTGGTCACGCTATGATATTAAATCCCCTCGTGGAATCCTCAGTACCAATGCTTTGTTTATTATTATAAATGCGTGCTTTCGTTACGTACGGTTACAACTATCCTAAGAGAATTTAGATTATGGAGATGATGTCAATTTGCTATAATTAATTATAGATATGTTTTTATTTGATTCTTACATGTTTTATACATTCATGCATGCTTAGTTATAGAATTTTTTGTCTTCTTATGATCACATGTCTTTATTCACAATTGACAACTCATATTTATGTTCATTATATTTGTTTGCTTGCTCAATTGTCTGATGATGTACCTTTGACATTACAGGTGACGGCACCCTTGCCTCTTCCCACGAGACTAAGGAGGTTGAGAATACTCCTAGATGTTGAGTGACTGGACTCTTAACAATGTTTTTATAGATATCTAGTTACATGAGATTGTCACCAGGGATAATTTTGGTTGGTGGATGTATTGACCTTCACTGGTTTTTATGTGGGAGATTTTATGGTGGATGGTGATGAGTGTTAAATATTGTATATTTTACCTCTCATTAGTTCGAATTTTATCGGCATTTTATATGCATATCATTTGCTTTACACGGAGATTTTATCATTTTATCTCATTAACGGATTATCGGATTATCATGCATAAATCCAATTATTTATAATGCATTTTTGTGTAATTTCTCTTGTGTAGGTGGACCCCGCGACTACCACAACCTTCCGGCTAGTATCCTAAGGCATCAAGAAGAGATTTCAATAAAGAATTTACATGAAGAATGTTGGAAAAATTCCATCATGTGGGGCCACACATGTAACTATTTAATGTATTATGCTATCTTTGGTTAAGCCTATATTAAAGTGATCTAATTAAGAATTAAAGTTCTGAGGCTTAAGGGTATAATTGTCATGGGATTAATGTGTAGATACCAGAATGTTATTTCTAATTTGATGAGGGGCCAAATTAGAAATAGCAAACTTATGATATCTTATATATTAGGGTTATGGTCCCCAATTCATATGGTGAATACCTATTCTCTCTGGCATCCCTTCATCAGAAGAATCAAAAAGGTTTCTCTGGGTAGCCATATTGGATTGGAAGATCATCAACCTGCGAACAAGTTCATTCAATGGATTCAGGTATGTTTTTCCGCTTTACTTCTCTCAATGATTTGACATGGAGGATCTTGGTTTATTAGGGTTTCCTAGATCAATCTAGATTATTGTTTCCAACAATTGGTATCAGAGCATCTCCATGTTAAGCCATTGGGAATCCAGATATAAATCAATCTGTTGATATTTTATTTTTTCGTTGCAATTTGTTCTTGGTGTATGGTTTCTTCCACACTCAATTTGATGTTCATGTAATGGGTCTGGACGATAATCTATTCGGGTATGGTATGGTGAATGGCTGTCACGACTGGTCTCATCACATTCTGTTTCTTCTCCGTGTACCGTGATAAGAAAGACCTAGTCAGGGGAATGCCATTCCAAAGCTTTGTTTACCATACAAGTTTTATTAGTTTGCACAAATTGATGCTTACGGTTGTGGGCCACATATCGGATCTGCATCACTTGGCTCTTTGGTGGTAACCCCTTATTGGTTCTTTTTGTCTCTGTTTCTCTGTTTCATGACATTATCACTGATGTCACATGAAGACTTTAGAGGAAAGTCTGTTCTTTTCTCATACCTCTGCTATGGTCAAAGGTTACTGCCTTTTATCCTTGGTTTGATAGATGTCAAATATTTCACTCCACTGTCAAAATATATTGATCCTCTGATTGGGTGAATTTATTTATGGTGACATGGGAGGTTTTGATCCATAAAACTTAGAAATCAAATATGATTTTAGGAGACCCACTCTATAAACCTACAGGCTCTTTGGTTTGGAGAATTCGTGGTACTGTTTCTTGATTTTTGTAGTTTAAGTCATTGCTTTTATTTTTGAAACTTAAGTTGTTTGGTGGGTTTCTCTCTGAACATAAAAAGAGTCTCGTTTTGTTCTCATTAAAGGTGAGAAGAAGCTCTTTTGTTCTCATTAAAGGTTATTTGGTCCTCTTCTGCTATGAGTTTAGATTCAGAACGCTTTTGGTGGAAGAAGATGTTGGGTCTTTTGGTGGTCCGCGGGTGCACACTTTATGGTGGTCCGTGGGAGCACACTTTATGGTGGTCCAAGGGTTTTTAAAAAAAAAAAAAAAAAAAGAATTTATTTATGGTGACATGTGAAGACAACTAATTGGTTTTCTTCAAACAACAATTCAAATATTTTATGGTATATCTTTTATGGTTAAATTACATAGTCCATTATTCTAAATGGACTAATTGAAACAAGATGTAACCAAAGTGACCTCTCTTGTGTAGATTATTCATGAGGAATATTGGATGTTTGTGTGTGTGTAAATTCATGTGGGTTTTAGTCAGCCCAAAGGAAGGTTAATACTTGGCCGAATTGCATACACACCTGTGGTGGTAAACGTGTGTCGATTATAAGGTTTTTTTACATGTGAATAATAAGTCGATCCAAAGAAAGATTTATTATTTGACATGAATTATTGTCAGTGTTTGATCACTACAACAAGATGACCATTTACAATTTATATTACTGTCCAAAGACTTGATATTAATGTTGTGCTAGGTACCTTGACACGAGACTTACCATTATTTGAATTTGTTACTTCTGTATTTGGTTAATAATATGAGCATGTTTGTCTGTTTGTTTTTTGTTCTCTTTACAGCTAGTGTTTCTACTATATCTGCTAATATCAACTCTATACCTGTACTTAATGGGACCAACTTTAAGGATTGGAAAGAGAACATAGAAATTGTTCTCGGCTACGGATTGAGCAACCCGCTTCTCTTACAGATGCAAGTTCTCCTGATGACAAGAAGAACTTTGAGAAGTGGAATCGCTCAAATCGCATGAGTCTTGCTTTGGTCTGTTCTGAGGTAAATTTAGCTTCAGTACCTAAAAACACGTGGTGGTTGGATTCTGGTGCTACTACTCACATCAGTGTTTCTATGCAAGGTTGCCTGAGCTACCGAAAGTCAAGTGATGTTGAAAGACACATCTTTGTGGGCGATGGAAAGTCGGTAGAAGTAGAGGCAATATGGCATTTTAGGTTGTTATTAAAAACTGGTTATTATTTGGATTTATTAGATACTTTTATTGTACCGTCTTTTAGACGGAATTTGGTTTCAATTTCTTTATTGGACAAGTTTGGTTATTTTTGTTCATTTGGAAACAATCAATTCAGTTTATCTATAAATTCAAATGTCGTTGGAACTGGTTCTCTATGTGTATATGACAACTTATATTTGCTTGATACAGTTGTTTCTTATAATGAATCCTTGCATGTGGAATCACGAGGTACTAAACGCAAACGTAGTAAAGAAAATTCGGCTACATTATGGCACAAACGCTTAGGTCACATCTCTAAGTCCAGAGTTGAGCGACTTGTGTCTGATGGCATTTTAGATTCCCTTGACTTTACAGACTTTGATGTTTGTATTGCTTGTATCAAGGGAAAACAGACCAAAATGAAGAAATTAGGTGCCAATAGAACTTCAGACGTCTTAGAATTGATACACACAGATATCTGTGGACCATTCCCTACGGCTTCCTGGAATGGCCAACAATATTTCATATCATTCATAGACGATTACTCTCGCTATGGGTACCTATTTCTCATTCATGAGAAATCACAGTCTTTGGACGTGTTCAAAACATTTAAAGCTGAAGTTGAGAACCAACTCAACAAAAGAATAAAGAGTGTCAAGTCTGACCGTGGTGGTGAATACTACGGCGGATATGACGGTTCAGGTGAACAACGTCCAGGACCGTTTGCTAAATTCCTAGAGGAATGTGGAATCGTCCCACAGTACACCATGCCAGGGTCACCTAGCATGAATGGTGTAGCTGAAAGACGAAACCAGACTCTTAAGGATATGGTAAGGAGTATGATTAGTCATTCCACTTTACCAGAGTCACTCTGGGGAGAAGCACTCAAAACAACAGCTTATATTCTGAATAGAGTGCCAACTAAAGCAGCTGCAAAAACACCTTATGAGCTTTGGACAGGCAGAAAGCCTAGTCTAAAACATTTTCACATTTGGGGATGTCCAGCTGAGGCAAGGCCTTACAGGCCACATGAAAAGAAATTGGACTCCAAAACTGTGAGCAGCTACTTCATTGGTTACTCTGAACGATCAAGGGGCTATAAGTTTTATGATCCCACACTTAGGTCAATTTTTGAGACGGGAACTGCAACATTTTTTGAGGATGTTGAGTTTGGGGGGAGAAATAAGGTTAGAGACATTGTATTTGAGGAAGAATCGGTTACGATTCCCACTATTACTTTTGACAATGTGCAAGTTTCTATACCTGTCATTGATCAAGAAGCGAATCCGGATCCGGATCCTCAACAAGATAATGTTGATCAACCCCCCATTCAAGATGAGGAACAAACTCAACAACCTCAAGAACCAGTGCCATTAAGGCGATCCACTAGAGAAAGGAGAAATGTTATTCCGGACGATTTTTTCGTATTTCTCCAAGAACATGAGGAAGAAATTGGAATGGTGGAAAATGATCCAATCAACTTCCATCAAGCCATGCAAAGTTCTAACTCTCAAAAGTGGATTGATGCCATGAATGAGGAGTATAAGTCTATGTAAGACAATAAGGTTTGGGAACTTGTCCCATTACCAGAAGGTGCGAAGCCCATTGGTTGCAAATGGATTTTTAAAACCAAAAGGGATTCAAATGGTAATGTGGAGATGTATAAGGCTCATCTTGTAGCTAAAGGCTTTACCCAAAAGGAAGGAATTGACTTTAAAGAGACTTTCTCTCCGGTTTCATCGAAAGACTCTTTTAGGACAATCATGGCACTAGTTGCACATTTTGATCTTGAACTTCGTCAAATGGATGTCAAAACAACATTTCTCAATGGTGCCATTGACGAAACAATTTATATGGTGCAGCCAGAAAACTTTGAGTCGGGAGACCCAAAGAATATGGTCTGTAAATTGACAAAATCCATCTATGGACTCAAGCAAGCTTCTCGTCAGTGGTATCACAAGTTTCATCAAGTGATTATCTCGTTTGGTTTTGAGACAAACGCTGTTGATAATTGTGTGTATCACAAATTCAGTGGGAATAAGCACATATTCCTGGTTTTGTATGTCGATGACATATTGCTTGCCACAAATGATATAAGCATGTTGCATGAAACCAAGAGATTTCTATCAAAGAATTTTGAGATGAAAGATCTTGGTGACGCATCTTTTGTATTAGGGATCCTGATACAACGAGATCGCTCTCGAGGTATTCTTGGATTATCACAAAGAAGCTATATTGATAAAGTGCTCAAAAGGTTTGGCATGCAGGAAAGCAAACCAGGTGACACCCCTGTCTCTAAGGGAGACAAGTTCAGTCTCAATCAATGCCCTAAAATTAACCTTGAAGTTAAGGAAATGCAGAAGATTCCTTATGCATCAGCTGTAGGGAGTCTAATGTATGCTATAGTGTGTACGCGTCCGGATATTGCGTACATTGTTGGTATGTTAGGCAGATATTTAAGCAATCCAGGGATGGATCATTGGAAAGCAGCCAAGCGGGTTATGAGGTATTTACAGAGAACAAAAGATCATATGCTCACATATAGGAGATCGAATCAGTTGGAGATCATAGGGTATTCCGACTCCGATTATGCTGGATGCCAAGACAGTATGAAATCCACATCAGGCTACATATACCTGTTAGCTGGTGGAGCTATTTCTTGGAGGAGTGTCAAACAGACACTCGTAACTGATTCCACCATGGCAGCAGAGTTTGTAGCATGCTATGAGGCATCCAACCATGGAATATGGCTGCGAAATTTTGTCACTAGGCTGCGAATTCTGGAAGGTATTGAAAGACCACTCAAACTATATTGTGACAATAAATCGGCAGTGCTATATTCTAACAACAACAGGAGCTCAATTAAGTCAAAGCATATTGCCATTAAGTTCTTAGTTGTAAAGGAGAGAATACAGGATGGACAGATATCCATAGAGCACATTGGGACAAACTCCATGATAACGGATCCGCTTACAAAGGGATTACCACCCAAGGTCTTTCATGAGCACACTGCTCATATGGGTGTTATTTTGTGTGAGGATATCACATTCTAGTGGGAGTTTGTATCATTTTATATTTTATTGCTTTATGTTTGATTTTGACCACACTTATGCATTTATGTATTTGGATATTATTCTGATCAGAAATACAGTATTCGGTTCATTTCACTATGTTACATTGTGTTAAATATTGATCTCACTAAGGAATACAGTAGGACCAGTTGGAAATAGACATGTATAGATCACATTGCATGTATTTTCCATGCTACGCATCCATGATTGATCTATGTCATTTGGTTATGTTGGTGTACGTGACCATTGATGGGTTTAGTCATGTTGAAAGTGACGAAGACCGCTTTGATCCTATACCGGCATAATCATTGGACGAGATTGTTTGGATATATCCTAAATTATGATAGCAAACTTTTGGAGCTCATACAGTCATACACATTTGTTAAGTTACACATATGGCCTAGTGGGAGATTGTTGAAAAAATTCCATCATGTGGGGGCACACATGTAACTATTTAATGTGTTATGCTATCTTTAGTTAAGCCTATATTAAAGTGATCTAATTAAGAATTAAAGTTCTGAGGCTTAAGGGTATAATTGTCATGGGATTAATGTGTAGATACCAGAATGTTATTTCTAATTTGATGAGGGGCCAAATTAGAAATAGCAAACTTATGATATCTTATATATTAGGGTTATGGTCCCCAATTCATATGGTGAATATCTATTCTCTCTGGCATCCCTTCATCAGAAGAATCAAAAAGGTTTCTCTGGGTAGCCATATTGGATTGGAAGATCATCAACCTGCAAACAAGTTCATTCAATGGATTCAGGTATGTTTTTCCGCTTTACTTCTCTCAATGATTTGACATGGAGGATCTTGGTTTATTAGGGTTTCCTAGATCAATCTAGATTATTGTTTCCAACAATTGGTATCAGAGCATCTCCATGTTAAGCCATTGGGAATCCAGATATAAATCAATCTGTTGATATTTTGTTTTTTCGTTGCAATTTGTTCTTGGTGTATGGTTTCTTCCACACTCAATTTGATGTTCATGTAATGGGTCTGGACGATAATCTATTCGGGTATGGTATGGTGAATGGCTGTCACGACTGGTCTCATCACATTCTGTTTCTTCTCCGTGTACCGTGATAAGAAAGATCATTAGTTCGAATTTTATCAGCATTTTATATGCATATCATTTGCTTTACACGGAGATTTTATCATTTTATCTCATTAACGGATTATCGGATTATCATGCATAAATCCAATTATTTATAATGCATTTTTGTGTAATTTCTCTTGTGTAGGTGGACCCCGCGACTACCACAACCTTCCGGCTAGTGTCCTAAGGCATCAAGAAGAGATTTCAATAAAGAATTTACATGAAGAAATCTTAGGAAGAGTTAAAGAATTCCAAAATAAGAGGATAGAACTTTAAGGATAAAAGAAATCATTTTTTGACACAAAGGATTTGTGGGTGTATTAGTTAGAGCTTAGGTTGGTATCAAAAAGGTTATGGGTTCAAATCCTAACAATTTCATATTATTATTTTTATCTATAAAAGCAAATGAGCCAATCAAGCCTTAAAGTTGCAACCAATGAGTCAATCAAATGTCTTCAAGTTGCAACCAATCAAATGGAAGCAATCCTTAAATGAGCCAATCAAATGTCATATTTTTTGGCAACTTAGTCTTTTTACAATTTTGTTTTTACTTTTAGATTGTAATTAGGAGCTTATTTGTAACTAATATAGAGAGAGTGTGTGTAATTGAAGATCATTAATGAAGATTTGGAGCTCTTCTTGAGGTTTAGTGACTAAAGCTCTTGGATTAAGCTCTCCTTTTGAAACTAAATAATGTTATTAGTTTAATTTCATGCATGTTTTAGTTTAAATTTCTTACTTGTGCCTTAATTGATTAGTAGATTTTAGATCTAATTGTGTTAATCTCTCTCATTTCTCATGCTCTATCTCTACACTTGATGCTTGGATAATCTCAATTGATGCTTTATAGTTGGATTAAGTTCTTTCACATAGCATGCTCTAAAGCCCTTATCTTTGATCTTTTGTACATTGATTTTGATGATTAATTGTTAGGGTAGTTAGGTTATGATTTAAGATCTTGGCCTTTGATTTTCTTTATTTTGATCTTCATTGCGATATCATCCAACCAAATTAGGCAAGAGATTGCTAATTGGTTTGTAGATTTGGGAGTTGAATTAGAACATTCATTGTTTGAATTAATTACATGCTTAGTGGATTTTAGATTGCCTAATCTCTTCTTTTTATTGTTGTTAATTTAAATTTTTGCTTGATTTGTTATTTTCACTTCTAGATTGTTATATCTACATTTTGCACGCTTGTTTTAAAACCCTACACATTTCACACCACATGTTCACATTAAATATTTCATTTCCACCACCATTCATCCACTAGTTTAGTGTAGCTTGTTAGATTAGTTTCGATCTTATTCATTTTATATTTTAAAGGGATAATAGCAGAATACCTACCTATACTTTGCTCAAAATGCAGACTACCCCCTCGGACTCTGGTATTTTGTACTAAACCTACCTGAAGTTCTATGAACATGCAAAATGAACGAATTTTGTTAGTATTAACGATGTATATGTATAAATGGTGTCTGGTGCATACTGGTCACAACTTAATCGCCCAAATAGGCTATGAATAAGACTTATTTGCCATTGACACTTCATTATCAGCAACAATCCCTCTCTTGTGCATTTCACCAAACACCATGTACGCTTCAACCAACTCTTTTCAACACAAAGATGAACAAATGGGCGTGGGTTCTGGTATGAATATGATGCAGGTGGAGGTCGTTTGGTTGGTTGGATTGATCTTCTTTCCAGTCGGCCAATCAAGAGCAAGTCTCTTGGTCTTGCGAAATATCCAATGATCCAATGACCTATTGCTCAAGTACTCATTGACTAGAAGCCGGTAAGATTTCTCAGCACAATAGCCTACCAACCTCACAAGATTGAAATGGTTGATGTTGCCTGCTATTGTATTGATCTCCCCTAAAAATTGCCGCACTCCATTAACTGCGTTTACACATCTGCAACTGGTTTTTTCGTCAACAACACCCACAGCACAATTGCAGTAAGGATAAGAAAAACGATGGTCCCAATAATCCGGTATATACCACCTGATGAAACTGTGAACAATACAAAAAATAAAGCTAACGTAATAAGCAATAGGAAACCACACTGTTCATGAATCTGGTTGAAAATGTGGACCCAAACCTTGAACTATTATGCCCGGTCTCATTTTTGTTGGGTAAAGGAATTGTCTCTCTACCAAACCTTCCATCACCAACCAGCTGCTGTTAAATTTTGTTTGCAATCCTGGAATCATCAAATCTCAGAATCTTATGTAATAACTGGTAAAGAGGGGGCAAAGTCCATAAAGAACTCAAATACATCGTTGGAGCAACAACAGGGCTCGACTGACATTTGATGGGTCTGCCCTCTCGCTGCACCATCTGAATTGTTGGATGGGTTGTTTTAGGGTTATGAGAGAAAGAAGAGAGAAAGAGGGCTTGTTTGGTCTGATATGGAAGAGAGGATGAAGAGATGAGAGAATCTGGACATATCCAAAGATGAAGATGGAGATCTGTTCTTTGCGATGAGCATATGAGCGGAAGTTGTCGCAAGTGAGATGAAAGAGGGATTGTTTCTCCCAAAGTGCCAACGAAGAAGAACCCTAGCCGAAAGTTAAAAAGGGAAAAATGATAAAAAAAAATGCAAGACACATCTTATATAAGGAGAGGTAAATTTGTCATTCCATATTTTCCATCACGACCATCTCTATTTACATTGTGATTTAAAATACAAGTAGGTTTAGTACAAAATACCAAAATGAGAGGAGGTAGTCTGCATTCTGAGCAAAGTACATATAGGTATTCTGCTATTATCCCTATTTTAAATTATTAATTAGAATAATTTAGTTGCTATTTTAATTTTGTTTCATATTTCAATTGGTTTAATTCCATTTTTCACATATAGTTTAATAGTTTTAATTGTTCACTTTAAGTGTCTATAGCTATATCTTAGTTCAACTCTTATTTAATTGGATTCATTGCTTCTTCCATCATCTCTCCGTGGGATCGATAATTCGGACTCTTTAGTTTTTTACTACTTGACAACACCGTAGTCTTGCGGTTAAATGTTGCAGATCTAAGTGTTGATAAGATGGTTGTGATAGACATTTGTTTTGAGCTTGTGTATAAAATACTTTTCTTTTATGTTGTAACTTAAACACTCTTGAACTGTATATATTTTGGGACTGTATATGCTCATGCTTATAGTTATCTATTTATTATTGTTCATACAAACTTCACACTAGTTACGTCATGGAATTGCAAGCAATAGGGTAATCCAATTTTGGGGTGCCACATGATACAACAAAAGACTGCCTACTGTCTCAATTACCCAATGTTGATAAAAAGAACAACTATATTGAAGTATATATTTAGCATCCTATTGTACATTAGATAAGTAAGAAAAGAAAATAGACCCAAAGGCAACTCCCCCAAACATGGGAGAAATAAAGCTCTAGAAGCTCACGGCCCAACACAAGTAAATCCAACAAAGGGGGAGCCAAAAAAATATACCGGCCCGATTATCACAGCCCTTGATTTAACAGCCTTAAAGTTTAATGGCATGTTAATAATAGATATTTTTGAGATTCAATCCAATGGTAGTGAAAGTTCAATAAGTGTAATATTAGGCTTGATGCTAGATCATGGGATGACAAGATTATCAAAGTGCCGCATTAATCAAAGGTGGGCCTAAGTGGATCTCATAGAGCTGGTGTAGAAGAACATTTTCTGGTTGTACTGGCCCCCCACCACTCAAGATCTAAATTTTCAAAATAAACCCTGCTCCTAAAAAATTGAAAAGTTTCAGAGTTTCACCTTCAATGAATTAAGTCATATTAACAATTTTATTCATCATGTGTAGAAAAACAAACCATACAAAAAAAGAGTGTAGAACAAATTAACTATTAGTTTAATTTGAAGAGTACACATTTTGATAAAGTATTTGAATTCTTACCCATGATAAACCCAAGAATAAACATACTTTTGATCGAAGTGAAACTTGGTACATAAACACCTATACGATGATCCTAATTAGCCCACACTTATATAAACATACATTGAGCTATTATTATTATCATAGTTACTTAAAATGTGATTGGTGGGCCAGTTTATACTTGGCCACAACCGAACCAGTACATTTCTAAAAAGACAATGGAAAATGAGTCCTCATGAATGTTTGAATGATTTAAAACTGGATGGAGCTGGAGAAGGTCTGACCAAACTTCCAATTGGAAGGTATTACATCATATATGGTGCGGATCTGACCATTGCTTGTTTGAATTCTGAAAGATAGGCTCTGGCCGTTGAGATAAGAGAGGCTCTGCCAGTTTGCCCCCCAATTCCTAGTCATAGCAAGCCATTGTGTCTTGGACCCTTTGATCCACACCTTAGAGATATCTCCACTTCCACCGACATTGCTTATTAACACAAGCTCAAAGTAATCCCTTCCATTTATGGTAAACCTGATGCCCCCAGTCCTGTTGCATTTGACCCTGTAATTCAAAACCCAACCACATTAGTTACTAATAAATCTTACATGTCCTATGGTTGGATTGGATACAAAGTATTAACAATCCAATAAACAACCTCAAAGTGTATCTTCTTTGTAGATTTATTAGGTCAAGTCTGGCATGAATTCCTCACTAGTTTTCCACAGCAGTATTGGCAAACCCACGTTTGG
Organism: Cinnamomum chago; assembly: GCA_038049695.1. NCBI lineage: Eukaryota > Viridiplantae > Streptophyta > Magnoliopsida > Laurales > Lauraceae > Cinnamomum > Cinnamomum chago. The sequence continues at coordinate 33,590,599 of CP142461.1, forward strand.
AAACTGCGAATCCCCAGTTGTGCATGTGGAAATCCTCATTTGTGCGCATTTAGGTCCAAAACAAATCCTCCACCCCCGTTGAAACTTACCAATATTAATGTGAAATCGTCAGCTATATAAATCTTCATGGCATGGTTGAAAACATGTCCCTGCCCGTATCGATCCCTGGTTTAAACTTCCCTCTCTGGGCCATTGGGCCAACTCAGGAAAAAAAATTGTATGAATATATATGTTTGTGAAAGGTCAATGACAAACCTCCTGTAGTAGACTGGGACAATGCCTCCCCTGTATTTGGCAATCTTCTCAAAGGCAGGTTGGGACATGTCAAAGTGCTGATTTGGGGGGTTACACCATCCCCCATTATTGCTGGGAAGGGCATAGTTTGGTGGGCAGAAATTGGTCGCTGTGACAGTTATGTATGTACCCGTGAGACACCATTCAGGATCCTGCTTTAAATCGCATGCTATCTGATAACATGCACCACATGAGTTGCCGTTGTTAAAGAGAGCTGTGCTCAGGGCAGTTGTCTTTGTTCCATAACCATCACTGTACAGATTCCCATAGCCACAGGCACCTCCTGTATCATCCACTCAACAATAAGTATTTTAAGATTTATAAGTTAAAGCATTTTATAGAGTATTAACTGTAGAATCTGGAGTTTGACAAGAATTTGGAATTCCTAACATGGTGAAATCCAATTAGAAATTTCACTTTCCAAACAGACATGTCTTAAAACAAATTTGCTCTGAGGCTTCCAAACTAGTGTGGGAGACCATGTCTCCTACTCTTAGGTCTTTGCATTCTCTTTCTGACAGAACTTGCAGCAGGACAATGGTAAATGTCTTGGAAATGCTCCAATTTTTAGAATTTCAAATTTGTTTGAAAAATTAATTATAAAATCCTCAAAGGAGATCTTCTCAAATAGAACGGAGATAACACCAAGAGTAACACAGTTGGCCTATTATCACGGTTTGTACCTGAAAATTGAGGGTTCGAAACTGCACTACCACACTAAGGCCACATGGGATTTAACCGGCTCCCCCTGGATCCGTAGGGATTATTTTGTCCTAAATGGCCGAGACACCCTTCGTTATAAAAAAAATTAAAAAATAAAAAACAAAATCTATGGATCCTACGTGAGAAGAAAAGGTGGAGGAAGAAGATTCTAAGTCCAAATTTATACCATGGACAGTGTTCTCCACTTGTTTTCTCTGCATCAAAAAATTCCTTACATGAGAGAGAAATGAAATTGATTATACTCACAACCACTCCAATATAATTACAACTGGACCAGGCTGAGGTTAGTCCAAAATTATAATTTGGGCAATAGGTCCTGAACTAGGCTCAAGCATAGCCCATTAATCAATTAACATGTTTGGGCCTTTAGTGATACATAACTGAGGCCTCGTCCATTCACAAATCAAGTTAAACATTCAGGCCTATTTCCATCAAACAGGCCTGAAGACAGCCCAAAACAGTGACTCAAAATGGGCTAGTGTGACCTGAAGATAGCCCAAAACAGTGGCTCGAAATGTGCTTGTGTATGCATCTGACCCAGTTTCACACCAACATACATAAATGCATAATATGCATTTTAACCAAAATGAGATTGTTAGAAATGCAGTTGAGAGTAGAGAAAGGAAGCTCAAACTAAGAACTGACCCATTGTCCCAGAAGCATCACTTCCTCCATAGAAAGTTGCATGAGCCTGCTGCCAAACAGCCATTGCCCCCTCAAGTCTAGCAGCAAGAAAAGCCACGAATAGCAATAATTCCCTAAACATAGAACTCTTCTCCATTTTGCCTCTCTTCAACCCAAGAACCACTTGATGGAATTGCTTCCTGGCACCCCTACTATTTATATGCAGCTGTCCTAACTTCTAAAACTTCCCAGCGCCCTTCCATCGATTTTTTTAGGTGGTTAGTAAATACCACACATAAGCCTCTAGTTTTTTTTTTTTTTTTTTTTAAAGTTGACTGAAACTATCCCATTTAATATTCCCTTGAAAACTTAAGAGCTACCTCTTTGGGGAAAGTTGTTTAAAAAAAGGTTTCATGAGCATGATCCCAGCACGTTTGGATCATATATAATCATCGCTCTGCCTCAAAGCCATAGGTACCCATTTCATCCTATGATGAAAATTAATAAATTATTTCTTGGTCGAAATGTTTAAAATAATGGGAGAAAATATTGGTTCACTTGATCCAATCCATTCAAATCAAATATCATGCCATCTAATATTGCGTGCATGTTATATATTTGTATATGTTTATAAGGGGTTCTTACATAAAAACTTCTAAAGAACCCACTAAATGCTAATTTGTGATAGAGATCTCATGATTTTTTTTTTTCAAAAAGGGATAACGAGATCATAGGGCTTTTTTTTTTTTTTTTTTTGGTTATTGGCAAGATTGCCCATAAGTTGCGATATTGTGACCTCTATTGACTAGTTTAGCAAAACACCCCTTTTCCCATTTTACTCAAGAAACCCTAACCGCTCCCTTGTCTTTTTTTTTTTTCTCCATCATTTTTTGAGAAACTAATGGAGTCACATGGAATTTGCCGAATGTACTCTTCATATTTTATTATATCGGATTGTTTCTCAACTCTATGGACCGGACTAATCCCTTCGGGCCCAAGGAGAGCTGGGTAAATTCCCCGTAGTCCTAGTGTAGTAGTGCAGTTTTGAGCCCTCAACTTCTGGGAGCAAACTATGGTCCTAGACTAATTGAGCTACCCCTCCGAGTTACCAAAATCCAGTAAAAGTTCTAATGGTTTGCTTGATTAGCCTCTTCTCTTTGTAATTTATTCTTTTCAATTTATGTTAAGCCTCCTTAAATTGATAAGATAAGGGAATGAGGGGATAGGTTTACCTCAACGGTAAAAGTGGAACCCAACATGGTTTTTCATCATTTTAATACTTTCATTAGTTGGGAGTTTAGTCCAACGGCCAAAAAGGATACAGCTAGTCCCCAATGGTAAGGATCCCACGGTTGATAGCCTTGTTAATTTGTTGACTTAAACTAGTTTTGACAACCAGAAAGAATGTAGATAAATCTCTCGTTGGTGGCCCCAAACATACATTTTGTGTTGACCATAAGGAACCTCGCTCATTTTATCTATAGTTGGCGTAATTCATTCTCCTTCTAACATAGATGAATGGCTAATGAATAACGTAATACACAACTTGGTAGTGGCTTCTGATAGTCAATGAATAATGCATTATCCTAGTTGCCCGTCACATGTAGGATTTTTAACCTTGTTGAAGCTAGCACAAAATTGTTAGGCCTTCTTGGTTCAAGCAGTTGTTGCCTGCAACTTTCAATGAATCCTTACTTGAAAACTACTATCTGAATAGATTATGATTTCGACTAAAATGTGTAGATTGTTTTTAGAGCATTGGTGGAAATGATGGTACGAAAACGTACGTACAGCTGCGGAAGAGGAAATCAAGACTGAAAGAAGCAAGTGAAGCAAACCATTGTATATGTGTTTGCTCTTGAACATGCAAAATCGTAAAAGGAGGAGGCAGTTGTGTTTTTATATCCTAGTTCGATCATATGGGCTTTGAATAAGTGACATTCGGTACTCTTTCAAACACATGAAATGTGACCTTAAACAATGGTCTCCGGCCCTTAATTACATTCTTTAATGCATGATAGCCGTTTATTAAGGCATTTCTCATGGGGCTCACATCATCTCATGCGTATTGCACATGGGTGTTGCTATTCGGCCTTATCTCACACATTCATATGAATGGAGAGAGAGAGAGAGACAGAGAAAGAGAGAGATGTATTCAAATTAATAGATGAAGCACGTCCAAGAGAAAAGGAAAGTGTGTGGGGCCTTCTCCTAAGAACAGGATTACATTAATTTCGGTAACAGTACCGACTTAGCTTATCTTGATTTCGGTATCCAAACTCGGCAGGAGTACAAAATACATTCAGCTCGGCAACAGTGCCAACTGGCATTCAGCTTGAGCTAGCTTCGGTAAAAGTACCAGCTGACCTCATTTCGGTCTCGGCAACAAACATCTCGGCAACAGTGCCAGAATGTGTCCATCTCGGCATCACCCTCAGTTCGGCACTGTCAACTAGGATGAGTACAAGGTCATAATTGTACCCCATAACACTACGACTACGTTGCAGAATGTACTGACATACAAGATGAGCGCTAGATTATGATAAGGGGCTAGCTTTATCAGGCGATCACGTCCACATTAATACGGGGATTCAGCGCATGATTTGATGGGACATTGTCTCAACCTACCGCCATTAAGGAAGCATGACATTGGACAGTAGGACAGTGCCTCTACCTACCTCCATGGGAGAAACCTTTCTCTATATATATGCACGAAGTAAATCCACAAATAGATACTATTACATACATCCTTACTCTGCACTCTCTCTTCTCCCTTACACACCCATCCTTTGTCTAGTGATTGCACTAACTTAGGCATCGGAGTGCCTCCGGCTGACAGCAGCTCAAGCCTTTGACCTTTCTCTTCCTCCTTCCCTTTTAGGTCCCAGGCGGTTAATCTTTCCCAAAGAAGTTTTACAAGCAACAGCAGAGCTTATTATCCATTTAACTAAGTCCGTAATATTTAGGTACTTATAATTGACGCCGTCTGTGGGGAACGATTAAACTAAGTCTACAAAAACTATGCCTCCAAAGATCAGAAATGGCGAAGGTATGTCGAAGACCCCAAAGGACTCGTCGTTACCACCTCCAGTGCCACCGCCAGAGTTCCCACCGCCACCGGTGTTTCCGCTACAAGACTCACAACCCCCGCCACTCCAAGATCCCCCTCCAAAAGGGAGATCTGGCGGAAAATCTATAGCGTTGTGTATAGAAGGACCTTACACAGTGTCCGTGGGCAAGTCTCCTTATCAGGCTGACGATGGTGATGACGACAATGCCCTCATCGCTGACATCAGGACCCAGAACCTTATCATCCAAGAGCAGGATGAGTTGACTCGTCAGCTCAAGAGGCAGTTCAAAGAGAAGAAGAAAACCCAGGTACCATCCCCCAGACGGAACCCAACTCCCTTGGCTAATCAGGACTTGAGGCAAGTCCTGACCAACAATAGAAGAGACCGAGGCGACGAAAAAGTTTCAAGTAGCAGCCATCTACACGGAGACTCGAGAAGATCGCACCAGGAGCCAGAGTCGCATAGCCAGAGAACGGTGAAGACCTGAGAGAATGGCTTCACCGCCATGTCAAGCAAACGGTCCAGCGCAACATGGCAGAAGTCAGCCTCGATCGAGATCGACTAGATGCCTACGACGCCGAGGACCGAGGCATGTCTCCCTTCTCTCAGGAGATAAAAACCTTCCCTCTCCCTGAGAGATTTAGTGTCCTGAGATTCGTCCTCTATGACGGAGCCTTGGACCTCGTAGCACACCTTCGACACTTCACCCAGCGGATGTTAGTCTGGGGCGACGTTGGTCCTCTAAACTGTAGAATCTTCTTTTCCAGTTTAGGCAACCTCCCCCTCATATGGTTTTGCGCACTTTCGGAGGGATCGATTTCGAACTGGCTGCAGCTCCGAAACTCCTTCGTGGAGAACTTTTAGGCTCACCGAGTCATCCCAAAGACAAGTGGCAACCTCATGGCAATTCGGATGAGGCATACTGAAAACGGTACTCAGTTCGCCAAAAGATTCTGGACCATCTATAGCCAAATCAAAGACGCCAATGATGAGGTGGCCATCATTTGTTTCCAGCAAGCTTTGCTCCCAGGTAATGATCTCCGCAAAGACCTGGTCCGGTCGCCCGTAGTCACAATGAAAGCATTGATGGCTAGGGTGAACCGGTTCATTGAACAAGAAGAGGATGAGGCCCGAGCTCATGAAAGCTTCGGCCTCTCGCAGGAAGACCAGCCCCCCAGAGGAGACAAAAAATTCTCCAAGAGGGAACCAGAAGGAAAAAGGCCTCGACAAGCTCGGCAGCTTTCTCGGCCTCCATTTCTGGGGGCAACAGGAAGTATAAGTTCAAGCCACTCAAGCCAGTCGTCGATTCCTATAGGGCTGTAAACACAATCTTCAAGGAGTCCATCTACAAGATCCTCAACAAGACCAAAATGGAGCCCTACTTCAAATGGCCGCAGCCGATGAAAGGTGATCAATCCACCCGAGATCAGGGCAAGTTCTGTACCTACCATAAGTAGAATGGGCACAGGACCGATGACTGCATGGCCCTCAAGTCCCATCTCGAGAAGCTCGTCAAGGACGGGCACTTGAAAGATTACATCAGGGAAGGTGGAAGGGTCAACCAAGCTCATCAGCGCCGACCTGATGAGGATCAGGATAGTGATGAGCCGGAGGGCATTATCAACGTCATTCACCTGGCCCCCGCTCCTAGAGGGGGTAACCAAGCTCGTGCCGAGGCCAGGAGGGCTTCACACAGCAAACAGGTGATGTCGGCCGAGCTGGAACCTACGTCCAAGAAGGCTCGAAAAGAGCGACCCAAGATCTGGTTCTCGAACGAAAACCTTGAAGGAGTCCAACTCCCCTACAATGACCCATTAATCCTCACCCTGAGGTTGAAGAACTTCAAGGTAAAGCAAATTTTTGTGGATCCAGGGAGCTCTTCAGAGATCCTCTAGTTTGATTGCTTCAAGAGGCTTGGTCTTAAAGAGGAAGATTTACAGGAAGCCCGCACTCCCCTAGTGGACTTCAGCTCAAAGCTAGTGTACCCTAAGGGGAAAGTCTCCCTAGAAGTCTAATCGGAGGCGCCTCCATGACAGTCGACTTCCTAGTGGTGGATGCGATATCCCCATATAATGCAATCATGGGGCGGACTTAGCTGTACACCATGGAAGCAGTGCCCTCCACCCATCACCAAAAGTTCAAGTTCTCATTGGAGAACGTAAGTGGTCGAGTTGAGGTGATCACAGTACCGGGAGACCAGCAGATGACCAAACAGTGCCTGATGGTTGTGGTACTTAGCGAAGCAGAACCACAGTAAGTACATATGGCCAAACTCGAAGCTGAACTTGGGGACGTCGGTCGATCAGCAGAGCAGAAGTGCGTTGAAGATCTGACCGAAGTCAGAATCAATCCCGATGACCCTGAAAGATATTTTCTGCTCGGGAGCCAGCTCCTCGAAGATGAAAGGTCCGAGCTACTTAACTTCTTGTTGCAGAACAAGGACGTTTTTGCCTGGACGCCATACGAGATGCCAGGCATCGACCCCGAGATCATGTGCCACAAGCTGAGCATGACCTGTGGTGCAAAAAGTTTGCAGAACGGGGGTCCCACAAACAGAAGCAGTGATCGAGGAAGTCGAAAAGCTTCTGGAGGCCAAGGCTATCCGAGATATGCATTACCCAAAATGGATGGCCAACACAGTGGTGGTCAAGAAGAAGACCGGAAAGTGGAAGGTCTACAGGACTTCACTGACCTTAATAAAGCCTGTCCTAAGGACAACTTCACACTCCGGAAGATCGACCAGATGATCGACGCCACTGCTGGACATAATAGGATGAGTTTCCTCGATGCCTACCGATGTTACCATCAGATTCCGATGCACGGGCCTGACGAAGAGAAGACTGCATTCATAACACCTAGAGGCATCTACTGTTACAAAGTGATGCCCTTTGGGTTAAAAATTACAGAGGCAACTTACCAGAGGTTGGTGACAAAGATGTTTCAGGCCAACTCGGAAAAACAATGGAGGTCTACATTGACGACATGGTTGTCAAGTCTAAAAGGTCACAGGACCACTTGGCGGACCTGAGTCAAACATTCGCCAATCTCAGCAATCGAAGCCAACCCAGAGCAAATCTCAAGGATCCGAGCAATCCAGAGTCGGACCTCGTCGAAACAAGTCCAAAGGCTCACAAAAATGGTAGCTGCGCTAAACCGCTTCATAAGACGAGCTTCAAACAAGTGTCGCCCCTTCTTCCAGCTTTTGAAGAAAAGTTCACAATTCCAATGGACTCTGGAGTGCGACAGAGTTCTGCAGGAATTCGCCTACCTGTCTTTGCCACCCCTGTTGTCTACACCGAAACAGGGCGAGATACTTTTCCTCTACCTGGCTGTCTCGGATCATGCAGTGAGCTCGGTATTAGTTAGAGAAGAAGGTAAGCATTAGAAGCCTATATACTACACAAGCAAGATCTTGTTTAACGCCGAGACCAGGTACCTTCCACTTGAGAAACTTGCATTAGCACTCATCAGTGCTTCTCGCCAACTCTCTCATTACTTCTAGACATACATAATAGTGGGTGTTACAGAACATCCGCTTAAGTCCCTTTTCAAAAAGACAGACTTCTCTGGAAGGATTTTAAGATGAGTCATCAAACTGGGCCAGTACGATATCCAATATCAACCCAGAACGGCGATCAAAGCCCAAATTTTGGCAGATTTCATTGTAGAATTCACCTCTCCTAGTTCGGCACCGACACAACTCGATACCGAACTGGGGGGCAACAAGGATGATGAGGTTACCGAGACAGAACAAGATCGATCTTGGAAGCAGTTCCTTGATTCAGTATGGAAAGTTTTCGTAAAAGAATCCTCAACCTCCAGGAGGGCTGGCGCCGGTATTGTGTTACAATCTCCAGAAGGCCTTGTCATCGAGCAAGCCTTGACACTCGACTTCAAAGCATCCAATAACGAAGCCGAGTACGAAGCATTGATCGCAGGAATCGGTAACACTAAAATCCTGGGGGCACGACAACTATTGGTCTTCAGTGACTCTCAGCTGGTGCGAGCCAACTAAGCGGAGGCTACCAAGCCCGAGACTAAAGGATGGCAGCATACTTGGCACACGCAAAGCAGCTCCTCTCCCAATTTTAGAAAGTCGAAGTCAAACAGATCAGCAGGGAATCTAACTCCCATGCTGACGCTCTCGCCAACCTAGCCTCTGCTGTCGAGGCAGAGAAGAAAAGGATTGTCGAAGTGGAGACACTAGATAAGCCAAGTATAGAGCTCCAACCACCTCGGCAGGTTTTGTGCGCTGACCTTGGCCCAAGCTAGATGGACCCAGTCATAGCATTCCTAAAAGATGACAAACTCCCTGAAGATAGAAATGAAGCTCACAAGATCAGACTAAAAGCAGCTCGATTTTGGTTATCTCCAGATGACAAACTTTATAGAAAATCTTTCACCGGACCTTACCTCTAGTGCGTTCACCCCAGCAAAGTCGAAGATTTCCTCTATGAAATCCATGAAGGAATCTGCGGAAGCCGCATTGGTGGTCAGTCATTAGCCTACCGAGCTATCAGCCAAGGTTACTGTGTTGGAATTTGAGATTCTTCGAGATAATTAATGAAGAGTTAAAAATGATTATGCGTTGGAATTATTGTCAACACATTGTCACAAGCATTGCAAACAAGTCAGAGGCCATGGAGACAGAGGTTTCACGAGCTAGAGCGCGACTATGCAATTTCCAAACAGCAGCAGACAGCAGCCTCGCGCGCTCGAGCGCGTGAAGGTGCGCTCGAGCGCGCACAGTCGGATTCAGCCAAAGTCGAGACAGCAGTCTCGCGCGCTCGAGCGCGTGTAGGTGCGCTCGAGCGCGTGAGCGGAGAATTTTTAGGATCTTCACGATTTCGTATTTCTTTGATGGAAATCTATGTTTAAGATGACCTAATCTTATTTAAGAGGAGATTAGACTCGTGGAAGGGTGTGGGGGAAGTATCTCTTCTATCAAACAAAGGTGAGGAGAGTTTTTCAAGAGAGATTTAGAGAGAAGAGTGATTGTGAGAAGAAGGTGCTGCTGGGATTGCTGTGTTGCAGGTTTCTACAGCAAGTGTGGACGAGAATGTGCTCATGAAGATGATGATTCGTTCATAGATAAGTGTCTCTCTGTTTATAACTTAAAATTCAATTTGTAAGGGATTGAGAGAGAGAGATTGTAGAGGGGAAGGGCTGTAGAAAGAACTAAACTCTTATTCTGTAAAACATCAAGTGGGTGCTTGGTGTTGGGGATTTGGTGATCCTGTCTGTTGGTGCAGACATATTGGAAAGGGAGTAGGTGCTTCCTAGATAGTGGGTGCTATCTGAAACTCAAGGGTGGGTGCTCTTTGTCGTTGGTGCGACTAAATAGATTCAGACCTATTCCGGATCGGTGTTCGGAAAGTCTTTGAACCGTGGACGTAGCCTTTTTGGTGAACCACGTTAAATCTGTTGTCCGTGTGTGTGATTTGATCTTTTGTTGTTGAAATTGGACCTGATTTTAGAGATCACTGATTCACCCCCCCTCTCAGTGATCGCGATATCCAACAATTGGTATCAGAGCCCGGCTCCCTTGATAAGCTTAACACGCTGAGGGTGATCTATTGTCAAATCACATGGCATCTAATACAGGGAATATGAAAGCACCTTTGTTTGATGGCTCTAATTACTCCTTCTGGAAGATCAGAATGCAGGCCTTCATTAAATCACTTGGCTATGATGTCTGGGAGGCTGTCAGAGTCGGTTACAATGCTGCCATCGTACCCACTGATGCTGCAACGAAGAAGTTAGCAGACAACGACTCCAAGGCGCAGAATGCACTCTTTAGTGGTCTTGTGGACAGCGAGCTGGTCAAAGTTATTGCATGCAAAACAGCCAAGGAAATATGGGACAAGTTGCAAAGCATTCATGAAGGTGATGAGAAGATTAAAGAAGCAAAGTTGCAAACCCATCGCTCTCAATTCGAGTCTCTTCGCATGGAGGAAAGCGAGAATATTGATTCTTACTTGCAACGAGTGAATGAAGTCACGAATGACATTCGTGGACTAGGGGAGGAAATTAAGGAACCAGTCATCGTCAAAAAGGTTCTAAGATCTCTTCTTTCCCGGTTTGATTCCAAAGTCTCTGCCATTGAAGAAGCTAAGGATCTGAATGCCTTCACCATGGATGAATTGCATGGTACACTCACTGCCTACAAGATGCGCATAGGCAAGACATCATCATCTGATAGAGAAGCGGCCTTCAAAGCTCAGAAGAAAGGGAAAGAAATTACTGGTCATGAGGCTGATACTGAAGATGATGAGCTTGAGGCTCAATTTGTTAGAAAGCTGAAGAAAGGAAGCAATGGAAAGTACAAAGGGAAGCTACCCTTTAAATGCTTCAATTGTGGAGGTGTTGGCCATTTTGCTGCCAAGTGTCCGCTGAAAGAAGACAATGATAATGACTCTTATACTGATAAGAGTAAAAGGAAGAAAAATTTCAGAAAAGGGGGCAAAGCACAAACCTTTATAAGCCAACAAGATGACAGCACATCTGAAACTTCAAACGATGATGAATCAACTGAAGCTCTCTTCATGGTTACTGTTGAAGAAGAAGAGGAGCAAGAGCTGGAAGAAAAAGAGGAGGCCGAGGTCAATCTTGAAGAAGAACTCATTGCTGCACTTGAGGAGCTTAGCATGGAGCGTAAAACAAGTAAGAAAAATCTGAAACTTCTCCATGAATCTGAAAGTTCAGTTATTGCTTTGAAAACTCAAGTTGAAGAATATAAAAGAATGGTGGAAGTCCTTGAAAATCAAATAAGTATAAAAAAGGAAGAGGCTATGAAACTTGAAACTGAAATCGCTAGAGCAAAGGCTGAAAACTTGAAAAGTAGACAAAAACTCAAAGCGCTCCAAGCGATTGAAGGGACAATGAAACTCAATGAAATTCTGAAAGTTCAAAAGCCCTTCCACAATAAATTTGGTATTGGATTTGAGATCGGAGAATCCTCTAAGGCTACACCTTCTTTGTCTATGAAACAAAGTGCTATACCTCTCAAGGCCACAAAGCTTCAAATTCAGCCTAGTATTGAGATGGTAAATAAGAAAAGGTTTGTGGAGTTTAATCAGCCACCTAAGAAAGGAAGGATGTTCAGATTCTACGGTTATTGCTTTCATTGTAATAGATATGGTCATAAAAGAACTGATTGTAGATTCTATGTGAGAAACAGTCCTTTAGTGACTAGGAACCCTTTTTCAATCCTAAACGGCCACAAAATTGAGTGCCATAAGTGTTATAATTATGGACACTTGGCTAGGGATTGTAGATTGCCTATTACTAACCAATTTCAGGTTGAAAAGAAACCCAAGTTAGTCAAGGCTTGGAGGGCAAAGAAAAGTGCAGAAAATACCAAGGAATCGCTCATTGTGCAAATGGCATTCAATGCACAAAAGAAGGCAGCACCATGGGTCCTTGATAGTGGCTGTTCAAGCCATATGACAGGTGATAAAGATAAATTCATCAAATTACAGCACTATGAAGGCGGATCAGTGAAGTTTGGTAACAATGATGGTGCCAAGATCTGCGGAAAAGGTGTTGTTCAGCTAATGGCAAACAAGATCAAATCAGAAGAAGTCTTATATGTGTCTGGACTGAGACACAACTTGCTAAGTGTGAGCCAGATCTGTGACAAGGGCCACGAAGTTGCCTTCACAAAGAATGGGTTTGTTATCAAGAAGTGTAGCAACGGCAAAACAGTGGCTACTGGATCTAGGACTGCTGGGAATCTCTATACATTGTCAGATGGAGCTGAAAAGACTTGCTTAATAAGTCGGACAGAGGAAAGTTGGTTGTGGCACAAACGCCTAGGACATCTAAGTTTTGATAACTTGTCAAAAATTTGCAAATCAAAGGCTGTAAGAGGTATGTCTACAGTTGAAAAGCCTTCCAACCCCATTTGTGATTCCTGTCAAAAGGGAAAGCAAACGAGGGTAATGTTCAAGTCAAAGGAGCATCATTCAAAGAAACCTCTTGAGCTAGTGCACACTGATCTCTGTGGTCCTATGCGAACTCGAAGCACCAATGGAGATAAGTATTTCATGTTATGCATTGATGATTATACTCGTATGACATGGGTATTGTTTCTTAAGCATAAACATCAAGCACTTGATCGGTTCAAAGTGTTTAAAGCACAGGTTGAGAACATGCTAGGGAAGCGAATCAAGACGCTAAGGTCTGATCGTGGAGGCCAATTCACATCTGAAGAATTTACCAAGTTCTGTGAGCATCATGGCATTCAACGGCAATACTCAGCCCCTAGAACTCCACAGCAGAATGGAGTTGTTGAACGCAAGAACCGCACCGTGCAGGAGATGGCACGCACTATGCTGGTTGAGAGCAAATTGGCTAATAAATACTGGAAGGAAGCAATTCATACGGCTGTATACATTCAGAATCGATGCTTGATCAGGCCACATGAAGACAAAACTCCCTATGAGCTATGGTTTGGAAGAAAAGCAATAGTCAAGCACTTCAGAGTCTTCGGTAGCAAGTGTTATATCAAGCGGCTCGAACAAAATCCAGGAAAATTCGAGGAAAGAGCTGATGAAGGTATATTTCTGGGTTACTCCTCCTCTAGTAAGGCTTACCAGTGTCTTAACAAAAGGACCAGAAAGATCATAGAAAGTGCTGATGTTAGAATTAATGAACATCATGAATCCATGCCTATGTCTAGTGAAGGAAGCACAATTTATGAAAATCTCTCTGAATCAGAGAATGAAAGGTCTGAATCCAATACATCAAGGGATAGTTCAGAAGTCACCTCTCCTACTAAACATAGGACTTGGGTAGAGCACCACCCTAAGGATCAAATCATTGGAGATCCTCAGGCCGGTGTTCAAACTAGACAAAGTGTAGTTAGCAATTACTCACTTGTGTCCACCATTGAACCCAAGACTGTGGCTGAAGCCAGTCTCGATGAAAGTTGGTTGAAAGCTATGCATGAGGAGTTGGAGCAAATAGAGAAGAACTCCACATGGGAACTAGTTCCTAGACCTACTGATAAGAATGTTATTGGTACTAAATGGGTCTTTCGGAATAAGTTGAATGAAGATGGTCAGGTCATAAGAAACAAAGCAAGGTTGGTTTGTAAAGGCTATGCTCAAGTTGAAGGCATAGATTTTGAAGAGACCTTTGCACCGGTGGCTCGTCTGGAAGCCATTCGTATGTTTCTTGCATTGGCTGCATACAAAACCTTCAAGGTTTTTCAGATGGATGTAAAGTCAGCTTTCTTGAATGGATTACTGGAAGAAGAGGTATACATTGAGCAACCTGATGGTTTTCTCATTAGCAAAAATTCAGACCTAGTGTGCAAGTTGAACAAAGCTCTTTATGGACTGAAGCAAGCGCCAAGGGCGTGGTATGCAAGACTAGACCTCTATCTCCGCAAGATCGGTTTTGGAAAAGGACTGGTTGATAGCAATCTTTATGTCAAAACAGAGTTAAGCAAACAGCTGGTTGTTATCGTTTATGTCGATGACATAATCTTTGGCGGAAATGATGAAGAATTGTGCAGGAATTTTGCTGAAGAGATGAAGAAAGAATTTGAGATGTCAATGCTTGGAGAACTGAAGTTCTTTCTTGGTTTGCAAGTTCAGCAGCTGAATCACGGTATCTTCATATCACAGATGAAGTACATCAAGGAAATGCTGAAGCGTTTTAACATGGAAGACAGCAAGCCAGTGAGCACACCAATGTCAACAAACACAAAGCTAAGCAAAGATGATAAGGGTTCGTCTGTTGATCACACCACCTATCGATCTATGATAGGAAGCTTGCTCTACTTGACTGCTACGAGACCAGATCTTCTACAAGCAGTATGTATGGTGGCTCGATTTCAAGCATCCCCAACTGAAACGCATCTTACAGCAGTAAAAAGGATCTTTCGATATCTGAAAGGTACTATGGAGCTTGGTATCTGGTATCCCAAAGGCAAATCCTTCACTCTTGTTGCATACTCTGACGCCGATTGGGCTGGATGTATAGATGATCGCAAGAGTACAAGCGGTGGTGCATTCTATCTTGGTGAAAGGTTGGTGGCATGGCACAGTAAGAAGCAAGATTCAGTATCCCTTTCGACAGCGGAAGCGGAATATATTGCAGCGGCAACTTGTTGTACGCAAGTGCTGTGGATGCGGCAAATGCTCTCTGATCTAGGAGTTCAAACAACTGATCCTACGCCGATCCTATGTGATAACACGAGTGCAATTCACATCTCTAAGAATCCTGTTCAGCACTCTCGAACGAAGCATGTTGCAATCCGCTATCACTTTCTCAAAGAAAAGGTTGCTGCTGGAGAGGTAAAGTTGGATTATGTTCCAACCACTGAACAAGTAGCTGATATCTTCACAAAGCCTCTACCAAAGGAAGTCTTCGAGTATCTTCGTAAGAAATTGGGAGTTACTCACTCTCCCAAGACTTAGAAGACCTTCGCGCAAGGGGGAGCAAATTTTCAATTTGTTTTTGCTCCTTCCACAGTCCCTTTGGATTTGTTGTCAAAGGGGGAGACAGTGTGGTCATTGAAAGCATGAAGACAGGGGGAGACCTTGGTATGGATTATTGAAGGTCTGTAATGAAGACACTTCAGAAGTTCAGCATGCTCCAAGTAGAAGCTCAGCATGCATGTTCCATGCATGTTCCAAGTGTTGCCAACAATTCCAAAGGGGGAGATTGTTGGAATTTGAGATTCTTCGAGATAATTAATGAAGAGTTAAAAATGATTATGCGTTGGAATTATTGTCAACACATTGTCACAAGCATTGCAAACAAGTCAGAGGCCATGGAGACAGAGGTTTCACGAGCTAGAGCGCGACTATGCAATTTCCAGACAGCAGCAGACAGCAGCCTCGCGCGCTCGAGCGCGTGAAGGTGCGCTCGAGCGCGCACAGTCGGATTCAGCCAAAGTCGAGACAGCAGTCTCGCGCGCTCGAGCGCGTGTAGGTGCGCTCGAGCGCGTGAGCGGAGAATTTTTAGGATCTTCACGATTTCGTATTTCTTTGATGGAAATCTATGTTTAAGATGACCTAATCTTATTTAAGAGGAGATTAGACTCGTGGAAGGGTGTGGGGGAAGTATCTCTTCTATCAAACAAAGGTGAGGAGAGTTTTTCAAGAGAGATTTAGAGAGAAGAGTGATTGTGAGAAGAAGGTGCTGCTGGGATTGCTGTGTTGCAGGTTTCTACAGCAAGTGTGGACGAGAATGTGCTCATGAAGATGATGATTCGTTCATAGATAAGTGTCTCTCTGTTTATAACTTAAAACTCAATTTGTAAGGGATTGAGAGAGAGAGATTGTAGAGGGGAAGGGCTGTAGAAAGAACTAAACTCTTATTCTGTAAAACATCAAGTGGGTGCTTGGTGTTGGGGATTTGGTGATCCTGTCTGTTGGTGCAGACATATTGGAAAGGGAGTAGGTGCTTCCTAGATAGTGGGTGCTATCTGAAACTCAAGGGTGGGTGCTCTTTGTCGTTGGTGCGACTAAATAGATTCAGACCTATTCCGGATCGGTGTTCGGAAAGTCTTTGAACCGTGGACGTAGCCTTTTTGGTGAACCACGTTAAATCTGTTGTCCGTGTGTGTGATTTGATCTTTTGTTGTTGAAATTGGACCTGATTTTAGAGATCACTGATTCACCCCCCCCCTCTCAGTGATCGCGATATCCAACATACTGGTGGCCATACATACAGAAAGACGCCGAGCTCTATGCCAGGAAGTGCGAAAATTCCAAAATTTCTCACATTCTCTCCACCAACTAGCACAAGACCTGAGCCCACTCTCCAGTTCATGGCCCTTCGTTCAATGGGGCCTCGACATCGTCGGACCACTCAACCAAGCTCCAGGGAATAAGAGGTGGCTAATAGTAGCTACTGATTATTTCACCAAATGGATAGAAGCAGAAGGACTATCTTCCATCACTGAACACGGTACAAGAAACTTTGTATAGAGGAATATCATCACAAGATTTGGAGTACCTCGTGCCCTAGTCTCGGACAACGGAACGCAGTTCGACTCCAATTTCTTTAAGAACTACTTTCAAGAGCTCGGCATTAGAAACTCCTACTTGACTCCTGCTTATCCATAAAGCAACGGTCAAGCGGAAATCTCGAACAAAGTGGTGCTCGATGGACTCAAAAAGAGACTCGACCGTGTTGGAAAAAGGTGGGCCTCGTGGATTGATTTTCAAAACTTTTGACTTACTTGACTCAGGGATCAACTATCCATAAGGCTACAAAACCTAATCCAGGATGCAATCCCTCATTCTCATCAATCATATACAGCAATATAACCTATCTAGAAGATAGAAATCAGCAACTACTTGCAACAAAATAATCTACAACAAGTAGAGAAGTAGATTATACCTTTGGAGCCCGGTAGTGCTCTAATGGAGAAATTGCGTCTTTCTTTGATGATGAAACACTTTTACGTATCAAACAAGAGTCTCCAAGACCTATTGATCTTCCACGCTATGACCCTCTACAAGATCTCTTTTCTCAAGAAGATGGGTGGGATCTCTAAGAGAAAACCCTACTAGAAACTCTAAGGAAACTAGAAGAAAACTAGAAGAGAGAGAGGAAGAGAAGAGATGCGTAACTCTTGCACTTGAGGAGTTTTGGGCTGAATCCCTAGGTGGGGATATATATTGGACATCCAAGGGGTTATTTCCCCTTATAAAGCCCTTAAGCAACCTCCTATTCTTTCTCTCTTACGAATTGAATAAGAAATCTCACTTCCACATAAATTAGTAACGTACTATTACCACTATTAGAAGTCCCACTTCAAATAGAAATAGTAATTTTCTAATTCCTTCCTTTTTAGAGTTCAAGTAAGAATAGAATCTTTCTAATATCTTGGGCTAGCGTGGGGACCACTAGGAATTCCTTAGAAAGTT
This sequence comes from Cinnamomum chago, assembly GCA_038049695.1. Taxonomy (NCBI): domain Eukaryota; kingdom Viridiplantae; phylum Streptophyta; class Magnoliopsida; order Laurales; family Lauraceae; genus Cinnamomum; species Cinnamomum chago. The sequence continues at coordinate 33,608,204 of CP142461.1, forward strand.
GGCTCCAACTGGAACACTGCGACCCCACGTCTCAAGTGCAATCCGGGCCCACAGTTAATTACAAATAATACCACTATATAAATGCAATTGCACTCTAGTCTTAGGAATAAATTACAATGAAGACCCTAAACTTTCCAATTACCACAAGTAGGCCCATCTATCATTATTCACGGATCAATTGGAATAAATCTGTCACATCCAATCCTAGATCCGCATCTTATTATCCTTGAGCCCCAATTAATCACAGTGATCATCAGTACCATCCAACTAACTTTTAATCGAGATGGGTGCGCACTTACTAATGACAAATCCATTAATTGACACAAGGGGATAATATACATAGATTCTATCTTGACCATTGGATGTTCTCACAGTCCTACTACCACGTACCGAAGACACCGAGGTGTTGACCTACAGTTGGCATCACTCATTGGTGACTCAAAGCAAATGTATAGATAGAAACTCGAGTTCATCAATGTTTCAGGATTGAGAGCCTATTGCTAGGGAATTATGAGAGCAGTCATTAAATCGAGACAGTATTTCATAAGGTGCTTCTCATGGTCCGTCAATACATCCAATGTACCAACACTATGATCCAGAATCTTACATTCTGATGATCGAGACAGAATCTTACATTCTGATGATCGAGACAAATCACACTATCTCATAGTGATCAAAGTGTTGCAACCTTATCAGATGAGATGCTCAGTGTCATCACTAGTTGTGAAGATATTTTAAAGTATAAGATTTGTGACACATATCTCCCGTATGTGGATCTCATCCATATACATATGTCACATCTAATATAATAATGAGACTCGATTCATCTCATGAACCATTATGTCATATGTATTGGTCATGTGCATTAAGTGATAAATCACCATTCATCTCATGAAAAGAAAGCATGAAAGGAAAGCATGAGTATATTGATAAATAAAGAAATTAATCAATTTATTACATCAACTGATGGATTGAGACCACACAATCTAACAATCTCCCACTTGGGCTCAATGCTAGTCAGGGTTGCATCTCATGCCCATCCCATCTACATGTTGCTCAAAGGCTTTGTAAAGGGATTTCTCAGGTTGTCTGCAGAGTTTATCTAGGTGATAGCAATATCACCTCTTTGCACAATCTCTCTAACCATGTGTTACTACCTCTGTACATGCTTTTGGATCCTGGGTTCTTTGGACTTATCGACTGCCCCGCTGTTATCACAGTAAACTGTGAGCGGTTGTCCTGCCAAAAGTACCACTCCAAGTTCCATAAGGAACCTTTTGAGCCAATCTGCTTCTTTACCTACTTCTCAAGCAGTTATAGCATAAACATATAGCCAGAAGTTGATTTTTTGGAATCCTTATCTAACATGAAGTTAGAATCTGTGTAACCGACTGGAATCAGTTCATCACTGCTATAAATCAACATGTAATCTCTAGTCCTTCACAAGTATTTGAGAATACACTTTACAGCAGTCCAATGTTCGAGTCCTGGGCTAGATTGATATCTGCTGACTAGGCCCACTTCATGACAGATATCCGGTCTACTACATAGCATAGCATACATGAGGCTACCAACAGCCGAATCATATGGTATCGACTTCATCTGCTCCTTTTCCTTAAGTGTCTTAGGATATTGATCTTTGGAAAGGTGCACTCCATGCCTGAAAGGTGTAATACCCTTCTTGGAGTCTTGCATGGCAAACCGTACCAATACCTTATCTATGTATGCAGCTTGGGATGAGCCAATCATCCTATTTTTCCGGTCTCGATGGAGTTTGATCCCCTAGGATGTAGCTAGCTTCTTCCAAGTCCTTCATATCAAAAGTCTCAGCCAACTAAACTTTTACTATTGACGACATCCCTATATCACTCTCTAGGAGAAAGATGTCGTCGACCAGAAAAATTACCCTGCCTCCTTTCACTTTTCATATACACTCATGACTCATCCGTTTTTGACAAAAAATAAATGACTTGATTGCCTGGTCAAAACGGATGTTCCAGCTTCGGGATGCCTGCTTTAGTCCATAAATAGACTTCTGCATCATGCAAACCCTTTGCTCTTGGTTTGTAGCTACAAAACCGTCTGGCTGCACCATATAGATGTCTTCCTCAAGATGGCCGTTGAAAAACGCCGTCTTGACATCCATTTGCTAAATCTCGTAATCGAGATGAGCCGCAATGGATAAGAGTATCCGGATGGACTTGAGCTTGGCTACCGGCGAGAAGGTTTCCTCATAATCGATATCTTCTTTCTGAGTATATCCTTTCGCAACAAACATGACCTTTAAAGGTCTCAACTATTTCATCTGGTCCTCTCTTTCTCTTGTAGACTCACTTGCACCCAATAAGTTTAATATTGACAGGTAAGTCTACAAGTGTCCAGACCTGATTGGAGTACATAGACTCCATCTCAGCTTTCATAGCATCTAGCCAATGTCCCGAATCTATGTCATTAATTGCTTCATCATAGTTACAGGGATCTTGTTCCGGTTCTTCCGGGACTGCCTCGTAAGACTCTCTCAAGAACGAGAACCTGTCAGGGGCTCTGACAATCCTCCTACTACGACGAGGCACTGGTGTAATTTTTGGTTCCAGTAAGGGCGATTCTTCGTCAAGTTCGGCCATACTTGGATTTGGAATTGTTTGTTCTTGAGTTTCTTCCAAGACCACATTTTCTAAAGATTTCCAGTCCATCATATAATCTTCCTCCAGAAAAATCGCATTAGTGCTCACCAGCACTTTCTGCTCTCTGGGATTATAGAATAACTAACATTTAGTTCCTTTAGGATATCCTACAAACGTGCACACTTCTGACTTCGTTTCCAACTTATTCGTCTTAACCTTTAACACATGTGTCGGACAACCCTAAATGTGTAAATGTTGTAGACTAGGCTTTTGCCTGGACCACAACTCGCTGGGAGTTTTAAGTACAGACTTAGATGTTACGAGGTTTAGTATATACATTGCAGTATCCAAGGCATATCCCCAAAAGGATATAGGTAATCCTGAGAAACTCAGCATAGACCTGATCATATCTAAAAGAGTTCAGTTCCTTCTTTCCTCTACTCCATTCTGTTAAGGCATACCAGGAGCAGTCAACTGGGATAGAATCCCATTTTTTGATAAGTATCCCATAAAATCAGTAAAGAGATATCTCCCTCCTCGATCTGATCGAAGAGTCTTGATAGTTTTACCTATTTGCTTTTCCGCTTCCGCTCGAAACTCTTTGAACTTTTCAAAAGCCTCGGACTTGCGGTGCATAAGGTATATGTATTCATCTCTTGAGTAATCATCTATCAAAGTGATGAAATACTCATATCCTCCTCTGGCCTTTACATTAATAGGTCCACACACATCAGTATAAACTAATTCCAAAAAAATTTTGGCCCTATTGCCCTTAGATAAAAAGGGTCTTTTGGTCATTTTGCCTTCCAGACAGAACTCGCAAACAGGCATTGGTTCTACCACCAATGAAGGCAAGATACCATATTTCACTAGCTTGTCAATCCTGTTTAGGTTTATATGACCTAGCCTCAAGTGCCAAAGTTTTGTTGGATTAGATGAAGGTGACTTCCTCTTTAATGATGGTCTATTAATTGTTTCAGTATCATGTGTCTCATACATTGAAGAGTTAACAAATAAAGTGTTAGACCCCCACCCAAACCAATTCGATTAGTATACGATTAGTGTGTGTTTAGTCCTAAGTGGGTTTAGTAATCGCTGGGTTAGAAATAATTAGTTTAGTCTTGGACATAGCTTTGAGAATTTTGAGGACGTTTAGTATTAGTCAGACACACTCAGGAAGGCCTGAGTGCACGTGTAAGCTTGAGAGGATCGTATCGGTTTCTGTGTATTTGTGATTTTGATTTGATTTAAATGATTTTACTATGTGTTACAACTTTCGTTTTTAGCCTATTCATGTTTGAAGCCCAAAAACCCAAGTTCCGACCCAAAAAGGGTAAAGTTGTCTTTTATACACAAATCTGGACACAAATTTCGAGATCTCAAAACCATGTCAAAAATATACTTTTTGGAAACTAGATATTTCGAGGATCGTTTTATCCTTCTTCGTCGAGTTCATTTGAGGCCCACAAGATCATGTTTTTGTCAATACAAGGTTCAAGTTCATTGGGCCCCATTCACTAGTGTTTAAGTCAACCCTCTTCCTCCTTTACTCTTTTCATTCTAAAACCAAACCCTAGAGTAGCCAAAGGAGAGAAAACCCTCTTTTCTCCCATCTTCCTCACCTTGCATAATCAAGCTAGAAGTCTCCAAATGGAATTCTAAGGCTATCATCTCCTTCCTCTCATCTCAAGCTCTCTATTGATGTCCTTTTCTTGAAAGTTAGAAGTGAGCAAGTTCTCCATTGTCTTCATTCCCTTTTGTTTGGGCATTTCTAGGTAAGAGCTTCAACCCATACCTTTCATGGAGTCTTTTAGTTCCTTGAGAATCTTGTTTTTCATGTTTACAAACCCTTTTGTGAAAATGGGTTCTTTGCTTTCATTTTTGTTGAGTTTTGAATGGTTTTCCATGGGATTCTTGTAGTGTTGGACTAGCTTGAGTGAAGAGCTTGAAGATGATTGTTTAGCATTTGGGCAAGGCAAGTAATCTCTATAGGCTCAATGTTGCATGTGCACTTTAGATTACTTTATTTTTCTAGAAATTTTGTACATAAACTTGTTTATAAGCTTCATTATCATGTTTTCCTTAGATTCAATGTTCATTGGGTTTTGATGAAGGTTTTTATATGATTGTTTGAAGAGATTTAATGGTTGTTATTGGGAGGCAAGAAGGCCTTTTGTTGGAAGAAAACATGTTTGGAGATGAAGGAAAAAAAGGCCAGAATGGCTTTTCCCGGGCAGCAGAAATGACTGCCCGCTCGAGGGCGCATCTGGCCGCTCGAGCGCGCAGTCATTCTAACTGCCGCTCAGGGCCACTTTGAAACGCCCATAACTTTTGATTCCCATATCGGATCTGGAAGTTTTGTATACCGTTGGAAAGCTCTTGAAGCAAGAAATCCAATGGTATACTTATCTTAGTGATCAAAGATTGAAAAGTGAGGTGGATATTTGAATCAATGGAAACCAGTTTGTGATTAAGAGTTTTTAGCCTGATATTGTGCACTAGAAGCCTGAGATGTCTTTGAACTTCCGGGGCACCAATTCCCTTTTAAATTCCAACACTTGGGCTTCGTTTACACAAAGGTCCTTACATGTGCTTGATAGACTTTGTGTTCGTACTTTAGTTTTGATACAATGAATATCATTGTGTATTTGTTTTGAAGTTTAAGTACAAGCTTGGTTTGAAGATTTGTTTCAAGAAAAAGGGGATCACTTCCTAAGCGTGTTATGCATATTAATTATGCCTTTTGCTAGTCGTGTTTGTTGTGTTTTGATAAGTGCTTTTCCCCCTTTTTATCTCGACATGTTTAGACCGTGTTTCGCGTGTTTTGTGCATTCATGAATTAAGTGAACACCACTGAGCTTGGACTGCCCTTTCAGTTTGATCCACTGTCTGGGGGTCCTTAAACATGTGGACTGTCTGCAGACTGGTCGTGTATTTATTACACATCGTGCGTGTCCGGTTCCGCGGCCGGAAATCCCCGTATATGTGGGAATCGTGTCGTGATTATATTATGTATATCGTGCTTGTCGTGCGTGCTTGCTCTTTTCATTATATAAATGATAGAGAAAGGATGGGCTCTTTGTGGATTGTAACTATTCATGATATTATATGTACTCATGCTAGTTTGTTTTAGTATCTCAGCTTTGTTATGTATTCTCGAAAAAATGTATCTCAAGTCATTTCAGTATTTCAAATCAGGGATTTGTTATATGTTTTCTTAAATCATTATTGTTTCATGCTCATGCCTAAATTGATTACCTGCCAAACCGTCGTGTTTGACCCTTGTTTGCTGGTGCCCAGGTGCAGGAGACGTTGCCTTTGAGGAAGAGCGTCTGGAGGAGGCTCTTGAGCCACCTCCAGTGAGAGAGTGGCAGCCCGACGATGTCATTTAGACGTCGGGCGGGTTTCTCGAGTTTCGTCATTTTTTCTTGGGGTTTCCTTTATTATTTTGAGAAGTGTATTGGCCTTTGTTGGCCTCTTATGGGATGTAACTAAAACTTAACTTACTTTGAGTTAGTCTCATAACTTGAATTATGTTGGGAATGCCATGTTAGCTTCTTTCTTTGATACTATGTCTTGCTATTATTTGTTATAGCACTTAAAAATTTATTTGTGCTTATCTTGATGTGACTTGCTACACGCTTCCGCAAACTTGATTGTGTGAGTCAGATTCCGCGTGTCTTTGGGAATCCTCACCGCGGGAACCTATGGGAAAGTATATCTCCAATGTACACAACAACGTCGCGGGCCCGGGGTTCTGTTCCAGGGTCGTGACATAAAGCCCATTGGTTACCTTGCCAGAACATATATAAGTATCATTCCTCTTTATGACAACTTCAGTACCAAAAGTAATGGAATAACTTTTATTCACCAAACTAGAAACTGAAATTAAGTTCCGCCGTAAAGACGGTACATATAACTTGTCAGACAAAACCAATTTATTATTCGAGAAACATAAAGTAATGACTCTCATTGAAACAGCCTCTGCCTTAGTGTCAGATCCTAGGTTGACAATGATTTCTCCGTCACTGAACCTCCTGCTTTCCCTAAACCCCTGTAACGAATTACATATGTGATTAGTTGCCTCGGAGTCCAGATCACCAAGATTCTGAAATACCAGTTACAAAACTAACTTCAGAAATAAGCGACTTAATCATACCTAAGGTCTTCTTCTTAGACAGATATTCTGGACAATTCCTTTTCCTGTCTTACCACAATGGAAACATTTTCCTTTAGACCCTGAACCTTTTGCGTTGGCCACGCCTCCATTAGGACCATTCTCCACCTTAGGACCTTTCGGAACTGATTTCTTTTTGCCTTTCCGCCCTTTGCCTTTTGGCTTGGAGTTGGCATCTAACTTTTTGTCACTAGGGCAATTTGCCTTTTCTTCATAATCCCTTCAGTCACCACCAGCTGGCTAGACAGCCCAGCCAGAGTCAGATTCATCTTATTCATATTGTAATTAACTTTGAAATTGTTGAATGACTCTGGCAGTGACTCAAGGATTATGTCGATCTGCGATTCTGCATCAATCGCAGCTCCCAATACATCTAACTCATTTAATGAGTCCATCATTTTTAACATGTGTTCCTGTACTGATGTACCTTCAGCCATCTTTGTGTTAATGAGCACCCTCATAGCTGCTTGCCTAGCATGCTTGCCTTGTTCCGCAAACATCTTCTTTAAGTTCGATATAATATTGTATGCAGTCTTATAGAATTGATGTTGGTGTTGTAAAACACTAGACATGGATGCCAGAAAGTAACATCTGGCCATCTTATCTTCTTTGGCCAATTTGGTGTAAAGTTCCTTTTCTTCTTCCGGTGCATCCGGGCCAGGCTCATCAAGGGGGGTTTTGGTAAGGACATATTTATAACCTGAGGCAGTCAAGACAATATCCAGGTTCAGTTTCCAGTCTACATAGTTGGACCCACCAACTTATTCTGGTTAAGGATGGTCGCAAGTGGATTGAAAGTATTTGAATTCATGCTTGAAATATTGTAGCACATAACCATACATTCAATTAATGATTTAAATTACATTAGGGTTTAGTATTCTACCAAATTTATGTGGGAATTCTCATAACCACTAAATTTAGAATACATCGGAATCCCAATCTCCGAGGTATGCCTCCTTGGGGAGTGCGAATACCACCTAGATTGGTGTGGATCAAAGTTGGTCAAAATTAGCATTAAGACTAACTATCATTGATCCCCTTCACTCATTATTATCTAGGTATCTCATACCAAATAATGAATGACTCCCGATTAGCTTTGGTTTCTAAAATATATGAGGCAAATCCTTGGTGATACTACATCATTATTTTAGTTAAGTGTGACCTACCAACTAGCATTGCATGACAACCGTTGCGAGCAGCTCCTCCTTGGGAGTGGGCCCTCCCCCGTCTCACTAACACTATCCATAGGAGATCCATATCTAGTAACTTGACAAGTAAAAGCCCTCCGTGGGGAACGGTCATTCTCAAGATGACGCGAGGCTAATAATTTCCTTACAATGGACCTATGGTAGAAAATCATGGGGATTTCTAAATTTAAATGCCCCACTCCCACTTAATATTTTAGAATTGAGGATTTTCTTTTAGGTATATTGGGCCCACATTTATAGACATTAAATCATCTCATGATATGTCCATTGATTGGTTCCAAGTCAAGTTATTTTATGGAAAGTCCAGTTTCTTAAATTAGTGTTACCAATGGATCCATCTCATGGGCCCACCTACTCTAATTAGAACCCTTTCCAAAAATTAATTTGTTTTGACCAATTTTGGAATTTGCTATGTTTGGATTAGATTTGGATACTATCTAAATCAAGCATTCATCCATAAATAGAAAGTACTAAAATTAGAAACTAATCCTCTCCTCCACATGGCCCAAGCGGAATAGACTTCTTGGACTTCTAGACTATCCAAAACTTTAGGATTCCTCAAATTCTTTGGGCATCTCCAAGACCCTCTTGGTAGTCTTCAAACTCTTTGATTAGGAGTCCATCTTCACTTTCCATCTTCGTCTCGGACATCTCCAGAATTTACAAATTTTGAAAAAATTACATAAATTCCTACGTCTCTATTATGAGACTTAAATGGCAATCTAAACATGGAAATAAAAGGGCTATAGGGAAATTCACCATGCCTTGCCTATTCATGGGAAACCAAGGAAACCATGATGCCCTTTACACTTAGCCTCAAATAAACCAATAACCATAAAAAGAAAGTAAAAGTCTTGTAAGCCACATGGAGAGGACACTATCACCTACAAGTTAGTATCTTATACAACAAAGCATCTCACAAAACTAGGTTACCAAACCACAATGGAAAAACAAGATGCCAAAGGTTGCCACCCTTTTAAAACATGAACTTCGCAAAGGGGGTCCGGGGGTGTCCCCTGTCAGGGGTCGAGCTGATCGGTTAGCTCGCGGGGGCTCGAGGGAAGCGCCCCTGGACCAAAAAATTCGGATAAAAAATAAAGTGATCCTGTGTTCCCGGTCGACCGGCCAGAGGGCTCGGTCGACCGACCCTACAGGCACCCGGTCGACCGAGCATGAGGCCAGGTCGACCCGCCTGGCGAAGGCAGGAAATTGGGTTTTCTCAATTCGAGTCCAAACACCTCCAAAACACTTTTGAATGCTCTCAATGGCATCCTACCATCCTTCCATCATAATTAAACCCTTTTGTGACTATCCAAACATAGATTCACTAATAAACAAAGCAAATCCATCAAAAACTTATCCATACATAGCCCTTGCTCTATCCTCTTCGCATCTCATGCAAAGATTAGAACAAGACTGCTGATCTAACATGATTAGAGATGAGGTATGACCCTGATACCAATTGTTGGAAAAAGGTGGGCCTCGTGAATTGATTTTTAAAACTTTTGACCCATTTGACTCAGGCATCAACTATCCATAAGGCTACAAAACTCAATCCATGATGCAATTCCTCATTCTCATCAATCATGTACAATAATATAACCTATCTAGAAGATAGAAATGAGCAACTACTTGTAATAAAATAATCTACAATAAGTAGAGAAGTAGATTATACCTTTGGAGCCCAGTAGTGCTCTAATGGAGAAGTTGTGTCTTTCTTTGATGATGAAACACGTTCTCGTATCAAACAAGAGTCTCCAAGACCTATTGATCTTCCATGCTATGACCCTCTATAAGATCTCTTTTCTCAAGAAGATGGGTGGGATCTCCAAGAGAAAACCCTACTATAAACTCTAAGGAAACTAGAAGAAAACTAGAAGAGAAGAGATGTGCAACTCTTGCACTAGAGGAGTCTTGGGCGTGAATCCCTAGGTGGGGATATATATTGGACATCCAAGGGGTTATTTCCCTTTATAAAGCCCTCAAGCAACCTCCTATTCTTTCTCTCTTACTAATTGAATAAGAAATCTCACTTCCATATAAATTAGTAACATACTATTACCACTATTAGATGTCCCATTTCAAATAGAAATAGTAACTTTCTAATTTCTTCCTTTTTAGAGTTCGAGTAAAAATAGAATCTTTCTAATATCTTGGGCTAAAGTGGGGACTACTAGGGATTCCTTAGAAAGCTGGCTCCAACTAGGATACTGCGACCCCAGATCTCATGTGCAATCCGGACCCACAGTTAATTGCAAATAATATCACTATATAAATGCAATTGCACTCTAGTCTTAGGAATAAATTACAATGAAGACCCTAAACTTTCCAATTAGCCCCTCTATCATTATCCATGGATCAATTGGAATAAATTTGTTCCATCCAATCCTAGATCGACATCTTATTATTCTTAAGCCCCAATTAATCACAGTGACCATCAGTACCATCGAACTAACTCTTAATCGAGATGGGTGCGCACTTACTAATGACAAATCCATTAATTGGAACAAGGGGATAATATACATAGATTCCATCTTGACCATTGGATGTTCTCACAGTCCTACTACTACGTACCCAAGACACCGAAGTGTTGACCTACAGTTGGCCTCACTCATTGGTGACTCAAAGCAAATGTATAGATAGAAACTTGAGTTTATCAATGTCTTAGGATTGAGAGCCTACTGCTAGGGAATTATGAGAGCAGTCATTAAATCGAGATAATATTTCATAAGATGTTTCTCATGGTCCTTCAATACATCCAATGTACTAGCACTGTGATCCAGAATCTTATAGTCTGATGATCGAGACAAATCACACTATCTAATAGTGATCAAAGTGTTGCAACCTTATCAGATGAGATGCTCAGTCTCATCACTAGTCGTGAAGATATTTTTAAGTATAAGATTTGTGACACATATTTCCCGTATGTGGATCTCATCCATATATATATCACATCTAATATACTAAGGAGACTTGGTTCATCTCATGAACCATTATGTCATATGTATTGGTCATGTGCATTAAGTAATAAATCACCATTCATCTCATGAAAGAAAAGCATGAGTATATTGATAAATAAAGAAATTAATCAATTTATTACATCAACTGATGGATTGAGACCACACAATCTAACAGACCAGGCGTAGGGGAGATGGGTGGAAGAACTTCCCAGCATTCTTTGGGCGTACAGAACTACTCCAAGGCTTACCACTTCGGCAACGCCCTTCTCCATCGCCTATGGAATGGAAGCTATGATCCTCCTTGAGGTCAGCCTTCCAACCCTGAGGTCGGAACTTTTCGACCAAAGTCAGAACGAAGTAAACCTAACTCGAGAACTTGACCTAGCTGAGGAAAGAAGGGATGCAGCAGTTGTCCGCCTGGCTTCCTATCAGCAGCAGTTAGCCAGAGGATACAATCAAAGAGTCAAAGAGGGGAAGTTTTCAGTTAGAGAACTGGTTTTGAAAAAGACGCTTCCAGCAGACAAAAACCCCAATGAAGGCAAGCTGGCACCGAATTGGCATGGGCTATTCAAAGTGATCTTTGTAGCCGAAAATCAGCCTACAGGCTTGAAAGCATGGATGGTAAAGAGTTACCACGACCATGGAATGCCACGCATCTTAAAAAATACTATTTCTAAATTGTACTCAATTTCTGGAATCAATAAAAGTGAATTCTTGTGGAAGGATATACTTCGTTGCTTTCAATTAGCACCTTGTTGCGGAACTCGGTGGTCACAACTCGGTTATAGAACCAGCTATTCAAAACGCCAAATTACATAACTCGGCATATATTCCAGCTCGGTTATGGAACCAGCTCTACAAAACGCCAAGTGTTAGGGATTTTGTGTATTGCAATTTGATGGATGCATTATCATATTAATTTTTACACATGAATTGATTTAGAAAATCTTGAAATCTTGATTTACACATGCATTGGTTTTTAAGACTTGTAGAAATTTTAACTTACGCATGTTTTGATTTTAAACTTGGATGCATTTAAATTTTAAAAAGAAGTTTTATAAATCAAGCTAGCCTATGTTTTAAATCTTTCAAATTCTATTAAGTATTTTAGGTTTCATGTTTTTAAATCTCTTAAAATGATTTAAAACATGATTCCAAGCTTGATTTTATGGCCCAAAAGTTCCCACAAGAAATCACTTAAAAATATGCATTTTTGTGGATTTTGGTCCCTGGGCCCAGGTCAACCCGCAGTGGGCTCGGTCGACTACGTCCATGCAGGTTGACCGGGTATAGAGCCATTGGGGTTCTTTTCAAACGGTCAGTTTTATGACCATTGAAGGCCAAGTTGACCGGGCAAGGTACCAGGTCGACCGAGGACTAGCCGTTGGGCAGTTTTTAGTATAAATACAAGTTCATTCCTTTGAAAAATTTGAGGAACTAAGAGGCCCTCCTTGAGATGTTTTGAGGCCAATCAAAGAGGAATGAGCTAATGGATGAAAGGGGTCATTTGGAAAGCTAAAACTTTGTTCCATTGAGTTAAATCACTAAGTAAGCTTTACTTTTCTTAATCATATGTTTTCATGCTTTGCTTTAATTATTGGTAAATCTTTTCTAGCATGATAAATTATTATTTGTTGTGTCCTTAACATGTATTTGTTTTTTAATTGATTTATTATTTTGGATGCATCACCTTTTTTCAAACCAAGTAGTACTCACATTGGTATATCTAAGTAAATCATATTAATGAAAACATCTTTGAAATTATATGTAACATGATTTCATACTTGGTTGAATCTTTGGTTGTTGTTTTTCATCATAAGAAAATCACTTTCAAATCTATCTTATGTTTTGGATTCAACATCTTCACAAATCATATGTACTTTTGTTTTAAAAGTTTCACAACTTGTTTAGCATTGATAGGTATATCATTTTCAAGTTGAATGTTTAATTACATATGATTTATCCCCTAACTTTAATCAAATCTATTTTTGTGCTTTACACTTTTAAATGCTTTTAGTATACATATATTGAGCTACATTGTTAATTTGATTGAAATCTCTATGCATCACATGTTTTGTTTTTAGAATTTCACAACTTGTTTGGAATACGTAGGTATTTCTTTTACAAGTTATTTTTAACATGTGATTAGCATTCTTTCCTCAATCATAAATGTTTTTATGAGCTAAAACTTTTAAAAAGCCTTTGGTATACATTTATGAGCTTTTACTTTCAAATTGATTAAGGACATCATACATACACATTGTGCATTTATCTTTGCATTCATAGTGTGTGTGTGTGTGTGTGAATTAGATTTTCACTTTCATATCCGCCTAATTAAGAGGCATTGTATTGAGCCATAAATTGTATCTCCATCAAGTGTATTCTAGACAATACTAAGAGAGATAATCAACCTTTTGGCTTTAGAGGTTATTGCTTAGCCTAAGAAAAGCATAGTGTAAGAGGTTATTGCTTAGCCTTAGAAAGCATAATGTAAAGGTTATTGCTTAGCCTATTGAAAAGCATAGATAGTGGAAATCTGGTGGGGTGCTGGATCACAAGCCGGTAGTGGATGCATGCATTGAGGCCGAATCACTATAAATCATTGTGTAATGGTGCATGCTTTGTGGTGATTGTTTTTGTTAGTTTCTGCATTTAGTTTGATAATCATCACTAGTGGCTAATTTAATTTAAAGAAGTTAAAATTGGTCATAATTGGTCACTAATTTGAAGCTCACCCTATTCACCCCCCTCTAGGGTTCGGATCACGGACTTTCAATTGGTATTAAAGCAAGGTTACTCCATTTTAGGGCTTAACAACCCGGAGTTGATCCTTATTCGCTATGATCTAGATTAGAACCCTAGTGTTGTGTTTTATTGCATATCTTTTTAATGATTTCCACTATGATCGAAAATGAGATTTTCCCAAAGTATCATTTCACCACTCTAAGACTTTTTCTAGTTATATCTCCAAGAGCTGGTGAGTCCTCAAAGTGAACTCTCAAGGACATCCTTATCAAGACCTTAGGTGAATCTTCAAAGGTATACATTTAGACTAACCTTAAGGCCTTGAACCTCTCTAGACCAACCTATCCTTTATAGTTAAATCTTTTTGTTGGTCATTGTTACATTTGCATTTTGTTTCTATATACTCACATCTCTTAAAATGCAATGTTTCTTCGTGATCATTTGATTTTGTCTTCATGAACTTTTGGTTATATCTCATGGTTTTCAAAATCCTTTGATTGCAATATTATCATAATAGATTTGCATTTTGTTCATATAGTTATATCTCTTGTAGTACATATTTATTGATGATCAATTGATTGTGGTTACAAAAGCTTTCATAGCTAGAATTTTCATGATCAATTGATGTTGGAAAATCATTTGATGAATGTCTTAATTAGATCTTTTTGGTAAATCAAATGATTTGAAGCAATTTTTTGTTTTCCATGAACTTACAAGTTATATCTTTTGGTATGGAAAATTATGTGTTCAATTTGTATGAGTGTCTATTGTCATATTTAGGATACAAATTGAAAATTTATAGTAGTACACTTCATGTTTTTCAAAATCACTTGTTCACAATTTTATAAATGATTCATTGTTGGAATTTTAGCTATTAAAGTGATTTGAAAAAATTTGGAAAATGTTCTAAGCTTTATTGGTTATATTTATAGAAGCATTTTCCTTGAATTTATTTCCTTGTGTTTAATTATGATTATATCATTTAGAAGGAAATAATTTTTACAAACAATTTGCATCCTTGCTCATTTAGTTACATTCTTTTTATGCAAATTGATTTTGATGTCTTACATTGCTTGGTTGGGTATGGTGTCATTGATTTGCGTGTTTGTTCCTAACTTGGTATATATTTTCATTAATGCAAATTGATGATTGTTCATGTGCTTTATAGTAAAATCTTTTGTTTTATTATTATTTGAGCTTAATAAGTACATATGTGATTTAGTGTGCTAAGCTCATTTGGTATAAACCTCATATCCATTTTCCATTGCATTGTAAGCTTAGTACATTTGCTAAGAGTGGAGATGTTGCTTGATAGATTAATGGATCATTTTAGATGAATTGGAATTAAACCATTGTTCTTAATAGGTATACCCATATATGAGATCTATCTTCATCTATATGCGATCCATGATATCCTTCTAATTCCATACCTTCTTGTGCTTGAATAGTTATATTCTTTATTGATAATATGGTATGAGTTAGATCTTAAGTGTTATAATTGATCATCTCTATGCAAATGTCAAATCGTTCCATGTATGGTTGTGATATTAGTTATATTTGTAGAAACCATACTAGAACTCAAATCCATCCTTTATGCTTTCTAGTCATTTTTTTAAATGGACAGTTATGATGTTGATTCATGTATATTCTCTAAGTGATGTCATCCTTATACATGTTTCAACTTCATAGTAGTGATCTTGATCATATGAATCTCTTTAAAATCCATTCATTGTATTTCATAGTTATATCTATTGTTTGATGGATTTCTTTTAGATGTTGAATTCATATGATTTGACACTTTTAAAATTGCATGCTCTACAAAGTCATATATTTTCAAAATGCAATTTCCCTTGTTCATCACAACGTTCATTAGTTATATCATTAAAAGTGATGAATATCCATTTATGATGCTTGATGGAATTTTGTGTTTGTCACATCCTTGCTATTAATCATGTAGTCATGTTCAATTGGTTTCAATTAGTATAATTTTCGATTGTTGTCACATCCAATTGATGTCATATCTTGAGAATGTAATAGACCTTGTGTATATTGGATTGAACTTGATAGTAATATATTTTTTGTTCCATGTCACATTCCATTAGCATCATAATTTTCATGTTTGTCACCTCTCTTGCTCATATAGGTAAATCTCATGACCACCATGTTTATGTAATCATAATCTTGGTTGGTTAATAGTTGAGGTTGGCTTCGTGTTTAAATTTCATTTTACTCATCTTGCTCTTGATAGTCATATTTAATGATTGAATGAAATGATTTCAAAACTTTCATAGCATATGATTTTCATAGTTAAATTAATTGATGCTATGTTTAGTAAACCCCATATCATCATGGATAGCTCTAATTTGGATTTTTTTTCCCTAGTAGTTATATTCTTTTTAACTCCATTTTAGAGTGATTATTTTAATAGTCTTATCCTTGAATCTCAATTGGTATTCTTTTTCCAATTGGTATCCATGATCATTTTTCTCCTTGACCTTACTTTTTTTTTTTTTTTGGTAATTTGATCATATTGAGCTCTATAGTTAAACGAATCTAATCATTCTCTTGAAGTTGACCCTCAATTGGTAAAACCATCTTCTTCTTGCACCAAATAGTTATATCTTTGTCAAAAGTTTGACAAATGGAGAGAATGGATTGAGAGGGAATGTAAACCTTCATAGGAAGTATTAGTTATGATCAAATTGTCCTTTGTATTGCCTTTGAACACTTAGAGGCTACTTCCATACATGATACCCTATTATGTATTTCATTTTCGATTTCTTTTGTTAACAGGTGCTACTAAAATGTATTTTCCTTATTTCATGTGTGTAGGTACCTTTGCAATTTAATGTCAAAGGGGGAGAGAGCAATAAAATTGTCTAAATGGAGAATACTCAAACTTCCTAAGGGGAGATATTGTATATTCTTCTACAGGGGGAGAGAATGCATATCTTGCCAAAGGGAGAGAGTGCATGGTCAAAGGGGGGAGAGCTGAAAGAAGAGAAAGCTTGGGAGTTGAAGAGGATGCTTGGCCAAAGAGAGAAAGATGAAAAGAAAGCTTGAAGAATGATCAAGCTCCAAGCATCAAGAAAAATGAAGAAAAAGACCAAGAGCTCAAGCTAAGAGAAGGAGTATCCAAGAGATTTCAAGACTTGTCCAGCTTAGGGGGAGCTAAAGACTTAGTGTGTAAATTCTGTGTTGAGTAAGTTGCCATCAAATTGCAAAGGGGGAGATTGTTAGGGATTTTGTGTATTGCAATTTGATGGATGCATTATCATATTAATTTTCACACATATATTGATTTAGAAAATCTTGAAATCTTGATTTACACATGCATTGGTTTTTAAGACTTGTGGAAATTTTAATTTATGCATGTTTTGATTTTAAACTTAGATGCATTTAAATTTTGAAAATAAGTTTTATAAATCAAGCTAGCCTATGTATTAAATCTTTCAAATCCTATTAGGCATTTTAGGTTTCATGTTTTTAAAACTCTTAGAATGATTTAAAACATGATTCCAAGTTTGATTCTATGGCCCAAAAGTTTTCACAAGAAATCCCTTTAAAATATGCATTTTTGTGGATTTTGGTCCCTGGGCCCAGGTCGACCCGTTGTGTGCTCGGTTGACCGAGCCCATGGAACTAGTCGACTGAGCCCACTGCAGGTTGACCGGGTATAGAGCCGTTGGGGCTCTTTTCAAACGGTCAGTTTTATGACTGTTGAAGGCCAGGTCGATAGGGCAAGGTACCACACTACAAGAAACTTGACATTTAGCTGCGAAAATTTTCACGGCTAAAGGTCTTAAAGTTGTGGCTAAAAGTTTTAACGACAATATTTTGATCGCCGCTGAGTCGTTGCTATAAGTGCTGTCACTAATTCTTTTAGCTGCGATTTTAAAACATCGCGGCTAAAAGTTGGACTTTTACCCACAACTCCAAAGTTGTAGCTAAAAGTCTAATAATTTGCCGCAAGATTTATCGCCGCTTATTTAAAAAATTGTTGTCACTAAAAGTGTAAAATCGCCGCTAAAAATTTATTACAAACATATGAAAGTAAGGTTTTACGGGCGATCTTAAGTTCGCGGCTAAAAGTTTAATTTTAGCGGCAACTATAAGTCATCACTAAAAGTAGTGTGTATAGTAATTTTAGTGGCAACTTGTTATCGTGGCTAAAAGTTTAATTTTAGCAGCAACTATAAGTCACCACTAAAAGTAGTATGTATAGTAATTCTTGTAGCAACTTGTTATCGCGGCTAAATGTTTAAATTTTAGTTGCGACGCAAATCGCCACTACAAGTACTAGGTATAGCACCTTTAGTGGTAGTTTCAACGGGGACTTGCAATCACAGCTAAACGTTTTACTTTCAGCTACAACAACAAGTCATCACTAAAAGTATTAAGTATAATAGTTCTACCAACGACTTGTTCCCGCGACTAAAAGGTTAAAATTAATTAAAAGGAAGAATAAATTAATTTATTGATCCCTTTTCAAATTTCCATGAACCTGCTTATATAATATAAGAAAATGAAAACTTCATCACCATCAAGTATTAGAAAATAACCTCAAATTTAAAAACATTAAGTTCTAAGGTACTTGAGTTGCAAGAGTAAAATTTATATCAGCATAGAAAAAATATAAATAAAATAAAAAAATCATTATCATCCGGCTTTCGAGTAGTTATGCATCACATTGGAATTTGGCTTGACTCCTTGAATTGCTGGAGGAGGATGTTTAGCTGGGACTGTAATGCAGCTTGTACCTGAGCATGGACCTGTGTCTGTTGCAATTCTGCCTGAGACTGGAGCGCTGCCTGCACCTGAGCTTGCACTTGTGTCTGCTGCAAGGCTAGTTGACACTCTAAGGACTCCATTCGCGAAGCCATCTCACTATTCTCCTTTTCCAACAACTCCAAGCGCCTTGTATCCGCCTCAGCATGCCTCCTAAACTCCTCATTCTCTCTCTAGATGCGCATGGATTTGATGCCCAACTGTAGAGGTCTTGGGCTTTGGTCTAGCCCCACGACCACGTATATATCCTGATCGCTTTGGTAAAAGCAATGCCTCGAATCTCTGGTCTTCAGTCATGGGAGGAGTGCCCTCCTCTAGTGGCTAAGACTCTAATCTCTTAAGCTCCTCCTACATTCAAAAACCAATTGTTATTATTTATCAATTTAGTATTATATATAATATAAGAAGATTGATAAGAAAATAGAGAAGGGAACAATAACTTACATAGACTTTTTCCGAAGTTGATCCACCCAAACTTATTTCTTCATGCTATACCGGGTAGTGAACTACAAGCTAGTCCGAGAAGGCTCGTCCCCCGTCTCAAGATTACGCTGTAATTATACAAGTTAACACAAATAATAATAATAATAATAATAAAAAAAAAAAATTCCCAGAAACATTATGAGAGAAGTTTACACTATCATAACTGATTCGAGCAAAAGCCTTTATCCCAGCAACATGGCCGATCTTCTGCTTTTCTCGGTTCTCCTGATTTCTTTTACTCATTTTCTGCATTCGTGTTCCATAAATTATAAGCAATACATGTATGAAAGATAGATTCAAAGGGCAGACAATATAACTTAATTAACATGCATACCTTAAATTCCTCAGATCCGAAATACCTAACAAGACAAACCCAATCATCGTTGCTCACAAACGAGGGGGGATTCTCCAATCTCATCTCATCTCATCGGTGCCATACTTACAATAATAATCCTTATGCAACCTATGTCGATAATCCCTATATTGGTGATTTAGCTGTTGATACACAACTTCCTTGACATGGGGTTCATCCTGGAGAGTAAACTTTTGCTGCACATTATTGTATGAGTAAGTAAACATAGATGTAAGTTAGAAATTTCAAATCTAAATAGAATTTCTCGAACACATAAGCTTCTTAATTTAAATGACTCACTTGTGTAGCTTGCCACATCTTAGTCTTCTCGTCATCTGGGATTGTCTTCCATTTGGGAAACCGAAGTGGGGCCATCTGTCTGACAATAATGCCACACTCAGTTATTAATGCTTGAGCATTGTTTCCTACAACTTGCATCAAGTTTGGTGGAATGTATACCGCTAGCTTTTCCCCCATCACGCCTCCTCTTTGTGAGTGCAATACCCTTAGTCTTCCCTCGTCCTCTCTTCTTGGACGCACATGGCCTTGTTCACTCAAAATACAATTAAATTTATTAGCTTTCGTCAACACAAATTTATATATTGTTGCATAAACCATAAAAAAGTACATGCATAATTTAAAATGGTTGTTAAACATACTGGCGTTGTCGACGGCGACCTCATCTCGAACAAATGACTCAACCTGTGTGGGGTTTGAAGGTCCTACCTTTAATGTAGGTTGTCTTATCTGTGAGGACTGGCTTGCCCGAGCTCCTCCTCGTCTTCGTCCACCTTGACTTCTATTGGTCATGTCAATGATTTATCCTGCAACACTTTGCATTAAATTGATTATTCATTAAGCATATATGCATACACATCAAGCACATGTCTTACATCAAAGAAGGATTAATATAAGAGCATGAAAAGTAAGCTTTCCTTAATTTATTTATCCATCAAGAATGATAATGAACATATTATATATACAAATTAAATCAAGCTATTGGTCTCACTATCATTATCAGTGCTCATTTCACTATCATTATCAGTGCTTATTTCATCTTCCTCATTATCATAATCAATGGAGGTATCATCCTCCTCACTTTCATCATTAATGAAAGTATAAACATCCTCATCTTCTACTTCCTCATGCACTAGAAGATTTGCATCAATAAGAGTTGGAGGAATATCATCTCTTTGCCACGCCACAAAGTGATCATCACTAACTCTCAATGTATCAGCTACACTATATGACTCATTTTGTTGGTATGGCTCGTCATCACCGATCGACTCTTTATCTTCATCTTCCGGTACATCATACAAGTCTCGAGCTTGTGTCTTCACCACGACTTGCCAATTATTGCCTAATTTGGAGTCTTTGACGTAAAAAACTTATACTGCTTGAGATGCTAGCACAAATGGCTCATTGGTCTTCCATTTCTTTGAGAAATTGACACTGGTATAGTTGTGTTTATCTATTTGTATTCCTCTACCTTCTTTTCCGACATCCCACCAATCACACTTGAACAAAAAAAAAAACATTGTTGTCCCCAAAATAATCCAATTGAATAATGTCTGTAAGGACACCATATCTTGGTTTCCTGTTTCATCATCTCCCTTCACAACCACGCCACTATTTTGAGTTTTTCGAAACATCTCACGATCTTTTGTATGAAATCGTAGACCATTAATGACACAACCCTTGTATCGTGTCACTCTTCTATCAGGACCTCATGCTAAGTCCAGAAGTTGCTTATTGACACGTGCATTTTCTTGATTGTATAACTGTGTAACCTGTTCATATATGTGAATGAAATAAATATAATATGATAGAACTAATGTGTGATGTAATAAGATTTATGTTTTATAACACTTACACGTTCTTCAAACCATTTAGGATACTTCTCTTCATGCCTCTTTACTACATTCCTTAGACTCTCTCTCTCTCTCTCTCTCTCTCGATCTATTCCTTGTGTTCACTATACAAAAAGACATTCAATTATAGCCGAAAGGAAATACATTAAAAGAGAGATAAAAATGGACAATTGAAAAACACTAAATATGCATCAAATACACTGGGATAAGTGTCATACGTAAGAAACGACAGAACTTCATCACAGTTCTTCAATACGTAAATGCGAGCCTGCTCCCAAGCGTTGTCGTCAATATATCCATATTCTCCTTTCCCTAGTGGACGACAATTCTTTAAAAAAAGGGATAAACCTTGATGCGTTTGTCTGTTATTTCCATCATAATTTCTTTCTACTCTATTGAATTTGGTCTCAATCCCATGCAAATACATTGAGCAGATCGTCAGGCATTCTGCGGCAATGTAACCTTCTGCGATTGACCCTTCTGGAAAAGCTTTATTGCTTACATAATGCTTCAGTGTATATAAGTACCTAATGAAATATAAATTCAGGATGATAATCAAAGTAGCAATATGATGTAAACATTGTAAGTGCATAATTAATAGTAAGAATAATCAAATACAGTACCTTTTAATCAGATACATCCATCGATATTGCACTGGTCCACCGAGAACCGCCTCTTGCGCTAGATGAATGGGCAAGTGCACCATAATATCAAAGAATGACGGTGAGAATATCCTTTCCAGCTTACAAAGTGTTATAGCAATCTGGCTTTCAAGACGTTCCAAGACATCTTTTGTTAATGTCCTAGAACACAACTCCTTAAAGAAATGGCTAAGCTCAATTAGTGCCTCACACACACCATCGCTTAACGATCCACATAGGGCAAGTGGAAGTAATCTTTGTAAAAATATGTGGCAATCATGACTCTTCATGCCTACAATTCGACATTCTTTGATGTTCACACGTCGAGATATGTTTGAGGCATAGCCATCAGGAAACTTCACCGAAGCCAAGAATTCACAAAAATCCTTTTTCTCAGCAAGGGACATTGTGTAGCATGCAAGGGGCATTTTATAGGAATTACCATCATGTTTCACGTGTAATTGATGCCTTATATCCATCACCTGCAAATCTAAACGAGCCTTGGCATTGTCCTTTGTTTTACCTTCAATGTTTATCAATGTCCCCAGAACATTATCACATATATTTTTCTCTGTGCATGACACCCAAATTGTGGCGTAGTTTAAGGGTTCTCCAATAAGGCAATTCGAAGAAAATACTATGCTTCGTCCAATTTAAATCGTCTGCACGCTTCCCTTTCTTCGGTTGTGTCTTCCCAAATTTCACATGTCCAACATGACTCAATTGCTCAAGCACATCATCCCCAAACGATGACTTTGGCCTCTCCCGAAGTTCATTCTTTCCATCAAAGGAGCTTTTTCTATGTCGCCATATATGATCCGTCGATAAGAAACGACGATGACTCATGTAACAAGTCTTTCTTCCATTCTTCAACCACATATTTTAATTGCAAAGAAAGATTCAAAATTGCACTACCACATTAAGGCCATAAGAAAATTTTCTCCGACTTTCTCTCTTAGGTAAGTAGGGAATAATATGCCCAAAGAGCTGGAAACTTGCAAAAGGAAAAAAAAAACCGCAAAGAAATATTTTTAGCGTGGGCCGGCCAGTACCACACTTTCCACTCGGTTTCAAACGAGACAGTGGCAAGCAAGTAAATTACACCAAATTCCAGTGTCATTTCTACAATAGTTTTGAAACCCAAAACTCGAACAGCTTCCTCCACTTGGGAGAGGAAAAACAAAAAACTAAAAATCTTGTTTCAACAATCCAGACCTCTTCTTTTTTCAGTCTCAAAGCTCTTCGTCTCCCTCCGAACCCTAATTTTTCTAGGGTTTCTCCAATCTGTCGAAACAAGAAGATGTTGGAATCACATCATCTTCAAGAGGACGGAAGCTTCAGAGATCCCAATTCATGGCTCTCGCAGGATCACCATCACTCCTCTTCTTCCAATGCCCATCCCAGCAACGGAAATTTCGATCACGTCCTTTTTAGAAACCTCGTCGAGATGGTTCCCCTCGTCGAATCTCTCATGGTCCACCAATCTCTCTCTCTAGATCTTTCTTCTTCTTCTTCTTCTTCTTCTTTTCTGTTCTTGTGATGGATTTTCTTTCTTCTTTGAGCAGGATCGGAGATCAAACACGACCTACTCACGCCGCGCGTCCTTGAACTACACTAGGACGCCTTCGAGAGAGTCGTTTCCAAGGAGAGTAAGCACTCTTAAGTTGTTTGTTTATTTTCTTTCTTTGTGGGGGTTGTTGATTTCCCAAGATTTTAGTCTGCGGTTGTCTTGCTTTTTCATTTGGTAGGCAGAGGTTTCAATATTAAAATCCCATTTTAGCTTTACTGACTTTGATTTCTGTTGTGATGATGATGTGAAGAGAGTTTGGGGTTTTTCTTTGTTATGTAATTTAGTTGATTTCCAGGAGTTTGGATAATGTAACTGTTTGGGATAATAATGAATAAAAAACACTGAATTCCTGTTTAAAGTGGCATTTGGTTGATGGTGGTTTTGTTATAGACAAAAGAACAGGTAGATTAGATTGTGAGATAGAATTAGTTTTTTCTTTTTTTTTTTTTTTTTTTTTGAATTCAAGGTAAGAATAATGCGAATTTAAGTAAATCTTTCTGTTTTATTTGGTTGGGCAGTACTGTTTTGAACAATTATTCATGATGAAATGTGTTGAGTATAGGTTTATTCATTCATGAATTATTTAGGTCATTTGCAATTTCTTTTGAGTTTTTCTCATAAATATTCATGTTGGGAACCTTATTTTGAAGAGATAAGATTTTTTTTTTTTAAAACTCCTCCCGCACAAATCATTTTATTAGTTTTTTTTTTCTTCTGAAATTTACATGTTCCATAGATCAATCGCTTATATCTAAGGGTAGTTATTAACTATTAAATAATAAACACTCACTATTAAGTAGTATTAATACAAGCGATTTGGAATCCCATTTATTTTTGTTACAGATGAAAATGAGCATTAAATCTGACATTTTCTAATATTCTAAGAAATTTGGATTTTTTTTCCTGATTT
Organism: Cinnamomum chago; assembly: GCA_038049695.1. NCBI lineage: Eukaryota > Viridiplantae > Streptophyta > Magnoliopsida > Laurales > Lauraceae > Cinnamomum > Cinnamomum chago. The sequence continues at coordinate 33,632,533 of CP142461.1, forward strand.
TAACTGCAATTTAAATTCATGCCCATACCGTTATGCATTACCTTTTTAAAATTTCATTTCTTATCAATGCATGGGACAATTTAGAGAGGAGGGGAAATGCCACAACTGATGTGGGTTTTGGGTGGTGACCGATATGCCCTTTGCAGCGGTTTTTTTTTTTTTTCATGGAACAATTTAGAGAGAAGAGGGGAAAATTAGATATGGTTTTAATTGATTTAAAGAAGGCGTATGATGGTGTGCCAAATGCCAAGGCTGTTTATTCGATGAACATTGAAGAAAAACATGATCTGAAATGGTTGTAATAGAATTATACATGATATGTATTAAGAGGAGGCACCAAGTGTGAGAAATTTGTGGAGATGCTTGGTCTCCTTGTCAGGGTTGGATTGCACCAAGGTTTGCTTTGAACCATAGTTGTCAATTCCATTTCCGTCTGGCCTCTAAAATGAAATATTTTGGTGTTTCGGAATTTCGGCGAAACTTTTCAGACTAACTTTTCGGAAATAAATAAACAAATATATATATATATATATCATAGAAAAATAAAATAGAAAATATAAATTATAAAACTCAAGCACAATTCTCTCAACATTTAACAAATAAATTTAATAACCATTAAGTTTAAACTTTAATAACATTGCCCACAACAATAGAGATAAAATACGTGCTCCACAATGATAAAAGTTCAACAAAAAAGTTTTAAACATATTCCCTCAAAAACTTAAGGATCAAATCATCAAAATTTGAAACTAAGAATCCCTATTATACTTAAAGAACAACATCAGCATCATCATTTTCTACATCCAGCTCCTCTCCTAGACTAGTTTCCTATGGTGCATAGATACGACATGGATACGGCGAGGACACACCATAGAGACGTCTGGGACATGGATTTTACACATAAAAAGTGAAGTATCGGATATGATACGACACGATACGTTGCCCATTTTGAAGTATCTGACTATCTGTTTGCATCATAGCTAGCTTCACCCTCCCACATCAAAATCAGGAATACTTTACATGCTCCAAAATGATAAAGTTCAACCAAATAGTTTTAAACATATTCCCTCAAAAACATAAGGGATCAAATCATCAAAATTCAAAACTAAAAATCCATATGAGACTCAAAGAACAACATCAGCATCATAATTTTCTTCATCCAGTTCCTCTCGTAGACTAGCTTCACCTCCCATGCAAAATCAGGAATGCTTTCCCTTTCTAGAGTTGGTTGCTCCACAGTTGTCTAACTATGAACCTCATCCATAGTCAAGAGACTTGGTTCTTCGCAAACCCACTCATCCAGAATGTTGATGTTCTAATTGGATCAGTGACAGTTGGACTGGTTCTTTTAGTCATGTCCCTGAAACTTATATAAAATTAAATGAGTACAAGTTTAGAATACTTTATCTAGAACCATTCCTTTATGTACAACTAAACATATTAAGTACATTATTTTTGTAAAAAGCACTCCTACCAATCTTCTTTGTGCCTCATTGGTTGCTTGATTGGGAGTATATACAAGAGGTCAAGGGTTCAAGGATTGGTACTGCCCTCTTCTTCACCAAAAAAGCACACCTTTCGTGGTCGTGCAACTTCAAATTACAATGCATGAAGACTAGATCATTTCAATCTTTGATGCTCTAGTCTATTCCTTTTGGGAGAGTGAATGTACTCAAAGATGCTCCAATTTCTCTCGCATCCACTAGAACTGTAGCATTGACTTAAGATTTGAATTGCAAGCTTTTGTAACTCAGGAGCATCAGTTCCAAATTGAGCCCACCAATCGTCTGTTGATATGTAAATATATTAAAGAATCAGTATTCAATAGTTATAGTCACTTAATAATTAATAAAAGATAAAAAATAGACTTTTACTTACGTGGAGGCTGGAGCTATAGGTGCTCGATTTCGTATGGCGGTATCCGTGCCAAATGAACCAGTGTGGTTTTTGTAGTTCATAAGTTGTCTTATGAAATCTCTAGTACACAAATCAGTAACCACTTTGTCAATAAAATCATTTATAACCTTTGTGACTTCCTTTTTTTAAAATCTGGCATACCCTGGATTAAAAAAAAAAAAAAGGCAGCAGCATGTAAAGGACTTTGCATCTGAATTTCCCACCTTCAATCTATGACTCTCAAATATGGCATATATTCTTCTTTATTCTTCAACCTCCTTCGAATGGCAAGCTTGGCTCTATTCATTGCCTCATGTGAGTACCCCATGGCTGGCTTGTCTTCACTATCAACAAGGCGAAGAAGCATCACTAAATATTTACTAACCCTTAAAATATGCTCCACATACTTCCAAAATTTGTTGTCCAACACAATGGCAGCTATCTCCTCTCCAATTGGAGTTGATGAAACAGTCATTTCATTCCAAGCATCACAAGTAAACATTTGTCGAAGTTGATTTCTGAACTTATACTGACATTGTAAACTAAAAAAGTTTATTGCAAATCTTGTAATAGCAGGATGAATCAAATCTCTTCCATTGGTATAATATTTTCTCATCATATGCAACACATGAGTGTGATTATAAATGAATCTTGTTACTTTTCTAGCATCATTAATTGTTGCAGCATTTAAAGAAAACATGTTGGGCTTCGCTATCTCTTCTAAAATCAGATCTATACAATGCGCTGCACAACCTGTCCAATAGAAAATCTTATATATTTTCTGCCACCCTCCGTCCCCTGCTTTATAAGTTGCATCATTGTTAGTTATAAGTCGGACAACTTTTTCTAGCCCATCACATCAAATGACTTCATCAAACATACTGAATAGAGCATCTGCATTCTTTTTAATTCCATTGGCATCTGTAGACTTCAAAAAGACAACTCCTTTAGGATATTAAACAAGAAAATTTATCAAGGTTCTTTGTTTTCCATCTGTCCAACCATCAGCCATAATAGAGCACGCTGTCTTGTCCCAAAATGACCTGTAATGATCCATAAATCCATTCACTTCTTCAACTATATTCTTCAAAATGGTTGTCCCAATATCATGATAAGATGGCATCTTAAATCCTGGACCCATTGAAGCGATTGCATCACACATTGGTTGATAAAATTTTGTCTTTGCCACATTGAAAGCGGTGTTGGCATCAAACCACCAATGCCCAATAGCCATTTCAACTGCCTTTTTTTGTTCTTTTGTTACCATGGCATATTTAATACTTGGCTGTGATCCAGGGGTTGTTCGTGGTGCAAAATAATTAGCCATTGGTGACAAAACTTTACTTTTCTTTTGTGCTGCTGTTTGGGGTACTATTTCTTTACCCTTTCTTTTTCTACTAGTAGGAGGACTTCCTACCAACTCTTGAACTCATCATCTTCATTTTCTTCTAATGCTTCCTCCATTAAAGTCCGATGTGGATTTCCAATTTCCTCATTCAATTGCCTTTTTTTTGTTTTTGTTTTATTCTTCCTATTCTCCATGACAAGTTTCTCCATTTTCCATTTAACATCATGGGATACTTGCTTACAGGCTGCAACTTCCCCACTTAACCCTCCAAGGTGCTTCTTGAATCTTGTGATTCCACCTCCTTTAATTACTCTATCACAAAATGAGCATTTAGTATGATTTTTATTTATTGGATCTATGCTACCATAGTTCCATCCCGGATCGTCGGAGTGAGCAGGTGCGGAACTTTTGATTGAAGCTTGTGATGACACGGGTGTACCACTCGTGATGATGTTAAATTTCTGAAATTTTTATAAAATCACATACAATCATACATACAGTTTATAAGTAAATCAAATCGATCAATGCATATAAAATATAATGCACAATCAACTACATTCAGCAATTAACAGTAACCAGTGGAGAGAAAAAATTCCAATCAGGCACTGTAGGAGAAATTTTTTCCAGCACTGATGAAAAGCAAGTGGAGAAAACGCAGTGCACAAAAAAACAGTTGTTTCTCCCCATCTAATGGGCCCTTAACGTGGGAGAAAAACAACTGGAGAAAGGGCCAAAAAACAGTGTTAAAAAAAAAAAGAAAAGAAAAAGAAGCAAAGAAGTGTAAAAAAGCAGTTCTTCTGCAGTGCCCGTGCCTGGCTTCTGCAGAGACAGATTCCAGAAGCGTTTAAAAAAAAAAAAAGAGAAAAAGAAAAAAACAAAACGAAGAAGAAGAATAAGAAGAGTAGGAGGGGCAGTGGGCTCCAGCAGTTTCGGCGAGAAAGGGCAGCGGCGTAGTGGACAGCGAGTAAGGGCATCTCCAGCAGAGAAAGGGAAACTCCCTTCCCAGCTCTCGATTTAGGGTTTAGGGAAGTACTTTGTCGGGCATGGGCTCCTCTCATTTAAAAGAAAAATTGCAGTCACCCCCACCTTCCCCCCAAAGAGTTTTTTTTTTTTTTTTTTGAATAACATGAAACCATAGCCAAAATACAATTTCGGCAGTTTCGGCTGGTATGGACCGGTATGCAAACCGAAAATTTTGCAGCTCCATTCTGTCTCGGTTTCAGGACTGGAATGAAAAGTTTATTCCCCCCCTAGTTATAGATAACTTAATAGCAGATATCCAAGATTAAGTTTCATGATGTATATTATTTGTAGAGGGTGTATGTTATTTGTACATGATGTTGTATGTACCATTATTCAAATGAGTAAGAAAGTGAATGGACTACAACTTAGGAGAAAGCCTTCCGAGTCAAATTGGTTGAAAATTAATAGTTCTAGGACAAAATATATGCAGTGAAGTTTAGTGGATGTGATAACAGGGAAGGTGAAATGGCTTAAAATTGACAATAACTCGGTGAACAATGTGATTGATTTGATATCCAAGACAGTGATTGAAAAATGGAGAGTTTGACTACGATGTTCACAAGGTGGGCAAAGTGAAGACAACTAGCGGTAGGTGGTGAATAAGTGCTACTTCAATTAAAGGGCATTTTTGAAGGATGCCAATAAGGTTGTCAATAAGAGGAGTTTGTTTACAAACCGACTTGGCTTGACTTGGTTGGCTTGTTGTGTTAGAAGCTGAGCTTGATGTTCTTCCTACTCACCTTGGTTTCACTTGAGCAACATTTGTTGGATATGTGTCTGTGTGGTTGCATTTTTTTATTTATTTTAAGCATTTTAAAAAGGGAAAGTCTCATAATATTGTTAGACTTTTAGCTCATTTTCAAAAAAGTACATGAAGATTTGAATATTGCAAAAGAGTATAAAAGCATTCGATATTTCTTTCAATTAAGTCCTCACCATAGTGTTTTTTTTTTTGTTTTTTGAAAATGCCAAAAAATTCACTTACGTCATTTTTTTTGTTTTCAAAATTTCCCTTTAATAAATCATTTAAGAGAAATGAGCAAGTCCGACCCAAATGACCTAGTGGGGCCTACTTCAGCTACCTTTATGCATAGATAGTTAAAAAAGAAGGGTTTATATGGATTCCAAATGATTGAAAAACTAGCTTCAATAAATGTTTATGATCATCAAAATCAACTTGGGCCTTATGAGAATCCAAAGAAAAGAATCCTAATGTCCTCGTTTTTTGCTAGAATTCCAAGAATTTATGTTTAGGGGAATTTCAATTTCTCCAAAAGTCATCCCCTTGAGGTGGAATTCCAAATCTTTCCTCTTAATGGAGCATTTGAAATTCCAATAAAATGCATAGAGTGTGGGATTCCATGAATTCCAAAAGGTCATTTGAGACCTTTTAGGTGGCTGGAATTTGAAATGTTGAAGAAAGTAACATGGCATTTCAATTGCCATGGGACAAGCCATCACATCAAGTCCAAAAATCCCCAACATCCCAAATTCTTGTTATAAATTCGAGTAAAGAAACGGACCCTAAGTCTAATTCTGGCATTCTCCTAGGTGACCGAACCATCAAAAGAAGATAACCCACCATTAATATTTGATCAGTGAGGTCCATAAAGTTATATTTTGGGTTGGTTTTGGGGACAAAAGAAGGTTAAGAAAAGACAAACTTAGAAGGTTAAGAAAAGACAAACTTATCATAAGTGTATTTTTTTCAATTTTTGTATATTTTTATAGGAAGAACTTGATTGAAAGAAATGTGTAAAAATTTTATGCCTTTTTGATATATTCAAATCCTCATGTACTTTTTTGAAAATGGGCGAAAAGTTTTATACTTTCCCTTTAAAAGATAGATCAGCAGAAACTTTGAACAGCAAGTGCATAGTAAGCATTTTTGGAGGCTTATGCGGAGGCCCACAGGTTCATACCCATGTGTATGGAGGTTCAGGCTTGTGGAGTGCCCAAACCAGTCCAATGCCCACTATTGGAGCTGTGCAGCCAAATAAACTGTGGCCAATCGTAGGCCCATGGGGCTGCTAATAGTTGTGCCACATCACTACAATGTGGCTCCCCATTAATTTCATATCCTAGGTCTGACAGACTGGCCTATATGGGTCAGTTGGCCAGCCCAAGGCTGGGGCTGCTAGTAGTTGCTCCGCTTCCCAAGTCTTGCACCAATACAACTAGGGATCAATTCCTGGTTGTTTTTGTAGATAGGGAGATGCCTAACCGTTGTGCTATCAGTGGATTGGCAAATAAACGGGCCCTCTTAACTTAAAAAAGAAGAAGAAAAAGAAAAATAAAAGGAGAAAAGAAAAGAACACGCGCACACAAACGATGACTTTGTTGACTGTCCCTTAGATAGGGAGATGCCTAACCGTTGTGCTATTAGTGGATTGGCAAATAAACGGGCCCTTTAACTTAAAAAAGAAGAAGAAAAAGAAAAAGAAAAATAAAAGGAGAAAAGAAAAGAACACGCGCACACAAACGATGACTTTGTTGACCGTCCCTTGTGTCTGGCACTTCTACATTAACTTAGACAAACATGGAATGTTGACTCAAGCAAGTACAATAAATAAAACTAAGATGACAACTAAGACTCCTAACCATTACATGGTTTCTAAACTAAATTAACACGAAAGGACAGAAAGACAGAAGATACTTTGGGAAATCATGAGGCTTCTAATATGATGATAAAACAAATGCACCGCCACCTTAGAAAGATTTCCCGTATGTTCCTTTCTCTGATGATTAAATTAAAGCTTTTTTTCTCCTTTTTTTTCAGACCACATAAGCAGATAAGTATCGGATCCCATTATTTTTCCAACCTTTGTAGTTTCCCTTATCTGTTGAGTTTCAAACTGGATCATAGAGGTCATCTGGGCCTGTCTTTTCTGTTTCAAATTTCTGACATTCAAATCACTTTGTTGGTTCCTTTTTCCTTTTTTTCTTTTCTTTTTTTTTTTCATAGATCTTTTAGGTACTCAATAAAAAAACTCAGATAAGTGTGGCTTATGGTTATTTCTAGGTGGCATATACATTGAACTTGAATTAATCTGCTTTAATTACTTTTTTCTATTTAGTAGTCATTGTTCTGCTGAGTTAACTGGATGGTTCAGCTCATTGTTGGTGGCTTATTATTCCCTGACTAGATTTTTTAGTATGTGGTTCCATGGAAAGTAAAGTGATTTCCATACTTCTCCAACAAGTAGAACTTTTTGAGGCATTAGAGAAGGATGGCAGAATTGCTGTTTAATTGATAATATGACTTATTTCTTTGGGTGTTGAATTTACAGATTGCTGACCAAAAAGGAAGGAAAATAGCTCAAACCAATCCTTCCAAAAAGCGAAGGGATGTTGGAAATGGTGATTTGAGCAAAATTATGAGCAGAGATAATCAGGATGGTTGTGCTGATGACTTCTCTGTTTTCTCGTCAAGTTCATTGGCTGTTGAAAGGGATAGGGAAGAGTTGATTACATTGCGAGAGCAGGTGGAGAACCTGCAAAAAAAATTACTCGAGAAAGATGAAGCTTTGAAAATTGCCGAAAATTCATTGAATCAAATGAGCTTAGTTCATGCTAGACTCGATGAATTGAAACAACAGGTCACCGAAAAGGATTTATCGCTCAGATCAGCTCATATGCAACTTTCTGATGCCAAGGTATTAATGTGTTACTTGTGTATGTCTTGAATCCTGATGTTTCATAATTTCCATTTGCCTTTTCATGATGAATTCTGCATGTAAATTTTTTTTTTTTTTTTAAATTTGGGACTTTTTTTTTTTTTTTTTCAGTAGGAAAAAGGCGTTTCATTTTCTAGTAGAATCTATGGTGCCCAGATATGGCATGAATACTTGGGAGTTGGGAGTTGGGACACATCATGGATATAACAGGCACATAGATTTTACACAAAAAGATGATGTATTGGATGTTACATTATTCTTGGAAGGTAGTATTGAATATGAAATGAAATAAATAAGGGTATAAATGAGCTGAGCTGAGCTGAGCTGAGCATGGGAATCTGTCTGAGCTCAAGCTCAGGCACGATTTTAAATGAGCCAAGCTCAAGTTTGGTCTTGGGATTGGGTTGTCTTTCTCATACTGCTGCATGTCTTACGAATCTTAATAAGCTGGGATTGGGTTTGGGCTCATATATAATGTTAACTCTTGATGTAGCCAAGCTCAAGACAAGCCCTTACTGAGTCTAATTCAAGTTGAGTGCAGTTGAATACAAGCTTGGCTCAGGAGCTAATGGAACCAAGCATGACCTTATCAATTAGCTTATGACTCGAGCTTGAGCCTGGCCTAACTGAGCTGAGTTTAGCTGGCTCACGGGCTGACTTGTCTCATTGACAGCCCTAGTTATGAATATGTTGCCTATTAAGAAGTATCATGTATCATGCTTGTTTCCATTAGTTCACAAGCAGACCTCGAGTCTGAGCCCAACTGAGCAGGGTTGAGATGTTTCTCTACTTTGACTGCTCCGGATATGAATATGTTAGTAAGAAATATCTGTGTATCATGCTCGGTTCTGTGAACTCACTATCCAAGCTTGAGCCTGAGACCTCTTAGGCCTAGTCAGTCTGCTAGCAATCTGACTCAACTCATTGACAGCCCTAGATATGAATATGTTGCCTGTTTTGAAGTATCTGGGTATCCTAGCTTAGAGAACGTTCTTTGTGACTCCAAAATATAGAAAAGTAAATCCAATTGTAGAAGCCTACACGAGGGAGCACTCCTGCTTCAGAGTCTTGCTCTTGCCAAAATTCTTCTTCAGTATTTACATTTTCTGACATTTGAGAAACACCACTCTTAACACTCTTGTGCTTTAATTCCTTAGTTCCCTTCACTCTTTGCAACTAAGAAATTGAATTTGCAACTTAAGGAATCACCACAAAAAAAAAAAAAGAGAAAAAAAGGAAGAAGACTACCTCACATCTTTCGTCTTTTAATCTTATGTATTTAAGGATTATTATTATTTTTTACTTTTATTGAAGCAGCGTAGGGGATAAAGAGGGTAGCCAACAGGCTATTCCCCAAGCCAAATGGCTTAGATAGGGAGTCTTGGTCTCACACCACAGACAAAGAGAAACACGTTTGAGAAAACTCAAGATTATCAATTAATTTCTTTATATCCTAAGAGAAGGGATTACATCCTGTATATAATAGAGTATCAACATAAGTTTAGTAATCAATCTCTACTACTAAGAAACTTCTTAATTCCGAGAATACTAAGAATCTTGGAAATTAGAAACTACCTCATCAAAGCAATTAAGGAGTGCTATTAAATTTGGGGAAACATCTAAAAAGTCTAAAACTAGAAACTCCCGTTTTGAAGATGTTGTCACTGCTGGGCCTTGTGGGCTTTGGGCCTTCTGGAATATACTTTCAATCGGGGCCCAGTAGTCTGGCTTGCATCAGCTCTCCCCGGCTTGGAGAAATTCTACTCTGGCAAGTTATTAGCTTGGTACCTCTCGTGCAAATCCGGGTTGAGTCGTTGAAAATCTGTGGCGGTGATCCATGTAACTTCAGAAAATGGTTTTCCTTTCCACTTGACCAAAAACTTGTGAAATGTACCAGTCTTTGTTGACACTAGCTGGTCATCATAGACATCTTCAATTTCTTTTTGAGGAACTGGAACTATGGGAAGTCGGATATCTTGCTCTTCAAACGATTCATGGTGATAATGCCCATGATAAATTGTGAGATCTTCGACATTGGATGTAGAACCGATATTCATGTCTGACGGAAGATCAAGCACATAGGCATTGGAGCTGATTTTCTTCAAAATCTTGAATGGAGTTGCACTTTTGGAATAAAGCTTTTTGTAAGTGCCTGCGGGAAACCGTTCTGGCTTGATTCGCGTCATGACCATGCCTCCTTCATTAAATTCAACATGGTGCTTGCGAGTGTTCGCGTGCTATTTGTAAGTGTCATTGCTTTTGGCAATCTGTTAATGGACCTCATCCTGAGTGCCGGGCAAATTGTTCAGCTTCTTGTCTAGGCCTGGACTGAGCTGGTAAAGGACTCAGGTCAATCGGAAGACGCGGCTGAATTCCTGTGACAACTTCAAATGGGGATCTTCCAGTTGATTTGTTTACGGAGTTATTATAGGAAAACTCCGCCATGGGTAAAATAATATCCCACGAGGCAATGTGTTCCCCGACGAGATATCGAAGAAGATTACCCGAGCTGCGATTGACGACCTCAGTCTGGCCATTAGTCTGAGGATGGTAGGCACTGGAGTATTGGAGCTTTGTCTTCATCATATGCCATAAAGTTTTCCAGAAGAAGCTCATGAATTTAGTACTTCTGTCCGACACTATAGTCTTGGGTAAGCCATGAAGACGAACAATCTCTTTAAAGAAAAGGGTGGCAACTTGTCTTGCATCTGCTATAGTCGTACAAGGAATAAAGTGTGCCATTTTGGAAAACTTGTCCATCACAACAAAAATAGAATCTACCCTTCTTGCAGTCTTTGGTAAGCTCAAGACAAAATCCATGCTTAGATCTTGCCAAAGTTCATGTGGAATTAGGGTTGGTAGTGACGATCGGTGATGAGGAGGATGACAGAAAGTAAATTAGGAACGGTGGAGGTTGTGGGGTGGAATGGGTTGTGATGATGGGTGGTGGGGATGATGATGACAATGGACGATGATGGATGTAATGGATTGAGAAGTGAGTGGATTACCTCGGATCGTCGATTGAAGCAGCGCAGGGGATAAGGAGGGTAGCTAACAGGCTATTCCCTCAAGCCAAACGGCTTAGATAGGGAGTCTTGGTCTCACACCATAGACAAAGAGAAACACGTTTGAGAAAGCTCAAGATTATCAATTAATTTCTGTATATCCCAAGAGAAGGGATTACATCCTATATATAATAGAGTATCAACATAAGTTTAGTAATCAATCTCTACTACTAAGAAACTTCTTAATTCTAAGAATACTAAGAATCTTGGAAATTAAAAACTACCTAATCAAAGCAATTAAAGAGTAAAATTAAATTTGGGAAAACATCTAAAAAGTCTAAAACTGGAAACTCCTGTTTTGAAGATGTTGTCACTGCTGGGCCTTGTGGGCTTTGGTCCTTCTGGAATATACTTTCAATTGGGGCCCAGTAGTCTGGCCTCCATCATTTATCTTAACAAATTAACAAATTGTATTTGGTTTTATATCGTCTGGACCCTTTGACATCTAGAAAATAAACTTATCGATTATTTTTTTCATTTACATTTTTTTGTTCTCTGTCACTATTCTCTTTATCATTCCACACACTCACAGACACACACACACACTCACTTGCCCACTCACATCCACACACATATACTAAGGTATTTAGTTTAGCTAGCTAACAACATGTTGTTCCCTATAATTGCATGAATTTGTTTGTCCTTGTTGCTAGTTTGAAAATCAATTTAGTGGATTTCATGTGAGAGTTCTGTAATATGGGTGTCCTATGTCCATTGGGCCTGCATACAGAATCATTGCATTTGTTACATATATGTGTTTCTAGTATGGTCCCATCCACATGATTCTTTTTGGGCGTAAGTTACATTTGATAAATTAGGAACCTTTGATATGTTACCTAAGTTTGGAACTAGTAATCTTTTCTTTTTCTTTTTTTTTTTTTTTTTTCACATTTGACATAGGCACAACACATTTCTGGAGCCTGGGCTCTACAGATACCTTGTGGGAAACATGTATTCATTGGCAAGGAAAAACGCCTCTCTGTATATGGAGGTTGCTTGTTATATCATTTTATTTAGGCTAAAGCTTTTGTCCTCACCATGCCTTGCTTTTGTGCATGCAAAGCAATCAAGCAACCTAATTGATTGCTTTGCATTGAAAATTAATTGAACATTCTCTCTGCGCGCACACACAACCACAGACTTATGTCAGGAAAGTTGATTTCTTGCTCTTTGTCCACAGATTAAGCTTGCAGATAAGCAAGCAGCCCTGGAAAAGTCAGAGTGGGAAACCATGACATCCAATAGAAAGGTCGAGAAGCTTCAGGAGGATCTAGGCTCTATGCAGGATGAAATTGCTGCATTTATGCGGGTATTTAAAGAATTGATGAAGTCTGATTCGGCAACCACATATGCTCAGGAGAAAGATACTTATTTTCATCCCTTGAATCAACTGCCTCAAATAGTAAGCTTACCTTCTGCTATTAAGCTTTCTTAAAATGTATGGGAATTGTGGATAGGATATAACCAAAATCAAATTTAAAAACATACTAACAGTTGCAAGTTGCAACTGACATGATACCTCTCAGACTTGAAGCTGTCATTGAATTGATCTTTGCCTCTTGGTGATCGGGTTTCACCTTGAGGTGACAACTAGGTAAATGTTGCTGGAAGTAAGGTATTGAATAAAAGTTAAATATTAACTAAGAGTTTTAGTCATCAATCTTACAATACTGATGAGAATTAGGACATTCAGTATGACACATTGTCTCAAGTCCCCTTTTTACTCCCATCTTCTCTTAGTTCTTCGTTTTTTCTTTTATCACTTCATTTAAGAGACTATGTTCTCTTATAAAAGTGATAATGATATTCCTTATTCGTGGGTATTCATGGGAAGTGGGTTGAAGATCTCATATACCTTGCGTGAGAATGCTCTCTCCCCCTCTCTCTCTCTCATGTTTGATATTTCCTGCACGTGAACTTGTTTGGATTTGGAAAAGGCTTCTATGTAGTCTGCATTCTGCATCCTGCTAGTCTTCAGATTCCCGTTGGCTGTGGTTAGGGACTAAAGCAACTCATTAAGAGATTGCAACAATTGCTGCGGATGGGTGTCTAGAGAGTATAGACTGCAAATCACCAACCCTTTCCATGAGAAGAAAAAAAAATGTGAAAAATGACTCCTGATTTATTAAATAATCACAAAATTGTCACAGTAACTTCAAGTTCACCTACATCTTGTAAATAAACTATTTCTTCAAAAGAAATCTTTTCTTATATAAAATTCTCTAAACAGTATCATGATTTTGTCTTCTTACCCCCGTATATTTTTTCACACCTATTTTTTGTTATATTTGTTAAGATGATCCATAATCTGTCTTGTATCACATTGTTCTTGCCTGCGTGCTGCTTTCAATCTTCTGTAGCATTCATACATGGGAAGTGCCGTGTTTGATGTTTTGGATTGAAACAGGAACCAGTCGATGAGATTGAGATGCAGAAAATGGAAGAGGCACGAATGGAGTACATTTCGGCTGTTGCTGATGCTAAAAAAAATCCAAGTGAGGAATCATTGGCTGGCGCTGCTGAGGCAAGGCTTAAGCTTCAAGCTTTTGTATTTGGACCCAATAAAACAAATTTCAGCAGTGAAAGTTAAGTGTCTCCATGTGAAGGTTTTCCCAGAGATGCCTCCTCGTTTGTTGCTTGTGTATATGTTATTGTATCAGTGATTAATGTGTAGTCACCAGTGAGAACACAATTTGTTCATAAAAACATTTAAAATCGTGTTTTATGTGATTCCAACATCTGTGTTTCTTGTTCTGTATGATTGATGTTTTTTTTTTTTTTTTTTTTTTCTGTCTAGAGAGTTGAGAAAACCAACCAAATTGAATATATACCTTTTAAGAGAGGACTAAAATTGGTGTTGTGTGTATATTCCATAGTCGAACAACTCAAAAACACGGCATGGAAAGTTACTGGGCTGACTCGATTTGGAGACTCAGCCAAGTTTTGACCGAGTCAACAATCAGAACGAAATCTGAATAATTAATAGTAAGAGTGGATGTAGCCTGTGATATCTTTTCAGGAATTAATCATGTCTTGGGCCTCTTGACCCATTACATCATATGTATTAGTCTTAAAGGACTCTTAGTTAATATAATGCCTAAAGGTGGGACCTATGTTCACGCTCACAAAATTTGGCCCCACTTTGTAATTCCTATGGGTGCGTCACATATTCTCAATAATAATAATTTGTGGGTCTACATTGTAAATCGTTTAATGGTGGGCCCACATTGCAAATCCTATATATGTGGACCCCATATTCTAATTATTACAGGCGGGTAAAACATTTTAAGTCTAAAGGTGCGTCCCATGAACTATGATTCCTATATAGATTATAATTTATACAAGTGGGCCCAGATTCTAATTCCTTGGTAGGGTGGTTCACACTATAGTCCTGAAAGAGTGGGCCTAATTATTTTTTAATGTTTAAGATGAATTCATGAATGTTTATAATTAATTTAAATTCAGCATGGTTGGCAAATATGACCTTTTGATTTCATTTATTAGAAAGAATTACTATGTCGTTACCAAACAAGTTCTGTGGAGTATATTCTCAAGTTTGTTGCCAAACAAGTTCTCAACAGATTAGTTTTGGCACGACTTGGTCTCGGTATTATCTGGTCTCAGCACAAAACTAGGAACAATATTAAAACAATGCCAAACGGGGCGTAACTTGCACAGTTTGGTCTGCACCAAGTTTGAATTGACAGAAATTCCCACACAATCATGTTTTATTATATGTGCCAACTCAAATATGATTAGCAGTTGAGAGAATATTGTTTTATGTAATATATAAGAAGAAATTATTATTTTTGTTGTCTAATGTAATATGCTTGAGCTATGATGTATTATAATTAAAACGTATCTGATAAATGTATTCAATTCTACGTCACTAAAGAGGATGCCTTAAACCTTATGAAGCCAGTTACAAATTCTGAAATTGAGGAGGTGATTAAGGCTGCTAATCCAAATAAAGCCCCTGGACCTGATGGATTCAATGCACATTTCTTTTATGGTGTGTTGGCCAATTATAGGAAAGGATGTTTGTGCAAGTATTAAAGATTCCTTTAAGCATGGGTCCATATTGAAACAGCTCAAAAACACTTTTATAGTGTTGGGTAAAATTTCGGCCTATTGCCTTGACAAATGTGTTGTACAAAATTATAAGTCAAATTTTGGCAAACAGACTTAAAACAATAATTGCAAAAATTGTGAGTCCAATGCAATTAGCTTTTGTACTTGGCAGAAACATAACAGATAATATCCTCCTTGCTCAAGACCTCATTCATAATTTTCATAGGCATCAAGGAGTTCTTAGAATGTGCATCAAGATTGATCTTGCTAAAGCTAATAATAGTGTCAGCTGAGATTTTTTTAAGGCTGCTCTTAAGTGTTTACAGTTCCCAGACCACACTATCAAGCTAAACATGGAATGCGTATTAGGTGTATTAGGTGCGAAGTTCTCAGTTTTGGTTAATGATAGTGTAGAGGGTAGGGTTTCTTTAAAGGAACTAGTGGTTTGAGACAGGGCTGTCCGTTGTCGCGATTTTTATTTGCTATAGTTAAGGAATTTTTCTCTTTAATGATAAATCAATATGCTTCTTCCAATATGATTCCTTCGCCATTTGTGAAAAGGGATGCAACCATTTCTCACTTAATGTTTGCTGATGACTTGATCGTATTTAGCAATGCTTCTCAAGTTGCAGCAGCAAACCTTAGACACTTCCTTCATCATTTTAAAGAATTTACTGGTCTTGGGGTTAACTGGTTAAAGAGTGCTATTCTTTTTGAAAATTGTAAAGAGCTTCTCAAAGTGTTATACCTTTAATTCTGAATATTCCACTTTGGACAATCCACAACCCCCTCCATTTCCCTCTATTTCATGATGGACATAATTAGATTGCCCACAAAATGGCCCGGTTTTGTTATAATAACCCTCTGTTTAACATTGGTGGCTGTAGATGTATAACTCTCATTTGACAGCCCTGGTTTATATGGTGTGTTTAACACACCTACCCTAGAGCTTAATGTAAGATTCAACTGGATGGAATCAGAGTAGATGACCACTGTCAGTGTTAGAAACTGGTGGAGCGATCTGAGGTGAGCCTATTTGAATACATTAAATTGAAGAGCAAGCCCCTCTAGATAGATTCCACCTTTAGATTCTCTCCATATGATAGGATTAAGTGACCTATTTTAATTAGACAAGACCTAGCATAAATACAAAAGAACACCAAATTTTCTATGTTTATAGAGTTCAAATGGTTTAGAGCCACAAATCCAACCCTGAGCATGTTCTAATGCACGTTACTCTCTTTCATATGGATGTATACATCATCACATCATCTGTTTTAAATTCCATTGCACTTTTTTGTTAAAATATTTTAGGGTTTTCGCAGCCATCGAAGATCTCTGGAATAAATATAATAATAACATAAATGATAAATCAGAACTGGCAGAGGGATTAAAAGGTTACCTGAGTGCACCATCTTTAGCTTCCAATACAACAAAAGATTTGTCTTTAGAGGGAACCACAACTCTTTTGTCCTAGTTTTGCACTTTACTAATATAGTAAAAGTCAAGTAAAACATTCATTTTTCAGACAAGATGTCACATAAAAAGAACTTTAATTCAAAACTCCCTCTATCTTTTTTCAAAAAAGTAAAAAAACAACCACCTATATCCACTAAAATATAAGAGGATTTAATCGGAAAAAACACTTAATGCGCACGTATGAGCCGATCAACCACTTTAGATGGTGGTGCACCAATTATAGCAGTTGGGCTGAAAAACCTCTTTCTTTTTACCAATTTGGCACATGGTAGTTGTTGACCTTAATTACACTACCTAAGGTCAGTACCAACCTTATTAGTTAAACTTTTTCATGACAAATGTTGAAAAAAAATTCTAAGTCTTAGTTGGTACCAACCTTACTAGTTAAAACTAAGGTCGGTGGCGATGTGGGTGTTTTATTTTGAGCTTTTATATACCCCGCTAAGGTTAGGCCCCTGAGGTTTTAATATTTGCAAATAGGCCATGAATTTTCATATTAATACCTTATGTGTCCCCAAATCAATAATCTTCTAACCACCATATGTTTTTAGAGTGAAATGACATTTTTGTCCATCACTTTTATCCTTATATGCATAATTTCAAAAGCTTGGTCTCAATCTTTTTTATAAAATATATAACATTAACTATTTACTTAGTGGGAGAGAAAAAAACCCTATATAAATTTATTCCTTTTATTAATACTGGTCTCATTTTATTAAACCCACATTGATCATGACGACAATAACACATATATTTATAACTAATTATGATTTTTCAATCCATATATATATCTATATATATATATAGGGCTCTCTATATAGGGCTCTATATATATATATATATATATATATATATATATATATATATATGGGAATTCTCAAAAACTCCCCATTTAAAAAGGAGAGCTGTTACCCCCATTTGACTTGTCCAATGAGAATTTGACACCTCATATGTGCAAAGGAAAGAATATGAGACAACTTGTTTTAAGGAGAAGATAATTGAATTGGATACTTAGCTAGTTTTTAGGATGAGATTGGAAATAAAAAAAGGAGTCATCCCATTGATGTCGCCGTCTTATTTCTTATTGGGTGTTACATTAATGGAGCCCTCTTAAGAATGCGGTGCTAATATGATCTTTACAAGTGCATGCATTAAACTAATTGTATTTGTATATTGATTTTTAGTGGGTCCTATGTATTCAACTTACCCGGCTAATCGAGTTTGTATATGACATCTTACACTGGGTCATGGCATCATTGTAGAAAAAACCCTTAAAAATCATATCCTAATGAAATGGGTCCCAGCCCTTTACAGAACTTATTCGTGGACATAACATGATCCATCATGTTGTCCAACCAATTTTATTTGTACATAGTCATTTTGTATCGATTCATATTATTTAGGGGGTCAGCTCTCCTAAGTTGCAGCTTAACTTAGCTTATCCTAAGTTAAAACAGGGTTGGTCCTACAATTCAAAATTGATTATGCTGTTTTTTGCATGATGATCGTCTCCAGAATCAAGATAAATCCAATCAGAAATGAATTTTTCAGTTCCATCATGCAAAGAGTAGATATAATTAATTTTAATTTGTGGGACGAACACTATTCTAAAAAGCTAAGCTGCATTTTAGTAGAGCCCTTCTCATCATTTCGATAGTAACCATAGTCCTAATTTAAAGGAGAAGATAACTAAATAGGGTGGATTGGCTGTTAGCTTGTTTTTAGGAAATTGAAATTGGGTAAAACTAAAACCGGATGGGACATAGCTATTTAAGTATGTTAAGTAAATGCTTATGTCAGCATGCAACTCTTAACTCTTATTGTAAGTTAGAAAGGGGCGTTTTTTTCCATATATTTCTATTTCTATTTCTATCATATATAATGAAAGTGATTAAAAAAAGTTCTAACGACTTGATGTGCTCAGGTAACATCGAATCAAACCTATGCATGTGGGTCCACCATTCAAAGATTTGAAATGTTTTGGAGTTATGGCCCCGCTCTTGTTACTCGAAATAATCTTGACAGAAATTGATATTAACCATTTGATTGAAGAAAAAAAAATTACTAACTAATAATATTTTACTAAAATACTTTCTACTTAAGAACCTGTGCAGCTTTTGTCAAAGTGTCAACTGTATGAGATGCCATTCCAACCTGAACTACATTCATCGTTTGAATGGACAAACACTATTTCATAATTTTTTTCGGATATTGCCCATGCAGCGGCCCGCGGTTACGCCTTACATTTGGCCATGAACTGTGGAAGTTTAAGTGTATCCCCTAAAATTATTGATGTGTGATATTCTAGGGTCATGCTATATCACACACATCAGTATGTGATATTTTAGTGCAGTGCAATATCACACGTATCACCCTGTGCAATATCCTCAGGCCGTGCACAACGTTTATATACAAAAATATTTAAACTTCACTTGTTGCGGAGCAAATGTCAGATTTAATGGCATATATACGGACAATATCCCTAATTTTTTGAGTTATCCAATCCAAAGACGACCTTACTCTAATTAACGTGATATTTGGGCTTTACCAATGTAGTCCAATCTATGACGTCAATCTCACACTGATTAATGTAATATTTGGGGCTTAACCGATGTACAGAGGGGGGCAGAATTAATAGTTCAGATCCATATTGTATTATCCCAGCATATGAAAATTTTAATTTCATTTACAAAATCTGACTTATCAACAGTATTGAAAAAATATACAAACCAAATGGTGATTATTGCACTGAATAAGAGGTCAAATTAAGAGAAAAAGACGAGGAAGGGATTGAGATAAAATTAAGAGGTCTAAGAGAAAAAGATAAGAGGAAGGGCGTTGAAAGAAATTGGCACAAAATGACAAGAAACTACCCTTAAAAGTCATTAACTAATAAAAAATGTTAAAGGCACTAAATGAAGAAAAAAGGGGAGGAGTGATTTTTCGTCTTTTAGTGCTTTTATTTTCAATTTCGTCTTCTTTCTCTTTCTTTTGATCTAACCCTTAATTTTATTTGTTCTTACCCCATATACAAATAAATAGCCGAGATGTGTATGTTTACTTGAGGGAAGAGTAAAGGTCACATCATAAATATAGTTAATGAGTGCACTAAAATGAATGAGTAGGTATTTTACTTTGCATGCGTTTAGTTGGTTAGTGCAAAGTTAAAAATATAAAAGATTTTAATGGAAGAGAATAGAGTAAAAAAAACTTTATTATATATATTATGGGAGTTAACGTTGAGGAGAGAAAAAAGGAATAAGAGAGGAATCCACATCAGCAAGCATATATGTTCACTCCTCTTGTTCCCTCATGGTCATCCAACAATAAGTCTATATGGACCAACTCCCTCGCCCGATTTGGGGACCGATCCTATGTGGACTCCAGGTGGTGCTGAGTTGGACCAAATGGGTTTTCAACTTTTCAAAGCCCGCCAGAAGAGATTTTTTTGATGAAAATCGCAGGAAACAGAGGAACAAGCCCTAAAACGTTTTCCTCTATTTCTTCTCTCCTCCCAACCGAGACTCCACATCGCCTCCAAATCGGTCATCTCTGTCTCGCTCGACGCTTTCCTTTGGTTCTTCTCTCCTCCCAAACGAATTTTCACATCGCCTCTCTCTCTCTCTCTCTCTCGATTCCAGCTCGCAGCACCCCCCTCACACTCGGTTCCAGCTTGCAGCACCCCCCTCACATCAGCACCCCCTCGTAGCAGCTCCCAAACGTGTTCCTCCACATTGCCTCCCCATCTCTAATCTCCCTCTCTCTCTTGCTCGGATCCAGCGCAGCAGCCCCTCGAAGTAGATAACTTGAGAAGCAAAATTTGGGACCTAAAGCCCGCCAGATGTTTTGAGACTTGAGAAGAAAAACAGAGTGCCCTAGACACCATCACTCATCTCTCTCTCTCTCTTCCCCTCTCCAACGCTGCTGGTCACTCCCCCACCCTCTCTCTCTCAAGTTATAAAAAAAGAAAGAAATGTTCATCTTTGATCTTGCTTGCTGCATCTCTATCTGGCTCTGATTTTTCTTTTCTCATTTGTACCTCCCAACCAACAAAAATGATATTTCACATGGTCTATATTATTCCTGTGATTTGAAGAATGGAAGAAGAAAAAGAAGGAAAAAAACTAATAAGAGCCAAATAGAGATGCAGCAGGCAAGATCAAAGATGAACATTTCTTTCTTTTCTTTATTACTTGAGAGGGTGGGGGAGCGACCAGCTATGAGAGAGAGAGAGATGAGTGATGGTGTCTAGGGCACTTTGTTTTTCTTCTCAAGTCTCAAAACATCTGGCGGGCTTTAGGTCCCAAATTTTGCTTCTCAAGTTATTTTCTAAGGGGCTGTTGCGTTGGATCCAAGCAAGAGAGAGAGAGAGAGAGAGAGAGAGAGAGAGAGAGAGATTAGAGATGGGGAGGCGATGTGGAGGAATACTTTTGGGCATTGCTGCGAGGGGCTGCTGATGTGAGGGGGTACTACGAGCTGGAACCGAGAGAGAGAGAGAGAGAGAGAGAGAGAGAGAGAGAGAGAGAGAGAGAGAGAGAGAGAGAGAGAGAGAGAGAGAGGGTGGGGAGGCGATGTAAAAACTCGTTTGGGAGGGGAGAAGAATCAGAGGAAAGCGTTGAGCGAGACAGAGATGACCGATTTGGAGGCGATGCGGAGCCTCATTTGGGAGGGGAGAAGAACTAGAGGAAAATGTTTTAGGGCTTGTTCCTCTATTTCTTGCGATTTTCATCAAAAAAAAAAACTCTTCTGGCGGGCTTTGAAAAGTTGAAAACCCATTTGGTCCAACTCAGCGCCACCTGGAGTCCATATAAACTTATTCGTCATCAACCAAATACATTAAGAAGTATAATTTCTTACTATTCGGCCTATTCCTTATTCTACTCCTCTTTCATGTCACTCAAGTACAAACAAACAAGTCCTTTGCTCAATTGGTTGACAACCCTTAGAACATCTCCAATAGATATGTTATTTTGGAGGTGTCAAATTCCATTTAAAGGCTTATGTGGCCATTAATTTGAAAGTTTGAGATTTGGCATTTCCAATGTATGAACATTAGGTGGTATGGAAAATTTATTTTCTTATTATATTTTTATCTTCTTATGGGACCCACATCATGAAAGGGTAAAAAACTTATGAACTCTCATACTCTTGTGGACCCCTATTGAATAAAATAATTTGAAATAAGAAAAGGCATGTGCCTTTTTCATACTTCAAATTTGACATATCCATCCTTCATGCGAAATGCCAAGTCACATATGGCACTGTTGGAGACAAATTACAGTCGTTAGGCTGGTCATATGGCAATTGACAATGTTGTTGGAGATGCTCTCAGTGGTCATTTCTCTAATTAAATGTATAATATGTGACAACAAGGGGTTGCTCAATGTCAACTTTGCTTGTCACCTGGTTGCCTAGGGTTCGATCCTTGACACATATGCAACTCTTCCCATATGTATGGGCTATCCCTTCCACTTTGTGGTCTTTCTCTTCCCACTTGTACATGTGCTGCTCTCCTTCCCATGGTGTAGGGTTCTCTTAGGTCCCACCACCACAGGTTGTGGTTAAAAAGAAAAGACTAAACATATAGCATATGTCATACTTAGAATGTTTTTTCTCCTACACACCACCATGCGAGCACTGTTAGAAAAATCAATTTGTACTTTAAGCCGCCACCACTTAGAGGAAGGTCAATGGGCCGGACCCAGCCCGCTTCTAGGCCAAGTTTGGACATGTGAAGACCAATTATTGTTTGAACCGGGCTTGGATTCAGTGATAGAAAGCCCGAATCACAGCCAGGCCCCACCTACCTAATGAGTTCTCATAATTTAGTGCATATTTCCAAACAAGGCTGAGCACCTTTACTATACTGCATTTGGAGTGGAGCCATTCCTGGGTCGTCAATTCTCAAAAATCCGTACTATGATCTTTCCAATCGTGCGTAACGGTCATTTCTTCCTCATAACTGGGGTTGTCGATCGTGGAAGATTTGAGTACTATAATTCTATAATGGGACATGAGGGCGACCGACAGTTTGCAGAGGAGTTTGTAAGTTTGTTCTATCCTTTTTAGATTGTATATGACAGTGTCACACATTAAACATTTTGGAGTCCAGGACCAAGCCTAGATTCTAGAGTCCTAGATTATGCCAATTATTTCAGCACTAAAAGTTCCTAATATTAGAAGAATGTCATTAGATAAATGGGCAAGAGGATTAAAAGACAGGATAAGCTCTTGAGAGTTAAGGAAGAGCACCAGGTGTGGTTCTGGAGTATAATGGAAAGTGTATTTGGCTAGTTATCCACTGGTAGGTTCTCTGCTTGCGATATGGGAAACATGTCTCTAGTTTCCATCTTTGCTTCCATGCCAACAGTTGGATGCTGGCCAAAATTCTCTGCTTAAAGGGATAAAGTTATTTTCCCTAAATTGCTGGATCCATATAACCATTGGTGTATACGTGTCACCACTGACGGTATAGAGTTATCCATTAAGACCTGAGGTGGAGGCTTCATTGGACAAATTCATTTCGTCCATTTTTCTACATCGGATAAACTGGATGATACCCTGCTGGATAGCAGTATCATACTGCTCTTTATGATTCATGAGTAAATTGTAATTTATCATGAAATAGTCTTGATGAGATACACCATGCATCTCTATAAATTGAGTCCATAAAAAGTTTCTATGGAAGTCCTGAATGTAAGAGTCCATTCTTTTAAAATATTCTTCCATGGTGAAATTCTCCAGTCCTGTTTTTATTTCTTGGGTAAAAGACAGGATATACTCTGCAGCCCAGCAATGTACTGGAAATTCAAGTAGATAATCGCTTACCCACTGCAGATGGTCCCTAATGTAGGATATACGGCTCTGTTGGGAGCAAACATAAAGCCTCTCCTAGTAGCGCTTATGGCATCTAAGAATACGGTAAGGTACCGCCTGTGCCTTAGGAAAGCAATATCATATGCCTGATTTCCTATTCTAATGAAGAGGATGTCTTCCAATAAGACAGTCTGTCTTCTGTTCTTAATTAGCTGGAGTATCATTTCCAAGCTGGGAAGGGTTTGTATCAGGCTTCTATTATAAAAGATTAGTCCTTGAGTATCTCTGATACCTTGGTCTAATCCACTTAAATAGAAGTGAGATCTTCCCTGAGCATAATTCCTATAAATAGATGTTTTATCAGTTTTGCATATTCAATTTGACATAAGCGCAAAGATCAATGCTCCCCACATTTTTTAAAAGCTCGTTAGCATTTCACATTTCTTCAGTTATAGGTTATTTTACAATCTGGTCAAGAAATTAATATGTTTAGTCTTGAAGATAGTTTTGTTTATAAGATTATTTTTTTTTGGTAGAAAGGAAGTTCATCAGTAGAACAGAAAGAAGAACATCAAAGAAAAGCTCCGGCCAGCCATGCCAGGAAAGCATCAGTCCGAAAAATAGCCTCCTCACACCCAAGGCCAAAATTTGCAACCACATGGGCCACATCATTTAAAGTTCTAAGAATAAAGTCAATACCAACATTTTCAACATTAGCCACCATATCCAAGATGTCTACAATACTGGAATTGATCGACCAATTTTCAGATATATATATATATATATGAGAGAGAGAGAGAGAGAGAGAGTTTACATGGCTTGGTCCATTAATTACATGTTGTTAAAGAGTATATTGAAATGAAACAACTAATATGCACTTATTTAGGTGCATAGTATGCCATTCATTTCACTTTTGCTTTTTAAAGCAAGTTACTCTCTGCATTTGTTGCAGCCTTGGAATTGAATAGTACTTTGCAAATCTTTTTATGAAAGCAAGTTTTGTACAACTTTTTTTTTATTTTTTATGATCTCTTAGTTTTGTACAACTTCTCTTGTGATTCTTTTACTTGCAGGTTTCAAATGCATTCCTAAGACATTTTAAAGATGGAGGGGTGCGCATTCCACTTGATTTTGTGAAAGAAATGCCTAGGGCAGGTTCAAGGGTGGCACTTAACTTGTCTTCTTCAATTGGACCACTTCTTTTTGCATGGGTCATTCAGTTGTTATTCCCAGTGAGTCTTAACCACTTCTCATACGTTTTGCACTCAATCTTGAACAGCTTTCTTAAAGTGAGAGAAAAAAAGAGAAGGGACATTTTAATTTATATATTTGAGATTATTTATAATTAGAATATATTATTTTTTGAAAGTCACTATTTTTAAAGAGTGATCTGATTGGAAAATGGGTGGGATTGTCCTTTCTGACCATATAAATCTTTTCAATTGTCTTTGACACTAGTAAACAGATGTACTTTTATGCATGACAAGGGACTGTTATGTTCTCTGATTTCATGGTTTTGTGAATCATGTAGGTTTTCTTGACTTGTCTGGTTTATGAGAAGCAACATAAACTGAGAATTATGATGAAAATGCATGGACTTGGAGATGGTCCATATTGGTTGGTTGCTTATATATACTTCTTCTTGATATCATCTATTTATATGATCTGGTTTGCTGTAATGGGGTCTGTTGTAGGTATGCTATGCTTTATATGTTATTTGACTTGAAAAGATGACAAAGATGCATGCCATCAATACTCTTGTATGTACTAATCTTTTTCTTTTTTCTCTCTTTTTTTAATTTTAATTTTTGCAGGGTTGGAGATTTTCCTTCTGAATAACTACACCATCCAGTTTGTATTTTATTTTGTGTACTTGAATTTACAGGTTGCATTTACCTTTTTAGTAGCAACAGTCTTTTCAGACGTCAAAACAGCGACAGGTTTTTTTCTTGTTTTTTTTTTCCTTTTTTTTTCAAGTTGAGAATCAACCATAGGTTTCTTTTCATATGTCTCTTTGTAAGCTGGTTATCTGATGGTCTTTGATAGAGAGTTCTCAGCTGAATTGCTCAATCAAAGAAAAAAGGGCCCTGCCTATACATGACATAATAGATCAGGACACTAGGGTTCCTTCATTAGTGTATAATAACATAATTGATAAATGACTTCATAGTCATTTCTCTTTTCTTGCACAATAGAAATACACAATGTGGATGGACATTGTGAAGGTTGTGATCAGGGGAGGAAGGTGTCTAAAATGGTAGAGAAAATCTAACCAGATGTACATTTTGATCCTGCTTAACTTAAGTACACATTGTGAATGGACATATTCCATGTTCCAATTCTTACCAGCAGGAGCACATTGGAAATCTACAAATTAAGACTGAATGCCCAACCACAAAAAGTGCATGCATATCCATTATAAGAGTACACAGTCTTAGTGACTCGTCAAGCAACTGCTTCAATATATACAAAATGTATCATCTCTTTCTACAAAGTAGTCACATATAGACACAATTAGACAGATAATCATACAAAAGGTTTTGAGCTTATTGGTGCACATAACTACTGTCGGGCAGGTGGGTAACAACATCTCTTTCAATTATGCCCAATCTGGCGACAATTGGAACACGTGACTTGTCGCTTTTGTCTGTCCTCAGTACGAGTTCTATTCTTTTTAGGTCGGCCAGCTTGTCGTCGTGCCTGTGGAGGTAAGACGCGAAGATTGCTCTGAATTTCCCATTGGTGGATGTCTTTGATCGCATGGACAATATCGTTATATGTTGAGCGATAAACATCGCTCGAGAACCAATGCTCACAGTAATCATATGGATTAACTCCTCTCATTTGAATTGCTGCCAGTGCATGCGAACATGGAATACCTAAGACATCCCACTTCCGGCAAGAACAAGATCGCAAATCAAGATGCACCACATCAATGTATTCGGAAGAGTTAACCTGGTATTCGAATTGGCTTACAGGTCGGACTCCCAACCGACGGGCATCTTCAGATTCTTTGCTCAGTATTTTCTCGGCATATGGGGTTAGTCTTGTACGCAAGCCAAGTGAACTGCGATGGCGTACATCATAAAATTCCAATAGTTTACACCGTACGGCCTCAACTTGTTTTGTGATTGGATACTCCCTAGCCTCTTTCAATAAACTATTCGTGCATTCCGCAATATTGGTTGTGATCATGTCATACCGTCGCCCTTTTACAAATGCATTTGCCCAGTGATGCGGCCCAATGTCTTCAATCCATTTGAATGCACCTTCATCCAGATCCTTTATTTCAGCCATATATCTCTCATAATCAACCCGCCTATATGCTCTTGCTGCATTCCAAAATTTAACCATCAGAGCCTCATTCTTGTACTTCTCTTTAAAGTTTGCTGATATATGACGCATGCAGTAGGTATGACTAGCGTGAGGAAAACGCTCTTGAACGGCTCGTATGAGACCTTTTTGTCTATCAGATACAATGGTTAAATTTGGAAAGGGCCTTAAGTTCACATCCAACTCTGCAAGGAACCATTCCCAGGTATCTCTATCTTCTATCTCGGCTATGGCAAAGGCGACTGGAAATAACTTACGGTCTCCATCATATGTCACAGCAACAAACAAAACTCCAGGGTATTTTCCACGAAGGTGGGCACCATCAACAGCTATTAATGGGCGTAATGAACTCTTGAAAGAGCGAATACTTGAGCCAAAAGCCCAAAATAACCTCTGGAATGAATCATCATCTTCCCTGATCAGATGAGACACGCTGCCTGGATTTGTCCTTTCTAGTTCAATACAATAACTAGGCAGGATTCTGTATGAATCTTCATAAGAACCACGTATGTCAATCAATGCTTTCTCTTTTGCTAGCCAAGCTTTCCTGTAGCTGATATGGATGTCAAACTCTAATTGAAAGTCTGTCGCAATTTCTTTTGGAGTGTAACTTGGATGGATACGCAACCGTTCTTTTATCCAATCGGCAATCAACGCCGATGTGGCCTGAGAATGTGCGAGTCCCATCATTGGCTTCGAACAAGTATGTTTTTCTGAATAAGTTCGCACAATAAACTCAGGGCCGGACTGCAAGATAGATCCATGGATGCGCCAAGGACATTGATGATCACCACACCTTCCACTTAATTCTGTCATAGACCTTTTCACCCAATGAAGCTCAAAATTACTGTACACTGCAAATTTTCTCAATGCATTCCTAAATGATTCACGAGTCTGAAACTGTCTTCCATTCCACATTTCACGAAAAGATGCCTCATGGTGATCCACACCAATATGGTCATCATCAGGAACTAAAGTATCAATAACATCTTCTACACTCACAACATTTGATGCATGACCCAATTCTTCTGGTGCATGCCATGTTCTTCCTGGTCCTATGCCATTTTGCAATATATATTCACTAGGGTCAACATCAATATCAAAATCATCTTCATCATTTTTAGCCCCCTCCTCCACTACATTGCACCCTCCATCAAAACAAGGAATTTTGGATATTGTTTTCGTTTCCATCCAATCCATGACAACTTCATCCCTTCTATTAGAGAATTTTTCATTTTCATCTTCTGCAAGATTAATGGGAGCTATTAAATCTTCAAGCATGGCGTCTACAAATGGGTTATCATGAGGTACAACAGGCGTGTTCAGGTCAAACTGGCTTCGAACAGGATAAGATGAGACGTCGCACCTGCATGGCAAATAGCCAATCATATATAAATTACATAATATAATCAAATTAGATGTATAGCGAACCAAACCTGTAAACATCCTCTTTTGTTGAAGGGCCACCTGTATCCTTTTCACCGTTGGAAAAGTTTGTGGTATTTGTATATGTCATCAAATTCCCCCTGCGTGAATCACCATGTCATAAAACAATCAGTAACATAACTAAAATAAGATATTAAACAGATCAGCAGTTACTACATTTGTTATGATGGGTTGTGGTGGCACCTGTTCAAATTAAATGACGATCTATTCCCTCGCGGGCTGTTAGGCCGAGCGTATGTAGACCTTAGATGTGATGGTTGTCGACTTGCACTTGCTTCACTATTTGAATGCAAATACATAAATATAGCTTGACTTCCATTTTGGAATAATCTAAACATCCGATGGAGATCATCATCACTTCTTATGGTTATGAACGTGAAGCTTCGGCCATTATGAAACTGATATTGCATATTTATATGCTCATCATGAAGCTCCCAACCAGTTTCTTCGTTTATCTTTCCGAGTAGTTGATTGAAAGTTATATTGACATTAACCCATATTACCTTCTGCTCACCACCAATGTAGACTGGCAGTGCATTGCTTACGTCTAATATACCATTATAATGGCATATTATACATATCTCAGTATTATCCATCCTACGAAGTAGAACACAAATTTCGAATAATAAGATTTACTTTTGAATATTTTTGAAGTTACCCACAAACATCCATATAATCCATGAAGATTTGACGTCTGAAAATAAATATCGGAATAAGTATTTTTTTAGTAAATAAGATGAATGTTTGGAATTACTACGATTTGAAGGTTGTTATATGTAAAATAAAAAACTACTATATGCATACATAGATAATTAAAAAAGTTAAAATCTAAGCATTGACATTTAGGATATCATGAAGCTACATATTTCTATAACATTAACAAACAAATAACAATGCATTGTCCGTTAAAATAAATAAATAAATGCATTATCTTAATCAATTCTACACTAGATATTTTAGCAAATTTATTTTACATCTCATTGGTACTAATTCTCTACATTTAGCAAAAGTATATATATACACACCATAAAACACCCATTTAAATAAAATAATTGTGAAATCAATCAAGACCGTTCATCTAATGAATATCACCATTTGTTGATAACTACTAAAGAATCTAAACCATTTACTTATTTATAGCATTAAAAAAAATCATTAGCAGTTTAAGATAATGATCAAAATGATGTCTGTAATGCCACAATAACAGGCAAATGCTAAAAGAATATGTGGACATTTATACAGAATTTGTGCTGGGGCCCACTGTAGGACGGGATGAACAAGACATGCCTCATTGTTTTTTGCAACTAGACGTCCATGCCAAATCCAATTGTTGGTAATTCATGATGAGAACAAGGGGATTTTTTAATATATTAACAACAGGATGTTCATAAAAAAATGAGGCGCCACAAGTCCAACCTAAGGTCACTATTAATATTTACACAAAATATTTCAAATGTTTCTACAAGTGGGATTCCTTGTATTCTAACTTTTTTTTTTTCAAAAGACACAAAAGAAGAAAAAAATAATACAATAAATAAGAGGGAGATACATACAAGGTGGGAAACATGGAATAAATACCTAAGACAAAGATGTGGCAGGAGATTCAATTGCTATTTATGATAATGGCCTAAGGTTGACATGCAAAAGAAATCACTTAATATGTGGCAGAAGCAACGCTTAAAAGAGCAGAGAAGTAGATAACCTAAGCCAGAGATTGACGAAAGCAACGGAACGGAAAACAATTATAAACAGAAATGCATTCGTTGACTTTTAACCTGTCTCTTTGCGATATAGCAACATAATTTGAGATATCGCAACTAATAAAATTGCGATACCGTAATTTAAGTTATGATATCGCAAATTAAAAACTTGCGGTATCGCAATATATGTTGTGATATCGCAAAAAATACTCAGCTTGTGGTCTGCCTAGCGGTACGGGCTGTACGGAGAACGTCTTGGTAATATGTTAAACTTTGATAACAAGGGAGGGATATGTGCTACTGTAGGTGACCGTACAGAAAATCTCCCTAGAGATAACCCAGGGCGGGACACACTCTATTCCCAATTTCCCATACCAAAGTCAAGGGGGAAAGATCCATAAAACTTTTCAATGGTCGGAACGCGTAGAAATATCAGGCCGCATGTCAGATATACACGGGTCAAATCCATTTTTGAGTCTCAGTTGACGGCAGAGGTTTATCTTGTACGTCTCAACCAGTGCTGAGTCCTAACAATTCAATACTCAAATGCTGCCTTACTTTGAATTCATTTTGCAGCAATAATAAACTTTTACTATAAACAAAGACAAGTAGTATCTCCACCTAGCTTTGCTTGCATAACAAGGTTCTCACAGCAGCAGATTAGTCATTTCTGCTTATAAAAACATCTAATCGAATGCATCCCTACGCGTCACACAGCAAAGAATTTTTCAAATGAAAGGCTACGTGCTAATTGTTTGGATTTGGAATTTAAAACAAAAGAAAAGGAACTTGGGAACGGAAGTGTGAAATGGTGCTTGACTAATTCGCTACTCGTTTGTTGCCCCAAGTCTCTTATCCCTGTCGGTAGCCGAGAAAGGTTCTATGAGGCTGAGAATTAAAAAGGTTCCTGTAGCCAGGTTTCTGCAACAAATTAAAAAGAAGAAAAGTGGGACATACTTCTGCGTTATTTATTATTATTACTTTTTTTTACCGTGGCTGCTTTTCCGAGGAAAAATGTAAAAATGAGCATAGCTTTCCTACTTTCATTGAACAGCATTTTTAATAGAGAGAGAGGAAAAACAAAAGGTTCCACAAAACCAGTTTTCTATAAACCCTACACAAATATGTTCTTGGAGAAATTTGGTATATCATCATCGTCGTCGTCATCATCAAAGTTTTGTGCTAATTATGTTGTGATCGGCTATATAAATTATGTTTCTCCATTCCGATCTATCTTAAACTATGAGAAATTTGGTAAATGAACCATGATAAATCCTCTAACAAGGGGTTTGACACCTGTTCTAATAAGCCCTCAGCATTTTTAATTTTCACGCGTAAGGATTGTAAAATCACATGTTTTATATATATGATATTTGATGGTGTCTCCTCCACGGCTGTTGCTGGGCTCAGCTGGCCAAGGACAATCCAGAGTGTGTGTGGTTGCTTGACTGCAAGTCTCTTGTACGATCAAAAAAATTAGAAAAAGTTTTCCTGACACAGACTCCACTCCTTTCGGATTAAGATTTGGCAAAAGCCAATACATAAAGAGATTTACATTTTAGTAAAAGTATGCCTTCTATCTATATATTAGGCTTAATTGTAGGGTTTCTCTAATTTTGGCCTGGACTGAAAACGGAGACACTAGGAGGCCACTTTCACTTTCTCATTGAAAAATAGATTATTTTTTTCATCGAGAAATGACAAAAAAATAAAAGTAAAATACTATAATATTTTTCGATGGGGATCCGAGCGATTAATCCCAATGTTTGAATGAGGAAAAAGTGGGGCAGAAGAATTTTTCTCAAGGAAAACCTAGTTTCTTTTATTTGGGATTATTTTATGTGGAGAGAAGTAATTCTTTTCACTTATTTTAAAAAAAAAATGTTAGAAAAACTATTTTCTCTTCAGGGGGTGAAGAAAAACCCTATTCTCTAAAGAAAATGAAATTTGAATATTGAAAAAGGAATATAATTATTCTTCCTTAAATCCTATTTTTCTCAATTCTTCCAATTTCATAACTGATCAAAGAAATAAGAGATGTCAAGGTGAAGCAGATAGGTCGGGAACAAAACTCACATGTTGACATCCTCACTTTCTTGGCCACTGCGGTGAGATCCGAGCTGAGGAGGGAGATCACTGTAGATTTCCAGCAAGAACCAAATATTGTAGGGGAACGGGTCATGTGTATTGATCCGAGCAATGAAAGTTCGAGTTGGATGACTCCGATAATTGCATACTTGAAAAACAGAACTCTCCCAAAAGAGCCCGGTGAAAGATTGAAAATAAGAAGGAAGGTCGCAAGGTTTTGGCTGTCGCCAACCAAGAAACTCTATCGCCGATCTTACTCTGGACCATATCTGTTGTGCGTCCACCTTGCTGACGTTGCAAACTTGCTATGGGAGATCCATGAAGGATGCTATGGGGGCCACATTGGGGGTCGGAGCCGGCACACCGAGCTATGTCACAAGGATACTAGTGGCCGTACATGCAAAAAGACTCCTTGCAGTTCGTCCAAAAATGTGATAAATGCCAGCGGTTTGGCAGGAACATTCACCAACCAGCCGAGCAGCTCAATGTGATAACAAGTCCTTGGCCGTTCGACAAATGGGGAATTGACATAGTAGGACCTATGCCAAGAGCTACATGAAACTTCAGGTTCCTCATAGTAGCAACAGACTATTTCACCAAATGGGTAGAGGCGGAGCCCTTGATTCATATTAGAGAAAGTGATGTAGTAAAATTCATTTGGAAAAACATCATTACCAGGTTCGGAATACCTCAAGCATTGATGACAGCTAATGGAAAGCAATTTGAGGGGAAAGTCTTCAGAAGCTTATGTGAGAGATTCGGTATCCGCCATTATTTCTCGACTCCAGCTTACCCACAATGTAATGGCCGGGCTGAAAGCTCCAACAAGAACCTGTTGGACGGATTGAAAAAAAGGTTGGATGAAGCTAAAGGAGCATGAGTGAATGAGCTGCCAAGCGTCTTATGGGCTTATCGAATGACTCCAAGGAGGTCTACCGGGGAGACCCCATTTTCCTTGGCTTATGGGATGAAAGTCGTGATTCCCTTGGAGGTTGGATTGCCGACCATGAGGACGAAGGTGTATGACCATGAAAGAAACAAAGGAAGGATTGCCGAGCAACTCGATATGGTCGAGGAACGAAGGGAGCGGGCTCTGACTAAACTAGCAGCCTACCAGCAGCAGCTAACGCAAAGTTTTCAGAAGAAAGTCCAAGTGAGAACCTTGCAAGTTGGAGACTTGGTCCTAAGGAGGGTACTTCTTGGCACCAGAAATCCAGATCATGGTAAATTGGGACCAAGTTGGGAAGGACCTTATAGAGTAACTTCTGCAGGAAAAATGGGGGCATATCGCTTGGAGACATTGAAGGGGAAAGCACTGCAAAGACCTTGGAAAACAACAAATTTGAAGAAATTTTATTTTTAAGTTTTTCTTTATTTAAGCAGTTGTTTACTCGTGTCTTGGATTTGGTTTGTGCAGGTTTACTCATAACAGTGTATCAAAAACATGTGTAAATTTTAAGAATTTATGCAGGTTATTTTATGGACTGATTAAAATTTTATGAGAAATGCTTTGTAACCTTGTGCCAGGGAGCCAATCGATAAAATTCAATAGAGCGGTGACCCGCAATAGGGACCAAACCCTACCGGGACAACCGCGCCTAAATAAAGCCAAAGCCTGAAAATTAAGGGTAGTAGCAAGCCCACTACTTCGTGCCGAAGGCAAAAGTCCCAACTGAGAAAGTCCCAAAATAGGTATGCTGCACTGATCTTCCCTTAACCGATGTTTGGCGTGACGACGCAAATGCCGGGCTGAGGAAGCTCGGCTAAAGGCCGATAGTGGCAGTAGGCATGAACCATGTGGAAAGAAAAAGTGGAAGTAAACAAGAGCCAAGCATTCATAGCACAAAAGACAAATTCATAGAGAAAGAAAGAGTGGTAAATACAACAATTAGCCTACAGGTTGGCCAACCTTCAAAGCATAACAAAATAAAGGGGGCAGAGTACAATACTTCTTCAAACAATTTTTGAAACATCAGAGGTAGACGTAACAGGGTTAGCATTGGGAGGGATGTCGGGGAACGGGGCCACGGGTGAGCTCGGCCTCTCAATAGGATCAGGAGCAGAGATCTCGGCAGGCTGAGGTTGGTCATGAGCAGGAACTGGTTGAACCGAGTGCTTGGCCCAGATAGGAGAATCTCTTGGGACCTCGGTGTCGTTCAGGCCCACGTCGTACCCGCTCTTAAATACAAGGGCGTTCATCTGCCCCACCTGACCAAGATACATCGCCTCAACCTCTTCAAAGGCAGCATCCTTCATTTGCTCCATAGCCACCTGCACCTCGACGAGCTTGCCACGAAGAGCTTCAAGTTCCATCTCATTGGCGACCAAGCGACTAGTGGCTGTAGTAGCCTTAGCCTCTGCAAGGCTCAAAGCCTTGGAAGAATTCGAGGCGGAGGTCTTTGCTAGTCGCCGAGCAGCCTTAGTTGCCACCAGCTCCACTTCTAGACTTTCTATCCGTTTCAGGCTCTTCTCAAGGTGGTCCGAAAGAACAAACCACTTTTGAAGCCCCTGAGGAACAATAAAGGAAAGAAGTTAGAGTGAAAACTGAAACACAACGTAGTCAGAGGTAACGGAGTAAGCAAAACAAACTTACCAGGAAACAATGTTGAACGTTGGAAGAGACCAGATCCTGGTCAGACAAAGCCCCATGTAATCCCATATCTGAGGGCAGAAGGACGGACTTGCCTAGCTGGAACGCCAACGACAAAGAGTCTGAGACTCCCTCACCCAAGAGAGGCTGAGGGAGTGTGCTCGGCGAACCCTTATGCTCGGAAAGAGAGCTCGGCTGAGGAGGAAGAGGAGGTAAGGAGTCCTCCAACCAAGCAGAGAAGGAGTCAGGATTATCAGCCGACCTTGTCGAAGACTTACCTTTCGACTTCCTTGGACTGAGGTCGAGTGAGGGATCAGTTGCGGGCCTTTTGCCTAGAGAAGAGGAGGGAACCAGAGGAGGAGCCTTTTCTACATCGGGGCAGGGAAGGTCCTCGAGGTTATAAAGTAAATCCTTTGCCTTGCGTCTGAACATGGTAGAAGATAGCCTGTCTGGATCCGAAGAAGAAGGGCCGTCTAAAACCTCTAGTACAGGAACTTGTTTGGAATGAGGGGAAGAAAAAGCGTTGGATGGAGCCAATCTCCTGAGACTCTGTTTCCCATCAGAGGGACTTTGGTCGGCGGAGGGTGATGGACCGGAGGATTTCTGGGAGCCTAAAGATTGGGTATTAGCCGCCCTGCCACGGCCGGAAGCCCTCGGTGCTTTCACAGTAGAGACTTTCCTCCTGAGAGAGCGTTGGGCTGGTTCCTCAGGGATTTCCCCAGGAGTATGCACCTTTCATATCCAAGCAGAATATGGGCGGCTCGACCCCAACCACGCAGCTCTGGGGGCCCTCGGTATCCCAAAACTGTTTTCAAGTCGACAGACCGAAGAAGAGTTTGAGGAATCTGGTTGATCGATGGACCTGCAGGTAAAGACAAAATGAAACGTTGTGTGTAAGAAAAGAGAGGATAGGCAGGAAGGGAAAAGCATGATGTAGAAGGAGGTCGACCTGGAAAGCCTGGGATTAGGGGGACTTCTCGGCTAACCCCGCCCCAGGAGGTCGGCACCTCCCAATTGTCGCCCACAATGACAAAATCTCCCTTGCTCGGCTTATTCGAGTCCGAGAGATAATAGATAAGAAGCCTGTTCTGATCACGGGATTTCAAATAAAAGATAGATTTCTGATTGTTGAGGGGAACTAGAGAATAGCAGGAAAGGATGTCAAACACCCCGAGGTTGGTGCCGAGCAATTTATTTAGCGCGGCCACCCCCATTACAACACGAAACAAATTAGGGGCACATTGGGTAGAAAAAGGTTCGTAACAGACAAGAATTGAACAAGGAGAGGGTCTAAAGGAAAACGCACGCCCCTTTCCACGATGGCGATAGTGGGAAAAGGCATGGGGTCACGGGAACCACTTTCGAGGGATTCCCCAAGGAAAGGCGTACGGATTTGAACATCCAAGGGAATATTGTATTTCTGCCTAAATTCGGCAAGTCCTTCTGGATTGTTAATGAGGCCCTTCAAGTTCCCCATTCGAAGAAAAGGCAAAGAAAACAAAAGTAGTAAGGAGGAAGGATCGAAGATAGAAGAAAAAGATGGGAAGAAGAGATGCTGCAGAAGATTTAAAGAAAAAGTAGATGGAGAGTTGTAGGAAGGCGTGCCACCTCGGGAAAGATTTGAAATCCCGAAAGAGATGGGGGAGGATAAAGATGAAGGAACGTTCAGAGGCTTGATGGACGGGAAAACAGGTAAAACAGTGCCACATGGATGTACGACCGTACCAAGCCTCCCTTTTCCTCGGGAAGGCAATTGTGGGGGCACTGGGCCCGGGCCTGATCTTGAATGAGGCAGCTCCAGCGCGCGAGCCTGGTCCAACCTGTTTAACCAGTTCACAAGTCTTGGGCCAGGCCGGACTGAACTGAGCTGTTGGCTATGTCCAATTAGCCCAAGAGGACTTGACACAGGAAAGAGGAAGGACAGGTGGAGACCAGAGAGGAAAGAAGAAGATCGTGCGAAGTGGAATGGAGCACACTTCCCCACATCAAAGGGCACGACCATGGACGTGGGCATCCCTGAGGCAGGATTAGCGGCAAATGGGGGAGTGGAAGGAAACGCAAAAGAAAAAACAGAGGAAGGGAAGGTATAAGAGGAGAAGGAAGAAGGGAGAACAGGTGTGCAAAAAAAAAAAAAAAAAAAAGAAAAAAAAACAACAACCAAAAGGAAAGAGAAGTTCATTTTTCACTTACTGACTTAAGCATCAGAGTGTATTTGGTTGGTACAACCGATCGAATTTCTCCTTGTCATTGACCTCTTAAACAGATTCCAGTCAAGACACGGAAGCTCGGTGAAAGGAAGAAGGTGGGTAGCTCAAGGTTCGCCTAAGTAACCAGACCTTCAAGATTTGACCTTACAATCTTTATTATGTTTAAGTTGCTTTCTATGTGATTTTAGTGGATGGTGGATCAATATCTACATAAGAGATTCTGTATTTGCCCAGTTTCTTGTTCCTGATTCAGTAATTGGGTAATTTGGGTTTATTATTTTTTTTGTGGCAGTTAGCTTGGGGGTTTATTGGTCCTTTGTTTTGAGTATCTAGCTTAAGGTTTTGTCCAGTGAATTGGGCTGAATTTAACGTCCATGGATGTTGCTCAAGACTAGTTTTTGGAATTTGTTACTCACCTTGCTTTTGAAGGGGCTTAAGCCATCTGAAATAAGGTGAAGAAATTGATAGTCAAGATAAAATCATTTTGACTGTCCATATATGGTGTCAAAACCTTCTTTGTATCCGGGATCACAAGAAATATGTGAGACTCTATAGGGAGGCTGATTTCCTAGAAATCTAACTGTTCAAAATAAATGCCCCCTTCGATCTTCAATAAGATCTGGCCGAATTTTACTGCAATAGAAGTTAGAGTAACAACCATAATCTGACCATATAAATTATTTGAACATGGTTTAGATTTTGCATGATTCTCATTA
The DNA here is from genome assembly GCA_038049695.1 of Cinnamomum chago. Lineage (NCBI taxonomy): Eukaryota > Viridiplantae > Streptophyta > Magnoliopsida > Laurales > Lauraceae > Cinnamomum > Cinnamomum chago. The sequence continues at coordinate 33,669,988 of CP142461.1, forward strand.
GTTTCTCATGAGTTTAAGCCAAAGAAGATCCAATCGTCATGTATTAGATAGCAAGTAATATCCAATAGAGCATAAATGATATATTGCTTATCAACAATCCACATCAAAGTAGGCCAAGTGGGTTACTAATATCATATGTCTTAGGGTATTTTATGAAAAAAAAAGTATCCTTAGAAATGAATACAACGACAGTAGGGGAACTTCCTACCATCCATTTTTTTTAAATTTTCTTGACTAATATGCCTTTATTCACCGCTTGATGAATGTGTTATTCACGATATCACTGAATGTTGTTTTATTAAACCCCAAACCCCATCTCCTTTTTTTTTAATTCTTTTTTTCCTTCTTGTAAGACCCCGACCCGAGTGAACCCAATTAGTGTTAATTAAGTCGTGTGTTAGTCTTAAGCGTGATTAGTAGTCTTTGACTAAGTTGGGTTTGGAATAGCTTTTGATATAGTTTTGGGGAATTTTGATCGCTTTGTGATTAGTGGGGCCCTTTGGTGGTTCCTTTTTATGACTTTGCATGTACTTGGGAACTTATTGGAGATTCTTGCATTCATTGTTTTAATTCTGTTTTATTTGTATTGTTAATCCCGACAACTTTTATGTTGATCATGTGCCCGTTTGAGACCCGAAACCCGACTTTAGTAGCTTTGAGGGCAAAACAGTCATTGTGCACTAAATATGTACCCAAAATTTGATATTCCCGAAACCCGCGAAACATATACTTTTTGGAAACTAGATATTTCAACGATCACTTTTCTCTTCTTTGTTGAATTCATTAGAAGCCCCGAAAGCCATGATTTCAGCCCAATTAGATTATTAGTAGTGGAGCCCACTCCCCATTTGCTTATAAGAGAATTCTTATTCCTCATTTCCCCCTTTTTCTAGCAAACTACAATCTCTCAAACTAGGGCTTTTCCCTTTTCTATCTTTTCTTGCTTTCCATCTCCCAATCCACTAGCAAACCTTTGTTTTAGGGATAATGCTTGTCATCATCTTCTTCCTCATCACCAGAGCTCTCCATTGATATCCTTTTTAGAGAAAGCTCCTCATTTCAAGACTTTCTTGGAGCTCACCTTGCCCATTGGAGAACCTACAAATAAGCAACCTTCCCCATCTGTTAGATTCGTGTTTCCTTGGCCTTGAAGAGGTTCCATTCTCATTATTGTAAGGTTTCCCTTTCTATTTCTTGTGTTGACCCATTTTAGGGTTTGTTTTTGGGGATTTTTGCTATAACTTGGATCTTTGGCTTGGAAGAGTATAAGAGTTTGATTTCTTGATTTGAAGACCCAAGGCAAGTGGATGATTTGATTTTTATATGCTTTCAATGGTTTTGGTATTTTCCACTGATGCCTATTTATTGCATTGATTTGAAATAAATGTTCATGATAGAGCATTGATAGTGTATTTATGTCATATAGATGTATTGGTGCATGGCATTTAATTTCTTCTTGTTTTGTCCCAAATGCACCCTTATGTGAAATGGTTTTCTTCCTTCTTTCTTCGTAGTGGATGTGATGTTGATGGAGGAGAATGGAATAGATATTGTAAGAGATTTGATGTTGTTTGAATGAAGTTTTGGACTCCTCATTGGATGTATAAAAGAGGCTAGAAAGAGGTTGTAAAATGAAGAGATAGAGAGGAGCTGAACTGCCCCGGAATCAGTTTCTGGACAGTTCACTCGAGCGAACATGACACTTCGCTCGAGCGAAGTGTCAAGAAAAGGGTTCGGAGCATTCCAGTAGGCAGTTCGCTCGAGCGGACCCCTTGGTCGCTCGAGCGAACATCCCAGAACTCGTTCAAGAGAGTGGTTAGTTCGAGCGAACCAATACTTCGCTCGAGCCAACCACCTACTGGATAAGTTCGCTCGAGCGACCTCAACTTCGCTCGAGCGAACCCACCCAGACAACCATTCCAAAGAGCTCCTCGCTCGAGCGAGCGATGAGCTTTGTCGGTCAAAGGTTATGTTTGGGACCGTGACGAGTTGTTTAAATGTTTTGGGACTATTCTTTGAGAACCCTTCTATGTCAGGGGGATTTACTAAGCAATGTATGAGGCCATTTGAGAAAGAAACCATATCATGAAGATTTCATTTGAAGTTTTGAAAATTCAAGGTGTATAAGGAGCCCGGAATGTCCCCAAACTCAAAGAGTACCAAATTGTTGTTAGATCGACTTACGGGATCCCTATTCACTTAAAATAAATCTTGAACCCGAAACTTTACCCGAAATTTTAATTGTTTATTGTATTTCACTGTTCCCGAGATTTATACTACATGATTTATCATTCCCGAAACCATTGAAATTGTACTTGTATTAATTGCTAGCCTCGAAATGCATTGCCCGACATGAAGTGACAGTTGTGCCTTTGAGCACCCCCCATCCCGTTTATTTATGTACTTGCAATTGATGTATTTCATACATGTTTTAATCTTGTCATTTGACCTATGAGTCAGCTCCACTAAGCTTGGATAACCCTGTTGGTGTGATCCACCGACTTGGAGATCCCCCTCTTGTCCCGCCAGCTGCAGTTGGATCCAGCTACCCGGTTATTACCGTGGTCTTGTCCCGATGCCACAGATTGCTACTGTGGTTCCTGATGCCCGGCTCGCTACCGTGGTCATGTATAATATGTATAGGTATTTATAAGATCCACTGTTTCTCCTCACCTCGAGTGACTGAGATCAGTGCCTAGTTATTGCTCTGCCACTTTAGTGATAGAGGACTTAACTTCGTGTGGTTGCCATGTTGCTTGTTTCCTGATTCCTTGGTTACCTTTACATGTTTTACAATGCCTACTTGGATTTGAATAAATGTTTTTATCTTGTTTATAGAAATTGTTATTTAAACAGGTTTAAATGTTTTTGAAGGTAAATTCATTTATTATTATATTGTCATTGTATTTTACCCATTTGCCAAACCGTCGTGTTTGACCCACTCTTTGGTACTCAGGTCCAGACATTGTCTATCCCGAGATGGAGCTTAAGGAGGCGATCGGTGAACCGCAGCGCTTAGTTGAGTGGCATGCTGATGATGTCATTTAGACATTGGATCGCTAGAGAGAGATAACATTTTGGAAAAACTTTTAACCACTCTTTTGGGGATTGGTATTTTGTTTATATTGGCCTTTGTTGGCCTCTCTTTTTGGGAATGTAATTAAATGATCTTTGTATAAACTTTAATTTACTTTTGGGTAACATGCTAATGATCATTGCTCATTCTTATATTTGATTATACATGTGATTTATCTTGTGATTAGAAATGAATTATCATTTGATTTGCTACACGCTTCCGCATTTAAACAAAAACATTCATTATATTGATGTGATATCCTCATCGCGGACACCTGTGGGAAATTAAATAAGTGTGTACACCTTGATGACACACTCCACATGTTATCCATTCATCATATTCGTACCACGCCATCATTAGTCCTGATCCCGGATTTGGACCTCGGTGACCTGGTCCGGGGTCGCGACACTCCTCTTCCTCATCTCCAGCACTAGCTATTGTTGCTGGTCCCCCCCTTCCGGCCCCCACTTCCTTGTACGTCATTTGTCATTTTCTACTTTTCTACTAAAGTTGTCATCTTCCCAAGATTGCTTTACATATGTGAATGAATGAATGTGTTCGTAGCATGTTGTTGAATAAATGTATACTAATAGAATGAATGAATGAATGAATGTGTTTGAGGACAAAGCTAGAAGCTAAACAATGTGTTGAAGGTGTTTTCTGCATTTGAAATAGAAATTGGTGGTTTGAAGGGTCTTATCTATTTTGAGTCTAAGTATAAAGTAACTAGGCACACTCAACACAATAACAGATAAGGTTGTGTCTACACTTTATATCCCTTCAACCATGGGTCAAAATCTCGGCTGATATCGGGACGATATTTGGCCGCGATATCAGACTCGGTATTGCATAGAAAAATATCCCCACAATATCGGCCAATCTCGGCCGATATGGTCAAAATATCGGTTTGACCGATATCTCGATCGATAATTGGAGTAATAGTAAAAAAATCCTAAATTTTTGTAACTTTTTCCCTATTCCCCCATCTTCTTCTCCTCTCCCCTCATCTCCTTAGAGTAGTCATGTCTCCATAGCTTATTCTCTTGTATATTTCCAAATTCCAACACTATTTCTTGAAGAAATCATTTTATTGGTAAGAGAAAATCAACTTAACTCTCTTATTTTTACTATTATGTGTTTTTTATTTTTTATTTTTAGATAAAGCATAGAAATGGATGAAAAGATCATTGGCATGTCATCTTTGGGTTTGTGTTGTGTTCTTCACTTAGACCTACACACTTTCATGCTAGATCTACTTATATACATGATTTTGGGTGTAGAAAAATAATTTTTTTTTAAATCTTCTAACTTAAAAAAATAATTGTTGGAGTATTTATGATACTAAATAGTTAATACTAATGGATTATTAATAGTGTATAGATAATTGATATGTTATCTTTATTTTCTTATATTTTACACTAATAAATTGATCATGAGCCAAAATAATAGTTGCATTATATGAAATACTGGAGAAAACAGCGTCGGCAAGCATATTTAACGACACATAAACGGTCTCAATAATACAGATTTTGACGTGTTAAAGTGTCAGGAAATGTCTTCAACGATGAAGGAATTTTACTTTTGACGACGCAGAGAGTGCGTCCGGAAATAGCTTTACCTCACTGCCGACGTATAACAACGTTGATTATAAATTTGCCAACGCAAATACTAGCATTGGAAAATATATTTAGTTAACGACGACGCATAAACGGCGTCTGTAATATGAGGTAGTAAATTTACTTTTGGCGACGTAGAGAGTGTGTCGGGAAATAACTTTTCTTATCAATTAAAAAATAATTGAAAAAATTAGAAAAAGTTTCTTGTACAATATTTTCTTGTTCAAATCTACATTTTCAACATTGCAAAGCATAAGCATTGATAAACAAAAAATAACCCCACATTCATCGTGAAACAATAAAAAGGAATGAGTCATCAATAAGCTAAAATCAACCATCAAACTTGTCCATGCCACATAAAAGGTAATATCCCAAATCAAAAGAAGTCAAATATCTCAATAAACTAAATCCCAACTAAAATCTGATCATCATCAAATATCCAAAGTAAACCATGAAACACGGCCAGTTAGGAGCAAAATGAACTTGTTAGAGGGATAACCCATGCCAATTCATAAAACCATCAAATCTTTATCTTTCAGAGGAGCCCAAACCGTCCATACCGACCTGGGAAAGCAACAACTGAATTTGACTCTACATGTGAACTTGCATAGCTGCCTGATCTTGCATTTGCTTCTGTGAGCGAGTCCTCATATTGTCGCTGCAACTCTTCTTGTGCTTTCGACAAATTAGCTAGCTGCTGTCGTAGGGTGCTCATCTCATAAGACATCAAGATACTAGTAGAAGATGATGATGGCCCCCTCGAATGGTACCCTTGCCTCTTAGCGACCCTCTTCCTTATCAGATTCTCGATCACCTGTTGCTGGGTCAATGGAGAGTTAATTTCAGACTGTGACAGTGCCGCCTCCATTCTTCATTGCATTATCAAAGCATTCAAATATATAATGTAATTAATATATGTTAGGCAACTAAAATAAACAATGATATACAATATTGTTAATGAAACAACTCAAATGTGTCTCCTCAGCATGAAATATGATCCATCTGTTCTTCTTCTTGCTATAGTGTCGCTGTCGATATAAATCAGGTTGAGAGGAGGATTCTGCCTACATGATCGAGAACTGGGCTGCAAATGATCGAGATCCAGCTGTATGAAGTGTCTTCACTTTGCTCTGGCTCTCTGAATTCATCTTTCACTTACGCTGAAAATTACAAGTAATAGACAATGTAGTTAGCTTATTTAAAAGAAACTTGAGGGAACATAACCATAAAAATTTATAATAAGGGAAAACCAATGGAATATGGCTTATTTCGAATGGAGTAGCTTAGGCAAACTCTTGTGCATTATGCATTTAAGCTGCTTTTCCTCAAATAGACTCTACAAATGTAATACACAAGTCTATTGGTTTGAGCCGTGGTCGAGCAAGAGTTTGAGAAACATGGTTTTGTAATTAATGAGCAAGAGTTTGAGAAACATGGTAGAGTAACTTAATTGTAATTACTGAACATTATTATGATGGGGTTTGGTAATTTTTCAAATATTTCAAAAGTATAACCGACTAACATTTCTGGTCACCATCACAAGACCCATCTATCTCATCATCATTGCAAACCAAACTCTACACACCTACAACTCTCCCTATCCAGCCAACCAAACAACACCTACAACTCTCTCTACACACCTCTCTCTACACAACCAATTCCACCAACCAAACAACTTATTGTGGTTGCTCACCTAGTGATCAATTTAAAGACCTAGAAATGCTTATGTGATTGTATACATGAACTTCAGTCAATTTCAAGTTAAGAATGTCTTCCCTAAACCACCATAGCCAAATGAAATTTCTCTTTTGTACGTAATATGAACTGTTAACAATTTACTAAGGTGAAGAATCATTAATCATAAAGGAGAACTTAGTTTATCACCAATTGTGTGTATTTCACATTTAAACCTTCACTTATAGTCCCTTTGGTGAAAAACGTTGTTTAGAAATCCTATTATTTCAATAACCATCAAACAAACAGGCCCTAAGTAGCATCATTGGTTTTCTTCAACTTGACTAGCACTTACAACAATATAGCTACACAAATTTAGACAATTGGTAATTCGGACGTTTTGGAACTTAAGAGCTTCACAAATTGGCACTCAGATTGAGATCATATGATTGACATGTCATATCTACAATGAAGGGAACTCTAAGCATGTGATGAAGTGGGCAAGGCAAGGCAATCCCATATCTAATTATTATAGAGGTTCCTTTCTCTATTTACATACCATTACCACCCACTCCATGATTTCCTATGAATGATACAGAAGTACACTTAGTTTACAAGTTCAAACCTATCCCAATTATTCTTTTTGTTTGGCTAGTGGCCAACAAAGTTTTTTTTTTTTTTTTTTTTCTAACAAAGAGTTTGAAGAAAGGATCACAAGCCACATTAGTAAATTGCTAATGTAGGCCAAATCCTTCAAACACAAATCCCAAACATTTTTCTCAAGAACAAATCCCAAGCTTGGCTCTGCTTTGAAGCATTCATGTGCCCTGCTTGGCCCATTCACAGGCTTAAAAATGAGGCAGAAATCCAGACCAAATCTGGCTAGGCTTGATTTGGCCTGGCCTATGAAGGAGAGGTTAAAAACACCTACTTCTCCTATTGAAGGAGAGGTTGATGGCAAAAATTTAGTTTTGTATGCTTTGATTAAGAGAGGTTTTCGTAAAAAAACAAAAAATAATGGGGCCAAGGACCTTGCCATTACTAGAGGTTGACTTCAATCATTATAAAGCACCGATGCTTCAAAACATTCTAAACACAAATCCCACATTTTTTAAGCATGGATGCTTTAAAACAAGAGAACATTCAAACACAAGCGACTAACTGAGTTTAAGTAATGGAGGGTGGAGAGGTGTGGGGTCTTCACACATTGAAGCTATGCAATAGAGCCTTTTATATGCCCAATGAGAAGTCATACTTATTTTCCCACATGACTACTATGAGGGAGGATTGTTAAACCAAGATGCTACAACAGGGTGGCACAAATTGGGAAAATCCTATCTAGGACTCAGTCGGTACTCTTTGATATGTGGAAAGCATACCATAGCCTAGTCCCACATGTCTTGGGTAAAAATTACCCATGGTTCTAAAACCATTGCTAAGACCAATTCCACTAACCAAACAGCCACCTTCATCATCACTATGAACCCACTTTTATCACCATCATCTTCTTCCTCATCTATCCACAGTCCACATCCTCTACTTTTATCCTCAGGCCTCCAGATGGATGGTTTAGTCGGCATCCATAAAAGGAGGTATACATAACCATACAACAAACAAAATTAACTAAAAACACATATTCTTATGACACTCAAAGCAATGAAAATGGGGATCTGGGAAAGATCATGATGGAGACACCATCAATACATGGATGGGATCTGCAACTGATCTGTAGAAAGCATACCACTCGGGTGTACTTAAAGCAAATCAAGAAATATAATTTAGCTAAAACAACAATAGTTAAAGCAACAGCAATAGTGTATAGACTAATTTAAATCAAGAAATTTAATTTAGTTACCTTCCACTCAGGTGTCTCCCATTTGTTCTCTATCAGCCGACCCACTAGGCCGCCCTCTGCGTATTACATGGGCACTGCTTCAGATCATGGCACTTTTCCAACAACTTCTTTTATGCTTTGTGTAGCTCCACCCTAAACTCCCAATAAATATGCATCGCTAGTTTCCCGACTGCATCTGCCACACGTACATCAGTCTTCCAGTCGCCAAGGTCATACTTTTGCTGTCATTTTAAACCCATAAGTGGGAAAAGTAAACAATAAAGCCTATGAATATAGATTAGGAAGCAAAAGATTATTTTAATACCGCAGCTGCAGTAAAGATTGCCTCCTTGCACCCATCATCAATAGCTCCCCATGTTTCTTTGTGCAGAGGTACAAGCCTGCGAATATGACTCCCCAACTCGACTGCAAATGTAGAGGCATTTGCACCCCCAAATGCCCCCGATTGTGCACCTAGCGGAACAGAAATACTACTGCCCAAAATTCTCATCCTCTTTTCTGACTCATGGCCCACCACCATACCCCGTACACACCAAGAGGATGATACTACAACCGACACAAACAAATCCGAATTATTAAAAATAAAAAAATGAAATCAGGCTAATAATTTTGAAAAGATAATAGGGTCAAATATTTCTTACTTACACTGCTGTTCGTAGTAGGCTGGCAAGAAAGATCGGGCTGGCCAACACCGATCTCAGGCCGACTGGTAATACGATCTAGGACCGATACTTGAGTGCCTGCACTGCATTGTCTGTGTCTCCTTAGGGCCATGTGTGTGAACTGAATAACACAATAAGTTAGGATAAAATCAAGAATTACAAAAAAAAGAAACACAATAAGTGAGTATAAATGCAAGAAATATCACAAGTGTTAAAATTTTGATATTAGATATAACAACTTCATCTTCTAACTCTTCTTCATCCGACGAATCCAACTCTTCCTCACTAGGCTCGGATGGTCTATACTCCTTGTCGACGTCATCATGCTCGTCTTCAACAAAGAGTTGATGCCGGGATGGATTTTGAAGTACTTGTACCAATTGCCGTGCGTCAATTTCGCTCATTTGGGCCATGTTCCTTACAATATTCTTATTTCTAGCTGACTCATAAGCATTCTTCTTCTAAGACAATTCGTCGAGTTTGACATAAACTTTTCTTTTCTTTGGCATTTTTTTGCCACTATGATAAAAAATGACAAATGGATCAAACATATATAAAAAATAAAAAAAAGGCAAAATAGTTAGCCGATTCAAAGTAAAATTAATGATTCCATTACATGTAATCCTTGTCCACACATATGAAGAAATAAAGTTTACATATCATAATTCCATATTTGAATCAATATCAAGGTCGGATAGATCAGTTTCCTCTTTATTTATGTACTCTGCCAATGTTTCATCCTCGTCACCACTATCATCGACGATTGGCTCATCACCATCGGCCGCGGGTTCATTAACCTCAGGAATGATATCCGGTTCAATGTCATCCCTAGTGAAATAAAAGGAAAATTTCTCGGCGACAGATACTGAGACACTTTCAATGGCTTCTTCTTGTTGGTACGACTTGTTTATCACATTTTGCACTTTTTCCTTATCTCGCTCTTGCACATCCTAAACACCCTGATGCTTGACCCGTTCCACGACTTTCCAATTTGGGCCTAATTTGGTGTCAATGACAAAACACTTGATTTACCTGATTTGACAAGACAAAGGGATCCTCTTCATACCACCGATCCCTAACGTAAATGCTTATGACATGTGCATCAGTATTTATTTTAGATTTATGACCAGTATTATACCATTCACATTTGAACAAAAAACTTCAGAACCATTGATGTATGACAATCCAAAAAGGTTGGTCAAGTAGCCGAAAAAGTCAATGCTTTCCTCATTGTGGTCCCCCTCGACGACCACCCCACTATTCTGGCTCTTATGACGGTTGTCACAGTCTTTGGTGACATACCGAACACCATTAACCTTACAACCCGAGTATTAATGTACCAAACAACTAGGACCATTTGTTGTTAGATTATATGGTCTCAATCCAGTGGATGATGTAATAAATTGATTTATTTCAATATAATCATGTTTACTTTTCATGAGATGAATGTTTTTGTTCCCTACTAACACATAACCAATACAAATGATATGATGGTTCATGAGATGAACATGAGTCCACAAGTATTTTAGATGCAATACATATGTATAGATAAGATCCACATACGGGAGACATGTGTCACAAATCTTATACTTAAATAGCTTCACAACCAGTTATGAGATTGAACATCTCATCTGACAATGTTGTAGCATTATGATCGCTATGAGATAGTATGATTTGTCTCAATCATCAAAGTTTAGTACTCTGGATCATCATGCTGGTACAGTAGATGTATTGAAGGACCATGAGAAGCACCTTATGATATACTGTCTTTACTTTAAGGTTTGCTCTCATAATTCCCTAGCAATAGACTCATAATCCTGAGACATTAATGAACTCAAGTTTCTGTCTATTCATTTGCTTTGAGTTGCTAATGAGTGAAGCTAATTGTAGGTCAACACCTCGGTGTCTTGGGTACGTGATAGTAGGACTGCGCGAACATTCAATGGTCAAGATGAAATCTATTCTCATTATCCCCTTGTGCCAATTAATGGATTTATCATTGGTAAGTGCGCACCCATCCCAATTAAGAGTTAATTAGATAGGTACTGATGATCACTATAATTGATTAAGTCTCAAGGATAATGAGATATGAATCTAAATTGGTGGACAGGTCCAATTGATCTATGGATATAGATGGAGGGGCATACTTGTGGTCATAGGGAAGCTTAGGATCTTCTTGTAATTTATTCTTAAGACTGGAGTTCAGTTCCATTTATTTAGTGGAGTTATTTGTAATTAACTACTAGCCCGGATTACACATGAGATATGAGGTTGGGGTGTCCCAATTGGAGCCAACTTTCTATAAATCCCTAGTGGTCCCCATGCTAGCCCAAGTTATTAGATAGTTACTAATTTTACTTGAACTCAAAAGGAAATGAAATAGAAAGTTACTAATTGTTATGGAAGTGAGACTTCTAATAATAATTAGTAAGTAAAGAGGAGGTTGCTCATGCTATAGAAAGGGAGGAAGGGCTGGATGTCCATATCATCTTGCCTCATTGGAATTCACGCCCAACCTTGTGCAAGAGTTGCACGCGCCCCTCTCTCCTCTACCTCTTCCAGTTCACTTATGGTTTCCATTTGAGCTTCTAGTTGGCTTCTTTTGGAGAACCCACCCTTCTCCTTAAGAAAAAAGATCTAATACGGATAATAGCGTGGAAGACAATTAGGTCTTGGAGATCCTAATTTGTTACAAAGAAAAGTTCTTTATAAAGCAAGTTGTCTACTTCTCCATTAAAGCACTACCAAGCTCCCAAGGTAAGATCTACTCATTGTATGTTGTAGAATTTCATGGTTGCTTGCTAGGTGATGTTTCTATCTTCTAGATAGAATTTACTACTGATCATGGTTGATGATATTGAGGTCTTGGATTCTGGATTGGGTTTGTAGCCTTATGGATAGTTGATCCATGCATCAAGTGGGTCAAAAGTTTTGAAACCTATCCACGAGGCCCACCTACTTCCAACAATTTGTATTAAAGCTACACCTCATCTCTAATCATGTTAGATGAGTTAGCTAGTTCTAATCTTTGCATGAGATGTAAAGAGGAGAGAGATAGGGCTATGTAAGGATCAGTTTTGATTGATTTTACTTGCACCAGTAGTAAAATCATGTTTGGAATGTCGCAAAATGGTTTAAACATGATGGAATGATGGTAGGAAGCTATTAGAAGTGATTTGGAACAGATTGAAAAAGTACAGGAAAAATCCAAAATCTGATATTCGTCAATCCGATCGACCTAGCCTCGTGCTCGGTCAACTTTTTGAGCGGGCAACCGAGACACAATCTGCGGTCGACCGGGTACACTGACACAGCAGGTTGTAGGTTTTGGCTTTTCAGTTTCGGGTCTGTTTTGGCATCATGTTTTTCCACCACTGTTTGGCAGCCTGGTTTTGTGATTTGTATGGTTGTATGAGATACTAACTTGTAGGTTATCTTTGTCATTTCCATGTGGCCCACAAGTCTTTTACTTTCTTTTTATAGTTGTTGGTTTATTTGAGGCTAAGTGTAAAGGGTATTATGGTTTCCTTGTTCCCGTTAAAGGGTAAAGCATAGCGAATTTCCCTATAGCCCTTTTTCCATTATTAAATTACCATGTAAGTCTCATCATCGAGGCATAGGAATTCATGTAATTTTCTTATTTTGGCGGTGTATGAGACGAAAAAGGAAAGTGATGTTAGACTCTTAATCAAAGAGTTTAAAGTTTGTCAAAAGCGTTTTGGAGATGCCCAGAGAGTTTGAGGAATCCCAAAGTTTTGTAAAGTCTAAGAAGTCCAAGAAGTCTATTCCGCTTGGGCCATGTGGAGAAGATTAGTTTATATTTCTAGCACTTTCTATTTATGGATGAATGCTTATTATAGAATATTTCCAAATTTGGTCCAAACATAGTAGTTACCAAAATTGGTCCGATCAATTTAATATTTTGGAAAGAGTTCTAATTATGGAATTAGTGTTGATATACCCATGAGATGGAGCCATCGGTAACACTAATCCTAGAGACTGGATAGCACCAGCTCTCTAGTGTTGATGATGGCAATGGGTCTCTCTAATATGAAGTGTCTTGTTGGATATCGAGTAGCTGATGGTGCAAGACACGGGTAGGGTCCTCCGCATACTTCTTCAACATTGAGACATGGGAGACGTCATGCACTCTTGATAACTCTGGCGGAAGCAAAAGCTTATAACCAACATCACCAATCCTGGTCTTGATATCGAACGGTCTGACGTATCTTTGTGCTAACTTACTCTTTCCACCAAAAATGAGTATACCTCTGGCTAGGGAAACCTTTAAGAATACTTTGTCTCTTATCTGGAACTCGAGGGGCTTGCGTATGTTGTCTGCATAGCTCTTCTGGTGGCTACGACTGATCTTCAAGTTCTTGACTATCTGCAGGATCTTCTCATTGGTGTCGCTGACTATAGATGGTCTGTGGAAACTCCTGACACCAACCTCCTCCCAACATATCGGGTTCTGCATCTCCTACCATACAAAGCCTTGAAAGGCCCCATCCTAATGCTCGAATGATAACTGTTGTTGTAAGAGAACTCACAAAGTGGTAGACAATCCTCCCAGTTCTCCTTGCAGTCCAAGACACAAACCCTCTACATGTCCTCCAGAGTCTAGTTCATTCGCTAGGTCTGTCCATCTATATGAGGATGATAGGCGGTATTGAAACTCAACTGAGTGCCTAAAGCCTGCTAAAGACACTCCCTGAAATGCGAAGTAAAACACGAGTTTCTGTCTGAAATGATCAAATCGGAACTCCATGCAAAGAGACAATCATGTCCACATACAACTTGGCCAACATGTCCAATCCTAATCTCATCCAAATTGGCAAACAGTGTGCTGACTTGGTCAACTTGTCCACAATCACCCAAATGTCATCGTTATGCCTCCTGGCAATTGGTAGTCTTGCGATGAAGTCCATAGTAATGTGCTCCTACATCCACTTGGAAATCTCAAACTAGTGCAATAGTTCTGGAGGCCTCTGATGCTCAACTTTGCTCTATTGAAACGTTAAATATCTAGCGACATAGCTGGCTATCTTCTTCTTCATATTGATCCACCAGTAGTAGCCTCTCAGGTTCTGGTACATCTTCATGCTGCCTGGGTGAATTGAATATCTGTTGCATCTGCTAAGATCCCATCCTTCAACTCCTAAATGTTCGATTCGCATAATAGATCTTGGTAATAGAGCACTCCTCCAATCAATCCGAACTCTGGCCTCTGGTCAATCTGCTCGATCACTCTAACAAGCTTGGGATCATCGCGCTGACTATCCTTGACATTTCCATGCAACTCTAGTTCCCACGCTGATATAGTAGCAAGCATAACTCTGTCACTGATCGGCTGGAACTGTACATCTAGGTCTTAGAAGGCATCAATCCAAATATTTTCTACTGCTAAGAAGCTTATTAAGGCGGTCTTCCTATTCAATGCATCTACAACGATGTTCGCCTTCCCCAGATGATACTTGATTGGAAACTCATAATCCTTGATGTACTACATCCAATGCCTTTGACGGTTGTTGAGATCACTATGAGCAAACAAGTAATTAGGCTGCAGTGGGCCGAATGAACTTCAAACTATAAGTACGGGATCCGAACCCTAGAGGGGGGTGAATAGGGTGAGCTACAACTTAGTGACCAATAATGCCCAATTTTGACTTCTTTAAATTAATTAGTCACAAATGATGATATAGAATTGAAAATGCGGAAGCTAATGAAATCAATCACCACAAGCATTCACCAATACACAAAGATTTATAGTGGTTCGGCCTTAATGCCTACATCCACTACCGGCTTGTGATCCAACACCCTACCGAATTTCCACTATTTATGCTTTTCAATAGGCTAAGCAATAACCTCTACACTATGCTTTTCTTAGGCTAACCAATAACCTATACACTATGCTTTTCTTAGGCTAAGCAATAACCCTTACAAGAGTTGATTTCTTAAAGAAGGTGACTATACAAAAACACTCTAAGAGATACAGTTTGAGCTCAATTACAATATTTCTTAAATAGGCGGATATGAAAGTGTAAAACAAACTCACATAGCACTCTATGTAATGAAAAGATGAATGCACATGATGTATGTGTGTAAACTTCAATCAAAGTTGAAAGTAAGGCTCAAATGATATGTGCTCAAAGCATTTCAAAGTTTATTGAAGTTGTATTGCAAATCACATGTTCTTTTTCAAAAGACAACTTGTAAAGATTTCAATAACCAAGAAATGCAAGTTGTAAGAAAATTTAAATCATAAGGAACATGTAATGAAAGAGCAAAGATGTTTTCACAACTTAAAGATTTCCTATAAGATCATAGAGTGAAAACAACTAGTTAAAGTCTCAACCAAGTAGAGTGATCATGCATCAAATGGAAACAAGAAAGTTGAAGTAAGCATGATATATATAAGTAGGCAATGACTTGGTATGAGACTAAGTGATGAATCCTATAAAGAATAAATCAAAGATAATATAGAGGATTCAACACATCAAAGTTAACATGCTACAAGAGAGTTTCCAATAAGATATATTAGCATGTAACAAATGAGAAGAGTAAAGCATACTAAGATGTTTAACTTATGTAATCAAGCTTTGTCTCTTCAAGATGTTTCCCTTGCTCCTTTGTGTCAAACTTGATCTTGGGTTTGAAAAATGTTCAGAAGAAAAACTCCCAAGATTGGTCTCCAAAGAGACTCTCTAAAGCTCTCACACAAAACAAGGAGAGTTTTTCTTAAATAAGGAAAACAGAGTCCAACGGATCACTTGTCGGTTGACTGACAAACAGTGTTCAGTCGACCGACCCCAACGGTCAAATTTACAACGGTCATAAATTTTTGAAACAATTCTTTTGTCGGTTCACCGAGACTCATTCGGTCTACTGACATGGGACCGACACCTAACCGACAGAGAAAAAAGGACTAAAAACATGCTCTCTGGAAATGGAACCGACACAAAGTTCGGTCAGGTACTGGAACAGCTTCGGTAGACCGACAAGCTGACCGACAAAAAAACAGCTTGCTGGAAATGGAACCGACAAAGGCTCGGTTGAGCTTGGTTCACATGTCAGTTAGCTGACACTTGACCGACAAGCTGACCGACAATGTATACAGTCAGAGGATCTAAAGGTTTTGACTGGAGAATCTTTCGAACAAGGATAAACACAGAAAATAAAAGATTTCTAAGTCAAATAAAATTACATTTTGAAACAAAAAGAAATCAACCAAAGATATTTTGAATAAAACATGATAGGGTTAACTTCCAAAGATGATTTTCAATAAAACAAAATGCAATATTAAGATTAGGTGATGTGATGAAAATGAATGCATGTGTTAGCCATCAAATTGCAAACTACATAGATCTAACACAAACTTTTCATCGTAGATGTAATAACGCACATTTTCTAGGCAAAGATAACTGCTGCAAGCTCTAAATCGTGAGTGGCATACTTTTTCTCATGCTCCTTTCGCTAACGCAATCCATAGGCAACAACTTTTTCCGTCTTGCATCAAAACACAACCTAAGCTAATCCCTGAAGCATCTGTGAAGAGGAGGAATCCACCACTCCCAAAAGGCAATGTCAAGATCGAAGTTGTCGTCAACCTCTTCTTCAACAAATGGAAGTTAGTCTAGCAAGCATCTGAACACTCGAACGGCACGTTCTTCCTCGTTAGTTTTGTCAACGTCGCTGAAATAGTAGAAAACCCTGAACAAATCTCCAGTAGTACCCTACCGAGCCAAGAAAACTATGTATCTCATAAACATTCCTCAGTCTCTCCCAGTTCACCACTGCTTCTATCTTTGCCGGATCCACTGACAAACCGTCTATGAAGATAATATGCCCGAGAAACACCATTTTCTCCAATCTAAACTTGCACTTACTAAGCTTCATGTATAATTGGTTGTCGCGCAATAATTGTAAAGAAGTCCTCAAATGCTACTTATGCTCCTCCTTGGACCTCGAACAGACCTATACATCATCAATAAACACCATGGTGAACTTGTCGAGGTGTGGAGCAAAGATCTTGTTCATCAACGCCATGAACATTGCTGGGGTGATTGTTAATCCAAAGGGCATCACTAGGAACTCATAATGCCCAAAACATGTATGAAAAGTTGTCTTCTGGACGTCTTGCTCTCTCACTTGTAGCTGGGGATATCCTGATCTCTAGTTGATCTTTGAAAATTACTAAGCGCCCTGAAGCTGGTCGAACAACTCGTCGATGCATGGAAGATGATACTTGTTCTTCATTGTCGCCTGGTTTAATTGTCTGTAGTAAATATACATCCGTATCGATCCGTCCTTCTTCACGAATTTAACTGGTGCACCCCAAGGAAACATACTCATTTTGATGAAACCATTGTCTAATAACTCTTGCAAATGGGTCTTCAATTCTCGCAACCCTGTAAGAGCCATGTATAGGGAGCTTAAGAAATCGGTGATGTGCTAGGTGCAAGCTCGATAGTGAAAATCAATCTCTCTGATTGGATGTAAACTTGGGATCTCGTCAAAAAATACGTTTGGGAACTCATACCATCGGGTTCTTCTCCACTCCTCGGGACTGTTTGTCCTCCATGATAAACCCGATATAGCCTTCACAACCTGACTTCGTCATCCTCTCATCCTTCAGTGCTGATACAATATGGTACTAAGCTGCCTCTTCTCACCCATGAACTCAACTGTGTCATCCAATCCATAAATAGAGAGCCTGACGGTCTTCTTGAAGCAATCCATCACTGCCCGGTATCTAGCCAACCAGTTCATCCCCAAAATGACGTCAAAGTCATGCATGGGTAACACGGTCAGATTTGCAAACAGAATGTACTCCCCAATCTGCACTCGATACCTTGGGTGGTAAGTCTGATACACTACCGTCTTACCTACGAATGTAAACACAACTAGCGTGCAAGGCATCTCCTCTCCTATCCTACCAAGGACTAATGTAAATGCTGATGATACATATGAATGCGTAGCACCTATGTCAAACAATACTTTAACAAGCTGATCACAAATGAAAAAAAGTACCTTCCACCACATTCTCTATGGCTTAGGCATACTGAAGTGGGCCTCTGCTAATGCTGACACTATTGTCCATGGGGTCTTTGGTGACAACCTCACTACTGAGGCTGCCCTCTAGGCTGTTGGGGAGCCTGCTGACGATATTATGGCTGCTGTGGAGCACGAGGATGCTGCTGATGTTGTGGAGGTTTATACTACTGCTGATGTTGTGAGCAATCTAGCGTACTGGCGGAGCGGCAATCAGAGCTCTCTGAGGTGCTAGAAGCTGAAGCAAGGGAGGCTGCTCTCGTCGAAATGGGCAGTTTCTGGCCATATGCCCTTAGTCACCACAGTCAAAGCATGCACCGGGCTGACGCAGCTGCTATCGATGTTGATACTGCACCGTCCATCCTGCCGGCCTCTACCTCCTGAACTGCTGCTGCTTGTCTGCCCTGAGCGGTCCTACCCCACTTCTGCTGATGCATAGCCTCAATGCGCTGAAGACGCTCTGCCCAAAACACTCTCCCCACGGCATCCTCATAGGTAGTAGGCTCAACGCTGGTCATATGAAGCTGTATGTCAACTCTCAACCCCTCCACAAATCGCTAAATCCTCTCAGACTCAAGTGTGAAGAGAACCTCTGCGAAGCAGAAAGGCTGAGTAAAGAGGAGCTCGTACTGGTAAACTGTCATGTCATCCTGCATAAGTTCTGTAACTCTCTGAACTTCTGATCTCTGACGTGCGCCAGTATGAATTTCTTTAGAAAGTTGGTCCTGAATGCAATCCACGCAATCTCATCTACAAGCATATCATAAGGAGTTTGTATAGTCCTCCACCAATCCTCGACAATGCTGTGGAACATGTAGGCTGCTAGATGCACCCTCTGTCACCCCGAGCACTCAAAGACCCTGAATATCTTCTCCATCCACACGATCTAGTTGTCTGCAATCAAGGGATCCTCTGTGTCGAAGAACTTGATGGTCCTCTCTTGAGGAACTTCTCAAAAATCTCGTTCGAGTCCCTCTCCCGAATGGTCACAACTGCCTGAGCTGGCTGAACAACTCTCTCGATAACCTCCATGACCTGAGTCTGAAACTGTGTAAAGCTCTCGGTCTGCTGCTGATGAGGTGAAGCTTGGGTCAGGCTGCTCGCCAGCTAACGGTACACTAGGTGGTGCGTCCTCCATCGACATCCGTCAAGAGAAAGTAACTTTAGTTAGTTCGAGTCCAACACTTAAGATTGCACTAGTTCTACCCGATCCATTGTCCTTACACGTATCCCAACACAAAATCATCACCATGTACTAAAGTTTCTAGTGTGTTTTATTTCCTAGAAACTTGCCCACTCTGATAGCATAAAAATGTAATGCCCCAATTTTGAATATTGAGTTTACCGCCAAAGAGTATGGGAATATAGTGTACATATCAGATGAATAGTCCCATCATGCTCACCATAAAAGTCACTCGAAATCCAAAATAGAAATCACTCATGCCCCTAGTTCTAGCTCTCCAATCTCCGGCTCGATCTCTAGATCGGTCGGTCCCCATCTGTTCTCGTCCGCTAGGGGCACCTCGACGATCGCGTCGCCCTCGGGGTATGGGATAATACCTAAACACCAACTGATGGGTCAAATCCAATGATCTGGCAAAGCACAGTATACAAGAAACATAGGATGTATGCATCAAAAGAGAATAGAGATGATAATAATATCATAAGAATAACATAGGTACAAATGTTAGGCAGTCGAGCAAAATATAACAAGGAAAACCAAATTGAAAGTAAATCATCTAATCTCACCAACTATTAATGTAGCATATTCACACGAGTTGGACACCATAGGATTTTATGCCACTGCCCTCCCAAACTATAAACCAATCATGGCGGGGAAAGAAAGTATAATGCAAGGGATGACAAGCATTGCCAATAATAATAACAATATCATCGCTCTATAAACCGACACCGGAATCCTACGGGCCGCCTAACCATAGCTCATCATGATAGCTGCATCCTAAACAAATAGCTCCCAACAAGGATGATTGGTCCAATGGCTAAGCTTATAACATCCAAATGAATGTTTAGTGCGGACTTAAGAAAATAAGTAAAGGTATGTGTCTATCTAGGCTTGTCTTGCGCGAGCAAGGTCCTATCATATCCATATAAGGTTCAATGTACATGTCCAATCTATAAATACAATCCAAGTCCACTCATCATCCCAAAATAGGGTTGCAAATATAAATTATCCCCCGCTACTATCTCTACTCGAAAAAAGCAAAGATGTTAACCGAGTATCGTATCCACTGGGACAAAAATGCTAAGTTGTGTTGGTTCCTAAATTCCTAAGCTAATCCTAATAGAAAACAAAGTGTTGATTCTTAAACTAATCCTAATAGAAAATGAAGTGTTGGTTTGATGGGTTTGATTCCTAAATTAAAAAAAATTAAAAGGCAAGGTTTTTATTCAATTTGAGAAAAGTCTTAGGGTAAGAATCCACCTCAGCCCCATGCAATGGCGAATATAGATCTAGGGTTTCACGATCAATGCTTTAAAGAATCGTTTTGGTTACAAACCTTCACAGAGTCAACAAATAAGGGGTGCGGGTTTAGATCTAGGCATAATCTGTTTCTATGGCATGGATTATCTTATTTTTAACTCCACACACATTCAAGCACCATATTATATGACTGGTATTCTAAACTACAAGAATAAAATACCAATGAAAGAGATATTGCATTAATAAATAGAATCCAACAATGGATAACATCAAGGTCATATAATCAAAGCATTCAAAATAAAACCCTAGAACCTATACATCACCATATACACAAAACTAGGGCTTCATCACAATCCTAAGATAGAGATTTAGTTACTCATGGCGAGAGGCTGAAGAAGAATCTCTTACGAAATCCCATTCGCATTCTTCCAAAGCTCCCAAACTAGCCACCAGAACTTTTTCCAAGATGTATATACCTTAAAATTGAGTTAGGGCTTTTATTTATAGAGTTTTGGTCTCAAAAACCCTTCAAAATGTGGACCGAGGTGGTCTTCACCCGGTCCGGGCATCCAAACGCAAGGACATAATATGTCCGGGTTATCTTGCGAACCACAAACTTTCTGAGACCATATCTCCCTTGATATAGCTCCAATTTATACAATCTTAGGCTCCACGGATATCTACTTGAAAAGAACTTTCCAACGGTACATAGATTGCAGTAATCCGACACCCAGGTTGAAAGTTATGATCATTTCAATTTGCTGCTCCTGAAAATTCCGAGAATAATGGTGCAATTAAAGGAACTTCCAAGTTGGCATGCTATGGGGTGTCACGCCCCCGAACCGAAACCTCAGGGGCGGGAATGGGATTAAGCATAAAATATATTTTACTTCTCCCAGGATCCGCGTGTGTGAAGACAACACCTTCCAACACATTCTGAATATTTTGCGGAAGCATTTGTGGCGTTGCGACCCGAAGTCCGTGGCCATCGGATTCCGCGTCGCACTCAACCTCTAGCACATAGCTATTATATCAAGAATCATATCAGACTGGAGTAACCATCCCAATAAATTACAGAGCTGACAGTAACAGGATATTACATTCCCATATGTCGATTATAATAATTACCTGGTACTCCTTGAGTTAGAAGACATTCCGGGCTCCTTATGCACTTTTACTATTTTCAAAACTTAACATGAGCTTATGGGTAGCACTAGATGTTACAATAGCAAAAATCAAGATTATCAACGGTCCATCCTAGGCATGACATTAATCCGGAAACATCGAGCAACCTATTCAGTCACCGAAAGGAATAGAATTCGCGATAACCAAGGGAAAGACTTGTGTTTAGATATAAAGAAGATATCGCGTCGTTCCATCCCGTTCAAGATTGAAATGGATTGAACTTCGATGCCACCGAACCAACCGTGAGGCGTGTCGGCTCAAGACATTCTCACACATGGTCCAAACAGTCCAAAAAGGGTAGTCAGGGTCCCACCTAAAACCAAGAATTAGTGTCTAATCAACACCATTCTTTTCTTTTAGTTCCCTAGTCTTAGAGACCTTAGATTAGGGTATAATTGGTCTTAACACTAAGGTATATACCCCTAGGACTCATAGAAAGCCCAAAGGTTTCCAAACAAAAAAAAAACACAATATCAAATTTCACTGGACTCAAACTGAGTCCGATCGATCAGTCGAAATTTCTGTACCAGAAATGCACAAGGTCCGATCGATCGGCCCAAAAAGCCTTACAGTTAAAAGACAGGCCGATCGATCGGCCTGTAGGTCCGATCGATCGGACCTGGGCGTGCAGCAGGTCCGGGACACTGATTTTTCCTCCTCTTTTTCCTTTCCTTTCCAACACTTACACAATCACATAGAACTATAAACAAGATGGTTTAAATATATGTTTCCAAGACATTAAAATGAGCTAAATAGCTCCTCATTTCAAGTTTCTCCTTTTCCATTCTTTCCATTCACAATAAATCTCAAGGTGGAGAAAACTCATTCATGTGAAACCATTTGAAACCTTGACAATATGATGCATACATTTTCCAAGCATGAACAAGAGGGAAATAACTCATCAATAAGCACATTTCGAAATCCATATTAATCATAGTAAAGACAACTACTAAAATCACCAAAACCCTTAATGAAACAAGATTTTTCTCACAAAACATGTTAATAATCAAAACAATCCATTCATCCACTTGCCTTTGACTCTAATCAAGCAAATCAAGCTCCTAATCACCTCTCAAGCTCAAGATCCACAATCTTTGCAAAAACCCCCAAAACAAACCCTAAAATGGGTTAAATAATGAAATGACAATGGAACATTTCAATAATCAAGGTGGAGCTTCTCTAAGGCTAGAAGATTACAAATCTAGAAGATGAAGAAGAACACTTACTTGCAAGGTCCTCTAATGGACAAGGTAAGCTCAAAGGAAGTCTTGTGATGGAGGGTTCTCTTCACAAATGGTATCAATGGAAAGCTTGCAAGATGAGGAAGAAGAAGGTGGTCTCCATTTCTTGATTGATGAACTATTGGTGTGGCTTGGAGATGAAGAAGCAAGAAGAAGAAGAGAAACACAAGGGAAAAACCCTAGGTTCAGCTGGAACAATGGTGAATGAAATGAATGAAGGAGATGTGTTCCTCTTATAAGCAAGTGAGGTTTGGGTCCCACAACTTAAAGAACTTGGGTGGCTGAAATCATCTAATTCGGGACCCCGGATGGATTCGACGAAGAAGGAAGAAATGATCGTCGAAATATCTAGTTTCCAAAAAGTATATGTTTCACGGATTTCGAGAATATCGAGTTTTGGGTACAGATTTGGTGTGAAAAGACTGTTTTGCCCTCAAGGCCAAGAAATCGGGTTTCGGGTTCTCAAATGGATACGGGATCAACATGAAAGTTGTAGGGTTCCTCAAGATGAATGCAGCGGGCCAAAAACAAAATACGAAACCAATCGAAAAAATCTCACAAGTAAAAGCAAAGCCGAAAAGGGAACCCCCAAAGGGCCCCACAAGCTACCAAAGCACTCAAAAGGCCAAAACTAAAAGAAAAACCATTCTAGCTCACAAACTCAACCCAACAAATACTAATCCCACTAAAAGAACTAATCCACAAATAAAACAACACTAATCCAAGAGATAAGGGGTCGGGTTCTCACATGGGGTGAGTGGGACCCATGTTGGACGTCCAAAGCACGCTTGGACTCTTTCTTTGCTTTCTTATTTGATTCTCTTTCCATATTTAACACGCTTCCTTACTTGCAACTCCAGTTTGGCATGCTTTGTGAGGTTTCTTCCATTTTAGCTCTAAGTTTCTTACAATAAAATAACATAATTAAGCTAATTAATCTCATCCGATGGTATAACCAACTCCTCATTAAGGGGCTTAAAATGTATCTTTTAGGCTCTCATCATCCACCATTAAGTCCATCGCCACAAGCCACCTTGTCATGGTCTTAGTCCAATACAGTCCAAGGACATCATCAATATTAAGTCCAGTAATATTCAGTCCATTTCCCATTGATAAATGGGTTACAAATCCATAATAACAATCCTCTTCATTCTAAGGTATCATACTCATCCATTCGTAAGCCATATGATGGCCCGCCTAGCCGCAACGACGAGTCAATGATCTCTAACCCATAAATCGGGTCACCACCAGGAAATCCTAGGTTCAGGTTAAGAGTGAACATCAATTAACCAAGTATAACATACCCCCACAATAAATGGAAGGAATTACAAGGTTCAACCTAAGTCTTGTCCCCCCTTTCAGGTCCTAGTTTATGTCAATAAATTCAATTCCTAAATGAATTTCAGATGCCAATGATAAGTGTATTTCGTGCTTCTGAAGTTACGGTGATCTTCGAAAACATTTAAGAGTTGAATCAAAATCCAAATAATACACTAGACCTATTACGGTGGTCCATTTGAGTCAAGGATGAGCCAAACCCTACACTCAGGCTTGGCATATCAGTAGAAGTCCATTTGGATGGTCAATGGGCCCCACAACAGATCAAATCTCAAAATTACACAAATCCAGAACTGCACTATCTGCAGTGTATCCGGTCGACATCATGGCCAGGATGTCGACCGGGCACTCTTGGGAGGTCAGAATTTTGAATCTTAGGTCGACATCTAACTCAGTGTATCCGGTCGATATCATGGCCAGGATGTCAACTGAGTACACTGGGATTCCTAGACATATACTTCGCAGGCAAAGTCCTGCTCTTGAAATCCTGTAGTGTATCCGGTTGACATCACATCCACGATGTCGACCGGGTACACATGGATTTCTAAGACTGATAGAAATTCAGCTCCCAACTAAACCCCTGAGTTCCCTTTATATCCGATTGACATCACAATCAGGATGTCGACTGGGTACACTGAAAATTTGATTTTTCATATTTATGCAACTTTTCCAATTCAATCCAATTTCCATCATAATTCATTCAAAATTCGTCCATCCATCACAAAACCATACCCAAACATCAAAACCACTCCATCCATCACAAATCCATCATCAATTGGGCCATTGATCTTCCAAATGAGAGATCTCATCCACTAATAGCCAAGAATCAATAAATAAAAAAAAAATAAAGCTCATTGATATTGATGTGACTAAAACTTGATCCATGTCCCAAGTATATCCAGAGAAATCAAAACACAAGGTCTTACCGGAGCTTCAGGAAAGATTAGTATGCACGAGCCATTTGAATAAAATACTTCAACAATAAATATTATAAAATTCAAATTCGCGGATTTAAGAATAAAATAATCACCAAATTGCAACGAATTGAATTCTTTATAATATTTCTGACCAGTTTCGTCTCCTGGACCCACTCATGAATTTGGTGAGTCCAGGCCCTCTGCTGACGGTGTCAGTCCTAAAACTCCATCAACTTAGGAACAATGTTATTTAACCACAAGTGCACAGTTGTCTATTTGAGACAGTAACTAATACAGGTAGAACCCACAAGGAGCTAGTTAAAGAAACTTTTAAATAAAGAAAATTAATTAATCAAAGAAGATGAGTTTTTAAATGAGTTAACGAAAAGAAAATCACACAATCAATTAGAAGATGAAAAATAACAATTGATAAAAATGATTAAAGCATAAGAATCCAACAAGCATCCACCCGTTTATTTATCAAGTAATCATAACTTGGTCCAACTTCTTCTTCAAACCAAAGACAAATCGATGTTTTTGACTTGGATAATTTAACTTTAAAAGCCTTTTTAATTAACAAAAATCCAAAATTCAAGACTATTTCACCTCAGAGAAGTATAGAAATAATTTAAGCACTGCCCATCAAAGGTAAGCATAATCCGTCAAAGCAAAACTCAGTCCTAAGTATGGACTATCAAACCTAAGCATGAATAATCAAAAATAAATTTCTATTTTCAGAAATTAAGAATGGAGGTTTGCCTAGGGCACGAAGGTAAGTCTATTAATCATTATGCACATAAATATGGAACACAAATTATAACTACTCATTAAATAAATAGGCGATTACTTATCTTCATCCATGGCTCCAATCAAAGAAATTAGCCCGCCATAGCAAAGGTTACTTCTTGATTTATCATTAGAAGTGTACCTTTACAACTTCTCTTTCACAATAATCTTCCTTCAAAAGAAGTCCTTGGACATGGCCCAAAGATACCAAAAGACAAAATCACTGAAAAGAAGAAGAGGGAAGATGAGATGGAGCCGGCCTCACCAATCTCTTGCAAGCACTACACACGGCCTCACCAATCACTCATGAGTAGCACTCACGGCCTCCTTTTGCGGTCCCTTCTTTCGGTCTGGCCTCCCCAATCTCTCGCAAGCACCACACACGACCTCACCAATTACTCATGAGCAGCACTCACGGCCTCCTTTTGTGGTCCCTTCCTTCAGTCCGACCTCTCCAATCACTCGTAAGCAATCCTTTTTATAAGGGTGCATAGGGAACAAATATCCCTGTTCATCTAGTTGGTGTAGTGAGGTTCATCAAGTGATTGGCTTCGGTTGCGGTGCATGTACAGGTCTTCACGTGGTATGCACAGGTCTTCAATATATCAGCTGTGACAATCCATCTGCGCTCACACCTATGGGTGGTGCTCTCGTGTTCAAGTGTGGGTCTCACATATAGCTTGTGTGGACTTTTCTTCTCCTTTGTTTCTCTCCTAAGGTGGGTTCCAAAAACACGAAGATACCATCCAAAAATAATCAAGAAAAATTATTTCATGTGTCAATCAAAAGTCATGAGAGATTTAGATGGCATTTTTCATGATTTTAAGTGAAAATGTGGTTTTTCAAAGGATGTTGACTTAAAAACATAAAATCATCATTTCCCAATGAAATCAAGCATGATTAGATGATTAAGTCCTTAATTATTAAAAATTAATGATGAAAAATGTGCAATTTTAAAGACTCATCACCAAACACCCTAATTATTTTACTTTTTCTCCCTCATTCCCTCATCTTCCTCCTTTCCCCTCATTTCCTTAGCAGCCTCTCCTCCTTGGCTCCTTCTCTTCCAAGTTTCAACCACTCTTGAGTCTTAAGCCTTCAAAAAGTCATTTTATTTGGTAAGAGAAAATCAATTTAATTGGGTACCCTCCGTCACCGACACCGTTACTTTCTATCAAACAAATATTAATTGTGCAAGGGAGGCTTGACCCACCACCATGGCCCGCAAGACCTTTTCATGCCCCTCACACCCATTTTGAGCCGTATGGATACTACCAGCCATCTCAATCTAAAGAGAATGAAGATAGTTCATCTTCTTATTAAGAGCAACCTGAATATGGTTATGGGTATGGGACTGTAGCGCAACAGAATGAAGCATATTTTTTCAGCCCATACCGAAGAAATGATGATGATGTTGCATTGGAATTAGGCTGTCATACTCATCAATCTCTCTCTCCAGTCCCCCCTAATTTCAGGTAAATCATAAACCTTTTGATGTCCAAGTGCTTTATAATTCGTCTTGCCATCATGTTTCAAATTTTAATATGTTATCTTCATTATTGAATTTCACAACTTGTTTGATAATTGATTGGCTGATAATTGATATGTGATCTTTATTTTCTTATATTTTGCATTAATAAATAAATCATAAGCCAAAATAATGGTCACATTTTATGAAAAACTAGAGAAGACAACGACACAGGACTTATGACTTAAGGTGGCCGATATTTTGATTTATTGTTGTTACTAATGGAAAAAATATTGTTTTCCAGCATTTTCTAATATTCTGGATTTTTTGTAGAATTTTTTGGATTAAAAAAATTCACACTGCGACGTCCGAGACGGACTGATACCAATACCGTATCGGTTTTTCGGCTTGGGCAATACCGTGATTTTGAACCATGGTGTTGTGTATGTGAGAGAGAGAGAGAGAGGTGGGTTGGTGTTAGGATTTTGAGTGTTGGCTAAATTCATGAATCAGACAAAACCTTGGGTCTTCTAAGTTGTAACTTTTATTTAGAAAAGGACTCTGAAGATAGAAGATTGGAATGACTCTAAGAAGAAAGTCTGAAAGAATTAGAAGAAAAAGGTTGGAGAAAAGAGAGTTGAAATCCCGGATCAACCAGAATGGGGTCCACTCGAGCGACCACATCATCCGCTCGAGCAAACATGAGTCAAAAAGCCAGACGCCTGACATAAGTTGTTTTTGTGCTGAAACAGAACCTCATCCGCTCTAGTGGACAAGGTAACAGAGTCCTAGAAAAATTAGAAACTTTGTTCTAATTGTGCCCAAATTGATTGTTTTAATCTTAATCAAGTTAGACAACCTTAAGCACAATCTAAGGGCTATTTAAAGGACTCAAGGGCTATTCTAAAGCGATGCCTCACCTCTTAAAGTTCCGAGTTAGTGATTATTATTGAGAGAATTCAACTCTACAGATTTATTAAAGAGTTGTACTGACAAGTTCTCTAGAGCCAGTTTCTTCTGCATCTTTTGTAGCAAATTATCTTCTTGCAAGAAGATTTGAGGATTCAAGCGCATGATTGAGTCTGTTACAATCAGCAATGTGAAGTCGTAGAAGTGTGAAACGACACAATGTAACTTCAGTCCTTAAGTAGAGAATATCTGTGGAGGAAATCTGAGTTTCTTGTAATTGCAAGATTCATAGTGCTTGATTATCGGTCCAGTTCCGACCCATGGTTTTTCACCCGGTTAGGGTTTTCCATGCAAAATCCGGTGTCCATGTAGTGTGTGCTTGTGATTTTATTTCCACTGCATATTGTTTATTTCTGCACACTTTTGGGCCGATTTATGGAATAGACCAATTTAGAGATTTCGCATCCTAAAACTTTCAATTGGTGAAAAGAAAATGGTAAAAGAGAGATGTCACGTGTTTTGTTCACATGTGTCATGAGAAAAGATGTTGAAAACTTTTTGAGATTGGACAGGAAAGTGGAATGGGAGAGGGATTGTCAAACAATAGAGAAGAAAGAACGGAGGAAGTGTCATAGAGAGGTGAGAAGCAATGTTTGAGACACAAAAGGTAAGATGGAAATGGAAGTGAAAGCATGCAGGTAATGTGATCTTATTAACACACATTGTCAGAATAATAAGTGGAGAGAGAAAGAGCATGCATGCATCTCACTTCCCCTGTCTACAAGTTTGGTGAGAAGCAAAATTATTGTGGGGAGTTACATTTGGTTAAACGAGAGTGAAAAGGGGAGTTCTATTGGCACCACAAAAATTTCTCTTCCCATCGAATTTCTCTCCACACCCATGTATAACATTTGAATGTTTATTGGTTTTACTTTCCGCACCCATCCACATACCCAAACTACCCCTGCCATTTAGACCTGCTCTCCTCTCTCTACTCACACACGTTCTCCACCTTCCCGTAACGCCTGTAATTCCTCCAGCCCTTGATTCATCTGTCACACATTCATTTTGACGATTAGGCAAGTGAAGGGACCGAACCACAGTCTTTGAATCAATTTGCTGCGGTCATTTTCAACGAAGAAGGCAACATCACCGATATATTTAAATCAAGGGTGAGCTCACCACCATCCTCATTGTTGTATTTTTGCAAATAGTTGTTTGTATCCACTATTTTGCATGAATATATGTTGAAGGGATACATATGTTTTGAATGTTATCACATATTTGTTGTGTATTCGCACTGTAGTGAGTGATTCAAACTCCCTTTTTTTTATTTTCCGCACGATATGTTCGATACTGAAAGTTCGAACATATTGAAAATGTTCGGATTGTAAGTTCCGAACATATTAAGAATGTTCGGATTTTAAAGTTCAAACATATCTTAAATGTTCGGAAGTGATTATTCAAACATATTGTGAATGTTCAGAATTTAATGTTCGAACACTGACTGAATGTTCATAACTTAAAATCCGAACATTCCATGAAAATTTTGAACAGACAGTGTCGAACAATAACTGGTTAATGCAGTTTTTGTGTTTTACACTCTTCTTCCAATGTTTCATCAGAAATGGATAGGTCAAGCTGTTCCAGGGTAAGACTGACAGCTTCCAACAGAAGGCGCCATCGAAGAATTGAAGAGGTGGTAGAAGAAGAAATTGAGGAACCGGAATATGATTTTGCAGAGGGCAACGAAGAAGGAGCCCCTGTTGAACAACTTGATGAAGAAGTTGTCAGTGAACAAGAAATAATTGCGGGGCCAGAAGATCGTTCTTTGTTGCCCAGTTTCAACACACACATAGCTGCATACATTTGGCATCACAGGTATGTTCTTGCTTTTTACTTTTTATATCATGGTCAATGCATTAGTTATACAATCTTCAATAATGTACCATTTCTTGAATACAGGAACGGGTTGCGCTGAAGTGTTTGAACCATGGACAGAAAATACAACACTAGCATTTAAACGAGAGCGACAGGTTTAGAGACTTAGTAGCTAGATCTGACTTGAGTCCACTTATCACAGCATCATATCGCTCTGTTAGTAAGATCCTTGTATCTTGTTTTGTGGAAAGGTGGCAACCTGAAACAAACACCTTTCACATACCGTTCGGTGAGATGTCCATTAGTCTATATGATGTTGCCACCATACTTGGGATCCCGGTGACTGGCCGTTCTGTTGCGTACCATGGTAGATTGTCATATCAAGATGTTCATTCACTACTTGTTGATTACTTAGGAGTTTATCCAAATGAGGCAAATGATGAGCTGTAGCTGGTTCGAGGCCAATGTGTAAGATTAGAGTGGTTAAGAGGGAGGTTCTCAAACAAATCTGATGAAGATGGAAAGGACATGATTGATTGTGCAGTGAGAGCATATCTTCTGTATTTATTAGGATGCACATTGTTCACCGACAAGATTGGCACACGTGTGCCAATTATATATCTGACGCTCTTGACAGACTTGGAGCGTGTCCGTACATATGCATGGAGTGCCACTGCTCTAGCTTACTTGTATCAACAGTTGGGATTGGCTACCCGTCATGAAGTCAAACAAATTGCCGGATATCTTACGCTGCTAGAGGCGTGGATTTATGAGCATTTTGAGTGTTTGGCTCCAACTCCCAACATTTTGAGTGTTTGGTCATTTCAGGTCACATGGGATCCTTATTACGATGTTAGGCAGCACCATCCATTTAATCAGGTTGCCTTCTACCGTGGGTGTATTAAGTGCATAGACGTTGTTGAGCCCTCTCATCCAGATAGGATCCTTAGGCAATTTGGTAGGGTGTAGACTATTCCATCAGCCCCGTTAGCCCCGATTCGTGCTGCACGAGGCCCGACCGCAGGAGCGTATCAGATTGCTTATCAATATTTTGATCAAGTCTGGGAAAGATAGAATGATCACCAACTGTCTGGGTTGAATCGAAGCACACCCGTTCGACGTCCTTCTGATTGCGTACCAAATTACGTGGATTGGTACGCAAGAGTATCATGGAGAGTGCTTCAAAACCCTAACCTCCGATCAGATTATCGCCCACGTCCTCGAGCTAAGCAGTCTAGTGCAGACATTGATTATGAGATGGTATGGTTAATATACCAAATTATAATCCTTTTTTTTATTTTTTTTATTGAACTCATGAATTAATCCATTGAATTGCAGCGCAATGCAGGTGCCCTAAGCATCCTTGATAGAGTCATCGAGAGGGGTCCGTAGGGTTGGATTGAAGTCCCTTATGGTATATACACTGCAGTCGATCAGGCAGCACATGTTCTGCGTGGAATGTCTATCGAAGAGGTGGAGCGCACGGTACGACACCCCAGTATGACTGCTTGTTCTTACCCCGCAGGGACATTTGATGATTTATGAGTGAATTCCATGTGTTCTATTACTAA
The DNA here is from genome assembly GCA_038049695.1 of Cinnamomum chago. Lineage (NCBI taxonomy): Eukaryota > Viridiplantae > Streptophyta > Magnoliopsida > Laurales > Lauraceae > Cinnamomum > Cinnamomum chago. Next base: position 33,701,661 of record CP142461.1, read on the forward strand.
AATATAATGTAAATGATCTTTATGGGTTGTATGGATTGGCATTTGTCAACCTTTTTTGGTTGTATGGATTTCATTGCCAGCAAATTTTGGAATATGTTGTAAAACAAATTATGAATATAACCCAATTGCAAATTATGAACCAGCATTTCTTGATCTTTTTCTCACTGCTCTAGGTTTTTCTTGTTTTTTTGGTTTGTGTTCCAATGATGCCTTAATGCTAATGGGAGCAGGTGAGTGAATATCCTGAGCAGATTGTACCATCTCAAAAGCACTTAGTTCTCTTCTGGTGGATGTATCAATCCTACTACGTGGTCGCCCACGGGTTCGGGTCTTAACTTCGGGTTCTAACAAAAAGGTACTGTCTGGAGTTGACAGTTCTCTCATCTTCTTTAAGAGTTGCAGTTTTCTTGTTTGATCGTATTCATTGAACCGCTGTTCAAGTAATCCCAACACCGCCTTGCAGTCCAACTCCAGAGTTGACCGCTTCGAAATGGTACAAGGATGCATGTCAAGCTTGGCCCAATGCGGGTGTATACATTGAAGGGGAATTGGCTGTCCTTCTGAAACATATGCAGCGATCTCATGTGCATATGGTAACCCGTGTGTGGCACGAATAATACATTCACATGCAATCCTATCTATTCCAACCATACTTGATCTCTTAGTTTCTACCAATATTTTCTCCATCGCATTTCGTGAGATGTTCCCACGAAGCTCCTTAAATTCTGAGGGCTTGAAACTGTGTTCCACGATTGTCTTGCTCTTCTCGAATGATGCTTTAATACTTGCATGATGTAATTCAAGCAAGCTATGTGTTTTTGCCTAATTTGACTCAAAAGTACCCTGAGATAATCCAAGTTGCCTGTTCAACTGTGAATGTGAAGACTCGGCCCTATAGTAATAACATTAAAATTAATTGGTTTGCAAAAAAATAAATTAAGAATACTTATAAATTATCAATTATGGGATAATGAAAGTACAAGGCTCACCTGTTTGATGTAGTATTTCCAAAATGCATGCATTTATCTACCCACGCTGAGACAAATCTCTCATTGTATTCATCTAACCAAATATCCTTCACATACTGCAGTGCTGAAGGATATGTTACGAACTCTTGATTTAACTTACGGAGATTATCAATATACTCTTCTTTTGTGGAGGAATGGATCAACATATTCCAATACAATGTGAATATATCCCACTTTTCCTTTGTTTCAAACAACTTCTTACATTTCGTTAGGACATTCTTGTTTATATGTCATTTGCATAATAAATGTCTCGCATTAAGGAATACACCTTTGATGGCTTTCATGAGTGATAATTCTCTGTCTGTCACAATAACATCAGGAAGAGCATCCTCACCAATAATAGAACGTAATACACTCAAAGCCCATGCATAGTTGCTTTCGTGTTCTGCTTCAATGTAAGCGAAGCACACAGAGAAAGTCATGTCTGTTGAAGTCACTCCAACAATCTCTAATAAGGGCATGCGATACCGGTTGGTCTTGTAAGTGCAATCCATTATTAAGACACGAGGAAATGCCCGCAACAACTCTATGCTTTTTGGATGAGCCCAAACCAAATCAGTGATAGTGTCACTGTCCTCACAGTTCCTGTGGCACTCAATGTACTTATGCTCTGTCAACTTTCCCATGAGTTGTTGCATCTGTGTCCTCCCACCTCGCTCAACATCTCTATGCCTGTGACGAGCATTGCAAATGGTCTTAATTGTTGTTACATTTAATTCACTTCTTTATTTTAACATAACCAGAATGTCTTTCGGTCGCACCATGCTCTTAGACATATCAATCATCAATCTTGTTTTCTCAATCTCCCTGCGAATGAATGACCCTTTAGATACTCTGCAGCAGGGTGATTATGTACACCACATGCAACTTTCAACATCCAATCATCAAAAGTATCCAACTTTTTACCCTTTAATGTAAAAGGGCATCCACATTTCTTCGACCCTGTTTGCTTGATCTTCTTCTTAGAAGGCCCCTCATAATTGGTCTTACTATGCTTGAAATAGACGCTTCTCTCACATGCTAGGACAACTCTAGCTTTTATTACAGGCCTTGCAGCATTTGATACCTTTATGATGATGACGAAACCATTTCTTTTACCCACGTCACAAGCCCAGTTCACCATTACATCTCGACTGTGAAATATCTGAACACATAACCATTGAATAAGACATTAGTAACACAAAATATTTATTCAAATTGTAATTTAATATGTCTTTGTAATTTAATGTCTTACTTCTTCGGTTGTAAACGCATCTGTAAAGTCCGCCACATAGGTTGACTGAACTTGGCTTTTATCTGTGGATTTCTACAGTGAGGAGAAAGAAAATGTTAATTACTGTGGACCGTTCGGACATATACAGCCGCACATCAGTAGAATGTTCGAAATATTATAACCGAACCTATAGTATATGTTCGGTTATAAATTTACGAACATTCTACATATGTTCGGAATTTAACTCCCGAACATTCTAAACATAGTACATTTGTTTGGAATTTAATGTTCGAACATTCTACATATGTTCGGAATTTAATGTCGAACATTCTACATATGTTCGGAACTTAATTGCCGACCACGCAACATATGTTCGGTTGTATCAGACCGAACAGAACACGAGAAACAAAATAAAACTTGAAAACAAAAGTGGCGAAAAAACTCAAATAATCAACCAAACTTACCTTTCCGCTGCTATTAGGAATGCAAGACACGATTTCCCTTTTTACTTCCTTCTTCATTGCAATGTTTGGTTCGATTAAACTACAAAAAATAGAGTTTTCGTTTTATAGAAGCAAGAAGATTTAAGATGGAAGGAGGAGAAGTGTGGGAGAGTTGTACAATACTGTAGAGAGAGTGAAGGAAGAAGGAATTGTGTGAAGTGCAGTGGAGGAAAGGGAGATGAGTGAGTGTGGGAAGACGACCGGTGAAAAAGGAAGGAGAGATGAGTGAGTGTGGGAAGAAGGAAGGGAGAGAGTAGTTATGTGTGTGAAGAGAAAGTTATTTTTTCTTTTGCATAATGAGATGTCCATTTCAGTAATTTCACATAAAAATATTATTGTAAAAATAATAATAATAATATCTGCGGTGGGAAGAGCAATTTTCGTGGTGCCAATAGAACTCCCCGAGTGAAAATTTTGTTTAGAAGTGGTAAAAAGATAGTGAAAACAGGCAAAGAAAACAATTGGAGAATTTCTTTCTTGTGGACAAAATTAGTCTATGAAAACCAGATGGTGGATATGATTGTTTTCTCTTTACCCAACATCCTTCTTATGATCATTGCATATTGGAGCCACAACTAATATATATAAGTTCTATACATATAAATTCTTATATATGGATGTACAAAATATCATCGTTTTGTAAGCTTTTTGTTTGTTCTTATACATGGGGCCCACATACGATCGATCGAGTCCTTTCATGCTTATCAATTGGAACTAGTCTCTGCTTGTCTTTAACTTTGATGAAAGTCACAATTGGATATATTTACAAAAAAAAAAAATTGTTCAGGACAATATACAAAAATGAAGGGCTAAAGTCACGGGATCTAAGTGATATTGTGCAGAATTTACAGTCATTAAACTCCAACAAGTTAAAAATGAAAGGTCAGGGTCATTGGATTGGATTGATATTGCAAACACACCTAATTACTTCATAAGCTATCCATTGATTGTTTTGATCTTGATTGTCATGCATTTATGTAGAACCAAAAAAGTAGCCTTTTCAAGATACACTATAATTTATAAGATAATGTCAGACGCTACCCTTAAAGAAATAATGGATTTAAAAAAATCAATGACCCCTATTATCAATGGCAACAAAACTGAAGTCATCAAGGAGCCAAGTCAATAGATAAATAGATTCAACTTATACAAAGAAAATTTTTTTTATTGGGCTATGGTCAACCCAGGTAAGGATACCATATTTGTGGCATATCCTACCTAGAAAAATGAGGAAACAGGTCAAACAGGGTTGGTGCCATATGGGGTATAGGTAATATTTTTTTTATTGGAGGAGATTGGATGTCATCTGATTTTACATCTCTCCTCCAGGTGGCACTCCGGATCCAAAAAATGAGGGCTCTTAATTTCAGGGATATAATCATCCAAGGAGACTAATTCTCTGCTCATCAAAGTGGGCCCCACAAGGCTAATCTTCAAAATTCCCATCATCAATGTTCCTGATTGGACTAGCTGATAGGCAGATGGCTATGCATGTAAAAGTTTAAGAAAGGAAGCATATCTTTTACTTAGGAGACGGATCCCTATTGGGACGAATCACAGGGTGTCAGATATTGGGAAGAAGAAAAAAAAAAATTTAACAGAGGAGATGGGATATCATTAATTTAACATTCTCTCCCCCCACGTAGCCAAACAAGGGGATCCGGGGATCCTTTACTTATAGCCGCTAAACGTGGACTTGTACCTTTTAAATTTGGTACTCTATTTATAGAGGAATTTACCAAATAAATCTCTGTAGGTTCCTATACCACTCATGGGGTCCCAAAAAAATCGTATTATTGGATTAGGTCCTCAAGGGCTGTATTTGTATTTTTTTTTGTATTTTGGCTATATGGTCGATATCGGCCATAATCAGTTACAACCATCACGCGCTGTGGCCCTTTTCCCTTTTTGTTCGACCATCACTTTCCCCCATTCCCTTTCGTCTCTCGCTGTCAACACTCTCCCCCTTTCCAGTGGTCCCAAGCACTTTGGCGCCAATTTTTCGAAGGTGGCTGGTATGGAGGTACGTTTCTTCCTCATTTCAACCCTTTTTCTTTGTGCCTTGGATTTTGAATGAAGACGTGTTGTTCTAGGGTTCGGTTTGATGGCTCTGTTATTCTTTTCTTCTTCTCCTCATCTTCTCATCTTCTTCTCATCTTCATTACCCATTGTGCAGACGTGATATCTAGATCTCCAACTTTAAATTTGACATATTGAATTGTATATGGCCGATATCGGCTATATTTTATAAATCTCCCCCAAACGAGGCAGTTTATGAATAGCTTCTTCCGGGTTGATGCGCGTGACTTGTAGAATAATGGAGTTAGAGTCGTGGAATCTATTGTGACGCACAAATCTATTATTAAAGACCATTTCTGAGTTCCAGAAAGATATAAGCATCAAGTAAAATGATTAAAAGCTTACAATTATGAACAAATATGAAGTAAGAGTCACAATCAGTTTGAATGCTTTAAGCACTATAATTGTTATTGTTCCATTATGTCTGGACCAGTGTAACATACCTTCTGTTGAGGAATCATCAGAAGACTCCACCTTTTCTTGATGTAACATACAAACTACTGTATTCCACAGGCATGAAGGTACTAAGTTGCTTTTCTAGCTTCTCTAAGAATTGATGTTCCACTAGTACAAAAAAATGGACTATCAACATTTGTAGAAAAATAGAAATCCAAGGAAGATAATTGAGTGAAAAGGAAGTGCAGAATTTCATCTCCTTTCAACAAAGAAAAACCAAATTGGTGAAGGAAAAAAAAATGAAATTCTAATATCCAAATGATCAAAACATAAAACAACAAATTTCAGGTAGAAGAAGACTTTATATTGAACTATTGCTCTATCTATTTTAGCCAACAGACTACACCAATTTATAGGTGTTTACAGATGACTTACTTGCAACTAAAAGAAAACTTCAACTGACTCAACTAAGCCACCACTACTTCCTATATTTGTGGCACTACATATGAATGTGCAAAACAGGTAAAGACCTGATCAAACAAAGACTTGGTCATGACATGACCCTTTATTGAAACAAAACTGACACAAATAGTTTGAGTTTATTCAATCTCCAACAGCCTTCCTTAAACTCAAACTTTCAAAGCTACAAACCCCCAACCCCAACTTGTGTTTCAACTTGTAGAATGGTTCAGCTTGCAATGGCTTAGTGAGAATATCGGCAACTTGATCTTCGGATTTGCAAAACTCCATGGCAACATCCTTTTCTTTGACAAGCGCACGAATGTAATGAAATTTGATTTCAATGTGCTTGCTCCTCCCATGAAACACCGGATTTTTGGTGAGAGCAATGGCCGACTTCTTGTCACAGTAAATCGTCGTAGTGATAGTCGGCGTCTGATGCAGCTCCTCACATAATCTTCGCACCCAAACAGCTTGACATGCACTAAAGGATCACAATCAACCACCTGATGAATTCACATTCAACGTGTATGTTTGTAAGTTACCGACATTCATATTCTTTTACTGGAAGGTGAAGGACAAGCCCCCAAGTCTCCGAAGGTTCTACTATACAACCAAAGCCTTCACGTGTCGGAGGGAATTCGGCAAGGAGAGGTATATTGTATCCCACAAAATCAATTACACATTTCAAAGTATCGATGCACATTGTTATTGGATATATTCGTTTTGTACTTGCTAACCACATTTGGCAATTGTTACGTTGCTAGGATTTTGGACGGCTGAGATGCATACCAACCAATCCGGACCGAAATATATGGCAGCTGACAAAACAACAAAAGGCATACGTGAGGCAGACGGGCCTCCACTACCTAGCAGAAATCGATCGCATGGTCATTGATCATGCGCTAATAACCGGTCTAGTCGAAAGGTGACGCCCGGAGACAAATACCTTCCACTTTCCGTCGGGTGAAGCAACTGTCACCCTGGAAGATGTTGCATAAATCTACGACCTACCCGTAGATGGCCCACCTGTAGCTGGACGAACTTTCCCGGGGAAGCTCGTAGCGTCGGTGTGCGAGGAGGTACTTGGCATTCGACCGGAGAAGCGTGACTACCATCGTATAACAGTGAAGTTCAAGTGGCTTGAAGACAATTTTGCAGCTGCCGAGCTTGAGAAAAAAAAGAAGCATAAAAAATACAAGGATTACGAGATTCGGGCAACGCGAGCCTATCTTTTCTTTCTAGTGTCCGGTTAGATCGTTTCGCAGACTACTGGTGCCCGTGGACCGGCCTACATACTAGAGCTGTTCAAAGAATTTAAACCGTATGCCTGGGCACCGGCTTGTCTCGCGAATCTGTATAAGATGTTGACCAATGCCTCTCGATGGGGTCCGGAGAAGCTAGTTGCTGTGGAAGAGGGGAAAGATAAGCAAGGTGAGCTTGAAGGGCACCTGTGCAGGACGCCAACCGGGCCTCTACAGCTATTACAGGTCTTTATTCTCATAATGACTGTTAGTTTGAATTTTTAATTTAATTCGAACTAACTCTTTATTGTGATGTAATCTGGTGCAGATATGGGCTTATACAAGGATGTCAATCGGAAGGTGTCCTAAGCCAAAAGACTCGTGGCAGGGGGACATACAATTCTCACTATGCAAGACATGGATGAAGAGGTTGGCTGAAAAATCCACCACTCACCTCAGTTAAGGAGGTGAGAGGACAGTTAAACAATTTGAAAGTTGACGAGGTAAAACAAGAAATTGACTAGCTCCTTAGTTCGGTGTTCGATTATATGCATTCTATTTTGCTGAGATACTGGACTAACTGTTTCGTTGCTGATGTGTATTGCAGTTCATATGGCAACCATATGAAGGGTACAACCCAAAGTTTCTTTCAAATGTCTCTAAAGTGGATCGCACTCTCCTACATTCGTCCACTGTTCTGATATGGTATTGGATTGTCGAGTGCCACAACACTTGGTGTGTTATGAAACAATTCGGGCTCAAACAAATAGTCCCACCGCCTTTTACAATGTCGATCTTAAGACGAGAAAGGACGTTCAGGTCTGTTGTCGATTATGCGGCAACGATGGATAAGGATGTCGTGTCGTCGTGGGGAGCAAGAGCCCAGCTTGGACTTCAAGGTGAGGTTTGTGCTGCAGCTGCGCAGTCCGAAGAGTACATGGAATGGTATACGAAGAATACGTTGATGTTTATTGGTAGAGGAGAGGCAACGGAGCAGCCTGCGTCCGATGTCCCTGCATCTGATGTCCCCACGGCCGAGGTGCAGGCAGAGGAGACCCGCACTGAGGATGAACCCACCATCCCACAGAAGCATGTATATCAATTACACCCTATAATGGACTGTTACACTAGTTCCTTGATTTTTTTTCTTCAAAATGTCGGTAATTCAATTACTTCTTTGATCAACAGGCTCAAGACATGGTCGCTCGCATCGAACGGAGCCTCGAACGTTCTGCACGCAGGAAAACACCAATCGACAAGCTATCCATGTCAATTTCGAAAAAGCTAGCTAAGTTTAAGGCGGGTTTTGGGACGAATTGGGAGAACTTCTCATTCGATGGGTGCAGCAGTTCGGCGTCTGATAATGACGCCACGGAGAAGAAAATCACCATCACATTTAAGCATACCAAGAGGCCTGCGCAAAAAAGCCCGGCTAAAAAGACTAAATTTGCTAAAAGAAAATCCACGGTCGAGGAACCGAACCCCGCGAGCATAAATGCCAAGGGATCAGGTAGCAGCAGGGAACAGCCCCCGATTGAGCCAGCACCCCAGGAAAATGTTCAGACCCCACCAATCAGCAGGAATTTGTTCGCATCCCCATTTACGGTATCCAGTGAATCTGCTATGGTGGTTGCAGCACCATTGGCCACCCTTGAGTCATTGGTATGGAGGATCAAACGGTTGCCCCGAATGCGCAAGATACCGTTGAAGTTTGAAGACTACACGCATGATATCGTTCGGAGCGACTATGTGCTGTCTGATGGTGACAAATTCTTCCTCAAAGGTTTTCTAGAATACTACGATGACAGGTATGTTGGTTTAGTGGTGATCATGTTAATTTGTTGGATTGAAGTGCTTACGTGGGTTTGGACATATTCACTGTTACAGGAAAGATGAGCTTGATGATGTTTGCACATTGATCAAGGCAGATGAATTGAAGAAGGTCCTTGATGAGGGAACTTGGATGGACACTAACATCATTTATTATTACTTTGAGATATTGAGAATTGGGTGTGATTCATGCTTCATTGCCGACCCGAGTGTCTGTGTAAGTACAAACTAAATACTGGTTGGGTAAATCCTTTATTATATGTACATTGGAACATTGTATCCACATTGATCAATTCAATGTATGCAGAGTTGGTGGCGCGATAGTGGTGACACAGCCATCGAGGCAGTTTTTGGGAAGTACGGGCACAGGGTGTTGGACGTGAGGGAAGCGCGAACGCTGATATTCATTGTCTACCAGAGGTCATATTTCACATTATTGGTCGAACTGGTTGATGAGAAAAGATGGGAGTTTTACAATAGCATGGATGGCGATCGCCGATCATTTAAACATGCGCAGAAGTTTGTAAGTTTTTCTTCCTCCATACCAAGAGTCAGTTTATCTCGAACGCGTATTTCAAATTCTTCTGTCCATTGCTGACATTTAGACCCGATGTTTTATGTAGATGGGATGGTTGGCCGAATCCTATAGCCATTTTGGGTGGAGCGACCCATTTCTATGGCCACTAGTTGAAAAGACGGTCATCCCTCGACAGAACAATACGAGTGATTGTGGAGTATTTGCAATGACCTTTGCCACTCACTGCGTCCACCGTCTTCCCATTGCCTTTAAGCAATCAGACTGCGCTACTTTCGAAGCAAAATAGTCGTGGAAATCTTCAAACAGAGTTGGCAATTGAACGCTAATAGACTGGGCTGTACCCACTTGGCAGCACTCCCATGAAGAATTTGATCAGCCGGGAACTTTGAAAGTTTATTGCCTGCATGTTATCAAATGTGAATCACTGGGCTTTATAACTCAGATTGTATAGAAAGATTGGTGGTTGTGATGTTCATTTTCATTTGTATAGAATTTGACATTCAAAATGTTTTAAATGGGTTGTATTTGGACAGAGCAGATATTATTAATGGACAGATTAGTGGTCATAATGATTGTTTGTGTTTCTTGATGTGGATTAATTGAAAACAGGCTGACTTATAACTGAAACTATATTAAAAAAACAGGCCATGTAGACTACGGCCGATATCGGTCAATATAACAACCGATATCGGCCATCATTCCATGCACAGGTTTCCTTAACTGTGAGCTAGGAAAAAACTTGCAGTGGACCTCAAACAAACAATTGGACAGCATTTTAATTCAGATACATGGATTAAAGATGACACCATTGATGTCCATTCATTATGTCCACTCAAAGAGGTTCAACAAGCACATACAGATTCGACATTCACATAAAGCGTGCACAATTCAAAAAGGATCACATATCATTTATGAAATACAGTAATACAGGACTCCCAAAACACACAATTACAGTCCACATTTGCATACATCCAGGCATCATCAATGGAAGTGTATGCATCATCAAAGTACTCGCCACGCAGCTGCAGCACCTGTTGTTACAGGAACTGGGAGTGTCGTGGTATGCGTACTGTGATGAAATAAAAACTCCTATGATTAATGCATCCTAAGGACAGTTATCTATATACATCATTAAGGGTCTTCAAAAAACTGCAACCAGAATACATGCCAACATGTATATACATTCTATGCGGTTCTAATTCGTCAACTGAGCACGGGAGGATTGCGACAACTTCTACGGTTGTGCCATCTCCCCTTGCAATTTGAGCACGTTATGGACCTTCGAACACGGCCAATATCTTCAGTCCGAATCCTGTTCTTTTTCGGGCGTCCGGGCTGTTTACTGGCCATTGGTGGAATAACCCTCAATTCAGCTGTGCGCTCTCATTGCTTGCTGTCACGGGTAGCATGAATCACTTCACTGTACGTTGTACGATACGTGCTCGCAAAATACCAATGCTCACAAAATTCGTATGGATCGTAGTTTCTCATTTTCATTGTAGTCAATGCATGGCAACACGGGATACCCAATATCTCTCATTTCCGACATGTGCATGATTTCCGTTCGAGATCAACAACATCAACATACTCCGCAGACTGAACCTGGAATTCTACGATGCCAGCCACACGAACATGCAATCGGCGAGCTTCATCCATTTCTTCACTGAGAACTTTCTCCGCATACGGGGTAAGACGAGTTGTTATGCTTTCAGACTAGAGATGCCGCTTTTGATAGAAGTCCATTAACTTTGCTCGTATCTCCTCAACTTGTTTCGTAATGAGCAGGACTCGCGTGTCTTTTAGGAGACTATTAGTGCACTTGGCTGCATTGCTAGTTAGCATGTCGTACCGACGACCTTCTATGTATGCATTTGCCCACCGTTGCCGCCCAATTGCATCAATGTAATTGAAAGCCTCCTGGCTAACTGCACGGATATCTGTCATATAAGCCTCGTACTCGCATGGCCTGTATGACGTTGCTGCACGCCAAATTTTCATCACGATTGCCCCGTCACTGAAAGCAGCTTTGATGTTCTTAGCAATGTGACGGCAGCAGTAACAGTGCATTGCATGCGGTATGGTGTTCTTCAACACTGGAATGAGACCCTTCTACCAGTCTGAAACAATAGTAAGGTTAGGCGGCTCCCCTAGAGATATGGACAAGTTCGCAAGGAACCACTCCCAGCTATCGCGCCGCTCGGCTTCCGCAAAGGCAAAGGCAATGGGAAGTAGCTTATGGTTGGCATCATGCGTCACGGCAACAAGCAACACACCTGGATACTTGCCTCGGAGGTGTGAACCGTCTACAGCAATCACTGGTCTCAACGAAGACGTGTAAGATCTTATGCACGGTCCGAACGCCCAAAAAAATCTTCTGAAACGGTCATCCGAAGTGGTATCTATGTTTGTCACAGTGACAGGGTTAGTCAACTCAAGTTCCTTACAGTAACGGGGTAGCAGCTGAAAGGACTCTTCATATGATCCTCGCACAATACAAAGTGTCATCTCCTTTGCTATAGAAGTCTTTCTGTAACTAATTATTGAACCAAACTCCATCTAATAGTCATTCATGATCTCCTTCGGTTTCAAATTCACATTCTGCCTGACCCGTTCCATGATGAACTCTTTAATAAGCGCCGAGGTTGTCTGTTGATGTGCCATGCCCATCAGTGGCTTTGAGCATCGATGGCTAGGATTGTACGTCCTAACTTTAAATTGTGGTCCTGATTCGACAATCGAAGCATGGATACGCCATGGACAATCCTGATCTTTGCATCGTGCAGTCGCTTTGGTCATGTTGGTCTTCAAATGTTTAAGAGTGAAGTTACCGTATATTGCAAACTTGGCCAACGTATTCCGGAACATCTGTCGATCAGGAAAAACACGGCCAATCCACATCTCTTGTGCGGAGTTATTGCCAAATTCCATTTCCATGTCATCAGGCTCCATTTTATCATCAAAGTCAACTTTGGGAATTTCATTAGACCGTAGATCGGTATTGGTTGGATTGGCTTCATCCCTGCAACTTTCGGCCTTGAAGATTGGTTTTGAATGAAGCTGTTCATTAGAGGGATGTCGGTTAAGATGGATATCATCAGCACGCATCATCCCAAGGTCGATATGACAATCTAACGCGTCATTGCATACATCATCATCATCCCGCATAGATGGATATTGCATGTCTGTGTCATCGCGGAGATCAGCGGTGGGTTGTTCTCGAGGACTTGTTGATAACTTCACTTGTTCCCTCTTCAAACTGGCTGACGAGCTGCTTGGCATTTTTGGACTCTTAAATCCTACTGCGGTCCTTCGTAACCTACAATGAATCGGCGCATAAATAAGCAAATGCTAACATAAATAATTAATTTCGCATTTAAAATTCAGTGAGACAATTAGTAGGCATACCTGTCCTCTCCCCCTATACTTTCATTGTTGTTCGGACTATTAGAGACGTAAAAGTATATCCCATTCGTTTCATTTCCCGATGCTTTGAACATAAGACGGACATCATTATCATCGTCAATGCTAGCCATTGAGAATGCCCGTCCGTTGTGATGAAGGTATTGCATGCTTAAATTCTGGATGACTGTATCCCAATTGGATGATTCCATTGCTTCGTTAGCCAGACATTGATAAGAGATGTCTGACGATAAATATTTCATTTTTTATTTTCCTCCACTGTACACTGGACGGCTGATGTCGAATTGAAAGTCACCGTCATAGTGGAATATGAACAACACCTCTCTGTCTGACATGCTATCATTAAATCACAGGAAAATTATGAAGATATCAGTAAAATGTAGGCAGATTCAGAATGACAATTACAACAGATCGGTATTAGACCCATTTCATTTGTCCCTAGCTGCTATTCAAACAGTATTCAGACCGTATTCCACCTATTCTCCTATTGTTCATCAATCAGCAAGACAACCAACTCCAATTGGATGAGATACTGACGTTGAAGTATCCATGTTTGCAAGATCAATATAGAAAACTATACAAACATACAAACTATACAATAACATTTATGGATTTACTGATGCACACTAAACATAAATAAAATGGAATGCACGACCCACCATAGCTCCAGCCGCTGGATTCAACAGAACCCTGAAAACGACTACACAGAATGTTTCAAAATGACGCTCTCTCAAACAGTTCTAGGGTATTCATGATGAGAGTGGATTTTCGACAGTTCTAGGGTTAACAAGAATGAAATAAAGGAGAATGGGTACTCTATTGATGAAATTGGGTTTTCCACAAACCCTTCAAACAGAAAGTTCTTCTATAAGCATTAAAAAACCCTAGTTTAGAGACCGGGTACTCTAATGATGACAGAGGATTTTACAGAGATCTAGGGTTAACAAGAATGCATTAATGGAGATAAATCACGGTTACGATGTGACATTAGAGAAGATAGTGCATTAAGATGTGTGTTTAATGTACAAACCTACCTCTTAATGAAGTCCAACAACCGATTCACAGAAGTTTTTTTACATGATTTCTGAAAGGGAAAAAATCGTCATACAAAAGTCGAGGAGAGGAATAAATGAGAGTTGTGAGCAAAACACACTCGGGACGAGAGAAATAGGAATGTCGCATAATGGCCGATATCGGCCAATATGACTGCCGATATCGGCCATAGAGCCAAAATACAAAAAAAAAATATAAATACAGACCTTGAGGACCTAATCCGATAATACGGTTTTCTTGGGACCCCATCAGTGGTATATGGACCTACAGGGATTTATTTCGTAGTTTCCTCATATTTATAATACCCCAAAATGCCCAAAACCAGGGAAGATGCAACAAGTGGAGGCCCCCCACCAGTTTTTTTCAACATCACATCTTCTTTTTACCAAAAGAAAAGAAGATAAAATTTTTACTTACTTTGAAAAATAAGATAAAACTACTTCTCATGGTTTTTTGTCCTTTTTCTTACTGGAACATATTGTCATCGTTGAATTGGACAACCGGGCCTTTGGAAGTTAGAACTGTGAAAACAGTAGTGACATTTCTTGTAATTTGGATAAAAATAAGAGTGCAATCATATAACAAACCGAGGAAGACACCGCGTTGCAAGCGCATGTTATAAAAAGCGAGGCAAAAGTCTCACCCCACGTTCCTGTTTCTCTCTGCATCCAAAGCTAAGGAGAAGAAGAGAGGAAACAGGTTTCCGAGAAAACGCGATTTCCTTGTAATCTACTCTCTCTCTTTTTCCGTGTCCTTTCCTTTTTCCCCCTGTTTCGTTTCCATTTTCGAGTTAAAGTGCATCTTGTGTTTCTTTCTACGCGGATCTCAGGGCTCTCTTGCGCCTCTCTTGTTGGATGGACTTTTCCCGTGTTTGGGAGAGATGTCTCTTTGTCTTTTGTTTTACTTTGGTGATTGATTGATCGAGCTATTGGTGATTCGGTTCGTTTTCGTTTTTCTTGGATGCGGATTTAGATCAGTTGTTGTGAGGATGGCGAACGTGACCACCAGCACGTGTCCAAAGCCGATGAAGGCCACGTCCAACGGATCGTGGCAAGGAGACAATCCTTTGGATTATGCGCTGCCTTTGATTATTTTGCAGATCTGTTTGGTGGTAGTGTTCACCAGAGGGATTGCTTTTCTCCTCAGGCCTCTCAGGCAGCCTAGAGTCATTGCTGAGATCATTGTGAGTAATTTTATTTTCCCTCCCTTTCTAAATTCTCTCAATGCTTTCTATAGCCTGTCATCAAATGGTTTTTATCTTGACATGGTGGGCCAATCACGGTGGCCCCCTTACCAAATTCTATTTTATAAAAAGAGGGGAGAGATAATATATATATATATATATATATAGAATGTTCATATACATCCATCCCTCACCATAGGGTGAGGGATGCTTCCATAAATGGATGGTTTCAAGTACACCCCATGTACTTGAAATCTCCCTTTTGTATTTGAAACCCCCTATTTATGAAAGCATCTCTCACCCTATGATGAGGGATGGATGCATATGAACATTCTCATATATATATATATATATATATATATGAGGAATGCTCACACAGGCTGCAGCTGTTCTTATTACAAGCTGGAGCCTGTGTGAGGCCCAACGGATCTGCCTGGCTTCACACAGGCTCCAGCTTGTAATAAGAACATTTGCAGCCTGTGTGAGCATTCCACTATATATATATATATGTGCATGCTCTATTAGGAGCAGAATACACTGCATATAACTAATATGCAATTCAGCTCATGGAGCCCACACATGTGTAAGTTTGTCAATGGGGCACATAGAAAGGCCTCTTTCTGACTAGGATGGTAGATTCAAAAAATTAGCCCCACCCGACTATTACAACCCTTCATTTAATGGTCTTAAAATTTAGTGGTATCTTAATCCGATGGTGAGTGAAGTTTCATGGAGTGTAAAATTGAGGCTGATGCCAACTCATGGGATCGCGAAAAGAGTATATATCAAAGGGGCTGAATTGATGAAAGCCAGGTGCAAGTGTGTGTTAGTAGAACATTTTCTATTAACTCATGAGGATAGATTTTGAATTAACGACAATGAATTTAAGCTATTTACTGCTACCATGTGTACTGTTCCCTTTCTATCCAACTTATTTAATGTTTGATAAAGTTCAGATTTTTGGAGCTAATGAGCCGGTCAAACCCTTTTTGTCCTGTTCTTTTTTATTTTTTCTATAACTTTTTAAGAAAGAATTTGGATGAGGGATTTTGATGGTGAGAGTGTAGAATGTTACAAATTGCTCCAATTAAAAATCTAAATTGCTTTCTTTTATCTTTTTACTTTTTTTTATTATCCCAACCATGAAAGGGATTGAAACCTAAGGCAGACCACACAGCCCATGCAAGTAGGAAGAAAAGGCACAGGAAGACATCAATCTTTAAATAGTTGGGTAATATAAGAGGTTGCCAATCAACAAAACAACCCCTTATCATCAAACTGCTAAGTTTCTTTTATTGTCAAATTGCTCAAGTTAAATGGCTCCTCTTGTTAAATATGTCCATGTTGAAATTTATTCATTGCTCATACAAATGGTGGATTCGACCATATCACTAAATGATAAAAAGGAGGGATCTCCCTCATATCTAACATAATACGTGGATCTGATAAAACCCATAAATTCCTCTTCTTTCTTCCTTACCCCTTCTCCCAGTAAGTCATCAAAACAATGTCATGTTACAACTTTCATAAAACTGGGACCCGGGTAGAAAACGCTCGTAGTCACTCGTAGTCAAAAGTACCATGGAGGGTAGTGAGGGGAGGATTCGGATCCTCTGTTTCATCCAAATAGGGGGTCCCTATTCCGTGTTTCAACGAAACAGAGGCCGCCACGTACGAGTGGCAGAAAAAAAGAAAAAATGCATTTCTCTTTCCTCCGCGCCGCATGTGGCAGCTCCTGTTTCGTCCAAAATCCAAACAGGGGAAACAGGGGATCCTCTTCCGTGAGGGGGAAACTTACTACACCGTCTCGTGTTCCTCGACGGGTTTGTCTTCTTGGAAATAAAAAAAAGACAGCGAATGAAGAGGAAAAGGAAACTCACTACTTTCGTGGTCAGGTTTGGAATCCTATCCAGTCAATAGAGACTGCATCCGAACATCAGCTAGTCAGCCACTGAAGTAGACCCAATATTCAGGATCCATCAATTCCAGATATTGGCATTGACCAAATTTTACTGTTTTACACATGATCTATGAAGTTTTTATCTTGAGCAGTGTGTGTGGATTCCATCCCATTCTATTATAGTTAAATGACTGATGATTATAATTAATTCATCCAGGGAGGTATACTGCTGGGCCCATCTGCACTGGGACGGAGCAAGAAGTTTCTCAACACAGTCTTCCCCGAGCAGAGCCTCACAGTGTTGGACACCATCGCCAACATTGGCCTCCTCTTCTTCCTCTTCCTCGTCGGCCTGGAGCTCGACATGCGCGCCATCCGCCGCACCGGCAAGAAGGCCCTAGCCATCGCCCTCGCCGGCATATCCCTCCCCTTTATCTTGGGCATCGGCACCTCCGTCGTCCTCCGCGCCACCATCTCCAAGCACGTCCACTCCGGCCCCTTCCTCGTCTTCATGGGCGTCGCCCTCTCCATCACCGCCTTCCCTGTCCTCGCCCGCATCCTCGCCGAGCTCAAGCTCCTAACAACCGACATCGGCCGCGTGGCCATGTCTGCCGCCGCCGTCAACGACGTCGCAGCATGGATCCTCCTCGCCCTTGCCATCGCCCTCTCCGGCACCAGCTCTCCCATTGTCTCCCTCTGGGTCCTCCTCACAGGCGCCGGATTCGTAGCCTTCGCAGTCGTCGCCGTACGTCCCCTCCTTGAATTCATGGCCCGGAGGTCCCCGGACGGCGAGCCAATCAAGGAGATATACATCTGCGCCACCCTCACGATAGTCCTAGCGGCGGGGTTCGTGACGGACACTATCGGAATTCATGCTCTTTTCGGGGCGTTTATCGTCGGGATTGTGGTGCCGAAGGACGGGCCTTTCGCCGGGGTGATGATAGAGAAGGTGGAGGATCTGGTGTCGTCGCTGTTTCTGCCGCTCTACTTCGTGTCGAGTGGTCTGAAGACGAACGTGGCGACGATAGGTGGGGCCCAGTCGTGGGCCCTGCTGGTGCTTGTGATCGTAACTGCCTGTTTGGGGAAGATTGCCGGGACGGTGTTGGTGTCGCTGGCGTTTGGTGTGAAGGTTCGGGAGGCGTTTGCGCTTGGATTCCTCATGAACACCAAGGGACTCGTGGAGCTTATCGTCCTCAACATCGGCAAAGACAGAGGGGTATGCTTTTTTTAATTCCTTTCACGTCTTTTATTATTCTCTTTGTTTAATTACACCTGAATGAGTTGGTGGGGTCACACGAAGGTTGGGTTTGCTCCCCCCCACATTGAAGTGTTTGAAAGCACGCAGATTTATTCTTAAGGGTGCACATACGCGGTTTGGATCGATTTAGAGAAAAAATCATCAACCAAATTATTCTCATTGGGTTTCTATTTTCAAAAGCCGAATCGGATGACCCATGTACTCAAACCAATTGGTTCGATATGGTGACGGTTATTATATTTTATATTTTTTTTACAAAAAAAATAGTTGATGAGAGAAATCATCATAATACCTACAAAATAGTAGTAGCATAAGTATTTACTAAGTCTTAAGTAAAGAACCAAACAGAAATATTCACATCCCAAAGCAAATCCAACATAAAACATAATAAGTATTTAAAGTCGTTACATATCTCAAAGCAAATTAAAATAAATAACCAAAAAAGCAGCAACTTTACTCCAAACTACCAACAATCCAATAACTTTTGATAACCCTGAGAGTAAAATCACAGTATTGAATTCATGTGAGTTGTAGAATGAAAGTATAGAATGAAAGTATGGAACCCTAAAGCTAAAATAGTCAAAACTCAATACTCAAGTTAATACATACAGTTGATTCGGTTTAGGTGGTTAACTATTGGTTCAAACCAATAACCGATCGATATAAGGCGGTTTCTATAATTTTTAAATTGTTGACCAAATCGGTCCACATAAAATCGATTCAAATCGCCAGGTTTGGTCGGTTGGTTCCAATTTGATGGTGATATCAAATTTTTTGTGCAGCCCTCAAATTTACCTCCTACCCGACATATCTATGGACTTAGTGTATGTCACTGGAGTTCAGATCCTCTAAACCTTTTGACTTATAATTGTCTTGAGTGTGCCAATCATGAAACACGATGTCACTGCGGTGAGCATGCCTTCGATATAGCAGATAGGCAGATATTCTTTCCATGCGCGGATCGTGATTCGTGCAGGCATGGAATCACTAAAGATGAAAAGCTCAAGTTTCGGTCTCAGTGGTGCTTGCCTGCCATTGGAAAAGTAACCTATGATTAGGTCAATTCTTCGTGATATGAATTGTGGGCTCCAGTTTTCATTGGTGGGAAGTTTGGGCATGTGTCAATTAGTGGGTTTTGGATTTTGAGTTTTAGATTTTGGATTTTGGATTTTGAGTTTTGCAATACGGAACCCACTCAATTTGCCGTTGACAAGCACCTTTCGTACTATGGAAATGGAATTCCACGCTGGTGCCCGACCTATTGCCGTAGGGTTGCACTCCTCTTTAACTCAGGATCTCCTAATTTAAAGCCTGAGAGAGCATCTCAATTCAATCAATACATTGATATATTTCGATGCTACTTACTAGGTATCATATTATATTATATGCGTTGGCAAAGTAGAATTATCATCTTATGGTGGAATGAAAATAATACTAGGTTTTGCTTTAGTTTTACAGTAAAAAGTTCGGTACCGTGGGTTTGAAAATTGAGTGGGTCGCTTTACGCATCTGAAACTTCATTAGATTACACGTTTGAGCACAATCATCTATGCCGTTTAGTGTTTTTGCTTTCTGACGAGTGTTGGACCACATGGTGGGTTATGCATAACCATTTTCAAAAAGAGATGCCAAACCAGTGGGGCCTGTGAATACCATGCGTTGAGACTTTCCCTTCTGTTAATTAGGCCTTTAATTTTAACTATATAGATTAGGGTCTTGTTTATTGAAAATTACTTGATATAAATTTATTAGAAGATTTTTACGCGTAAAAGCTCCATAGGAACCCATATCATTAATGAGGTCTCAAAAGCACCTTATAGATGGCAGGAAAAAAAAAAAAAAAGAGATTTCAGCTCATTAAACGATGACACCATAACATGTTTAAATCTTTAATAAGAAAACAAAAGTGGTTATAAAAAGCCACTTTGTACAATATTAACTAGTCGTCTCTTTTTCTAATAATGGCCATCTAAGGTTTTGTTTTATTCTATTTTTTATTTTCCTCCGATTTATTTTATCGGACGACACGAGTTTCCAACGTTGGTTTAGGCATCCGGTAATAGAGAATAATAAATTATCAAATGTGACAATAATTTATCTTGATAGGCACAAGATTCAATGACTACTTTTTATGACACATCATCAAGCCCGATGAATTGTCAAATCTTGCCATAGTGGTTTTAAGTAGGCTCCAAATTCAAGGACTACTTTTTACGACCCACCGTCTATGTCATGACAACTCAATTTGTCTTCTGGCGTCATGTTAGAGCTCGTACTTTCTCAGTTCTCTTAATTGGTTTTCTGGCATCAGTATGTCGGCTCGTAGTTTCAAATTCACTTTCTTTTGATTGGGATAGCCTTCAACTTAGTACCAATTTTCAATGCCACCCAAACAAAGCGTTGCCGGGGATATTCATTTTCCTAGATAGTAGTACTAGCTTCAAATCCAGCTCAACCCATTGAAAGAAAAATCCTGCTCACCAGTGTGTAGGGGTGTAAAACGAATAAAAGATTGATTTTTTTTTATTTACACTATAAATATCAAATGTCTCGTTCCTTCCAGTTGGACGGGCATTGTCGTGTCATACGTTACCATGCCTCATCGTGCCTGACACAGCGGCCCAACACGGCCGATTCTTAGGCCATTGACTGTTGTGCCCGGCGGGCACATTTGACATCTCACCTATGAGAGAAGAAAAAAGCTGACTTTTTCTGGGTTTTTGCTTAGTTTGTTTTGTTACTTTTTGGGTTTTCTCTGTTTATTAAATATCTTGTTTGTATGCATAAATTACATGAAAATTAAATATATTATAATTGCTGGTCAAACTAGTTTCACCCAAACATTATTAGAGATGGGGTGAAGTATATGAGGAGCCTGGGCCAAGATTCTACGCATCAAGAAGTGAAGAGGTCTTGTGCTCAACACTTATCTTCTTTAGTCACCTCCCATAATTCTATTCACTGTGTGTAAATAAAAAGGTTTACCTGTGCACTTAGGTATTAGTTTTCGGCTGTCGAGAATCGAATATCTCACATACTAAGGGTCAAAGGCTCCTGGGAGGTGCAGGAGATACGTTGGGTTATTAAATTAAAAGTATATGATGCGGTGAGAGGTGAAAGATATAAGTTAATGGCCGATGTTCGTTCTCCATCTTCTCTTAATTCTATTTTCATCAAAGAGGAGGTTATTTGATGGTTAGTTTTTTATACTCGCATTTGATTCTTCATTTTAACTACTTATAGAAGTACAATCTTAGGAGTTCAAACACATGTTTATGCAAGTGTAGTTTCATAATTGAAAAAAGAGTTTGGGAAAGAATTATGTTTTCTTGTTTTGTTTTAATTTTTTTTTTTCAGTTCTCATTTTAATTGGGAATTTTTTTTAATATTTGTAGAAAATAAGTTTAAATCTAAGAACCAGTGAATCATCTTTTGCGGTCTTACATAGAAAAATAAAAAACATCACTTCATATTCTAAACTATATTATAGAATCTTACCCGAGATACTTTTATCCTTCTCTGTGGAAGATATTTTATGCAACGAACAGAAAAGACTAGAACAGTAGAAAAATATTGTATCCGTGGCCATTCTTTTGCACATTTACCTGCCCTTACATCAGTGGCCACCCCCGGAATTTTTTTTGCAGCCGTGCTACCTGGACCCAGTCGGTCCCACATTCAGTCCATGTGGACTTTTCCTTTTGTTTGAGGGGGTTGGACTCAAACTGGTAAATTGTATTTTAGGGATGAACCTAGCTAGGATATTGATGTGAGCTTTGGGGGTGGACACATGATTTTCAAGTGGATTTTGGAAGGGACCTAAGTATGAAGGAAGCGACTGCCCAAGAAGCTTGTATGTAGGTGTGCCCCTCCCCTCCCTAGAGTGAAAGAGTCGAACTATCTAATAGGCCCACCTAATGAAGATTTAAACCACGCAAAATGAAAGTAAGAAGTTCTTAAAATTTTTTTAAATAGGAGTTGAGCCCAATACAAAATTAAGTATATAAAAAGAAAATAATTAATCAGTTATTAATTATATACTCACCTTACTCTTATTTGCATAAAGATTGAATTTTTAGGATTTCCTTGTTTGTTTTGGTTTTTTTCTAAAATCTTTGATTTGAAACTGAATGTGTGTAATTAAATTGTTTGTGTTTCCTGTAGGTGTTGAATGACCAGACATTTGCCATCTTGGTCCTCATGGCTCTCTTCACCACCTTCATCACCACCCCAATCGTCACGGCGGTCTACAAGCCAGCCCGCAAGACCGCCCCGTACAAGCACAAGACCATCGACCGGAGCGACCGTGAAACGGAGCTGCGCGTCCTAGCCTGCTTCCACAGCAACCGCAACATCCCCACCATGATCAACCTCATCGAGTCCTCCCGTGGCACCCGCCGCTGCGGCATCACCGTCTACGCCATGCACCTCATGGAGCTCTCAGAGCGCTCCTCCGCCATCTCCATGGTCCATAAGGCCCGCCGCAACGGCCTCCCCTTCTGGAACAAGAAGCGCTCCAACCACGACCACATCGTCGTCGCCTTCGAGGCCTACCAGCAGCTCAGCAGCGTCTCCATCCGCCCCATGACCGCCATCTCCCACCTCTCCACCATCCACGAGGACATCTGTGCCAGCGCCAACCAGAAGCGCGCCGCCATCATCCTTCTCCCGTTCCACAAGCACCAACGCCTCGACGGCGCCATGGAGTCCATCGGCAACTCCTACCAGCACATCAACCGCAGCGTCCTCCACCACGCCCCTTGCTCCGTCGGCATCCTTGTCGACCGCGGCCTCGGAGGCGCCACCCAGATTTTCTCCAGTGACATCGCCTTCTCCGCCGTCACCCTCTTCTTCGGCGGCCGCGATGACCGGGAGGCCCTCGCTTACGGTCTCCGCATTGCAGAGCACCCTGGTATCAGTCTCACCGTCGTCAGGTTTTTAGCTTCCTCCAACAAGTCCGTTGCATGGGGCTGCGGCGAGATTGTTTACATCGAAGTCGACGAGGAGAAGGTCGATGAGGACTGCATTACGAGGGTGAAGTCGTCGTCGGAGTCGAACTCGTCGATATCGTACTTGGAGATGGTGGTGGAAAGCAAGAAGGAGATAGTGGCGGCGCTGAAGGAGTTGAACAAGTGCAATTTGTTCTTGGTGGGGCGAATGCCGCCGACAGGCTGGCTGGCGGAGAGTACAGACTCCCCGGAGTTGGGGCCGGTGGGTAGCTATCTGGCGATGTCGGAGTACTCGGGGATGGCGTCTGTGCTGGTTGTACAGCAGTACCACCCGACAGCGAATCTTTCGCAGTTGGTGGAAGAAGAGGAGGTGGTGGAGGGGCAAGACAGAGGGGAAGAATTGTCCGATACGCCTGTAAACCATAAGAAGAAGAATGTAACGGAGATTGTCTAAAGCAATACTTATTTGCAGTGTTAGGCTTTTTACTTAAAACTCACTCTATGTGTTCCAATGTCTTCTGCTGTGTGTTAATTCCAAGTTTCATTTTTTTCCCCTCCATTACAGAAGGAAAGGAAATAAGGTGACCGTGGTGTGAGAGGAGAGGTTTCCTTTCTAGGGAGGACTTGCAAAATAGAAAGGGAAAATTTCTGTACGATCACCTACATCACTTCATATCCCTCCCCTCTTACCAAAGTTCAACATTTTACCCAGACGTTCTCCGTACAGCCCGTACCGCTGCACAGATCACAGGCTAAGTTTTTTTTTGTTGTGATATCACAACATATATTGCGATACCGCAAGTTTTTTATTTGTGATATCGCAAATTATGTTGCGATATCACAACTCAAAAAAGCCCCTTTCATCCGTTTATCCCTCCCTATTCGACTATTCCTAATTTTTACCAACGGTAACTCTCTCCCCAGCCGAAGTTCACCATCCTCCTCCCTCGCCAACCTATTTGAAAATACGCAAGGTCCTAACGTCCATTCGACAGCGACGAAGCTTCATCGTCTACATTGTCTCCATCGGCTAGGGATTTTGGTTGGTCGCCATTGTTTCGCAAATTTGGGCGCTCCGAGCTTGGTATTGTTGCAGTTGCGCCAGCTGAACTTGGCAATCATTTTCCCTCTCTTTTAACGAGATCTGGTATTCTCTTTCCTTTACTCCTCTCTCTATTTATCTATGCTTGTGGGTTTTCTATTTCGTTCTGTCTCTCTCTCTTCTTCTTCTTCTTCTTCTCCTCCTCCTCGTTTCTGCTTATTGTGTTTAAAAGAAGAGAGAGAAATTGATACATATATAGAAAGGGTAATGGAAAATGATGCCCATACTTTGGTGCTCCAAGTCACGTTTTCCCCTCTGATTACATCTGAGGTTGGGTAAACACATAGTTCTGGCCTAAAGAGGATCATACATTCTCATGTGATGTTTACTTGTTGAAGATCAATGAATGATTCCCCATATAGAATTCCTTGGATTGAGGCGTGGAAAAAAGCCTCTAATGTTTTGATATTTTTGGTAAGTTGGAGATATTGGGTTTTCCTGTTTCAGTTTTTTGGCTTTTTTTTTTCTTTTTTTTTATTTAACAAGAATGTTTTGGGACAAAAGCAATGAGAGATTTTGGTGTTTGGTTATAGAAAAAATTAATACTTGGTTTTCTTGAATTTCATAAATGAACATATTCTACAAAAATAGTTGAATATAAACTACCATGTTCTTGTCATGGGTTTGCTGTGAATACATGAAAGGAAATGAAAATGGAAACTATTTCTCCCACTTGATCAGTTGTTTCCACCATATCAATAGAACTTTTGTGTCAACTCAAGTCTTGGCTGAGTTGACTCTAACTGAATTGAATTTGAAATCAAGCTACATGAATTCCTTTGATATGCAGATATAATAGTTATTGAATTATATTTACTCATTATATTAAAAAAAAGTATTTGAAGAACTAGTCAATAATCGATTCTTTGGCCCTGTTTAGGTCCTTGAAATTTGGCTGCCTTGAATTCAGTTACTTGTAAATATAATTACATGCAGCTCTTCCCATGTAATTTGTTACAGCAAAGAACAAGAAACAACTGTTCCCTACGGATAACTGAGTTGTCTAAATGCATGAGTCCTTAATTATGCATAAACAGAGTTATCTGCACTCAGTTTACAGGAATCATATAGCTTATGTTAGATTTGGGTGACTACTTTCTTATGTATGAAATAAGAATTATACGCACACATCTAATACACAGAGTAAAAAAATAAAAATGAAACTTTGTTTAACATGTAAGGAAGTTTTTTGAAGTTTGAACTGCACTGAGAACAACAATGAAGAGAAAAGGGAAATTCTTTTTCACTGGTATCACCTTAATTTTCTCCTGATTTTTATGGTTAGAATGTTGTATGGATCATAAGATTTAAATCAGTATCTAATAATCTTTGAATGCAATGTGCAGTTTCGCCTACGTTGGCAATTAACTGACCTAAGTAAACCAAATAGGAAGCCCTTTCATTCTAACTAAACTCATGGAACATAGAATAATCTATGCTTTTTGGTGATGGAAAAGCAGAGGATATACATGAGGTTCTGTCGAGAGACTTTTTTTCATTTTCTTTGTTTAACCATTAAAGATAAAGGAGAGGACTGAGGACAATAGTCTACGCTGCTCATTTTCTATGCTATTATCTTTTATCCATGGGATTAGCTGCTGGCTAATAATTCCCTTATCGAATGATCGTGGGATTCAGGATTGTCTCCTCTAAATGGGTGCTTGCACTAATGGTCCACTTATAACTTGGTCAAAATTACAGTATAAGGATCATCTGATGGTAATAATATCAATCCATAAAGGGCTCTTCATTTGATCTGTTTGGATCCCCATATTAAGGTTACCTACTCATCAATTGGGAAGAGGTTCAAAAGGTGGTGGCTTGGGGGGGTCTTGGGATTGGGATTATCAGGGAGAAGAATGCGTGTCTTCTAGCAAATGGAAATGAAGGTGTCTGGAAGAAGAGCTCCCTGACACGATTCCCATTGGAGGGAGGCAATAAAAAAAATATACCGGAAGCACTATACAGGGAGGAAAATTGGTGTTGGGATCTAAGGAAGGTGCAAAGAGGAAAAATGTTCATGGGTAAGGAAAGATATCCTGATACAGTGATACTGAATGAAGATAGTAAAGTGGTAATAGTTTTTAAAGAAAAGATCTGTTGAAAGTATTAGGTTCTGGGAGGAGACATGGTTGGCGGATAGTCCTTTTTTGGAGTTAAAATTTATGTGACTGTATTTCATATCAAAACAAAAGGAATCATTAGTTACATACACTTTTAATCACTTGGAGGGAAAATTGTGTGAAATAATACCTCTGGAAGGGATTTGATGGATTTCTAGATGAGACTTAGAAGTCTATCTAGCTAATGAGATGGATATAAAACTTGATCACCACCATCATCCGTGTATTTCTCTTGCAAAACCTTCGTCCAAACATGGTCTCATTTCCTTCTTCCTATGTTTATTTAAGCAGCACGGGTAGGGTTGTAAATGGGTCCCCGATTATCCGATTACCCGAAGGTTCCGACCCGTTAGGTTCCGGGTTTGGGTCTTTATTTTGGTTCCGATAAGTAAATGGTTCCGGTTCCGGATCCTTTTTTTGGAACCGTTAACTAAACGGGTCCGGTTCCGGATCCACAGTAGCTCAGACCCGTGGACCCGGACCCGGATCCTTTTTTTGATGCCTCTTCTCCTTTTAATACAGAAGAAGATGTTTCAGAGCAATCCATGCCTGCCTATATATACATATATATGCCAGCTTCAGTACGATTATGCAACCATTGTTTACCCTTCTAAGCATATATATCTGGTCATTGACCACTTCAAAAGACAAAATGTTTCACAAGCCTGCAATCATGTAACAGTGAAACATTTTCTGTTTCACAGGCCCACTCAAAAAGTTTCACATGGCAATCCCCATCGGAGAACCTTTTTCCTTAAAACTGTTCCGTCTGACGTTTGTACTGGGTAGCCTGTTTTACTGGCTCATTGCCACTACTAACATAAAAAAAAAAAAAAAAAAAAAGTTTGTTTTGTGAAGAATATTTATATTATTTTCAGAAACATTATTTTTAAAATTAAACACATTAAATAAGATTTGTATGAAGTTTTTGCTTGGAGTTATATAAAAAGTTTTTCACAAGATAGACACGTACAATGCTTATTAATCTGGGAAAAAAAATCATGTAAATGACTAATTGGGGCCCATGAGGTCAAGTGTTGAAATCCATTGGAACCTAATCCATATCTTCATTTCTGTTAGTGAAATTCGGATTTCTTATGGTAATCTCAAACAAATAAAATCTGGTCAAATAAATTCGCAAACGGTTCCGGTTCCTATTAAAATTATCGGAACCGGTTCCGGAACCAGTTTCTCGGTTCCGATTCGGGTCCAGTTCCGGTTCCGGTTCCCCTTCTTACTAAACGGTTCCGGTTCCGGGTCCACTCTGGACCCGGACCGGAACCGACCCGTTTACAACCCTAAGCACGGGTGTAGTAGTGCTCCCCTCAAAGTGAAAGCTTCTGCTTGCTTGCAGTTTAAAATAGAATTCTATCTATTGATCAATTGAAGTGTAGGAATTTTCCCTTGTCCTACATATTTCTGTTCTTTGGCGAATGAGGCATTGATGGCATTTATTTTAGTTGTTCTCTATTTCTCTTTCTTGGGTCTTTCTGGCTTCTTTTTCATCTCTTTTGGAGGGTTGGTATGCTGGGCCATTTTCAAGTTCTGAGGATGATTCTAACAATTTCTTGGGGAATTGGGAAGGAGAAAAAGAAGTGAATCTTCAGAAGTAAGTGGTTCATAATCATAGAGTTAGCAAATACAATAAAACCTTGACTTTTTTATTGGGACAAGTTGACCTAGAGGTTCAATAATCGGAGTTGCAAAGGGAGTGGTTTCTGACCGTTAGTTTGAACCCATACAAGGTGCACTTATTGAACCTTTGGTGTCCACCATCTGCAGGTTATGGATGGGGTTCTCTATTGGGAATCCAGGCATATCAGAAGTGCATGGCACAATTAAAGATGATAAGGGAGGTATTCTCATGACCTATTCATACCCTATTCATATTGTAGAGTAGAATAGAGCTCAAAATATTAGTGGTGTGGGAAGACTTAAGTTGTTCATGGACGGGCCAGGTAATGGTCAAAAGGAAAGGGGACTATTTGATGCTATTGCTTAGGGTCTGTAGAAAATCAAAACCACTGTGGAGGTTTTCTTTCGTTTTTAAGGAGATTAGATCCTTGTTAGCCTCAATGGAATTTTTCTTCCAAAGTGTTCCAAGGGAAGTCAACAGGGAGGCTGATTTGCTCCATGTGTTGGGCTGAAGTAAGATATACATTATGAATGTTGTTTGATTAAATAACAACTGATGAATGGACAATCCCATGTGAGGATCATATCACCTTGTCAGTTAATATATATTGTGATCAAATGGCACCAGCATCTAATAAAAAAAAAAAACCACCAAGTAAGATAAAAAATTGAACTAAAATATACATTATCATGAATATTTATTGGCAAGTAAATACACATTGTGAATGGACATTATGAAGGTTGTGATCAGGGGAGGAAGGTGTCTATAATGGTAGAGAACACATCTAGTAACAAAAAATAAATTAAAAAATGAAAATCTGACCAGATGCACATTTTGATACTGCTTAGCTTAAGTACACATTGTGAATGGACAAATTCCATGTTCCAATTCTTACCAGCAAGAGCACATTGGAAATCTACAAACTAAGACTGAATGCCCAACCACAAAAAGTGCATGCATATCCATTATAAGACTACACATAGTCTTAGAGACTCGCCAAGCAACTGCTTCAATATATACAAAATGTATCATCCCTTTCTACAAAGTAGTCACATATAGACACAATTAGACAGATAATCATACAAAAGGTTTTAAGCTTATTAGTGCACATAACTACTGTCGAGCAGGTGGGTAACGACATCTCTTAAGATTATGCCCAATTTGGCGACAATTGGAACACGTGACTTGCCGCTTTTGTCTGTCCTCAGTACGAGTTCTGTTCTTTTTAGGTCGGCCAGCTTGTCGTCGTGCATGTGGAGGTAAGACGCGAAGATTGCTCTGAATTTCCCATTGGTGGATGTCTCTGATCGCATAAACAATATCGTTATATGTTGACCGATAAATATCGCTCGAGAACAAATGCTCACAGTAATCATATGGATCAACTCCTCTCATTTGAATTGCTGCCAGTGCATGCGAACATGGAATACCTAAGACATCCCACTTCCGGCAAGAACAAGATCGCAAATCAAGATGCACCACATCAATGTATTCGGAAGAGTGAACCTGGTATTCGAATTGGCTTGCAGGTCGTACTCCCAACCGACGAGCGTCTTCAAATTCTTTACTCAGTATTTTCTCGGCATATGGAGTTAGTCTTGTACGCAAGCCAAGTGAATTGCGATGGCGTACCTCATAAAATTCCATTAGTTTACACCGTATGGCCTCAACTTGTTTTGTGATTGGATACTCCCTAGCCTCTTTCAATAAACTGTTCGTGCATTCCGCAATATTGGTTGTGATCATGTCATACCGTCTCCCTTTTACAAATGCATTTGCTCAGTGATGCGGCCCAATGTCTTCAATCCATTTGGATGCACCTTCATCTAGATCCTTTATTTCAGCCATATATCTCTCATAAGCAACCTGCCTATATGCTCTTGCAGCATTCCAAAATTTAACCATCAGAGCCTCGTTCTTGTACTTCTCTTTAAAGTTTGTTGATATATGACGCATGTAGTAGGTATGACTAGCGTGAGGAAAAAATTCTTGAACGGCTCGTATGAAACCTTTTTGTCTATCAGATACAATGGTTAAATTTGGAAATGGCCATAAATTCACATCCAACTCTGCAAGGAACCATTCTCAGGTATCTCTATCCTCTATCTCGGCTATGGCAAAGGTGATTGGAAATAACTTACGGTCTCCATCATATGTCACGGCAACAAACAAAACTCCAGGGTATTTTCCACAAAGGTGGGCACCATCAACAACTCTTAATGGGCGTAATGAACTCTTGAAAGAGCGGATACTTGAGCCAAAAGCCCAAAATAACCTCTGGAATGAATCATCATCTTCCCTGATTAGATGAGACACGCTGCCTGGATTTGTCATTTCTAGTTCAATACAATAACTAAGCAGGATTCTGTATGAATCTTCATAAGAACCACGTATGCCAATCAATGCTTTCTCTTTTGCTAGCCAAGCTTTCCTGTAGCTGATATGGATGCCAAACTCTAATTGAAAGTCTGTCACAATTTCTTTTGGAGTGTAACTTGGATGGATACGCAACCGTTCTTTTATCCAATCGGCAATCAACGCCGATGTGGCCTGAGATGTGCGAGTCCCATCATTGGCTTCGAACAAGTATGTTTTTCAAAATAAGTTTGCAGAATAAACTCAGGGCCGGACTGTAGGATAGATCCATGGATGCGCCAAGGACATTGATGATCACTACACCTTCCACTTAATTCTGTCATAGACCTTTTCACCCAATGAAGCTCAAAATTACTGTACATTGCAAATTTTCTCAATGCATTCCTAAATGATTCACGAGTCTGAAACCGTCTTCCATTCCACATTTCACGAAAAGATGCCTCATGGTGATCCACACCAATATGGTCATCATCAGGAACTAAAGTATCAATAACATCTTCTACGCTCACAACATTTGATGCATGACCCAATCCTTCTTGTGCATGCGATGTTCTTCCTGGTCCTATGCCATTTTGCAATTCATATTCTCTAGGGTCAACATCAATATCAAAATCATCTTCATCATTTTTAGCCCCCTCCTCCACTACATTGCACCCTCCATCGAAATAAGGAATTTTGGATACTGTTTCCGTTTCCATCCAATCCATGACAACTTCATCCCTTCTATTAGAGAATTTTTCATTTTCATCTTCTGCAAGATTAATGGGAGCTATTAAATCTTCAAGCATGGCGTCTACAAATGGATTATCATGAGGTACAACAGGCGTGTTCAGGTCAAACTGGCTTCGAACAGGATAAAATGAGACGTCGCACCTACATGGCAAATAATCAATCATATATAAATTACATAATATAATCAATCAGATGTATAGCGAACCAAACCTGTAAACATCCTCTCTTGTTGAAGGGTCACCTTTATCATTTTCACCGTTGGAAAAGTTTGTGGTATTTGTATATGTCATCGAATTCCCCCTGCGTGAATCACCATGTCATAAAACAATCAGTAACATAACTAAAACAAGATATTAAACAAATCAGCAGTTACTACATTTGTTATGATGGGTTGTGGTGGCACCTGTTCAAATTAAATGACGGTTTATTCCCTCGCTGGCTGTTAGGCCGAGCGTATGTAGACCTTAGATGTGATGGTTGTCGGCTTGCACTTACTTCACTATTTGTATGCAAATACATAAATATAGCTTGACTTCCATTTTGGAATAATCTAAACATCCGATGGAGATCATCATCACTTCTTATGGTTATGAACGTGAAGCTTCAGCCATTATGATACTGATATTGCATATTTATATGCTCATCATGAAGCTCCCAACCAGTTTCTTCATTTATCTTTCCGAGTAGTTGATTGAAAGTTATATTGACATCAACCCATATTACCTTCTGCTCACCACCATTGTAGACTGGCAGTGGATTGCTTACGTCTAATATACCATTACAATGGCATATTATACATATCTCAGTATTATCCATCCTACGAAGTAGAACACAAATTTCGAATAATAAGATTTACTTTTGAATATTTTTTAAGTTACTCACAAACATCCATATAATCCATGAACATTTGACGTGTGAAAATAAATATCGGAATAAGTATTTCTTTAGTAAATAAGATGAATGTTTGGAATTACTAAGATTTGAAGGTTGTTAAATGTAAATTAAAAAACTACTCTATGCATACATGGAAAATTAAAATAGTTAAAATCTAAGCATTGACATTTAGGATATCATGAAGCTACATATTTCTATAACATTAACAAACAAATAACAATGCATTGTCCGTTAAAAAAATTAAATAAATGCATTATCTTAATCAATTCTACACTAGATATTTTAGTAAATTTATTTTACATCTCATTGGTGTAAGTCCTGGGGATCCGAACCCTAGAGGGGGGGTGAATAGTGAGCTTCATTTATGACCAATTATAACCAATTTTAACTTCATTAAAACAAACTAGTCACAAGTGATGATAACAAATAAAATGTGGAAGCTTAATAACAACACTCACCACAAAGCAAGCACCATCACACAAGGATTTATAGTGGTTCGGCCTCAATGCCTACATCCACTACTAGCTTGTGATCCAACACCCCACCGGATTTCCACTATTTATGCTTTTCAATAGGCTAAGCAATAACCTTTACAATATGCTTTTCAAGGCTAAGCAATAACCTTTACAATGATGTTTTTCAAGACTCAACATCAACCTATACACTATGCTTTTATAGGCTAAGCAATAACCTCTTCAACTACAAGGTTGGTTATCTCACTAAGTTAGTGTCTATAATACACTTGATGGAGATTCAATTAAGCTCATTACAATGCCTCTTAAATAGGCGGATATGGAAGTGTAAAACTAACTCACACACACACACAATGAATGCAAAGATGTATGCTCATGATGTGTGTGTGTGATGTCCTCAATCATTTTGAAAATGAAAGCTCATAAATGTATGCCTAAGGCTTTTGAAAGTTTTAGCTCATAAAAATATTTATGATTGAGGATAGAATGCAAGCCACATGTTAAAAGTAACAACTTGTTAATGATGTCAAAGATTCACAAGTTGTATGAAATTAATTAGCTCTAAACATGTGTTGCATAGGGATGTCAATCAAATCAACAATGTAGCTCAAAACATAAAAATAGATTTGATTGAAATAAGGGGACAAATCATATGTGATTATAAATACAACTTGAATATGATATACCAATCAATGCAAAGCAAGTTGTAAAACTTTAAAACAAATTCACATATGATTTGTAAAGATGTTGAATCCACAACATAAGATATATTTTGAAAGAGATTTTCTTATGATGAAAAACAACACCCAAAGATTCAACCAAGTATATGAATCATGTTACATATAATTTCAAAGATTCTTTCATTAACATGATCTACTTAGATTTACCAAATAAAGTACTACTTGGATTGAATCAATGGTGATGCATCCAAAACAATAGATCAATTCAAAATATAAAACATGCTAAGGACTCAACACATCATAGGTTAATGCTACTAAAGATTTACCAAAGATAAAACAAAAACATGAAAACATATGATATGTAAAGATGTTGAATCCAAAACATAAGATAGTTTTGAAAGTGATTTTCTTATGTTGAAAAACAACAACCATAGATTCAACCAAGTATATGAATCATGTTACATAAGATTTCAAGGGTTCTTCCATTAACATGATCTACTTAGATTTACCAAAGATAAAGTACTACTTAGATTGAATCAAATGGTGTTGTATCCAAAACAATAAATCAACTCAAAACATAAAACATGTTAAGGACACAACACTCCATACATAACTATCATGCTACAGAAGATTTACCAAAAGTATAACAAAGCATGAAAACATATGATTAAGGAAAGTAGAGCCTACTTGGTGATTTAACTTCATTAATCCAAGCTTTAGATTTCCTAATGATCCCCTTCATCCCTTAGTTCATTTCCCTTTGAATATGCCTCAAAACCCCTCAAGGAGGGCCTTAAAATTCCCAACTTTTGGCAAAGGAAAGAACTCATATTTATAGACAAAAATGCCCAACGGCTAGTCCCAGGTCGACCTGCCCACAGGGGGGGGTCGACCTGCCACACACAACGGTAAAAAATGTGACCGTTGGTGTTTCAGGACCCAGACAACCTGCAGTGTGGCAGGTCGATCTGGGTCCCTGGGCAGGTCGACCTGCCACACTGCAGGTTGACTGCCTGGGACCAAAAATTCCCAATTTTGCATATTTGAAGGTTTTTCTTGGGGGGACTTTTTGGGCCATTTAATCAAGCTTAAAAACATGTTTTAAATCATTCTAAGGGTTTTAAAACATGAACCATAAAAAGCCTAAAACATTTTGAAAGATTTAAAACTCATAGGCTAGCTTGATTTTCTAAAACTCTTTTAAAAAACAAATGCATCCAAGATAAAAACAAAACATGAAAAAATCAATACTTTTACAACTCTTAAAAACAATGCATGTGTAAAACAAGATTTCAAGATTTCTTAAATCAATGCATATGTGTGTGAATCAAATGATGCTAGAATGATAATGCATCCATCAAATTGCAACCTACAAAATCCCTAACAATTGGTACTAATTCTCTACATTTAGCAAAAGTATATATATATACACACCATAAAACACCCATTTAAATAAAATAATTGTGAAATCAATCATGACCGTTCATCTAATGTATATCACCATTTGTTGATAACTATTAAAGAATTTAAACCATTTACTTATATATAGCATTAAAAAAAATCATTAGCAATTTAAGATAATGATCAAAATGATGTCTGCAATGCCACAATAACAGGAAAAGGCTAAAAGGATATGTGGACATTTATACATAATTTATGCTGGGGCCCACCGTAGGACGGGATGAACAAGCACGCCTCATTGTTTTTTGCAACTGGACGTCCATGCCAAATCCAGTTGTTGGTAATTCATGATGAGAACAAGGGGATTTTTTAATATATTAACAACAGGATGTTCATAAAAAAATGTGGCACCACAAGTCCCACCTAAGGTCACTATTAATATTTACACAAAATATTTCAAATGTTTCTTCAAGTGGGATTCCTTGTATTCTAACTTTTATTTTCAAAAGACACAAAAGAAGAAAAAAATAATACAATAAATAAGAAGGAGATACATACAAGGTGGGAAACATGGAATAAATACCTAAGACAAAGATGTGGCAGGAGATTCAATTGTTATTTATGATAATGGCCTAAGGTTGACATGCAAAGAAATGGCAGGAGATCACTTAATATGTGACAGGAGCAACACTTATAAAGAGCAGAGAAGTAGAGAACTTAAGCCAGAGATCGACGAATGCAACGGAACGGAAAACAATTATAAATAGAAATGCATTCGTTGACTTTTAACCTATCTCTTTGCGATATCGCAAATAAGAAACTTGCGATATCACAACATATATTGCTATACCGCAAATCAAAAACTTGCGGTATCGCAATATATGTTGTGATATCGCAAAAAAAAAAAAAAAAACTCAGCCTGTGATCTGCGCAGCGGTATGGGCTGTACGGAGAACGTCTGGGTAAAATGTTGAACTTTGGTAATAGGGGAGGGATATGAAGTACTGTAGGTGACCGTACAGAAATTCTCCCAAATAGAAATAATATTTGAGAAAGCGAATTAATTGAGAGTTTGGGTCTTAGAACATTCTTGCAGATCTTTAAAAAAGACTAAGGTCAAAATTCAAAGGGTTAGGATTAAATATTCCTAAACAAGTTCTGAGTGCCCTACGAAGAGTGAATCTAGATCCACTCAGTCTAATTTAGAGAAATCATGTGTCAAGGGAGCGAAACTCCACTATGGGGCTATTAAAAATTCGAGTCGCTCTAATTGAACCACAAGACCAAGTATGGGATATCTTAAAATCCCACTCAAATAAGAGCTTGCCCCCACCGTTCCACCAACTATATAATGAATAATGGGATAACAAAGTAGTCAATTTAACCTTGCAACCTACTCTAACTAGAGTAAGATTTTAGGAAACTATATGCAAGGTGAGGGCGATTAGCAAGGGCAAACCTAGGAAATTTAACTTGGGGGGTTTTATGTAAAAGAAATGTTGGAGGAAGCAGCAAATGTAGAAGAAAAATACATAATAATTTTCATTTTTTTTTTAATGCTTTAACTTTTTGAGGTATGGTGGGGGCTCCAACCCCAGAACCCTGTACCTGGATATGTCCCTTAGCGATTAGAAAGCCCAAAAAAAAAAAAATTGGCCTAGCACTGCTTGATTGACTAGATGGGTGGGCTTGAGCTTGACAGGTATAAGATAGGCCCCGCCTGGCCGGGCCAAGCATTTAAGGTATGTATCAAGCCATATACATGGCTATGCTTGTAAAGGCGAGCCAGACCTTGATATGCCTCAGCTTGGCCCGAGCTCGCCCATGAACCCCTATTGGATCTAGATTCAGATCCAAGCTTCTTCCATATACAAAAATAAGTTTTGTACTCACTTTATTTGAATCTAAAACTTTGAATACTTGGATAAGTGGATAGGCGTTTGCAGCCCTATAGTGCCAACGTGCACAGGAAAGCTTCCCTTTAGCACATATTTTAATTGAAAGACTGGCTTGATTAACTATGGAAAAGGCACTCTTAGGACCTGTTTCTTTGCTGGAATTCTAGGAATTCCTGTTTGGGTAATTCCTGAATTCCCAGACATAGTGGAATTCCTGGATGCTCCTTTGGGCTTGAGCATCCAGGAACTCCACCAAAATGCAAAGGGAGTGAAATTCATGGATTCCCAAAGGTTAAAAGAGACATTTCATGTGGCTAGAATCAAGAAATGCTAGTGAAGAAACACGAAATTTAGAAATTTCAGGGGACATCATGTCCAGAAATTCTTGGACATAGTGAATTCCTGTCAGAAATTCTACTAATAAAACAGGGCCTTAGTCTAAGGGTGTTCCCCTGGTCATTTGTGATCCAAATGGAGTTGATGCCATGACGTTGGTGATCACTGAAGAAGTCTCAAATATTCCAAGCCATTGTGTATTTTCGGTTTGCCCTACGCTCTATTGTGGCCATCTTGTGTGGGCTACATGGCGCCCATGGCAATAGGGAACACAAGAGCTTTCTTTTGTGTAAGGAAAACATTAGAGTTGGAATTGAATCCAATTGATATCTGCATGATATGAACCCATGTTATACCCCTATAATTGGAGACAAGCTTATTTGTAGTCCCAGTGAAGTGTCTATTGTTAGGTATTTTGTTTTTGCAATTTGGTGGATGCATTTGCATATTGGCATCATTTGAATTCACACACATGCATTGATTTAAAATATCTTGAAATCTAGTTTTACCCATGCATAGCTTTTAAGATTTGGAAAAGCTTTTGTTTTATGCATGTTTTGGTTTTAAACTTGGATGCATTGGTTTTAGAACCCAAAACTCTTTTGAAAACCTATTTCCTTGTGCACTACATTTGGAAAATCATCTTGTGTATTTAGGTTTAAGTCTTGCATACATTCTTCACAAAAAGAATCATTTTGTATGCAATTTCATTTGAAAAGAGTTGTATTCAAATCAAGCTAGCCTTTGGTTTTAATCTTGTGAATCATTTTAGGCTTTGTGTTTCTCATGTTTTTAAACATCTTAGAATACCTTAAAACATGTTATTTAAGCTTGATTTAGTGGCCAAAAGATCCACCAAAGAAAAACTTTGAAAATGGAAAAAGTTGGAATTTTGGCCCAGGGACTCGCCCGACAGTGTCGTCGGTCGACCGAGCCCTGTGTCTCGGTCGACCGAGAACACTGCAGGGCAAATGGACAGTTTTTGAACTGTTTCAGGCCAACGGTCAGAAATATGACCGTTGTGCTTTCTCGGTCGACCGAGACCTGTGTCTAGGTCGACCGAGAACTAGCCGTTGGCAACTTTTTGGCTATAAAGTCCATTCATTTCCAACCTTTTTCAAGGCTTGAACCATGAACCTTTGAGAGCATTTTGGAGCCATTGAAAGGGGATAAAGTTGGAAAGGCTAGAAGGTCATTAGGAGAGCTAAAGCTTGGATCAATGAGTTAAACAACCAAGTAAGCTCTACCTTTTATTAATCATAGTTTTCATGTTTTGCTTAAGCTATTGGTAAATGGTTTTGTACATGATAACTATGATGTGTAGAATCCTTTCTTCTTCTAATCTTTGGTCTAATTAAGATTGGATTCTTCACATTAGGTTTCAATCCAAGTTGTTTTTAAAACTTACTTAATCATGCTTATCCAAAGTCTTTGATTTCCTTTAATGCATGATTCTTTGTCTTGGTTGAAACTTGCTTGTTGTTTT
This sequence comes from Cinnamomum chago, assembly GCA_038049695.1. Lineage (NCBI taxonomy): Eukaryota > Viridiplantae > Streptophyta > Magnoliopsida > Laurales > Lauraceae > Cinnamomum > Cinnamomum chago. The sequence continues at coordinate 33,739,851 of CP142461.1, forward strand.
CATTCATTTAAACATTAGTAAAATCTATTTGTTTTTGAAAACAACATTGCACATGCATCACATGTTCTAAGTTAGTCTTTTTCTTACAACTTGTGATTCTTGATTTTCATATCATAAACAAGTTATTTAACATACATGTGATTTGCATTAGACTTCATTCAAATCTTTTATATGTCTTAAACTTTGAATTGCTTTGAGCATACATATGAATGAGCCTTCATTTTAAACTTGATTGAAGTCATCACACACACACCTCATAAGCATACATCTTTGCATTCATAGAGTGTTTGTGTGAGTTTGTTATTCACTTTCATATCCGCCTATTTAGAGGCAATTTACTTGAGCTTAAATTGTAATCTCTTAGAGTGTTGAGTAAACACTTCCTTAGAGAATTATTGATTTGTAAAGGTTATTGCTTAGCCTAAGAAAAGCATCTTGTAAGGTTATTGCTTAGCCTAAGAAAAGCATTTTGTAAAGGTTATTGCTTAGCCTAGAAAAGCACATTGTAAGGTTGTTGTTGAGCCTAGAAAAACAACATTGTATAGGTTATTGCTTAGCCTTTGAAAAAGCATACTTAGTGGAAATCCGGTGGGGTGATTGGATTCACAAGCCGGTAGTGGATGTAGGCATTGAGGCCGAACCACTATAAACATTGGTGTTGTGGTGCATGCTATGTGGTGATTGTATTTGTATTAGCTTCCGCATTTTGTTTGTTAATCATCACATGTGACTAGTTTATGCTAAGAAGTTAAAATTGGTCATAATTAGTCATAGTTGTAGCTCACCCTATTCACCCCCCCTCTAGGGTTAGGATCCTCGTGGACTTTCAATTGGTATCAGAGCCAAGTGCTCTAATCCCTTAGGATCAAGTGTTTGGAACTCTTGATTAGGTGTAAAAACCTAGAGTTAAAACCCTAGAGTTGTGCTTATTTGAAAATCATTAGAATGGACTCCACTATGCTAGATTTTGTAGATTCTCCTAGACTTACCATTCTTCCATCTATTAGAGATTCAAACATTCAATTAAAAGAATCTCAATGTAAACTAAATGAAGAAGAAGAATATAATGAAGAAGATCTTCAACAAGCCTTTGAAGAATTATATGAAGTATCCTTAAAGCTTGAGAAGAAAAACAAAAGTTTAAGAGAAGAATCTAAAAATCTAAGCAAAGAATTAGCTTCTTCAAAAGATGAACTTAGAGAGAAAGAAGAAGTAATAAATTGTGTAGAGTCTAAGTTCATGATCTCTTTAAATAACCTATCCAACATTCAAGATGAACTAAAAGAATTAAAGATGGGTTATGAAAATGTCAATAAGGAAAATTTAAAGCTAAGAGATCAATTACAAAGGCAAGGTAAAGACTCTAACAATCTTGAATCTAAATTGACTATCTCTAAGGAAAATTTATCTAATACTCAAAATGAATTAAATGAGATTAAGATAAATTGTGATGAGCTTAAAAATGAGAATTTGAACCTAAGAGATACAATTAAAAGACAAGATGAAGACATTGACCATTTAGAAACCAAGTTGATCAAAAGTAAGTTAAAAACTCAAGAACTTGGATCTAAAGTTGTTAATGAATTAAAACTTGCCAATGAAGAGCTAAACAAATATAAGGAAATTGAAAATGAACTTTCAAAAGTTAAAAATGAAAATTCAATCCTTATAACCAAAGTCACTCAACTTGAAAACAATAAACAAAAGTATGAGTGCAAGTTTACCCAAAGTGAAGATAGACTTGAAAAATTATTTAAATTGGGTAAACCTCATGGAGATAGGACGGGTATTGGATTTAATAGGAATATGTCTTATAACCCTAAATTCACCAACACTTTTGTGAAAGGTGAGTCCTCATTCTCTAGCACTCACACTTCTTTGCCCAAAACCAAATGTAATTTTTGTGGCATTGAAGGACATTTTATGTTTGAGTGCAAACTAAGGAAAAGAAGCCATGTGTCTAAACCCATCTTTGAACTCAAAAATGGAAAATCAAACTTGAAGGGTAAGACACTAAAAATCAAGGAAAACTCCAAAAAGACTAAACAAGTTAAATCTTTTAAAATGGAGTCTCCTAAGATAGATTCTAAAAAGCTTAAACAAGTTAAACCAAGCTTGAAAGAATCTAAGAACAAAAAGCTTCTCAATCTATCTCCCTTATATGAACCCATGAAAGAACTTTTGAAGAAAGTTGCTAAGTTAAATCTAAAATTCAAAAGTCAAGTAAAGGGAGAAAGTAACAAGAAAAGAAAAGAGAAACAATCCCCAAAGAAACAAACTCACCAACATCAAAAGACTAATCACCATTCTAAGCCAAATTTAGTAAAATCTAAATATCATGGTGATAAGTTCAAATTGAAAATTTATCAAGTTAAATCTCCTTTAGTTGGTGAGAATTCCAAGATAGATCTCAAAGTTCAACCCTCCCAAGACCTTAGGTGGATTCCTAAAGTTATTTACCTAGACAAACCTTAGGGTCTTGAACCTCATTGACCAACCTACTCTTTATTAGTTAAATCCTTTTGTTGGTCATGTTGCTTTGCATTTTGTTTCTATAGTTACATCTATTAAAATGCATTGCATTTCTTTATGATCAATTGATTTTGTCTTCATGCACCATTCTAGTTACATATCATGGTTTTCAAAATCTTTTGATTATAATCTCATCATGTTTGATTTGCTTGTTGCACTCATATGTTTTGCATTGCATTTCTACATGATTAATTGATTGTGATGTTAAAAGCTTTCATAGCTAATTTGTCATGATCAATTGTTGTTAGATCATTTGATGGATGTCTTAGTTAGATCCTTTTTGTAAATCAAATGATTTGAATCAATTCAAGTTTTTCCATGGATTTATAAGGTATACCTTTATATGGAAAATCATTGTTTTGAAAAATCAACTTGTATGTGTTTTAATGAAGTTATATCTTTTCAAATACATTGTTGATTCTTGATCTTCAAAATCATTCTTTTTATGCTCATTGTTGGATTTTGTTTTTCAAAATGTTTTGAAGATTGTTTGAATGGAAATGCTTTTTAATCTCATTAGTTATAATCTTTTAAGCATGTTCCATGATTATCATTTCCTTTTCTTTTGGTTTCATTATCTTTAGAAATGGAAATGTATGTTGTTTGCATCTCTAGCTTATGTGTTTACATTCTTTTCATATGCAAATGACTATTGGTTCCATGTATGGTTGTGAACTTGTAATTTTTGTAGAAACCATACTAGAACCCAAATCCATCCTCTATGCTCACTAGTCATATCTTTATGGATGGTTATGATGTTGATTCATGTATTTTCTCTATGTGATATCATCCTTATACATGTTTCAACTTCATAAGTAGTGTTCTTAATCATATGAATCTCTTTGAAATCCATTCCTTACATTTATGTTGGTTGATGGATATCTTAGTGTTGAATTCATATGATCTAGACACTTTGGAAATTGCATGCATTTCAAAGCTTTATCCTTTTGCATTGCAATTTGCCTTGTTCATCACTATGCTCTATAGTTATATCTATATAAGTGATGAATATGCACTAATGATGCTTGATGGAAGTTTGTCACATCCTTGCTATTAATCATGTTATCATATTCAATTGGTTTCATTTGGTATATCTTTCCATTGATTTCATAATCCAATTGATATCTTATCTTGTGTATGTGATAGACCTTGTGTGCTTTGGACTAATCTTCATAGTTATATAATTGTTCCACGTCACACACCATTAGCATCATAATGCTCATGTTTGCCACCTCTTTTTGCTCTCATAGGTAAATCTCATGACCACCATGTTTATGTGTTAATAATATTGGTTGGTTATTATTTGAGGTTGGCTTCATGGTTGAATTTCATTTCACTCTTTCATGCACTTTAATAGTCATATTTATTGATTGAATGAAATGAGTTCAAAACTTACATAGCATATGATTTTCATAAGTAATATTGATTGATGCTATGTTTGAGTAAACCCCATATCATGGATAGCTCTAATTTGGATTTTTCCTAATAAGTGACATTCTTGAATCCATTTTAGAGTGATTATGTTAATAGTCATATCCTTTAATCTCAATTGATATGTTTGTTTCAATTGATATCCATGATTGCTTCTCCCATTAGACCTAGCTCTCTTTTGGTAATTTGATCATATTGTGCTTAATAGTTAAATGAATCTAATCCTTTCCTTGAAGTTAACCCTCACTTGGTTAAACCATCTACTTCTTGAATCTAATAGTTATATCTTGTCAAAAGCTTGACAAAAGAAGAGAATGGATTGAGGGGGAGTGTAAACCTTCGTAGGAAGAATTAGTTTTGATCAAATTCACCCTTGGAATGCTAATGAGCCCTTAGAGTTAACTTACATACATGATAGCCTGTTATGTTTGTCATTTTCGATTACATTTGTTAACAGGTGCTACTAAAGGTATTCTTCTTGTCTCATGTGTGTAGGTACCTTTGCAATTTAATGTCAAAGGGGGAGAGAGAGTTCAAGTGTGACTCAAAGATCTCCTACTCTTCAAAGGGGGAGAGAGTTCGAGAGTTCAAGTACTCGAAGATCTCCTATCCATCAAAGGGGGAGAAAGCTTTCAAGTTCTCAAGAGGAGAAAGAAGCATGGTCAAAGGGGGAGAGCAAATAGAAGAAAGAAAGCTTGGAGCTAAAGAAGATGCTTGGCCATAGAGAGGAAGATGATAAGAAAGCTTGAAGAATGATCAAGCACCAAGCATCAAGAAGATTGAAGAAAAGAGCCCAAGAGCCCAAGCTAAGAGAAGGAGCATCCAAGAAGAAGATTTCAAGACTTGTCCAGCTGAGGGGGAGCTGAAGACAGAGTGTGTAATTTCAATGATGAGTAAGTTGCCATCAAATTGCAAAGGGGGAGATTGTTAGGTATTTTGTTTTTGCAATTTGGTGGATGCATTTGCATATTGGCATCATTTGAATTCACACACATGCATTGATTTAAAATATCTTGAAATCTAGTTTTACCCATGCATAGCTTTTAAGATTTGGAAAAGCTTTTGTTTTATGCATGTTTTGGTTTTAAACTTGGATGCATTGGTTTTAGAACCCAAAACTCTTTTGAAAACCTATTTCCTTGTGCACTACATTTGGAAAATCATCTTGTGTATTTAGGTTTAAGTCTTGCATACATTCTTCACAAAAAGAATCATTTTGTATGCAATTTCATTTGAAAAGAGTTGTATTCAAATCAAGCTAGCCTTTGGTTTTAATCTTGTGAATCATTTTAGGCTTTGTGTTTCTCATGTTTTTAAACATCTTAGAATACCTTAAAACATGTTATTTAAGCTTGATTTAGTGGCCAAAAGATCCACCAAAGAAAAACTTTGAAAATGGAAAAAGTTGGAATTTTGGCCCAGGGACTCGCCCGACAGTGTCGTCGGTCGACCGAGCCCTGTGTCTCGGTCGACCGAGAACACTGCAGGGCAAATGGACAGTTTTTGAACTGTTTCAGGCCAACGGTCAGAAATATGACCGTTGTGCTTTCTCGGTCGACCGAGACCTGTGTCTAGGTCGACCGAGAACTAGCCGTTGGCAACTTTTTGGCTATAAAGTCCATTCATTTCCAACCTTTTTCAAGGCTTGAACCATGAACCTTTGAGAGCATTTTGGAGCCATTGAAAGGGGATAAAGTTGGAAAGGCTAGAAGGTCATTAGGAGAGCTAAAGCTTGGATCAATGAGTTAAACAACCAAGTAAGCTCTACCTTTTATTAATCATAGTTTTCATGTTTTGCTTAAGCTATTGGTAAATGGTTTTGTACATGATAACTATGATGTGTAGAATCCTTTCTTCTTCTAATCTTTGGTCTAATTAAGATTGGATTCTTCACATTAGGTTTCAATCCAAGTTGTTTTTAAAACTTACTTAATCATGCTTATCCAAAGTCTTTGATTTCCTTTAATGCATGATTCTTTGTCTTGGTTGAAACTTGCTTGTTGTTTTCATTCATTTAAACATTAGTAAAATCTATTTGTTTTTGAAAACAACATTGCACATGCATCACATGTTCTAAGTTAGTCTTTTTCTTACAACTTGTGATTCTTGATTTTCATATCATAAACAAGTTATTTAACATACATGTGATTTGCATTAGACTTCATTCAAATCTTTTATATGTCTTAAACTTTGAATTGCTTTGAGCATACATATGAATGAGCCTTCATTTTAAACTTGATTGAAGTCATCACACACACACCTCATAAGCATACATCTTTGCATTCATAGAGTGTTTGTGTGAGTTTGTTATTCACTTTCATATCCGCCTATTTAGAGGCAATTTACTTGAGCTTAAATTGTAATCTCTTAGAGTGTTGAGTAAACACTTCCTTAGAGAATTATTGATTTGTAAAGGTTATTGCTTAGCCTAAGAAAAGCATCTTGTAAGGTTATTGCTTAGCCTAAGAAAAGCATTTTGTAAAGGTTATTGCTTAGCCTAGAAAAGCACATTGTAAGGTTGTTGTTGAGCCTAGAAAAACAACATTGTATAGGTTATTGCTTAGCCTTTGAAAAAGCATACTTAGTGGAAATCCGGTGGGGTGATTGGATTCACAAGCCGGTAGTGGATGTAGGCATTGAGGCCGAACCACTATAAACATTGGTGTTGTGGTGCATGCTATGTGGTGATTGTATTTGTATTAGCTTCCGCATTTTGTTTGTTAATCATCACATGTGACTAGTTTATGCTAAGAAGTTAAAATTGGTCATAATTAGTCATAGTTGTAGCTCACCCTATTCACCCCCCCTCTAGGGTTAGGATCCTCGTGGACTTTCATCTATAGGGGTGTAAATATGGGTGGGTGGCCCAAGCCCGGCACGGAAAAATCGTGCATGGGCCCGTTGACTTGGTCAACCGGCCGATATGGCCTGACCTGGTAGTCCACATTGAGCCGTGCTGGGCCAGGGCTGGCAGGCCCGAGGCATGGCCCGGCATGGCATGGTTAAAATCTGTGCCATGCTGGGCCAGTGCCCCAAGCTTGTGGGCGGCCTAGCCTGGCACGAGGCACGGCCCATGGAAGGCCCCCAACGGCCAATTTTTTGAAAAACCCACCCCCTCTCAAAAAATGGTAAAATGTTTTTTTTTTAAACCCCCCCCAACAGCTATAAACGGTCAAATGGGTGGGTGGGGGTATTAGTGTCTTTTAATCATTTTTTACCATTATACCCCCCCCAACTGCTATAAAACGGTCATATGAGGGGGTATTTTATGTCATTTTATCACTTAGAAATTTTATAAATAGCCCTCATTTCTCTCATTTCTCTACACTCATCTACTCTCTCATTTCTCACACTCCCTCTTTTCTTACATTCCCTCTAAAGTTCTAAGGCTCTAAGTTTTCTTAAGTCTCATTCTAAAGTATAAACTCTCTACAAAGTTTTCTAAGAAGTGAAGAGTGAGAGTGACTTCTCTAAAGTAGAGGATTCAACTAAGAAGAACTTCTCCATTAACTCTCCCTCTCTCATAAAGGTATTTATTATCTTTAATTTTGAGTTTTATTTAGTAATAATATACATAGTAATATTATATATTAAGTCTCATCTTCTCCCATTTCTTATATAAATTATCACAAAAAACACATTATACATAATTATTTATTTAAGTATTTTTTATCTTTTATTTAGAAAAATGGCTGGACCATCACAACTTTGACTTCTCTCTAAATGAGGAAGATCCTGGATTTATTTATTTAGATCAAAGTTAGGGCATGCATAGAAGTAGATAGTAATAGTCTTCAAAATCCTGCATGTTCGATTTCTACAACTAAAAAGAAGAGAAAATTAAGATTGACTTCTCTTGTATGGTCTTATTTTGTTAAAGTTACTATCCCAAGTCCTAAGGGAGGAACAGAGGAAAATGCACAATGTAAATATTGCAAAGATCTCCTCAATGCCAAATCATTAAGTGACACTAGCCACCTTAATAGACACATGAATAAGTGTGTGTGCAAACACACGAATACCGCTAACGATGGGGAAAGAAGTGGGATGATTCAAACACAACTTTCTCAAACAGATTCATCTAGTGGTTTATGAGTTTTCAACTATGACCATACTAATGCTAGACATCAACTTATTAAGTTTATAATAGTTCGCCAATTACCATTTATACTTGTCAAAGACCGATCCTTTGAAAGATTTTTTAGATCTTCCTTTTTCCTTCATGGCAGAAAATATCTAGAGTTACTGCTAGAAATGATGCAATAAAAGCTTTTTTGAAAGAAAAAGAGAATTTAAAACAGGTTTTTGAAAATATACATGGAAAAGTGGCTTTAACTTCATATTTATGGACCTCTAAACAAAATCTGGGGTACATTGCAATCACAGCACATGATATTGATAGTGATTGGGTGATGCAAAAAAGAATGATGTCGTTTTCTATATTAGAGTTCCCACACACTGGTGCTAGGATAAGGTCCACCATCCTTGAAAAACTTAGAGAATTTAAAATTGAAGATAAAATAATTTCTATAACTTTAGATAATGCAAGCACTAACAATGTCACAACAGATTTACTAAAACCTGCGATTCAACTTGATTTAAATGGAGATCTATTTCACAATAGATGTGCATGCTACATCATAAATCTTATCATACAAGTAGGGGTAAAATCTATTAGAGATGATTTAGAAATCATTAAATGAATTGTAGGATACATTTTTCGTTCTCCCTCGCGAAAACAATGGTGGAGGGACATATGTGTAAATTTGGGTCTAAGACCAAAGAAAATATCACAAGATATAAAGCATAGATGATATTTTACCTATAAAATGTTAAAAGAATCATGTGCCTATAAAATGACACTAAATCAATATTGTCAACTTCTTGAGATAATAGGAGATTTTTTTAGAAGTTTTTCATAATGAAACATTGTTTTTATTTCCGGGGTATATTATCCCACATCAAATAAAGCTTTAGCCCATTTTTATGAAATAAGTCTTACTTTTAAAAAGTATAGAGATTTTCCAAATTTTCAACTTATGTGTGTACAAAAGGAGGCAAAGTTTTTACAATATTGGACAATAGCTCCTTTAACATTTTGTATAGCTGCTGCATTAGACCCTAGATTGAAATAAAAAGGTGTAGAAACCCTTCTTGATGAAATAAACTCTAACATGAAAACAACTAATATAAATGATATGTTTACAGTTAAGACACAATTAGAAACACTTTATTTGGATTATGCTACTTGATTAGGTAGATCCATAGCACCCACAGTCCCAACAGGCCCTCTCGAAGTACATAAAGGAAAAAAGAAGGCCATTTAGAGTATTATGAGGAAATCTTACGAAAGTAACTCCTCTTCTTTCGGAAGATCCTCTTACAACCTTAATGAATTAACAATGTACTTGGGAGCGATCCTGTTTCAATCTCGGATGATGAAGAAGTTGATTTAGATCTTTTGGCATGGGGGAAATCATTCGAAACTAAGTTTCTTGTGCTTTCTTCCATAGCACGTGATATACTAACAATACCAGCGTCTACAGTTGCATCAAAGCAGGCATTTAGTGCACGTGGGCGCCTTAATGAACCATTGAGTCCTGCATGTGCTTACAGAAAAAACCATTGAGTCCTGCATGTGCTTACGGGATTGGTATCAAGCACAGGATAGGGAACAACACTTCGATGATGAGTTTGAGATAGAAGACGAGCTAGCGGCATTACTTATATCATAGTATAATTTTTTTTAAATGTATAATACGCTTTCATCTTGTAATTTATTTTTTAGAATGTATCATAGGTTTTCAAAGTTGTAATTTATTTCTTAGAATGTGTCATAGGTTTTCAAAGTTGTGATTTATTTCTTGGAATGTATCATAGGTTTTCAAAGTTGTATTTTATTTTTTAGAATGTATCATAGGTTTTCAAAGTTGTACTTTACTTTTTAGAATGTATCATAGGTTTCTAAAGTTGTAATTCTTTTTTCATTTATCAAAAAGTTTGAATTTCATTATATATATATATATTGATCCAAGTTCAAACTTGTAATTTTTTTGAACTTTTGTAACTTAAATTTCGAGGAAATACAATTTATTTGATTTGTTTTTTCAAAACATCAATAGTGTTATTCTACTTATTTATTTCTCTTAATTTCTTTATTTTAATGAAATTGGTCAAAGACCAAGAGTCTAAGTCTCTAGCTAAGACTTAAAACAATTAATAAAAATAAAAATATATATAAAAAGGGGAGGGGGATCTGTGGGCTGCCCACGGTTGCACGGCCCTGGGCTGACCCCAAAGGGTTGGGCCCGGCACGGCACAGCCCGCATATTAATCATGGGTCGTGCCGGCTTTGCCCGGACATGACTGGGCCCGGTCCCGGCACGGCCCAAATTTTCATTCCTAAGTGTCTAAAAGCTAATAGACTTCATGCCCAAATTCGTCTGAATTCTATATGGTACGTGACAATAAACTGAGCATAAGTACACAAAGACATAAAAACAGGTCAACCAATTATTTGCTTACCTACCAAATGCTAAACCATTTGTTTGCTCACCTACCCTGTATTTTCCACAATACTAGGGTCAGTATCTTGTATTGAAAGAGTTTTTTTTTCCATAATTTTGGTTCTTGTAAGATAATATCATTATCTGTGCTAACAATACCATCCGGTCAAGAAAATTAGTTAACATATACAGAGCTTTTACCCTCATGGGAATCATCCTCACATGGTCATGTGGGAATTCACATGTGAGGTCCACTAGGGCCATGTCAATCAAGGATGAGATAGGGATGAAAAGATCTCAATAAAACTGTTGTGACCCCGGACTGGACCACGGGCCTAATCCGGGATCGGGACGATGATAGATACATATTAGTAATTGTGTCAAGTGTAGGGATGACATTTTTAACCCGCCCCGCCCTAACCTGGAGTGCCCGCCCAGTCCCGTACGGGTTTTTCCCACCCGACTCTTAGACGGGGCAGGGACGAGGCAAAAAAACATACCCTGAATCCGGGACCCTGCCCCGCCCCGTTGTCCCGCCCCGAAATTAATAATTCTCTTAAAAATATGTATATATATATTTTAGATTTCTTTTATAATAAATAAAAAAATTTATATATAAATGTATATATTGATTTTATGTTGTTATTAAGGGTTAAGTAGATTGACTGAAGACTTTTTTTGAAGTTAAACATGTAATTGATTGAACCCTAGACATTATAAAAGCACAAAATATGATCCCATTCCCTCTAATTCAAATTTAATGAAATTATAGTTGTTATAAAATCTATCTAAGCTTATTTGACTTTAATCATATATAATTTAAAATTGCGACATGATAAATCATATTAAATAAAACTTTGGCGTGTGAGTTTGAATGTTTGTGGTTGCATTGGAAAATAAATTTGTGTACTGGGCTTGTTATATATTCACTGAGTGAGATTGAAAATATTATGTATTATTACGTTTGTAGTTGCACCACGTCGAGGCGGGGACGGGGTATTTAACGTACCCTGAATTGCGGGGCGGGCCGGGGCGGGGACAAGGTGACCCAATTCCGCCCCCGATCTACCCCATTGCCATCCCTAGTCAAATGCATTTGTTTGTATAGTCAATATGAACACGGATTAAACAAAGGCCATAATCCCATCCGTGTACGTGATTTCCCACAGGTGTCCGTGGTGAGGATGTCACACATGTATAACATTTTCATTCAAGTGCGGAAGCGTGTAGCAAATCGGATACATAATTCATTTCCATCAAACAAGACTGATAATGTACAGGTATACAATATGGTGTCAGAGTTAGCAATGATCATTGTAGCATTCCCCAAAAGTAAAGTCAAATGTTTATACAAAAGATTAGTTAAATTATCACTCCCTAAAAATAAAGGCCAACAAAGGCCAGTACAACCAATAGAATTTCCCAAAAATATGTTAACCACAACCCTAAAATGTTTCATATCTCAAGGCTTAACCAAATGTCTAAACGACATCGTCAGCCTACCATTCTCCTACTCGTTGCGGCTCTCTGGCTGCCTCCTCAAGCTCATCATCGGGATAACCGGCGTCTAGACTTGAGTACCAAAGAATGGGCCAGACACAGCAGTATGGCAGGTGGGTGAAAAGATATAACAACAATAGTAAAAAGAAATACAAGTTACCTTGGAAAAACATTGAAACCTGTTTGAACAATATTTTTCATGAAAGAAGTGCATCACTTATTAAAAAGCACATATGCAATATAAAAGCATGTAAAGGTACCAAAGAACAAGGAACTAGCGAGATTGCAACCATACAAAGCTAAATCTTCTATCACTGAAGTGATGAGAGCACATTGGGGCGTTGATCTCTGACACACGAGGTGATGAGATTCAACGAAAAAATATATATAACTTTACGGGACGAGACCACGGTTGTGAGCCGGGTATCGGGACGGAACGGGATCCAGACTGCACCTTGTGGGACAGGAGGGGGACCTCCAAGTGGTGGATTGGGCCGACAAGGTCGTCCAAGCTGAGTAGTGCTGACTTGTAGGTCACATGCAAGAAATCGGGACATGTACAAATATCGATATGATGTAAACACATAAACGGGCGGGACGGGGTGCCCATAGGCACAAACATCACTTTATCATCGGGCAATGCATGATCATAGGCACAAACATCACTTTATCATCGGGCAATGCATGATGGGGCTAGCAAAAAATGATAAAAATATAATTTCAATGTTTCCGGGCATGACTAATCATGTAGCATGAATTTTCGAGAAGCATAAATATATAAAAGTTCGGGTAAAAAATAGAACACAACTTAATTTTCAAAATTTTCGGGCCAAGCATTGAGGGTTCAAGATTACATCAGTGTGAATAGGGGTCTCGTATGTCGGTTTCGATATAAGCTTGGTACTCCTTAAGATTTGGAGCATTCCAAGCTCCCTATACACAATGGTAAGTTCAAGAACCCTCAGGGAATCTCCGTAATGGGGTTTCTTTCCCAATCGGGCTCCATACATCGCCTCCTAAGTCTCCCATCACACTAGGGCTCCCAACAAACCGCTTCCAAACATTTAGACATCATATCCATGCTCCAAACACAGCCCCAGGTCAACAGCGAACATGGCTCAAGCGAACTTGAAGTTTGCTTGAGCAATGGGCTCTCTGGAAGGGGTTCGCTCGAGTGGACCTACCTAGATCAGGTTGGCTTGAGCGAACTGTCAAGTTGGCTCTAGCCAACTGTCCTCTAGATGGGGTTCGCTCAAGCGAACTGTCACAGAAAGCTGTTCTGATGAGCAGTTCGTCTCCTTCCTTTTCTCCCATTGCAAATCTCCTTGAGCCTCCATTCCCACACATAAATGAGAGGCTTAAAACCTCCCTTAAACCTGACACAATCCACCATAAAAAACCTCCACAAACATACATCCAATCACCTCCACAACAGAAAAAGAGAAAACCCATCATTCACGAAGATCCATTTGTACCATAATCAAGTTTTAATAAAAGACTATATGCCAACATTTTCAAGAAATTAAACAAGCTAACAAGACTCATCCATATGTGTATTCCGAAATCAATGCAATCCATAAGAATAAGCATGAATAAAAATAGTAATGCCATCCACATTTCTCATAAAACATTCTAATGCTTAAAATATCTATTCATCCACTTGCCTTGGGTCCAAGCTAGCAAATCAAGCTCCTAAAACTACTCCCAAGCTATAGATCACAAAGATACACAAAACCCCCAAAACAAGAACCCATTTAGAACCCTAAGTGGTCAAAACCATGAATGGGAAAGAAAGAGCTTGCAATAATGGAGAAGAAAGTTCTCTAGGGTTAGAAAAGGCCACATCTAAGAGATGGAAGGAAGAGCTTACATGGAGGTTCTTCAAATGTCAAAGCTAGCTCAAGGGAGACTCCAATGTGGCTGGTTTTCTCTTCCAATGGTATCCAAGGAGAGCTCTCAATGAGAGAAAGAAGATGATGACATGCATTTCTCTATTGGTGCAAGATTAGTAGAGGTTTGGGGATGGAAGAGCAAGAAGAAGATGAGGGGGAAAAAAACCCTAGCTTAGGGCTATAACTTTTGAGCTAGAAAAGGAAGAAGGAAAAAAAAATTTCTCCTTTTTATAACAAGTGAGGGTGGGCTCCACTACTAGCAAATCTTGTCGGGCTAAAAACATGGCTTTTGGAACCTCGGATACGTTCGACGAAAAAAGGAAAAATGATCGTCGAAAAATCCAATTTCTAAAAAATATATATTTCATGGGTTTTGAGACATCGAGTTTTGTGTCCAGATTTGGTGTAAAAAGACTATTTTGCCCTCGAAGTTGGAAAAGTCAGTTTTTGGGGTTTCAAACGGAAACGGAATCAACATGAAAGTTGAAGAGATCAACGAGATGAGTCCAATGGAGTCAAAACATGAATTATCAGAATCTCGAATAATCCCCCATGTACACGCAAAGTCATTAAAAGAACCCCCACTAACCAAAGTAGGCACTCAATACTCCCCAAAGCTATTCTAATCCCAACTTAACCAAAATCCACTAATCTCACTTAGAACCAACACACGACTTAATTAATGCTAACCGAGGTCACTCGGGTCGGGGTCTTACAAAAACCTAGCTGTGTGCAAAATCCCAACCCCATTAAATCTCTGTAAGTACTCCTTGAGATATTACCTTCAAGTTTAATGGTTTTAGAAGCACCATCTTTTTAGGATTTCAATCCTATGATGAGTAATAGTTGTGCGAGTGGCACATTTAAGCATTTTGCATTTTGCAGGGATAGAGCTTATGTGAAGGAATTTTGATCATAGGAAGACAAGAAAATAAAAGAGACTACACATATCAAGAAGGCAGACAGTTAAAGGAAGCCCGCACACACCAGGTGAGAACGCTCCTTACCACTTGAGTAAAGAGCCTATCTCGGTTCCAGCTCATTTGACTATACACACCAAAAAATGTATCAAATATTTTTTTATATAGTTACGTCATTAGTTGGATTCTACGTATTTAGTATTTATTTATTTATTTTTGGTACAATATGTAGTATTAGTCATTTGGATTCTATTGTATGACTGGTTGGACTTGATCTTAGACTTGATGGAAGCAAATTTTGGATTTTGTTCTAAAAATCAAGCGGCAAAGCCTTTGAACATTGGATATGCATCCGGATTGACTCAAATTATACTTGAGCCTTTACTAGGTGGCTTCGAGCCTCCTTGCCTTTATGGTTTTTATATAAAAGGTTGCCTTTATCTATGTCTTAATTGATAGCATCTTTTAAGCCAACAAAATTAATGAGCAAATATTCCATCGTTATTGATATGTCTTTCTCTAGATCTTATTCACGTGGCAATCTAATTGTGAGTACCAAAATATTTACGGGCTTGATTATAAGGATACAGAACTTCTTAGGAAGGATCAAATGCTTGGACCTAAAAGGGAAGGAAAAGCAAAGGTCAGAGACCCTGGTTGTAGTCAACCAAAGACACTCCGATGCCTTAGTTAGTTCAGTAACTAGACAAGGAAAGAGTGAGAGGAGAAGAAGGAAGTTTAGAATATGGGTGTTCGTGTTGGCCTACCTCCTTTGGAGTTGCTCTTTGTATATATATAGGCCAAGAGTTGACTCTTAGGGATTGGGTCTTATCAGACCCTACTCTGATGTCAAGGGAGTAGAGTCCAATTGGATCTAACCCTAGTTGACTTTAGAGACAGGGTCTCTATCTGACTTAATCTGGATGTAGACGTGGCCGTCAGATAATAATAACTTCTTGTCTTGGTCCGAGGCATGTCACCATCACTCAACACGTTCTGTAACGTAGTTGTGTCTACTCTATAGGAGTACGGTCACAATTGACTAAGAATAAGTGCATGTGTTGGCTATCCGAGACCGAACTAGAGATGATGCCGAAGTCAGGCGTGACCTCGGTGTGGAAACGTCTTGGCAATATTGCCGAGATGGAAAAAAGGGCCGAGATCAGATATGCCTAGTTGGTACTCTTACCGAAACCAGCATAATCTCGGTATTAGGAAAATATTCCACACACTAATAAAAATCTAAATTGCTGAAAATAAATGGTCCCCTCTTTTATGAGCTCTATTCTAATTTGATGATGATAGACATAGATTCATCCATGGGCGGTGGCACATTGATCATAGTGGGATCCATTGACCCCACTGAGATTTGAAAAAATATTTAAAAACAAAAAAACTTATGTCATGAATTAAACCTATGGGAAGCTTTTTGACCCCACTCAATTTAAGAGTTTCACCCCACATTAGCTAACTTTACACCTTTTCATTATTGATGTGGTAGTGAACAAAAGTCACCATAAAATACCCATCGCCTAAGTTAATGCGCCGAATGTCTACCAAAATAAAAAAAAATTAATGGGCCCACATTGCTGACATACGCTCTAACAGCAAGTTCTTAGAACTTAGGAATTGGTGATATTGCTAGAAAATTAGTGGAGACAAAGAAGGATAACGTATACCAATTAATTTATTTGCTTCTAAAATTGATGTTAATTTTATTAATAGCGACTGCGATGGTAGAAAGAGCTTTTTCAGCAAAGTACGTAAGGAACAGGTTACGTAATCGAATGGGAGATCAATGGATGAATGACGGTTTGGTCACATATATTGAAAATGATGTGTTTGCTAATGCTGATAATGAAGCTATTATGCAACAATTTCAACACTTTGAAACCTTTTGAGGGCAGCTATAGGAGTTTATGTATTTGGATTTTCTTTTTGGATTAAAAACTATCAGTAACAATGTATTAAATTTTCTAATTTCTTTTTTACAATTCGATATTATCTTTGTCGGATTATCGGAAATAGATTATTTGAAAATCTTATATTATATTAATAGAATCATCGAAAGTAGATGGTAGATGTTGATAAAGGGGAAAATAAATTTATTCAATTTGCAGAAGATAAGTCTTTTGTTGACCCCATTGACTCAAATTCCTGGAGCCACCACTGGATTCATCACGAATAAAAACATGGAAACTTTATGAAATATATTGTTCAAGGTATATACATAATCAATCTTATGGAGGGCTCAAAACATATTGGGGGTAAAGTTTTTCCATTTCCAAGGAGATGTATTTATTAAGCACCTTTTAGATTTTAAGTAGGCCCCATGGTAGGTCAAATATGTTAATTTTTTTATAACATTTAATTTAATTGTATTACAAATAATCAATCTAAAGGCAGACCTAAAACATGTTAAAGTGAAAGTTCTCATAGACTATATAAGAATTAATGAAACATTTATTTTGAGAGATTTATATTTTAATAAGATGGGCCACAAAATATAGCCTCATATAACTTTTGCATGAGTCTGTACCTAAAAACATGTACCAAAGCAAACTAGGAAATGGATTAAAGCATTTAATATGGGAAAAGAATTTCTCCTACAAGCAAACCACATACTACTCTTATGTAGTCGAACTCATGGGACCCTTTAGATTTTTGTGCGCATGTGTGCGGAAGTGTGAATCACCGCGATGGACAATCAATCAACCACACAAAAGAAGAGAAAATCACACATAGAGATTTATATGGTTCGGGCAAACTCACCTACGTCCACCGGAAAATAAACTCGACTTTCCTCTGGGCTCTCCATTCTCTACTTACCCCCGGGGTTACACATTATATCCATATATATAATGCTCAATTTCTTATACCCTAAGAAATCCTATTTTAGTCAACAAAATTGCAGTACAATTACCAAAATACCCATGACCTTGGAACCGCCACTTGGTCTGGACCCACTTGGCCAACATAGATGCCTACTTATTAGTGGGTGGGGGTAGATGAAAAGGTGTCCTTGTGGATAAGGTCTAGGGCCACAAAAAGAAAAAGAAAAAACAGCTTGTTCTTAATTTAACAACCTTTAAATTTAGACAATTTCTTTGGGATTCAATCTAATGGTGGGTAAAGGTTTGATGAGAGTAAACTTGGGCCCCAATGCCAAATTATAGTGAGGATGAGTGGTTGTCAATCGGGCCCTCCTGTTGGGGATGCTTAACCTAACCCAGCCGTCAAAACTTATATTTTCTTAAAAGCTTGAGGACCGAGCTTGTACAATATTTTTATGGCCCACAAATTTGGGGGCTAGGCTTGGAAAGTATTAGCCGGCGTAGCCCAACCCAGTCCTTTTATTCTTTTCTAATTTTCTTATTTATTCATATATCAGTTTATTTAAGCATATATGTGCATTTATTTGAGCATGATTCTTATGTGTTTCTTCTATGGATGCTTATATTAGTTTTTCTAATATAACTTAATGTGATTCCCATGTGATACTTAAGTGAGTTTTATGTAAATAAAAGCCACGCATGATTCTTATGTATTTTTTTTTGTTACAGTGGCTTAAGTTGCTACATTTATGGATTTATTTGAGCATGTGTGTGTGTGTTTATCTTAGCATTATTCTTACGTGAATCTTTCGCGGGTTGTTCATAGTGTGAAACCGCTTTTCTTTAGTTATATGGTCTAACAGTCAACATTATATTCAAATTTCACACAACATGAAAAATAAAGTTCTATAAAATCCCAATGGCATGTTAGAGAAGAAAAGATGAGACTTTCTCTCTCTCTCTCTCTCTCTCTCTCTCTCTCTCCATATATATATATATGTGGAATGTTCATATACATCCATCCCTCACCATAGGGTGAGGGACACATGTATAATTGGAACTATTCATGTGTAAAAGAGTGAAAACCATGAATGTCATATACAGAAGAGAAATGTTCATGTGCAAAGAGGGAAAACCACATAAGTGTCCCCCACCCTATGGTGAGGGATGGATGTACAAGAGCATTCCTCTCTCTCTCTCTCTCTCTCTCTCTCTCTCTCTCTTTCTCTCTTTATATATATATGAGCAAGCTCTCCTAAGCTCAAGCTTAGGATAAGGAAAGCTCAAATGTGTGGTGGGGCCCACCTGGGGACCCACATCGGGATGGGGGTTGGGGGGATTTCAAGGACTCCCTGAGATCTTCCTCTCTACAAAAAATCAGCCATAACTGTGATTTCTATCATCTCCATATGGGACCAAAAGTTTAATAGTCAATAGTTCATTTGGATCGATACATAGTCGATCCAACAGTCCAGTAAATTCGGATCTGACCGAAAGTTGGTGGACATGTGCAACTTAGAGGGGCCATGTGTTGGATGGACCAAAGGTGGGCCCCACAAGTGTGAACTTACGAGATTTTATCCTAAGTTTGAGCTTAAGAGAGCATTGCTCTCTCTTTCTCTCTCTCTCTCTATATATATATATATAAGATGCTCTGGGGCCCTCTAAGTTGTTGATTAGATATGAATGTGAGGGCCCCCACCCAATCTCTCATTTAAGGTAAGAGATATTTTTCATAGGAGCATCTCCCATGTGTGTGTATATATATATCAACTTGTTTGTTGGGTATTTAATTCATGAAAATCAATGCAATGCATTATAATAAAGGCCTAAGGGCCCGTTTCTTTCCTAGAGTTTCTGGAATTCATGTCTGGTGGCTGTTTGGAATTTTGAAATGCTGGAATTCTGAAATGCTACTGAATCCTGTCAATTCTGAATTCCCTGTTTTATTGATGCCTAAATTCTTGTATGAGAATTCATGAATTCCTGAATTTTCTGAATTCCCTGTTTCATAACTAAAATGATTTCTGACTAGAATTTTACTCCTGTATGCTTTGTTTATATACCAATTGAACCCATCAATATAATTTTACAACTCAATATGCAAATGTGTTTAATACTAATGATAAGATGTAGGAAATGTTGGGCCCACTTTCAAAATTCAAGAAGCAAAAAAGGAAAAACAAAATCTGCCAACGAGTTGAAAAGGAAGACAACTGTTTGGTATCTGCGGTGGGTTAGACTTGAGAGGGACATGATTGGCTCTATCCCTCAAGATGTGTCTTGAGATTACATTACTTAAGCCACATAAGCTCATTTTTTAATCCAAGACCATGCTCAGTAAGGTAAACCCCAAAAGGTACATAGCTCACAACACTACACCCATGTGACACACATTGCAACAACAATCTGGTCAGTAGTGGAGCACAGGGTGTACTGTACAGGACCGTCCATATCAAGGGCCTTAATCAGAATCCCTGCTTCAACTTTGATTATTCCTGACCATAGGCATATAGTGAATATTATGATTAAAAATCCGGAAAACCTCATAAACTACACTACCATCTCATGATATCTCTAGTGACAGAACAACCCACTACTCAACTCTTTTTCATAATAATAAAAAAAAAAACATATACACAGAAAAAATGAAGTAAATAAATGGCATGGAGATGGCAAGACACATCCATGTGAACCCCTAATGATAAGCCATGGAAAGAGACATCAAATCTAAAAGTGATGCAAAACATTAAAACTAGATGTTGTAGCCATCCAGAGGCATTGAAGGTCTTCAAATCCATCCACAGAACGTAATGTGCTAATTACAATCATCCAAAAGTAGATAGTTTTCCTACATCCATCCATAACAACAAAATAAGTAGTAATTGGTTCCTAATCATCAAAAGATACTACCATCCATTTTCATCAAAATGCAAACTTCTTTTCAGGTATGGATATCAACTAGTTGAACCTAGATTAAAGTTCAGGTCCAACCATTCCAACTTCATGTCATCATCCAAACTCATGAATATCACTGCAATAGTGTGATCACGAACGAGGAAGTTTTCTGGATATCAACTAGATGAACCTAGGTTAAAGTTCAGGTCCAACTATTCCAACTTCATGTCATCATCCAAACTCATGAATGTCACTGCAGTAGTGTGATCACGAACGAGGAAGTTAATTACTGCCATTTTCATATGTCGTGGTATGCTTGCAAGCGAAGTAACAGATGCTGTAATCTTTGGAATTATGTTGTCATGCGGATTCATTTGGTCCGCAAGAGCATAAACAGCATTTGCAACCCTATCCAATGTTTCTTTTACTTCATCGCTCGTCTTAGACTTATGCTTCTTGCTAGTCCTGCTTGTGCTAGTTTGTCTTGATGGGATGGATGTACGCCTTGGTGAATTTACACTATGCTGAGGCAAATTAGGCTCATCCATATATCATCCAATCCATGTGGCTAGTACCCAAGACTCTCATTGATGTTTTCTTCTTCCATCTCCGTTTTTGGAGCATTTATCGGGCTCCTTTCAGTTCCAGTAAGGGCTATTTCACCTTCAGCAATATCATCAGCAATGAGATCATGGATCTCCTCATAGAACTTTACTGCGATACGTCTGTACTTCGCCAACTTGCTTTTTGCCTATATCAAGTTCATTTAGTTAGAAACGTAATTCATTGAATATAAAGACATGAAGAAAATATTGTAATCAAATGTATCTTATATGCCAAATTTACCTGCTCCAAGTTGTCCCAAACATCATCTTCAGCTATTACCATCTTCAGGGTATCGTCCCATCCGAAACCAGACATGCTAAGAAGTTGTTTCACTTCTCTATATCGTGTCCGCCAATTTTTGAACTTATTCTTAGCATTGCTTGTTGTGGGTTCCAATCCAGTTTTTTCTTTTACCTTTGCTATAGCTTCCTCCCAACAAGCATTATTAAAGTTTTTCTCAACTTTTCTTCCCCCAAGTTTCATTTCTAGAAGCGTGTCCATTAAAACCCTCTCCGCTCTTGGATTCCATTTGAAATTATCTTTTTTCTGACTCCCTAATGAGATGTGATCATAGGTAATTGTTTAACTATTTTTTCATGAAAATGAACTAAATATTGCTAATGTATATGTCAAAAAAAAAAAACCCACAAAAAGATTTGATGAAAGAAAGTTATCATTTTGATTAGCAACTATAACATATGCAACCATAACTATACATTTTCATAAACTTATAAACAATACCAAAAATAACTGCACATTGACTGTTAAAGGACCTCTTTACATCATAAAAAACAGTCAAACAAAATAAATCCTAATTCATTGACCATGCATTGGATCAAAATTCTAGCACTACCCTTTACTATAAAAAAAAGTCATGCAAAAAGATATCTTTCTTGCTGCCTTTATCATTGGTCACTTTCTTCTTGTTGCTGCTCATAATCATACCGCATTTGCTCAGCTATTGAGTCCCGAAATGCTTGCCAACTTTCTCTACTGGATCTTGGGACTGTTTTGGAGTTTCTGCTCCTTCTCAAGGGAGGATCAGCTCTAGATGTTGTAGCCATGGAAATTGTTTCAAGCATTGGGTCTCTTGTATTATGCATAACTATGTGGTTGTGGAGAACAGTAGAAGCAATGATAATATCTCGCTGGGTGATTAATGAATAATTGTGCGGCATACGTAAAATCGAAAAGCGATTCTTAACAACTCCAAACACTCGTTCTATGGTGGTACGTAATGAGGAGTGTTGCAAATTAAAAAGTTCCCGCGAATTAACTGGAGGACATTCCTCAAACTCTCTCAAATGGTAACGCACACCTCTATAAGTTGTCAAAAATCCAGACGCATTACCAAAACCAGCATCCACTAAATAAAATTTACCTACACGTGCAAATTATTTAAGTATGACTAAATTAGACTTGACTTAAGTGTACATATACAGCTAAAATGTGCATATAATTTTTTGTAAAGTTTCATTACCATCTGGTACTGCTAGTCTATCACCTCTGTTCAATGCGGAGAAAAGCACAATAGCATCTACTGCAGATCCTTCCCATCCCGCAAGCACATAGTGAAATAACATGTCAAATCCGCATGCCATAAGACAATCATGCGATAGTTGGCCATGCCTATTTCGATATTTAGCTTGCAACGAAAATGGTACATGAGCAGGCACATGTGTACCATCTATTGCACCTATGCATTCCTATTGATCGAACAAACAAGTTATGTATAATAAAGAATTGTCAAATACTTATTCATACTTAGTTATAAAAAAAGAGAGAACTAATAAATGAACTAACCTTAAAATATGGATAGAATCTAGTGTTTGTCCTAATTTGCAAAGGAGTTGGGGAATTATCTGGAACTTGAACATAATCTGGATACAGCTTGCAGATTGCATTTAGTACTTTATGAAAATATCGACTAACAGTGGCACTTAAATGGTTGAACCGATTAGCAATGACCCTGTTAGTAACATTATGGGCCAATGTATGGAGAAACATTGCTAATTGTTCATCCATAGTCATTGCTCGTGTGTTTTCAAGCAATCCCCGTTGCATAAGTGTATCGCGTAATTTCATAAAACAATCAGGAGTCATACGCAAGTTCTCATGACACTGAGGCCCATCACTGGATAATAGCTCCTTGACCCATGCTTCACCCGACAAATATAAAATACGTCGTTGTTTTCTAGGTCGTTCATCTTCTAAAGATGACCATAATGCAACCAACTGACAACATGCTACCACAGCGGCGACAATAGCATGTATAGATCATCTTTTGCGTGATTCTGTTGTAATATAATACTTATGCATAAATACAATAAAGCGATGCTAGAATAAAAAGACATTGCAACTATCCAATGATCAAATCACACTATTTTTTTACTGTAGAATCACTAAAATCATATTAAATTTAGGTATGGAGAAGAAATAATACCTTCCATTGAGTGTTAAGTGAATAAATCTCACTAATAATTGGTGACTTTCTTATGCCAATCCTGTAATGGAAAAACACCAATCTGCCAACCCACAGGAAACAAAGGTCAGCAAAGTGACTAGTGCCACATACATCTTATATCTAGAGGAGCAATTGCTTTTTGCCGGTTATGTACATCCTTTCGAAAAGATGTATAGTTCTTCTAACTATAAAAGGGGAAACTATTTCTATTCATGTTTAACCTAGGGATGCTGCAAAATGAAAATGGAAGAAAGAGAAAGTAAAAAGTTATAGCTTTGACAAATTTTATGATTATAAAGACTTATGATCTCTAGATTTCACAGAAATGCATAGACTTTTTGGTGTTTCTCGTACTGTAGGCCTATATTTTATTCCCTCGATCCATGCTTGCCTCAAGCCCAGAAAAAGGGATGCAATGAGCCACAAAGAAAGTGGCCAGACCAATTTTGAATCTACTTTCGAATGAAAGTGGCATTTGGCATACCCCACATTGTTGGAAGGTTCAAGCTGAAATGATATGCTGTATTGAAGACTCACATTCATATACCGAACCGCATCAAAATAGGGTCAGTTTGGCCCCATTTGTAACCTTTGATTTCTCTTTGAACAAATATGGAATAATGTGATGACGCAGATGAGGGAAAACATGTTGAAAATCTTGGCTTTACTTCCAAATAGGAGGCCCTTTTCTCAAGTAGGTGTCTCTCACATGGCCAAGTAGGTGTCTCTCACATGGCTTTGCAGAGCTTCTGTGTAGGGATCAGTACTTGTCCAGGTGTATTTAGAATTCTTATGTGTTGGTTGATTGGATTAGAATTTACAGCCAATTTAGGTGATTGTTGGTATTTGGTTGTAGTTTAATACATTTTAAACTACGACCTTTAAGTTGCTTGCCATATGAATGGTTAATATTAGAAGAAGAAAAATCAAGGGCTAGTTCATTGACTTACTACTATATAGTTTCTATACATATCTTATTGATAGTGCACAAGTTAGTGAAAAAGGTGTAGACAGTAGAGTTTTCATGCTTTGATACCTGGTATGTGTGGTTTATTTGTAATGCTAGCTTTATTATGGCCCTAGTCCAAGTAAGTTGTCTCCCTCTTATCACATAAGTTGAGCTAGTCTAAAGAGTTGTCACACCCCCGAGACCCAAATTTCCAATGGAGTCTGAATTTCGTGGCGCGAAATGTAAATCTGCAAACAAACATAAGTCTCATACCCAGCAGGGTTTTTTTTTTTTAATCAACCATCACATGATATATCAACAACCATCTCTTGATAACCATAATAAATGTCTAAATTAGATTAAATTTAACTATCCAAAATCCGTGAAACATAAGTCCATCAAACATAACTAAATAGACTAACAGTTCTTTACAGTTCTGAAATGATCAAAATAAATTTGAGGATCCCACATATGCATAAGGTCACAGCTGATGCTACCCATGAGGCAACTTCTCCTCACACCAAACTCCCAAGTGACAGAATTGGAAGTTTGTTTGATTTCAATGCACATGAAATCTTTTTTAAAATACCCTCCATTGTGAGGGGAGGGAGAGGAGGTGCGGGTTGAAACATTTGTAGTTCATACTGGTACTACTACATAATAATTGTTCTTGTTGCAACAAGAACAGGAAATAAGAAAATTGGGCAAAAATAATAATAAAAAAACAACAGAAGATTTGGAGTGCAAAAAATGTGCGGTAGGAATGGCTTATTGTGGACATAATCTCAGCATGACACGTCCATATTTCTGCATTTGCTAACTACAATAGTAATCAACATGCTTTACAATGCTCTTATTTAAAAGATAAATAAACCAAGAAACTCACTAGTTTTTAACCAAGGCATTTCATCAGACACTTCACCTCATATACAACCTGTCCTTAAATCCACTAAAATCAGATTAAAAAACAGTAATAAAACTTCCATGTTACATTATTTCCCACTCACTCTCCTAAAAAATCCTAAACATTCCCCTCTACAGCCATAAAAATCTTCCCCTACATGTTGTAACCCAAGAAAATTGCAATACCCAGCCCCTGAAATCCTATCAAACCAATAATTGACTATCCTAAATTAGCCCCAACCCTTACCCAACCAAAACCTTAATTTTACCACAAAAAGCCCTTCAATCCATGTCCTCAGTTTGTTAAAAAACAAGGCCTCATCTTAAATCCCCAGATTTTAGAGCAGTTCATCAATTTATTCAACAGACTGTAGTACTTTTTAAGTAATCCGACACCATCCAGCACTGTATTCATTCCTCATTCAGGTTCATAAATCTTGTGTCCTTCATTTCATCTGTTCAAAAGGAAAAGAAAAAAAAAACCCAGAGAGTTGGTTAAGATTTTTGACAGGAAATGGAGAAGGAAAAAAAAAAAACCCACAAATTTGGTTCTGGTTGTTGGATTTGATTTTTGACAGGAAATGGAGCAGGAAAAAAAACTAGATCTGGTTCTGGCCTCTCCAAATCTGGTTCTAGCCTCTCTAAAAAAAAAAGGATCTGATTCTCCATCGCCATCTCCATCTCCATCTCCAAAAAATTCCAAACCCACTCAAAACAAATACCAAAAACAGATGACAGAAAGAGGAAAAACATCATAGTAAATTAATCTATAGGTGTTGAAGAAGCAAAATCTAACCTCCTTGCTCCTTGCCGTGGCTTGATGATCAAGATACAAGGTGACCGTTTGGGTGCCGGAGCTATTCTGCAAGAGACCCCGGAATTCCTACCATCCGTGGGTTTTTGGAATGCTCGATGGAGGTGTGGGATATGGGAATACCAGGATTTTAGCATTTACAAATGTTGGAATTCCTGGGTGCCACGAATTCCACTAAAGAAATATGGAATTTCTAATAGAAATTTCGGAATTCCCAAACAACCAGAATTCCTAACAGAAATTTCAAGAAAGAAATGGCCCTAAAATTGATGAGTAAAAATAAAGATTCCGCAGCACCATCAAACACAATGGGGGGCCACATGGAGTCCGGGAGGGGCAATTGTCACGCAAAACTCCTTTTGCTCTTTGGGCATGTT
This sequence comes from Cinnamomum chago, assembly GCA_038049695.1. Taxonomy (NCBI): domain Eukaryota; kingdom Viridiplantae; phylum Streptophyta; class Magnoliopsida; order Laurales; family Lauraceae; genus Cinnamomum; species Cinnamomum chago. The sequence continues at coordinate 33,766,477 of CP142461.1, forward strand.
TGTGTAACACTTTTCCGCGGAAAAGTTTATGGTTTTCCACGGAAAACCCATTTTTCCGGCGTTTGGTGCGGAACAATTCCGCGGAAATGTTTTCCTGCCTCGTCAACATTTTCCTTGATAATTATGGAAATGGGTTTCCCATGGGGGGGTATGGGAAATGGTTTTCCTCGGAAAACTTCTCCATCTTTTCCTCACTTTTGTCCATTTCAACCCAAAAACCCTATAACTCTTTCATTTTTTATTTCTTTATATAAATTATTATTTAATGTTAAATAAATAATATACATGTTATGTTATTTTCTTCAAAAAATTATATCACCAAATAAGAAATTTTAATTTTCTATAAGAAATCCACAGCCGCACCAAACAACATCTGCACCAATTCAACGAGGAAACTCTTTTTGCACCAAACATGAATTTCTAAATTCTACGAAAATCCTTTTCCGAGGTTTTCAATTCTATGAAATTTACTGACGTGACAATTTCCTCTTTCCGCGGAAAGGGTGTGTACACAAACGTGCCCTTAGAAATCTGATACGAGTCCCTGGGCTATAAACCACAGCTAGAGATTATTAGGACTCGCTGTCCGTTTTTGAGCTTTTTGGTGGCCCAAGAAGGAAAGCAGTAGTCCACGATTTTGAAGATCTAGAAACCCATGCTTGCAATTGCATTATGGTCCACGCACGTGAGCACAAAAAACAAGGCATTGGAAATTTCCACTTTGTCAGATAATTTAATTTAGGATAATCTCTCTCACTAACCCCTGTCCCCTCTAAGAAGATGGCCACTCCATTAATCCGTGGACCATCTTTATAAAGAACTGACCAATAAGAAGTAAACCTAGCCTACCTAGGGATTTCCATGACCCCATCCATCTGGGCCAAAACTTGTCCAATCCTAGCCCAGCTACCTTTTTAACTCCACTTTTCAGGTCCAAACCCACCAATGACTGGCCAAAAATGAAACATCTTTTGTGGTAAATGGGTCATTCCAGACCCTTAGAGGCACACCCGGGCAAAGGCTAAGCCCAATCAACTACTGAACCAGAAAGTTAGTCCTAATCCAGCATATGGGTCTAACAACACATCTAAATCTAGCCCAATTAATGCAGCTGGCCAAGGATCATGCTCATTTTGGCCGGACCCATCAGGACCCATAAGTGAACCAGTGTTTCTTTTGCTTGTTTTTTGGAGCACAAACAAGGCCCACTTAGTCAATTAAATTCCCATAAGCATTATTTTGATCAATGTGATATTTAACTCCAACGAGTATGATGCTTGTAGCACCCTCCCTTTGAATGGGGTGATGAGTTTTTCCTACTGGAACCCCACATTTACAGATGTACTGGATCATTTGTCATGAGTCATGACTACAATAGCTTTAAATAAAGCCATCATGCTTTGAATGAATGAACATGCACAACGCTGTAACATCCCGCGGTCAACAACGACTACTTAGTTTTATCCAGAGAGTCAAGGTGTCTGAAAAAGACGAGGGCGTTTCGGTCTTTTCAAAGGAAACGTTCTAGTGCCTTGCTTGTTTGGGAATTTCACATATAATCCCCCTATCGTATTTGAGAATCTCAAACAAACACCACCAATCCTTTTATTTTACAAATAACTGCTTCTATTAATCTGAAAATCTAAATAAATAAATATAAAGGTAGATAGAGGTAATTTATGTCAAAATTAAAATTATATACTGATAGAGGGTATAGAAGTAAATTTTTCTCCAAAGGTGATTTTAAAAGAAGAGTGTCTTTTTTGTAGGAGGAGTCTGGATTAGCTACTGCAGTTATTACACAAGGAATCATATAACACGTGTTGGAAAGTCCGCCACGAGGCTTATATGATGATAGTCCAAATGGTTCATCTCAACTCCCATGAATATACCTTCAAATTCCAGTTCCATAGATGGGGGTTCTATCGACTAATAATGATTCGTACCACTTAGATAGTGGTTTCAGATAAATGCCCGGTCACGGTTTCAATTTCGTGTTCAATCTTATTTTATGGCATATTACATTAAAATTTAATGATATATTATGGGAGGGGATGTGATTCATCTTGAATGGTCCATATTATCTTTATGTGGTCACATAATGGAGTTCGGCAAGAATCCGAATTTTACAAAACTTTTAAAGAAGATAAAGCCAAATTTGAGTCCAAATTCAGCATTCAATTGCCAAACTAAATCTCAATTTCGAAATTAAATCGTCCAAGCTTCATTTAAATATACAGGCCAAAATGTTGCGTAATTATTTTCTTAGAATAGTACATACAAATAGGATTTCATCACATCAATCCAAAATCAGCAGATGGTTAAGGTGGTTGATAAAGATTTTAAGGATGATATAGATGTTATTTACAAAGCTTGAAAAAGAAGGTGGTGTTCTGTGATTGTCATAAATAGGTAGTTAGATGTATATTTCAATATTGGCTCTCTTTGCTGTTTTTTTGAATCGTTTCTCCATGTGTAATGCTTTGACAAAAAAAATCCATCTTTTCCAACCTAACACTATCCTCTGAAATAACCTCCTCTCTTACCTTCCTTGCATTCCAAGGGCCTCTTTCTGGTGGGCTGTTGCACCTTCCCTTCTTCGAAGGTTTCTTCTTTCTCAAGCAATCTTGGGTTTTTCAGGGGTATCAATCATCTGCGGTTTCTCCCTGTTTTACTTTACTTTCTCATGGATTATGCTGATTTTACTCCTCCCCATCTTCTGGGTTCTTTATTTCCTTCAACTTGATGATTTCTTTGTGTTTTTTCTCAGCTAAAGATTGCCTCTTTCATCGTTCCTGAATTAATCTGTAAGTGGGTTTTATTCATTTTCTTATGGATTATGCTGATTTCACTTTTACCCCTCTTCAGGGTTCTTTATTTCCTTTAATTTGATGATTCCCCTTTCTGTTTTTCAGCTAAAGATTGCTTCTTTCATCGTTCTTGAATTAATCTGTAAGTGGGTTTTATTCATTTTCTTATGGATTATGCTCATTTCACTTTTCCCCCCTCTTCAGGGTTCTTTATTCCCTTTAATTTGATGATCCCCTTTTCTTTTCTTTTTCTTCTAAAGATTGCTTCTTTCATCGTTCATTAATTAATCTGTAAGTGGGTTTTATTTAATTTTCTCTGTTCCTCTTTCTCCAAAGTTCTTTTGTATTTCCTCCTGTTTGTAGTTGTTCCTCTGTAATCTAGGGATATATTTTTTTCTATGAGTTTCCTAATTTCTGAATTCACGAGATACTATATGAAGTTTCTCCTCAGTAATCGATTGATTGGCTGAAGACACGACGACCATCGGATTCAATCCCTCAATAGAAAGTAGAGGAAATAAAATGATTTAGGGTTTAGGAGATAGGGCATAATCCTCCCTAAAGAGGATTATTGGGTTCCCATGACTCTCCGATAGAAGGAAACCGGAGGCTTTCAGTTTATTGATTCTTTGGGGTTTTTTTGTTGCAGTTGGATAACTGGTAGTTAGACTGTGTGATGATTTTGGATTTTGGTTGTGTTTAGTGGGTTTATGTAGTTTTAAGATCTGAATGAGGGAAAAGTCTATTGAATTTACAGCGTGTGGCTCTAATCCACTTGTGGATGTAATTTGCTATGTCTTTTAGCCAATGGGTACAAGAACAAGATGTTGCCATCTGCAATTTAAAATTCTTATAATAGTTCGCTTGTGGAAGTTCATGTCTGATTTGGAACATGTAATGGTAACTGTGAGGAAGGACTAGATCATGTGTGACTTCAACCATTAGTTTATTTTTTTATTCCAGTATGGGCTGCGGTGAGCTGGTTTTGGGGTTTGTGTGGGAGGGCATAAGAAGGGATGGGAATGTTAAATTGATGCTTTTAGTTGGAGGCTTTGTAGGTGGACACTCTCCAATCACACAAGCACATAGGCACCTAGTGAGATTAATTTCAAGAGCAAAGTACTGGTAAGACAAGAAGGAATGAAGAGATTTGATGATCCCTGGAAGGAACCTTCTGAAAGTTCCGAAGGAGAATAGAAGAAGATCTCCAGCTCGTAAATCTTTATGATAAAGCAACACAGACTGCAGTACACCTTTAAGCCATCTTTTTTCTTATCAAATATTTATGTCACTTCACGGTATGGCTCAAAATTGTGGCATTGGAGTGCATATTGGCTCGCCTGAAAAAGTGATTAATATCAGCAGTGTGCAACAGCAGAGCTTCGCACTCTTGGCAGGTGAAGGAGTGGAGTTAACTTGGAGAGACATGCTAATCTTTATTTAAATTGAAAAAAAAAACCCTTATAGAAACAACACAAAAAATAATATCGTAAAGATTGTGGATTAATATAAAAAACCATAATTCTAAAAAAAAAAATTCTTACATAATTGATTATAGGGGCTTAAAAGTTGTTATCCTTGAATTGTTTGTATGCACATACTGTGCCTTCTTGTAATTAATCTGGACCTTTACTCGATTGCACTTGTAAAAACATAATTACGGATGAATAACACTAGTGGAAGATTCTTGTAGTCAGGTATTTGACAAACTGACTTATTGATGTTATTTTGTAAACTAGAGTTCGAACATAGTTTTATTGATTGAGCATATATTTGCCCCCGAAAGGAGTATATATGTTATTTTTATATCGTTTAAACTGGAATTAACAAACAAAAAACTTGTATAGCTATTATGAGGGTTAGTTTGGCCTTTTCTTTTCTTGATTTTTTTTGGAGACAAAATAAAATTACACACCATTATTGGACCACTAGATCGATAAGCATTCAGATACTGGCACACTCTCTGATCAACTCAATGACTTGGTTCATTAGCAGAATGAGTGGAGCAATATGCACAGCTCGGAAATACTCACCTTTAGCCTGAATGAAACGAACATGTCAACAAACTCACCTGACTTATACAAGTGAATGTAAAGTTATGTGACGCAGTTGGGTGTAAAACTGTTGTAAAAACCTTATGAATGAAAATACGGATTGTCCAAACTAATGACGATCTTCAAATTAATTTAAGTCTGCTGTTTACCACTTCTGCTATTGAAGAATATCAATACAGATGTACACAGTAGGACTACGATACCATATTATTTCTTGTTTCTGATTCTTGTAAAACAATGAAAATTAGACAAAGCCATTCCTTGATGCTCTTAACAAAACACACCCATAAGATTAATGTGGAGTGCAATTCTGCATTAATCAGTTGAGATTTACATGTTCTATCTATTCTAATTGTGAAAAGTTATATATAAATTGAAGTTAAATAAGGTGCACTTAATGTGCAATTACATTTTATTTTTGAACCCAATGAAAAACTTGTGCAATCTAAAAACCAAATTACAAAAATATTCACCCTTTAAGGTATGAATTACAAAATTTGAAACAAATGAAGAAAGAAGTTAACTAGACATGGAATTGTGTCGTAGCCAAATAGGTTCACAATTGTGAGAGCCTTGTACCTTCAATCTTGGCTCTGCGAAAAGAGTTCTATTGTTAAAATTCTAAAGAACCTGTGACTTTTGACACCTGTATAATTGGGTATATGCCTACTGTGACCAAACTTCAAGGATACAGTACTGGTACTGGTACTCGATACTGCAATGCGTTTTGGCTGATCCTATTGTACTAAATCCATTATTCCATAAAGTTTTGTTAATTATTTACTTTTTTAACGAAGAACATATAAGAAAGGGTTGTAACTTGTAAGTAGGGATGGTTTTAGTCAAGTTAGAAATGTATTACAGATTAAAGCAATGCTTAATATAAAACTCTTCATAAAAGTATAAACTTCATGTTATGGATAGGATAGTCATATTTGTGCCTTGGATTTTGTATAGTGAAGAGTCACATCCCCAGTCTCCATATATGTGCCCATATGCGAATTGTAAAATTGCCTTTTGGTGCTTGGTGTGATGGTAAGACATACTCTCCATTATGGAGGGAGGGGTATGGGTTTGAGTATATGGTAGGTTGTGCTTGTACTCCCTATAAGTAGTCCCTGCTGCCACTGAAGCTGCACGTAAAAATGAAAAGCAATTTTCAAATTGGTGCTTGCTGCACGTAAAAATGAAAAGCAATTTTCAAATTGGTGCTTATTATTACTTAATTTACCAATCTTTGGTATTACTTGTTAGTGCTTTACCCAACTTTAATGCAATTCATAAAGTCGCTAACATTAATTTAAAGTTCTAGTGCTTACCCAACTTTAATGCAATTCATAAAATTGCTAACATTAATATAAAGTTCTAAAGTTTAGTAAACTCAGAAGTAACCCAACTATTTTTAATCAGCATTCTGAACATTTCAAACCTCTAGATTTCTACATAGAAACAGCTGAATGGCTGAGGATGATTTAAAAAGAACATGGTGCTTTTGGGTTCCATCATTGTCAATATGTGCATTGGTCAGGAAATAGAACTCAACTTTGATTCCAAATCAATATTACACCCCATGCTTGTATAAACTACTCAAGAATCTTAAGTTGTAATGCCAAAAAAGATGCCATTCTGTTCCATCAAGCTCCGTTTTGAATGTTCAATTTGATCAATTGGGAACCCAAAACTCATCCATAACAATGCTAAATGATTTGACAAATTGAAAACAAAGGCGTAAATATCAACAGCAAACAACAACAGTATTATTATTATTAGTTATAATTACTCCTAACAGTAATGGTGATGCTAATGATGGTGCCAAGCAAGGATCAAAATAACAGTAGCGACGGGCGTAGCGGCCAGTGACCAAAATGCTAAGTAGAGGGCGAGCAGCGTAGCAGTGCGAATTCTTGAAGTGGTAAAAAAATTCGAATATTGTGTATTAGCCAATCTTGTGTTTTTTTAGTGATTGGAATCATATAAGAGCGGAGACAACTTTAGGAAAGGCTATTTAGGAGAAGAAATATGCAAAACAACATAATTTTGAAAATTGGAATCATATTGCAAATCGTTCATACCTATGAATCGAATCGAATCGTGAATCGTAGGATTTTTATTTTTTAATAAAAATAAAAATAAAATAAAAATTAAGAGGAAAAAGAAAAAAGTATTTATTCAAAACCATCCATTTTCCCATTTATAGCAATATGAAGACAATTATAAATAAGTCTATCATACAATTATATCAAGACTATCATAATATATCATAAATGTTATGTGTAAATAGTTAAATAAGTTTAAGATATCAATATCTATTTATTTTTTTATCTTTAAATCAAAATATAAAAATTAAGAAATAAAATCCAAACCATTAATTTTTACGTGGTAGGATATCTCTTGAAGTTAAGGTGTTTTTCATAAAAAAAAGAAGATAGAGACGAGCACCATACGTACAGTCAAATGCTTTAATTAAATGCATGTTTTTTTGTTCATCTCTAAAACCTCTCCAAAGTTGCAAAAATTCTTAAGAGGTTTCGTTAACTACTAAATAACATTCTAAAATTAAAAACGTTAAAAGAAAGAAAGAAAAAAGAAAGAAAAATGTAAAAGATTGTTAATATTCTCGCTCAGTTGAATCGCTTAAATCGTAAGACTCAATGAAACGAGAATTTAATCGTAAGATTCACACATGAATCCTAAGATTTATCTATGAATGGGATTCGTTGGATAGATATGAATCGTTTTCCTTAGGATTTGGGATACAAATCGGGATTCAAGATACGAATTGTAGGATTCTGATAACTATGTAAAACAGTATTTTACGTTAAAATTGCTTGGCTCTACTAGGTTTTAGACCGTAACGCCACTATTTTTAAAATAGCTTAGCGGCCTCAACCGCTATGACCGAAAATGCGGCCGCTATGCTACGTAGCGTTCGCTATTTTGAACTACGGTGCCAAGCATAGATAGATGGGGTAAGGCACTAATGAATTACTACTGTCATCATCACCAAACTACTACTTACATGAGGCATTATAAATGAGAGTCAAATAACTAGTTGTTTATCACATTTTCAAAATTGTGTTTGGTTTGCTGTCTTACGAAGGAAAGGAAGTTAGAATTGTGGTCCCCTACTCTATTTGGCATGTTGAAATTCAATGTGAAATGTGGCAGCTTGAGGCAATCCAGATGCAGCAAGTATAGAGGTGGTATTCTTCACAATAACATGGGCGAGACATTGCTCAAGTTTCTTAAATCCGTTGGAGTTAAGAGTTCATCTAATGAAGCAAAGATGATGGCTATTTTAGACACCTTGAGGATAGATATATACGATATCTTTTTTCCAAGAATTGTTGATAGTGAAAAGCGACTCATCTAATGCAATTTCGCTTGGTTGCTGGTGAGGATGGAGGGCCTTGGAAATTCCAAGTCTACCTAAATGAGATTAAATCATTGTCTTGTTATATTAAGGTGGAATTTGAGCATGCTGTTCAGTTGTGATGAGGGAAAGTTACAATGGAGACAGCAAGAAGAAACTTCAATCCCAATAAGAGATAAAACAGAGATAAAAGAGGGGTCAAGCTCTCCACTGAATTAACATTAATCGAAATGAAACAAACATAATCTCCCAACCATTGGACTCTTACAGGATATATATATATATAT